>CM068754.1:9617312-10817312 GCA_035084275.1 Hydrolagus colliei
TCCCCCCGCGCCCCCCCTCCCCCCACCCCCCCCTCAGCCAGTGCTCTGATTTCTGCTGTTTTTAAATGTACTTCTTGCCAGCCAAATCCAGCTGCTTATTGAGAACGTGAAGCATGTTCGTTGCCAGAGAAAGTTTCATAATGTGTGCTATGCCTCCTTGTATCGCAGGCACACAGTGAGTCAGTGAGCGAGTGAGTGAGTGAGTGAGTGCGAGCACCGACGTGGAAATACAATTCACACAGTCACTCAGTGCCAACTCCCTCAATGGCGAGAAAGTCTGATATCACCTAGAAACCCAAACTATTGTCAAAGGCAGAAAGTATTTTTGCAGAGTGTGGAATAGGATTGTGACTTGTCAACGTTGGTACGATAGCACACCGACCTTCATTGTGTCTCACGTTCCCTCGGATTGTCTAATGGAAAATGATTAGTTTTCCCCCCCTCCCCCCCCATTCGTGGGTACGCGGAATAATTACATTTGGCATTACAATAACTGCTCTAGACTTCACCTATTGGTTTGAAATTCTATTAAATACAATGAGAGATCCTAGGTTAAGATTGATTTAAATTTGCATACATTTTCATATATTTAGGCAAAATAAAAGAATCGCCAGCAGTCCACACAAGCCACGGCAGCCGGCAGTTCTCTAAATTTAGCTGATGTAGAATTTCGAAGGAACGACAGACAGACAGACAGACAGCAAGACGATAGGTGGGCAATTTTTCAATTCGTCAATACCTTCTCTTCTGAAATAGAAATAGTCCGCACCTAGAGAGAGAGGGAGAGAGACTGTGTGTGTGTGTGTGTGTGTTGTAATGCTTTCTGTGTGTTGTTGTTGTGAGAGTTGAGAATATTCCACGAGGGCTGGGATCGCAGCGATTTCATCGAGTGCGATGGACAGACACACACACACACACAGTACCAAAAAAAATGCACTTGTTGTTATGTTTTGGCAGGCGATGTACAGAGCTTCACAGATTGGCGCGGATTGTTTACTGGCTATTGTTTAGCGAGAAGTATTGACAGTGTTTTCGACATTGACGGCGAGATAACATCCATTATAACTGGTGGGGGTGGGGCTGGATTGTGATTACTGGTGGACTGATGTCCAACTGAAAGCACTGAAGGTTAGAGTGTAAAACGCGGTCTGTTCTCACTTTGCGATGCCTATTTCTGCAGCGAACCAGTGAAAAAAAGGGGGGGCAGCTTCACAGTGAGGACTGTGAGTTGGCTGGTGCTTATCTTGTTCCAGCAAAGTATGCCAACTTTTGATGGAACTCAGCTTGCATGATAGCAGGACGTGTTTGTCTTGATTTCTGTTCGCCAGTGGCTAGTGGGGTACAAATGTGTACAACTAGTCCAAGACAGTGAGTGTACCAGGCATTTAGCAATCCTGTCACCTCAAGGTCAAGACAAAGAGGGGGGGGGGGGGGGGGGGAGGAAACCGTCTGCTATTCTTAAAATCCAATTTTTTTGTTTAAAAAAGAAACAGTTCTGAAAGTGATTGATCCGGTATATTGAACTGTTTCCAAACTTGTGGTTGACGCTATTCATTTTCCAGCAAACGATTTTCTTTCAAATCCAACAGCGAGTGATACATCTGACGTTAAACAAATGTAGCTCAAACATCGTGCAAAGTGCTTTGGATTTTTAAATATATATATGTGTGTGTGTATATATATATATATCTATATCTATATCATAAAGCTAAATATTTGATCTGCCGATTTTTCCAATTGTTAGTTGTACTATTTCTTTATGAAATGAGACGGTCGGGCTATAAGACCACAACAATTGTAGAAACTGGATTTACGGTTGGTTGTATTAGTTCAATTTGTCACGTTATCTGTGCTGTTTTAGAAAGGCCCAGACCATGGACAGGGCTGATGGAGTAATTTTCCTTGGCTCTTTCATGTTAGACTAACAGGCGCTAACTTTCCAAGTGTAACAGATGCGGCTCTCAGACGCCCTTTTATGCTGATTTCCTTATTCATAGACACATTTTTGCGCCGATGATCTTGGTTACCATAGAGAGAGAAATAAAAGAGAGAACAGTGGTCACATTATACCATATATCCAAACAGAAGAATAAAAGACCCTAATTCAAACAAGTAGACTGGCCGGACATGGGGGAAGAGAGAGCGAGAAAGAGAGAGAGAGAGAGGCAGAGAGAAACACAGAGTTCACTTGGGCTACAGATCTTGTCAAAAGATGTATTTCTATTTTAGGCTAAATTATTAGATTTTTTCGCTGGGGGGGGGGGGGGGGGGGGAGGGAGGGAAATTACTGCAACACGATTTGTATTCTTTCGAACCAGTTTTCGGTGCCAAAGATCGCCTATCTCAATGTGGTTAAAATGGCATAGAACCCAGAGCAGAAACTGTCAATCAGTGTCATGACCTTTTAACTCGAACTTCACCTGCCTCTGTAAGCACTTCTGTTACAAAAAGTACATTGTATCTCACCAGATCCTGTTGGAAACCCCCACACTTTAAAGGGGCACTTTCTTGCCAAGTCGACCACACGAATTTGGTTGAGTTTTAATTGGACTCCCATCAACGGAAAATGTCGAAATTAGTCAAGTTAATCCGATCTCCACCCATTGAAATACACACACACACACACACATATATATATATTCTTTATTAGAAACTAAGTTTTGCTGTGCTATTCCAAGGTTACGCACAACCCCGGAAAATAATTCCTGTATTTTATTTGGAATACTGTGTAACTGGTGAATGTGTTTAACATGAGTGGTCACACACCAACTTATATATTAATTTATATATCAATATATCAAGTTGTAACCTGAACGTAAAACGATGAGATTTTGTGCCGACTAGGCATACTTAGTGTTTTGTATAATTGGTCTATTCGAATTTTAGTTGAGATGGTATTTTAAAATATATTCATCACTTATAAAATAATGGAAGGATCTAGGGATAAGGTCTGGTCTTGTTTACGTCCCCTCAGTAACCTGCCTATTGTGTACGGGACACTGGTGAAACTTCAGAGAAAATCAAATGACATGTTCACCCCATTTCGCCCCAAATAATATTTACAATCACGCAGTTATTATTGATGATCTATGTTATTTCCAAATGCCTTCTAAATCCAAGACACTTGATCGGATATTGAATATCTGAAACTTTACAGGGTGCAAAGTGTGGAGGAACCCATTTGTTTTCAACTTATTTCCATGGCTTGTGTAAGAATTGCATCAAATAAACTAGGGCGAAGGCGTTCACTGAAATAAACTTGATTTATTTTAGATCCTGACGAAAGGTTCAGTAAACATGAAACGAGGGCAAACTTTGCAACTGTCTTAAATGCTTCTTTTTTTTTCCTTTGTAGCTTTACTCATATATGTCTGTAACACACGCTCAGTCTTTGTCAATGTTTGGGAGAAGGGCGTGGCAAGCAAAATCTATAGATTTGAAACTTTAACGTTACTTATCAATAAATAATTTACTGGCCAAAGGGGCCTTAAAGTGAAGCATGTTTTCATACCAACACTTTCTATTTGGAAAATGAAAAAAAAAGGAGATCGGGTTCAACAGTAACAGATGTTCATAAGATAAGAACAAATAAATGTATTGTTCAGGATTTAGAAAATATTCTTTCAGAAATTGGTACAAATCCTCTCGTTGTAATAGCTTCTGTTCTCCAACTCTCTAAAATGTACAGAAAGGTAATCATTTGAATAACATTGACAAACGATTGTTTGTTTCAATTAAATGAATCCCGTGTTTCTGAAGCTTAAATGGATGTTTGGCAGAGAGGATATTTGTCTTTTACCTACAACGCTCTTTTAATGTTTTGCGAATCACTTGCAAGCGTTACTTATATATTTCTAATATATAGACATAGAGTATATGTGGACACGTATGTGTGTGTGTGTGTGTGTGTGTGTGTATATGCACTGAAAATGCAATCGTATCCTGTGATGTACCACGACTGACAAGCCATTGATGGCGCATCAGACAATTTAATGTCTGAAATCTGTCCTCCACGCACTCGAGGCGAAATATACCAACCCAATCAAATATTACACTCGTGGAAAAAAAAACACAACACCAACACACACACTGAGCAGAGAGGTGCTCTGAATAGGGAAACCAGAGTTATTGCAACTCGACAACCTGCCCACCTTCCACATTAGTTTCAGTGAAAAAGGGTATTAAGGTTATTTGCATTTTAACGTCAATTTCTTATATCGACACAATATATTCACGCGAAATTGTCCACACGTTGTGCAAATACACGTCGAGGTGCAACTCGGATTGAAACGCAATGTGTTTTTTTGAGTCTAAATTGGTGCTGGACGTTTTATGTATCGGCCTGTTCTGAAATTAATGACAGCCTGAAAGGCCCTGCCGTGATTTCTGTAATTGTTTCACTGGAAGGCTTTCCATTTTCGAAGTTCTATGTGAATTTTATTGCAGCGACCTGTTTTATTTTAAGCACCCGCCCTGCATAGAAATCACTAGATTAAGAATTTAGCATTGATGGAATTGGCTGCCAATTGAAGTAAGGGTGCGTTGTTTTTTGGTGGTGGGGGGGGGGGGGGGGGGGGTTGGTTTGGTGGAGGGGGAGGTGGGGGGGGGGGGGGGGGGGGGGAGAGAGAGAGGATTAATGTGGTCTTTAAAGGGTGGTTTTATCTGAGATGCTTCAAATGCGTTTATTGAGATGGCTCATGCTAATCTTTGTCAGGCGGTCGTCGAATGAATATCGCCCTAAAAAGGTTTTCGAGGGAGATGATTTAAAGTGAATAAGCTTTTTGTGCAGACGAGGGGTGTGTGTGTGTGTGGGGGGGGGGGGGGGGGGGGGGATGTGGGGGGAGTTCAATGATCTGTTTCAACAGCAAAGGCCACGGAGAGAAGGAAATGTGTAGCGTTGCCAGACCAAACAGATCGCAGGGAGTCTGAGAATGTTAAATAGACATTGACAGGATGAGGATGAAATGAATCTTCCCGCAACTCGGAAGGGGAGGGTCATCCCTCGGCTTGTTTATCAATAAAGATTACAGTTCACGTGAAGCCTATCTTTACAGCTTCAAGTTTATCTCCCCCCCCCCCCCCCACCCCCCCCCCTCTCTCTCTATATATATATATACACATTATATATAATAAAAAGTTTATTTTTTGAAAAAAAGAACAGTATGCCTGCTTTAATACTGGCGTTTACCGTGGAAATCGAAGCGTGAAAGATAGCTACAGTGACACATATTTCTTCAATTAAAAATCACAATTTGCCTTTTTTTTTACATCGCCACCCCCCCCCCCCCCCTTCCCCCCCCTCCCCCCCCCCCCCCCCCCCAGCCCCCATTAGAGAATAACTAAACACGATTTGAAACTGGATAGTGTTTCAGTCTGAAACCTGGCAGGTCAATGTTGAATATCCAAATCGTATTCGATTCCCTGCTTACAAATTAAAGGATTGTTTTTTTCAACTATCAAAGCGCCCTGTACTAACACCCCCTGTAAATGATACTAAGGTCCCATAAGAGAAATTGGTTTAATTTAGTGGGGGGGGGGGGGGGGGGGAAGCACAGTCTTTAACACGTATTGGCAAGTAAGGGGTTAAGTAGGGCTGAAATGACATGTTAAATGTTCATCTAGATTTTGTAGAGACACACGTTCTCTCACGATAGACTGACGGATTACATGTCATCCTAATCAGGAGAATAAAATATTTTTCCCTCGGCTATGTTCGCTGGAGTTTGGCTGCTCAGTGAATCTGGTTCGCTACTTACACAAGATACTCACTGGAAACACCTCGCCTACTCCGAATACAATATACTGTATATATTCATACTTTGGTTTCAAAAAACAACCGCTACAGGCTCGAGAAAATGGGGGGTGAGGGTTTGAGGATTGGGGGGGTGTGGGGAGGGGGAGGGGGGGGAGGGATATGTAATGATTTTAAACCCTGAACAGGATGCTTCGTTATTGTACATTCCAGGTTTATTCCCCAATCCGTGAGTTCTAACAATTTCCTGACACACACTTCCAATCAACTGTAAAGAATACACGGTGGGTTATTTTTTCCCCTCCACACTAATGAAGGGAGATTGATCAGTTTTTAGCCTTTAATTCTCACGTAGTCGCGTTATGGACTTTTAGATAGTGACCTAAACAACTGTAAGGTGAGCACTGTGTGTCTGTCAGTCTGTCTGTCTGTCTGTCTGTCTGCCGTGAGATGTGCAATTGAATTGGTCTATTATTATTACCCAGGCAATCTCTCTGCGTTTGTGATGCAGATTGATGTTTTAACTCCGAAACAAATAGACTTTGTGTTCGTGTTTTTTTTTAGGGGGGAATTGTTTGCAAGATGCTGATGAATTTTCATTTTCATTCTCTCTCTCTCCCCTCTCTCTCTCTCCCCTCTCTCTCTCTCCCCTCTCTCTCACTCCCCCCTCCCATCCACCACCCCTCAACCCACCACCCTCACTGCGAAAGAGCCCAATGTCTGAAAGTTTTCCCTTCCACATTGAGCATCCAAACGCAGGGAACGTCACGCGTTTAACGAGCGAGAAATGTCCTGGGTGGGTTAAGATTTGATTTCTGTAAAAGTTACTGGTGTGAAAGATCACCCAGTGATGCCGAGTTCCACAGTTGCAGATGACACATTTGATTTATGTTAGTATCCAGATTAGGTTTTCTTACGTTTTCTTTTCGTGGGGAAAAAAAATCTCCCCCCCCCACCCCCACCACCATCACCCTCATCTTGCATCATCTGACATCATTTTATATTTTGGTTGCAAAAAATGTCAACCGGTTTTTGGAAGCATTAATGTGTGCAGAATGAGGTGGAGATGAGTTAAGAAAAAAACCTCTGAACGTTTGGTTGTAAACGTCCTATTTTATACTATATAACAGGGTGACCAAAACAAGTCGTGATTCCATTACAATGTCCGATAAATCTTAACTAAATTATGATAATATATAGACAATGGAGTAGTCATCACGACTTTTTGATCACCCTCTCTCTCTCTATATATATATATATAAATATATATTTATATGTATAAATGCATCAGAAGATACAGAACCATATTTTGCATCAGAAGATACACAAACATGTTCATTCAGGATGGAATCTAAACCAGTCATTTGCCTAATGTCGATATATTTGAATGATATAAAATGTATGTATGTTACACATGCGGGCACACAAGTGTGTATTAGATAATTTTATGCGAGGTTTCTACTTTAACAGTCTCTTTTATGTAACCGGTCGTGAGTGGCAATGTATCATGTACAGTATTGGCTGAGCATCAAATAGGTTTCTGACAGAAACGTGGGTTTATTATTATTCTTAACCGATTACCTGATACCGTTAATATTACATCGTTAACCGACACCTACATCTTGCCATTGAGATACTAATTGTTAACTGAACTAAGTTTATAAAATACTCTAATAGGCGTGTGTTTTTTTTAATTCCACAGTCGTTTGTCATTTCAATGTATTTCAATATTACATGAGGCATGAATAAAAATCTCCCAACATCTGCCTTCGGTTTGGCATGGACACAATAAATGTTCGTTAAAAGGCACCGTCTCTCTGAGTCATAAATTGTTTCACTTAAAAAAAACATTTGTTTTGTTGTTTTTTTGCAGAAACCACATCGGAGTTATTTCCGAAGCAGTAAAGCCCTGGAGTATGAGCTTGTTGTGGGTGTATTGAAACACGTGTGCGCCAAGATTCTGGTCTGTAAATGTGACCTGGCCAGCCAACCCAGCAATAACTCAACACTGTTTTCTCTGGGTGGGTTTTGGGCGGATCTGCCTTGAATGTATATGAAGCTCTTCCCCTTCCCTTAATAGACGATAGGGATAAACAATCCCACACTAGCCTCACTGCAGTGGTTACCCAAACGCCTGCCCTCATCCTTTTTTTTAATATAAAAAAATAACAATCTCTAGACGATAAGTGCCATTTGTAGGTACCTAAAAGCGAAAGGGTCGGATTGGAAAATATTTCGGCGTCTTTCCAAATAGTTCAACCCGTTAGGCAGGGTTTTAAAATGCCAGCTGTCACTCAGTCCATAGATTAATCCTTTTCAAGACTGAATGAAAACTTTTTTTGCACTTTTTTTTGTGAAGGCTGAGGTGAATGGGAATCGTTACAGTGTCAGTGTGTCAAAGGGGGGGGGGGGGGGAAACTACCGTTTATATAATTAGATCTTATTGCATTGGGTTTGTCTGATATCGTTACTGTACTTTTTATTGTAAAGACGAATCAATGACATTATGAATATCAGAAGTAATTATTCCACCGTAAACCTTTCTCTTTCTCTCAGACCACTCTATTTGAATCAAAACAAAGCTTTTTTTTTCTAAAAACAAAATCAGTTTGATCCAGATTAATTTATTATTGCATTAATAATTCAAACTACTTTCGATTGATGATCTGCATGTGGCAACACGCAACCAGACATTGGGGGGCAATCTGATGTGTTGAAACTATTTGATTTGGGCAGTCTGATCATCCGGGAGGAACAGATAGGAACCGATGTGTTCAGATTTAGAATCAATTGATTGCAAGTCATTGCTACGAGTTTTTATTTTCTCTCGCAGTGCCCCCAATCCAAATCAAAATAAAAACAGCTAGATATTGGTTCAGTTGCGTTTGTCTGTGGGATGGTGCCTGGTCTGGGAACGCTATGTTGTAATTCCGGGCATATAAACTGTACACGGAGGCGTTCAGAATTACCCGGAGTCAATATTATAACTTTCCTTCTTTATTGAATCAGGAGGGACAGTATTATCCAATTCTACTCGTGCACCATAAAACACCATTGTACTTTTTGTAAAGTAGACGCTTTATTTTTATTTGGCAGTTCTTGGATTGACACTAGAGTGTGAACACCTTCACTGAGTGACCCCAGCAATCTTATAAGTAGAAGGAGACCATTCAGCCCACTGTGTGGCTGCCCTGTGCTGGAGCTATCAGATCATTTCATTGCATTTTCAATAGTTTTAGTTATTTTTGTGGAGTGGGGGGGGGGGGGGGGGGGGGGGGAAGCAAAACCTGAGAACGTTGCTTTCGGTCGATCTGGTTCCTACGCAAACCCGAGCTTCCCCTCCCAATGAATCTCATTAAACAAACGTTGCAAAGTTGATAGACACGGTAAAAAGGGAAGAGACTATCAGAATGGATAATGTCACCCAAATACATGTCATGTCCAGTGTCTGGGGCGTCACGTGCCACTCATTCACTTAAACAAAAAGTGTAATAAACTCAAACAAACTCAGGAACAGGTTGATTTATCTTCATCGTTTGTTGTTCAAAATACTGATCCACTGGTCCGTTCATCGCCTCTTAAATGGAAAACTATGGGATACCTTAGTTTTCACCTAATATAGAGCGAAGCTGCGGTATCATATGAAGACTCGTATTTTCAGAGAACTTTGGAATAGTTTTTTTTTGTGTGTGGGGGGGGGTAAAGAGACAAGGAAACTATTTTAAACGGCAGTTGTCTTCCACGTTGACTCGGGTGTCTGTCCTAACTGTTGGGTTCACTGTAATCGGACATACTTTAATAAACGGAATAGTTACTGTGCAAAACAACTCTAAATTGTTGGAGAGAATGATATATTTTGCATGTAATGTCTTCCAGAGTTGTAGAAAATAAGAGAGAACCATGTGTCTAACACTCCTTCTATCCAACATGCTCAGGGATATATCCTTGTGTGGGTGTGTTTAGCGCATATGAACAGTTTAAATCAATTAAAATATTTAATTGAAATGCTAATTTTTGTCCTGGCCCTGTCACTTGCTTCACGTTTGCTCCCTTGTTTATTCACCTAACTTGGGGGGGGGGGGGGGGGGGTAAACATATTATTATTTTCAGTCATTTCTAATTGTTTTGCCTTCGTGTTGAGGACTAATTTATAAGATGAAGCCAAGATAACAATATCCAGATCAGTCTCTCATTTGCTTTATTCTCTGACTTCCGATTGTGCCAGCCGGTCATCGGTTTACAGTGTAATTTTTATAGCTGCCCCAAAAGCACAATTAATAAATTAATCCAGTTAGTATTTGCTTCCCTCATAATGATATTGTTACACGCACTGGAAGAATGGTGTGTGTGTGTGTGTGTATGAATGCAGTGCAGGAGAGAGAAGCTTGCACTTTGGCGATGTACTGAATAATTGATAATGGCGATGAAGGCTAATTAGTTGCTTAACCGAAATAACTGTCATAAAAAGTGATGAGGGAGGGCACCTTCTATTTTTCGTCAAGGAGAACGAACAAGAGAAAGCATGTTTTATATTGCATTTTAAGTCTGCAGATGGCAAGATGTGAAGCAGCCTTTTAAAAGTGTGGTGATTCCGAGATGAAATATAAGAGTTAACTCTGTTAGAATCATTTAAACCTTGTTTTTATTTAATAAAATAAAATATATATAGTTACTGCACGCTCTTGTAGGAGCAAATAACCTCCATTAAAAATGAAATAAAGAGTTATAATGAAAAGAGTTCCCTTAAACCTGAGGTGGAAGCACTTTTTGAACACAATAATGTTTATTTGCAGTAAAACTAAGTGTTTTGATTTAACTTTAATGTACAGTGCATTTCCAATGTAGTTCCAAATATCAAGTACTATTTGTCGAATGAATTTAAATGACATTGTGACAAATCAATTTATTTTGTATTTGCAAATTACTCAGATTTTTAAAAACGAGTTTCGTCTTTTTGAGCTACAGATATCTTCACATTATACTGTATAATACTGGATTATTATGAATCCACGTCACTGTAGACTTGATAATAATAATAATCCTTACATTTGATATAGCGCCTTATTGTGTCATTGAGATGTCTCACAGCCCATTACAGAATATATTGTAAAATGAATTGACTATATATGTTATGGGCGAAACACGGCAGCTAATTGCACACAGCAATGACCGTTGTGGATTGAGTGACCACATTTTAAAAATTGTTTGCAATAGTCATGAAAATGCAATTACTTCCAAGCATCATTACATTTTAACGCTTTCTTTGAAACATGTTTGTGTTTCACTTATACTGAGCTATCTGCATTGTTTAATGAAACAATTTTACAAGAAACTGACAAATATTTTAATCATATATTTCAACAGAAGATGAATAAGCGCTGGTAAATAGCTGTGTTTTCAGAATTACCAAAAGGCATAAGACCAATAAGAGATTTAATTTTTCTCTTGTGTATATTAAACAGTCTTTGCAGTTAAAAGTTATGCACAGTGGCTTGTTGAGCTAAGATCTTGCCATTTAAAATTAACTTTCAATGATATGCTACGTGTTAGTAAACCTATTAAAAAAAACTAAATGAAGATGTATTCACTCTGGAATATTTTACCTTCCAATCAACAAATGAAATGAAGAGCAGTTTCATTGTATGATTATTTTTCGTCACATAGATCTAGGAAATGATTGACTTTTAATGATGCCACAGAGCAAGTACACATGAGATAATATTCTTTTGAAACAATTGTTTACTTCTATGACTTCATTGTTCAAAATTGGCTTCTTTTTGAAAATGGTTACCTCCAAATAATACACGAAGGCGTGATGACTATGTTAGAGGGCTAATCTTTACAGATGATATGGCATGTATCCAGGTTCCAGCTGGATATCACCAGACAACATGGTTATATTTTAGCTGGATGGAGAGTGGTACTGTCTCTATAATGATCCCTTTGCTGGTGAAGGATGGCTGCAAAATACCAAAGATCAGATCATGCTATATTCTATCACCACAGTCTTAATTATGTATCAACTACAACTGTAGCAGAAAGTATTCTGATTTTTGTTTCAACCGTGCCACTAAACAGGATGTCATTTAGACAGCTCGCTCAAATTAATCATTCATGCAGAGGATAGATATGGACTGCTTATGCATTTTATTTCACTAATAACAATGCTGGAAACCTGGACTGTCTGTTGTGCAACTGCACTCGATAGTTGAGTCCTTCCTTATGGTCACTATTGCAAGACTAAATGATTTGTTATGGTTGATTTTCAGGTGATTTATTACAAATGCTCACCGGATCATTTTGAAATGACATAGACATTGTGGGCATATGTATGAGATAGGACATCTGTCTACCCAAATTATCTTCTTTGTAACTTTAAAACTCTGAGTGGACTTTCTCCTTGCATATTATCATATTACTCTTTGTCAATGATGGCGTAACTCAGGGAACAGAATAATAGCTTAAGACATACCTACTGAGTAACATACTTCATGATATATTAAAGGTGCAACCAATTACAAACTTGCAAGAATGATATTTATCAATAGTAGTTGGTATGAGAGCACCCAAATTGTTGTGGATTCACAAACCCAATGGTGGGTTATAAAATCTGTTGATTGTCATTTTCAATTTTCACATAACAAATTGTTTTTCCAATGAAGATCGCTTATTGTTAGAAATTGCTCACAAACAACAAGATTCCCCCCAAATTGAAGAAAGTTAGTATGTTCACCATAATCTTTTATACTCCAATTCTAGTACTCCAAGGGTCTCTAGTATTGCAAAGCCAAAAAATCAAAATGACAGTTCATCTTTTTGACGTGGAATGGTTCTACAGCTAACAATCGAGGTAGAATATTTCAGAAAATGCTCTACGAGCCTAATTTATGAATATATCATGGAAAAAATCTTTTGACATTAAAATAATGGGTAGAATGAAGGATCTACAGAAAGGCGATAATTTTATCTTTTCTCTCCCAAGCCAGTTGTGATTGGTTATAATAATTAAGATCTTTAATTTAGGCATTAGATTAGATCAGGCAGGGTCATTCTAATACTTTTCGACCTTTGAAGAAGAACACAGATAACTAGTTTTAAGTCACAGAAGAACATATGTGGAGGTGTAATTTTTAGAAAAGCTTTTTAAGTACATTCTCTACTTTTTTTTTGCATACTTCAGATTTAGAAGCATTTCATCTTGAAATGTTTCTGCATAATGAACACAGCTTAAAATGGAATACGGATCATATTCCGCCTCACTGTTTGTTGGTTTGATGACACTCTTCTCTTGTGTTTGTGAAAAGAATGGGGACATAGATGCCAATGCTTCAATAAAGCCTTTGTGCAGAAACTTGCACTTTAGGATTGGAAAATTTCTGCAAAATAACTGGGCTGGCTTGAAATATAATTTTGAGTGGAGCTATTTCCAATCCTTACAGGATGGAAAAAGGTTGTATGAGAAAAAATGTGACCCCATTTCAGTTGCCGGTAAAAAAATGATTTTAACGTATTTGCATTAATCAAAATGCTTGAGAAAAAAATGTTTAAATCATTCTTTGCTTTCACCAACACATATAGGTAATCCTCAAACTAAGGTTTTCCTCTTCAAGTTGGTATGATTAAGTAACTTAATGCTGTTCCTCACCTCAGAAGTAGATTGCATGATAGCTTTTCCTCAGCTTGTAGAATAATTTCTCTATGGTTTTATCGCAAATGTAGCGCCTTTATACATTCTTTAAAATTATAACCATATATGTTAAATAAGTTATTTTTAATTGCTAATTGTTATTGTAAGATTTACCTTTGGTATAATAATAATAAAAAATTATTTTTATGGAACATTTTTCTCCTCTTGCCTTTCTTATTTGGCAGCCGGTGGTTTCTCCTTTGGTCCAAATATACAGCTGCCAGCAGCTGTTGCTGCCTTCGTCTTGTCACAATTTTTGTATTTGTGCCTGGTTGGTGGTTGTTAGTGGGCTATTTAATCATGGAAGGCATTATAATTCAATCCAATCTTCTGTCTCAATTACAGTATTGGAGAAAAACTGAGACATTCCTTAGGATTCAATCCACCTCTCCCATTGTACGTTTCCATTTGTTTTATCTATCCTTCTGTAATGGGTTCAACTCAACAACTAGATCTGCAATGTTTGCTTTTTGATTCAAGTAAATGCAAATTTTCAGGAATAATGAGCAAATTTATGTTGACATTTTATGAGAATTTGCCAGTCAGACAAATATATTGTATATATATGAAAGTGTTATTTTCCAGGGCCTCAGTCAACTTATTGCTGTATCACGTATGCCATTGCTGCATAGATTCATAAAATGTTCTGTCCTGTACTTTTTTGACATTACAAGTTATGTCTATTAAAAGATCACAAGAGATGTTCCGATGAAGATAACCCTTCAGTTCAATTGATCGCATCCTTCCAGAATAGCCATCCCTACCAGTGTTACATTACATAATCAACATTTTTTTGAATGGGTCCAGCATTCTGGCCTCAGCCACAGTTCTTGGTTACTCATTCCAGTAATAATACCTTCTGTGTGTCCTGAAGTTGTCCTTTGCAGCCATGAATCTCTTCTTCTGCTGATGTGGTAACATGAATTCCAATTGTTAATAATAGATTTATTCGATTTAGTTACATATGAAATTGCTATGTTAAAATTATAAATACAAGTACAGTACCGTATTTTTGATTTTGGTTATTTTGGTTGCATTTATGAAATACTTTTCAATTATATTGCATACCCTTTACCTTAACAAACTACAGTATCATATTTTCAGTAAATAACCAGTTTGAAAATAAATATGTACTTTATCAGATGTCACCATGATTTGTTTGCCTGCTTTTTAAACACACAGTGAATCTGTAGAATGAATGCAAGGGGATTGATAAGAGGAATCAATATGGTATGGTTAACTGGCATATTGAACTTCCATAAATACTCATGTGACAATTCAAGATGATCAACTAACGTCCTGATACGGTACCTAGCAAAGGAAGCAGGAAGTATGTTGTAAAAACAAATCCCAGACCATTGGAAAGCTCAAATTCTCCAGATATAGAATTGTCATTAATGATGTTAAATTAATAGAACAATGACATTTATCCTGTATTTAACTTACACATGTACATGCATACTAATGATGTTGTATCTTAATCACAAAGAAGCCAGCAGTGAGATCCCAAGCACATAATTTCATCTGGAGCTTTGGGGTTTTAGGATTTAGCATGCTGTTAGTTGTAGTAGCTGGTTAAGTCTGTGTATTTTGTATTGTTATAAAAAAGAGTATTGTATACAATTAGTCCGCATTTGTCATATTATTTACTAAGGTTATCAGAAAATGTTCAATAATAATAATTATGCAAAAGTAACAAATGAGCTAGACAATAGATTATATATAACACTTTTTACATACCTATACATATTTCTGTGTTACATCAGTAGCATCAATAGTTCGACTGTCATGATGTGTTGGCTAGGCTTTCTCATGAATTCACTTTTAAATATTTTGACATATAAATACATTTCAACATAATAAAAGTACTTGTGTGGCACCTGTTTACGTTATGGTACAAATTTTTTTGTTACAGTTATACTGCTTATCTGCACTTTTCAGCCTTCACTATCAACATGGGCATGCATAAAACAAAATATATTTTTCTTTGCTTGAAATAATGTAGATGAATTCTGACAAGCAAGTGGGAATATAATAGAGCAGCCATTGGAGATCTTTCAATCGCAAGACTGGAATGCTACTTCTCATACAGTGGAAGTAATTTGCAACTCACTAGACTTTGAGGTGAGCGTCAGTCTGTCACTATAAGTAATCAGTTTATCCTCCACCCAAGCTGATTATCTGTATGAAAACACTTTAAACAATCTTCCAAACCTGTTTCTTTTCTGGATGGAGTCATGTCATTACTTTATTGTGGAACCATATTTTATTCCAATAGTCAACCATTGCATGAACTGCACTGATGAACATTTTGATTTTTTTAAATCAATTCTTAATTTTAAAGCATTTGTCACATTTCCTAATGATTGTATATTAAGGATGGACAAATAGGACTCCATTGCATAATAATAATAATAATACTTGCATTTGATATAGCGCATAATCACATATTCGAGACATCTAATATACTTTACAGAATATAGAGTAAAGTGAATTAACTGTATATTTTTGGGACACAATGCGACAGCGAAGTGCACTTAGCAGTGTCCTACAAACAGTCATGGATTGAGTGATCAAATTATTATTATTGTTGTATTTATTTGAAGGGATAAGAAGACTTATGCCAGGCTTCTAAACCACAGAAATTCCATTCTGATGTTATCTGAGGCAGAATGAACTTCTCATTGAATTTACTTTCTGATGTCCAATAACATGAATATAAATTGTTGAAAATCATCAGGGTAAAGGAAACAAATAGTAGTTGCTGTTTCCTCTTTTACTCTTGTTTAAAATAGGTTTTGGTGCATCTGTGCATCATGTGTGCAAACATGGAATGTGCTAAAAGTATACATCATTAACTTTTACAGATAATGTTAATCAGTATATTTGATACTGTATTAATTCACTACTTGTACTTACATATCTGATTAAGAAATCTGTGGAGAAATATCACAAGGTTTTTATTGACTGTTGACAACGTGGCAAACAGTAAACGTAAAGGTACCTAGAGGTCTTACGGAATGGTTTTATACTTAAGCAAGATTCACACCAATCTTCATGTCCCCCAAAGTGGGAGACTGCTGTTCTGACATGGGATTAGTGTTAATTAGCTTTCGCAATTAATTTTTGAAATCTTTGGGACAAACCCCTCGTAATATGGGAATAATGATAGGATAATTGAAGTAATTTAAGGGACTGGGATTTGTAGATCATAAAAAAGTGGTTCATTGAAGCAAACGTCTACAAGGTCTATGAAAGGTATAGTCTGGATGGGTTTCTATACTACCTAACAATAATTTATGAGACATTACAGTCTGTACCAATTTAATCAGTCATGCATTGGTCTGTATAATAAGTTTCTGGATATAATAATTTCCTGGTAATAGAATAAATAGGACGGTTTGAGCTGCCCAGCTATTTTATTTACATCGGTAGCTTTTACCTTGTAAACACAAATCTGATTTATTTGAGTCAGACGGGAAGTTCCTGAAGGAAAGTATATGGCTGAAAGATGGTAGTGGCAGCCTGAAGATCCAGAGGAAATCTCTTGGTAAGGAAACTGAGAACATAGGAGGAGTCCACTCCTTACCATCACACAATCAGGCTGAGAGCCAGGCAAATGAATCAACTTCTTAAACAAACAAACAAACAACCAAACAAAAAAGAAACTCTTGAGATAATGTGTGTGATCAGATGTAATGATGGATCTGAGAACTGGCAAAGAGAAGCTTTCCCTGATTGTAACCAATCACCAGGAATGCCTCCCAGGAACATTCTCATCACCAGGGCTGGTTAACTCTGTCAAGGCCAAAGTGGCATTGCAGGTGAAGATGTAATGCACAGGATCAAAATATTTTGAAGGATCCTCGTTAATAAGGTTTGCGATGGTATGTTGGAAGCCTCCAATCTCTTTTATTGACCCATAACCTAAATATGTCCACAGCTGGATCTCTATGTTAAACAAATGCTATTGTTAATCTCATTTAAATACTTAGAGTAAAACCAAATGTTTACAATTAATTAATTTCCAAATAACTGGAAGTTAGCTAGACAGGTCGAGTCAGATAGTGCAATTACAGTCATTCCACAAAGACCCTTAAATAAAAAAAAATAAAAAAAATTGTGAATGTTGAAAATGTAAAATAAGAAACAGAAAATGATGCATCACATATCAGGTGAATTAACACTTTGATCTATCTTTTTCAGATGCTGACAGATCTGCTTCATATACCTAACATTTCTGTTGCTAATTTAACTGGACAATGCAAATAGAAACTGAGGCCAAATTATTGAGTGGAGAGTTGACACTGGTTCGTTATCAGTCATAGTTTGAAGTTGAGTCTCATTGAGAATACAAGAGTGGGAATGATGATGAAGCAGGGTAGTGGGTTCTTCGAAAACGTCAGATGATCAAATAGTTGATAGGGAGAATAGGGAGAATTTCTCTTTAAAGATATACATGGTAACCATTTTACCTTCAAATACTGAGACATGAAGGAGAATTACTTAGAATTCGGTCCACTGTGAAAGATGTGTGCAATTGTTGGAGATTCCTCAAGTAGAATGAAAGCAGAGAGCAAATAAGATGGACAGAGTTTACGATGGATATTACTTCCAGGTAAGGCAGTGAGATTTTGACAGCAGGTTCTGACACCACTCAATTATCTATTGTCTCTTCCGTAGTAGAATAATACGGTAGTTGTCAGTTTGAGATTGTTGTCCCATAGAAATTGCTGCCAGCAAAATAGTATAAAGATATGTTAGAAATCAAAGTCTGAGGGGATGCTATTATGGGTCTCCAAAACATGGTAAAGATCCAGGGGTCTTGACAACCAACCATTATTCCCAATCACTCATTAAGTAAAAGGAAGCTATTTCACCTGAAGGATAAATTCTTCTCTTACGTGGGAACACTGACTGAGAAAGCTGCAGCTCAAAATCAAATTGGCTGGATCCCAGATGAGGGAAACTTTGGATAAAAAGTCAACTTTTCATCCTTATATTCCAGAAGCTGTTTCAAGATCAGCATTCTTAGCAGAATTCTTGAAACAAGTTCTGGTGCAGGTCTCAAACTAAAATACAGTTTGTTAAAGGGAAAAGCAGAAAGAAATTATGAATTACTGTTTTATACTTTGCTTCTTTGTTGAATGAAGGATCAGATTACTTAAAATTAATTTGCTTCACAAAGGGAATTAAACCAATATAAAAACTAACAATCAGATGTACAGTATTTGGTGTTTTCAGAAGAATGTTTACTCAACTCAATATACTGTTCTCTGAGCTACATCATAATTATTATAAATCATATTAGCAACACTATTTTTTGTCATGCTTTTTCAAGTGGACGTTAAAGTCTCCATGGCACAATTTGAAAAAGAGCAGGGAGTTTCTCTTGGTGTTCTGCAAAAACCTCACAAACAAAATCAGTCATTTACTTAATGGCAAAATGTGGAACATTGTTGTACCCAAACTGCTTACCATATTTGTCCATAAATACAAATGGTAATAATAAAAGCGTGCAGTAAATCCTATTAAGCACTTTGCAATAATTTGATAAGGTGTTACAACAAATGCAAAGATAGTTATAACATCATTAGTAATAATAAACCAAGTATATACCAACCAGTTATGATAGTTCTTTTACTTTCATATTTTATTTTATGAATTTGAAATAGCACAAGATATTGAGTAATGGATTGCTGGCTAAATATAAATAGTTATATTTTATGATACATTTTTGTTGTTGAATCTTGATTTCAGTTTTATAGCATTTTCAGGGCAGTATCAAGCTATGCAGGAAAGTACTGTATGTCTAAATGTTCAGGGTTTCAAAAAGTCTGGAATCATTTTCTGGTAAGGAAGCTGAAAAGAAATCGTGGAATGCATCAAAAGGTTAGCAATCAGGAAGAATTTCCATCTATGAATTTTTATAGTCTATTTTTTCCTTTGTATTTCTACATTTCAGTTCCCCATCTGTAAGCAATTGTTGAACACAGAGATGCTCCCTTTGTGCCTATGCAGCATGCAATTGATGAAAATAGACATAAAACAATTTGAATATGCGATTTTGTCACAAAATGAACACATATGTTTGTAATAAATGGAGAAAAGAGACAGCTATATGTCAAGTCTTAGGTACAGAGTGCCTCGTGCACACATGGTGGAATATATATTTTATACATGCTCTTGTTTTGTGAATGATTAGAAACAGAAAGGATTCCAATAGCATTTGCTTGTCAAAAAATGTGGAAGCACCAAAGCACATGTGAAGAATGCGGGCATTAATTACAATCAAGTTACCGTTGCATTGCAAATCATTGCTGAAGTCCATTAGAAATTGGACCAAGTCTTAAAACACAAGATAAATATGAAGGCAGAGGAAAAAATCTAGACAATCAATTCTCCAATTTGGAACTTCCAGGTAAAAAAAAACTGTTCAAAATAGCAATACAACATTATACAAACCCCATTGACATCTAAACATATATTAAGTGCACCAAAGATGAACTGAACTAGTTAAAATTGCAAGATTGTGTAAAGGCTCAAAAGAATATTTATTCCCTTTGTTCTTTGCAACTCGAGTAATAACTTTAAAAAGGTGATCAGCTCCTATTAATTTTACTACATTTAATCCATGAATTTAGGTAGATTTAAATATCTCATCTATCAATATGCATGTTGGCAGTTTCAATTAAAACCTATATACTGCTATATGCAAAATGGCTGCCATGTTTCGCCCAAAAATATACAGTAAATTCAGTCAATTACAGTGAAGCTCTTTGAGACATCCAGAAGATGTGAATACACTAAGTATTAAAAGTAAACTTCAGGATCCATATCTGTAAAGATAAGAATAACATATTTTCATGTGTTAACTTGTATAGATGTATTTTACAACGATATAAATCAGTTAAAGTGCATTATACAATTTGCAGATATGGTCTAGAGTGTTTGATATGATTATTTTAAAGGGAATTATTGCAATAAACTCAATTTTGGATTTGCATATAGTCTGTATTCATATTGTTAAGTAAAGAAAGCATGTTTTGTGCAATAAACAATAAAACTGAATTCTAAACTATGTAAATAGTCAAGATATTGTACCAGTAAATCATTTGCAAGTAATAAAATATGAACAATAATATAGTACTTTAATTAGTTATCACAAATGAGCCTTTCAGTAAAAAAACACTGGATGTAAAAACATATAACTTGCCATAATTGCTGATGTCACGAAGAAATAACATGGATTAATATAACTTCCAAGCTATTTTCAGTCAGTTTTTATATAGATTTGATTTTTCTGTATTTCTTCTATTCACTCTCCCACTAATACCTCAATGTTTTAAAACTATCCTTTGTTTGTAAGATAGAGAAAATTGAATTGCTGCAGCATGTATTTGCTATCAAGCACATTGAAGAACATTATAAATTAATTGCTGCCAATCAAATGCTGTATTTCCTCATAAAATATATTTCAACCTTGGAAAGCCAAAAACATTTTGATTTTGGTGACTGTAACATGCGTTCATTTTCTGATGTTATCTTGTCATCCCGATGTGAAATGCACTCTAGAATTATAATTTTGTTGTTGTTGTTGCAATATATTATTTTTTTTACTGCTTCGTAACACAATTGGAAGATAAAATATACAATTCCATTAAGCCTATTAACAAAAAACAAGAATTGTATTGAGCTTAGTGTGCCCAAGGTGAGATTTTTTTAAAGAAATGTTTTGCGAGCAACACAATGGAACTCTCATTTGTAATATTCAGAGGTCTGCATTGGTTTAAATGACATTATAAAAGTCATTTTATGTTTTAAGCATCTCTCTCTGTGGTATACATTTTTAATATTTTACAATTAATTATCAATTCTAATTTTTATGCAGTTGTAAAATATAAGCATGACTCACTTGAAATAAAAATCTCAACATAATTTATTTATTGCATCTGCTGAAATACTTTTACCTCCAAATTTCTATTAAGTGAATCATAGTTTGCATCGATTAATAACATCTGTAAAGTACTAATTGCACAGATATTTTTCATTATGTAAAATTTCCAACTGTATGTCAAATTGTAATAAAAAAAATACAATTGGAGTTGCAATAATGTAATGTTTTATTATTATTACATTGAACAGGAAATCTTACTATTAAAATACATACACCAATATTTGAAGGGAATTTCATAAAAATTGATGAAACTCTTTAATAAAATGAATTGATTGCACCTAAAAACTCTTCTCTCTCTCACACAGCACAGACAACTTCACGATTCAGGTCAGTGAAACATCTACAGCATTTGCAGCAGAAGGGTTAATCAAAGTGAATAATTTACTATAGAAAGAAATCCCTATAAGAGAAGAGAAATATGTAAAAAAAAATGCTGCTATTCACCAAATAACTACATTTTGTAAGGTGCTGTAGCATTCAGCAACCAAGGTAGATTTGACAGTATTTTTTCAAATTCAACTAGTTACACATTATATTATAAATACACATACAGACAATAATTAATCTTTCCCACATTTCCCCTAGATTTCGTTCCTTCAAATTCCCTATACTCCCTGCAAGGTTCTATCTTAGCATACATCTCCTATCCACGGTTAAAAAAGATGAACTTACTGACTTTGTGAAAAATGGCAATGGTTTTCATTAGCTATCCTTTAAAGGTACTGTTGTCGAACAATGCAAGAATGTAATAATTGACCAAGGTTGAGTGAGGTTGTATGGAACTTATTCCCTTAGGAAACCCTGAGGGAAAAGTGAGTTGAGACTGTTATTGAAATTTACATTTCCAATTTGGGACTCCTTTTTTGTCTATCATTTAAACTGTGAGGTCTGTTATTTCAGGTTGATGTTATTAGTTTCAGGTTTGGAAGATTCTACGGTCTTTAATCCAACATTTGATATGCAACATTAATCTAAGATGATGCTCGAACACAGTGCTGGGGGTACGCTGCATTATTGTGGCTGCCGTCATTCAGACGAGAGACGAAACTGTGGTCCGTCTGCCTGTTCAGGTGGATGTTAAAGATCCCAAGGCACTATTCAAAACGAAAAATATTTTATTCCCAGCATCCTGGCAAGAAATCCAGCAACTAAACTTGGTGCTGTGTGGGAGCTGTGTGCAATGGTTGCCGTGTTTCGCCCACAAAATACACAACCAATTCACTTTGCAGTATATCCTGTGAAGCACTTTGACGCGTCTCAAGACATGATAAGGTGCTTTATCGAATGGAAGGAGTATTTTTTTTATTCTACTACAAAGTCAAACTTTTTTTGACTAAGCATTTCTTTTTAGCAAATTTCAACACTGGTCTTACTACAGCAGAATCCACAATCAGCTACCACCTACAGAATACAACAGGAATAGCTATAAAGGGAAAGAGAAATATAAGCACCACCTAAAAACACAAAGAAACTGAAAGATATTAAATTATTCACTTTTATCTTTCTGAAATCCAATTGACTTGTTTTTCTTTTTATAACTGTTACTTGCACTAAATGTGCTAAGTCTTTGTTTGCCGCAATCCGGTTTTGTTTCTTATTGGCTCATAGTCCTGCTTCCTTCAGTTGTTTAATGATCTTTGCGAATCCCTTAGCTCTACTGGTGTCCTTTACTGCAAGTTTAAAAAAACGACTTCAAAGCAGGTGCAGGTAATTAATAGCTGAGGGGAACATAATCTAAACCACAGGCTCTACTTTCACACCCAAGCATGTTTCCAGATCCAGCCGGCATGGGAGGACAATTCCCTGAAGCACCTATGTCTGTTTCCTCTGAACAACCTCGCTGGGCCTCTAGTTATCACATCTGCATTTCAAAACACCCTATCTCTGGTATTAATTATTAATTAGCCTACCGTCACTCATGAGGATTTGATCTCTAGTCTGCACTGACCTCCATTGCACTTTTATGCAGCGAGGGTCTCAATAGAACTCTGATATACCATATCCTCTTTCTTATTTAATATACTATCATCTGTTGTAGATGGGTAAGAAACAATGCTTCAATTTGCACATAACTTTATGATGCATAATTCCACTGAAGAAATATAAATGTGCAATATTATTTGACTGGAATATTTGAAGTGATAAAAGATTTGATCACGTCTACATATTTGGGACAGTCCTGACTTGCAGACTTTTGCTATAATGAGGAGCCAAATGTATATGCATCCTCTATCAATGCAATATAATTTCCATTACCTTCATAATGCTGAAGCATTTATGGTTTTCTTTTCTTGGACTACATTACACTGGCAATGTAATTTGGGCTCTGTGGTTTTCCAATCTGATTTGCTTGCAGCATAATTTGACGCTTCTTTATTAACAGATTCAGATGGATTGTTGGGCATAGTCAAGTAAAATTAAAAAGCAGTTGAGCAAGGCAGAGAAATCATTTAGGAGTCAGTACCGCACACCAAGTGGTAAATCAGAAACACTGGTATCAAAAGACAAAATACGGCAGAAATCTGAAATAAAAACAGAAGTCGCTGGGAACACACAGCTGGCCAGGTTAAAGGTTATCGACCTGAAACATTAACTAACTTTCCTCTCTCCATAGATGCTGCCTGACCTGCTGCGTGTTCCCAGAGACTTCTCTTTTTGCATTATTACCAAAAGCTGCCAAAGTAGTGAGATAAAGAGGCATCCCTTATGCCTGCCAACAATCGGAGATCCCCTAACTAAGTGATTCTGGAAGAGAACTGGGCAGCTTCAGTCCTCAACAAACAAAAATGTGGAGGGCATTCAATAACCACTTGCATCAAAGCTACTTCCAGTAAAACCTTACCCTTTAACCAACAATCCTAAAACCCAGAGCCATCACAGGGGACAATCAGGAGGGTATTGAGAGGGAATCATAAGAGTACAGGCCACTAGCCTCATTCACGTTACTCATTACAGCTAGTTTATTCACAATGGAAGTGCAGATACTGTACTTTCATAAATGCTCCAGTTATCCATTTGAAGATATTTCAGTCAACAACAACAAATTAATGACAAATTACATTTATAGAGCGCCTTTCATGTCGGGAGGACGTCCCAAGGCGCTGCACAGGAGGCGTGTGACCCGAGCTGAGAGGGGAGTGTTTGGGAAGGGGTGAAGAATGAAGGGGAGATAAAAGAGTTCGGGGTGGAACAAAAGGCACGATCGAAGAGGAAAGTCTTCAAACCGGCCTTGAAAGAGGAAAGGGAAGAGACGAAACGGAGGGATTGAGGGATGGCATTCCATAGGGTGGGAGCGGAGAAACTGAAGGCCCGGCCTCCGATGGTGGGGCGGTTCGGGCGGGGGGCTTGGAGCAGGCCAAGTCCTGTTGAACGGAGGGTCTGTGTGGGCGTGTAGGGGGAGAGTAGATCGGTTAAGTAGGGCGGGGCAAGGCCGTGTAAGGCCTTGTAGGTGAGGACGAGGATCTTGAACTCGATCCTCTGGAGGATGGGGAGCCAGTGGAGATGGGCGAGGGTGGGGGTTATGTGGTCACGGAGGCGGGTGCGGGATAGTACACGGGCTGCAGAGTTTTGGATGACCTGCAGCCTGTGAATGGAGGAACTGGGGAGGCCGACGAGGAGAGAGTTTCTGTAGTCCAGCCATGAGGTGATGTATGCGTGCACGAGTGTTTCGGCAGCGCGGGGGGTAAGATAGTTGTGGATCCTGGCAATGTTGCGCAGGTGGAAATAAGCGGTGCCGGTCAAGGCGCGGATGTGGGGGAGGAAGGAAAGTTTTTGATCGAACATGATGCCGAGGTTCCTGATTGGCTTTGTGAGGTGGAGAGTGCAGCCTTGGATGTTGAGGCTGGCAACGCCCGATGTGCGGAGGCGCTGGCTTGAGCCAATCAGGAGGGCCTCGGTCTTACTCACGTTCAATTACAAAAAGTTGTCCCTCGTCCAGGACTCGATGTCGGACAGACATGCTGTCAGAACATCGATGGTCTGGGGGTTGAGGGATGAGGCAGAAAGGTACAACTGGGTGTCGTCCGCATACATGTGGAAATTTACCCCATGTTTGCGGATGACGTCGCCCAGAGGGAGCGTGTAAAGGGTGAAAAGGAGGGGACCGAGGACAGAGCCCTGAGGAACGCCGTGAGAAACTGTGCGGGGGTTTGAAGAAAAACCGTTGGAAGAAACGAAATGTAAACGGTGGGTCAAATAAGAATGGAACCAGTCAAGGACTGTGCCTTGAAGGTTGAGGTGGGAGGAAAGACATTGAAGGAAGATGGTGTGATCGACTGTGTCGAACGCAGTAGACAGGTCAAGGAGGACGAGGAGGCAGAGGGAGCCCTGGTCACAGGCGGTTAGGATGTCATTTGTTACCTTAACCAGGGCAGTTTCTGTGCTGTGGATAGGGCGGAAACCTGATTGGAGGTTATTGGAGGTAACAATGGACTTTAACAGTCCATTGTTAAAGGTTTCCATCAATAAAATCCAATGAAAGTGGATAGTGGCATTGGGTAAGGAAGACCCTAGTTTTCTAATCAAAAGAACCTAAACTAATAATACAATCAAAATTATACTGTTGGAAAATATTTCATGCTAATAAGCAGTTTGTAAGAAATATTTCAGGGACTGGACTAGTCCTTTAGTATCCTAGATATGCTAAAATAAATTAAGTTGAAAACAAATCCTTGCATTTGATATCATGTTTTTCACATCAGCAGGATATATCAAAGGATACACAGGAAACTGAAGTGACTGTGTATTTTGTAGATCAAGGTTACTTTATGTTCTTCACATATACAAAAATAATGGTAATTTCCACAAAATAAAGTATTGTATTTTTAGAATTTGTGAACATTAGGAGCCAGTATTTTTAATTTTGTGTAGTCCTCGGTTTTTTTGAGCCATTGCAGTGGATAGAAATTTACATTCACACCATATAACCAGTTAGACGTCAATACCAATAAATTAGGTAGTGGTGACCTTTCCCTATGACAGTCTTTCAAAATTACATTGTAAAAATAAACCTTTATAATAAAGGAAATCACAGAGATCTGTGAAATCACTAAGAAAGTGTAAACCCAGTTTGATTATTCTTCATATATAGACCAACAGAAAGGAATATTTAAGATTTTTCACCGGCTTCTGGAGCAGTATCAATAATCCTGCTTTAAAGACAAAACCCAATGTAAGGCTGAAAGGTTTCCAATTATGATTGTTCTGCTTTCATCTATTTGCCATTTGTTGTAGATGACTTAAAAACACAGTGTGCAACAGCCATTAAAATGCGTATTCATACAACATACTCAATATCACTGTGCATCCCTCAATGCATTCAGCCCTGCCGGTAGCAAATCCAAGGCATTACACTGCTAAGTCTAGTAGAAATGATGGCTTTGTAATGGATTCTTTTAATCCCAGTGGATAGAAAAAACTGTTATGATACAGCCCTTAAAATGGCTATAGGGACTGGGATAATCTTTCGTGTGCTGGGGTTCTTTCAACACCTATATGTCATTATACATGATTAGTACTTAAGCTTTATGCAAAAATAATGAAAAGATGCTGGGCAGAACTTTAAAATTTCCACGAATATTCCCCTTGGTTAGCCTTTGCTTAACATACTTAATGATTGGGAATAATGTCATTGGAACATTGTTCAGTGATGTAGCAGCAGTTATCCCCATACTTGATTGTACTTGAGTTGACCTTGTGGACTTGAAGCCTGACATGCAGTATTTTGTAGCTCAATACGAATGAGCTGGGCACAAAATAGAATCTGAACCAAAAAATATGTATACCTCATGCTACTTCTGTTTTAATACAGCACTGATGCAGTCTTGTTCTTTCTTTTTTCCCCAGAATACTATCTGCGTGGACAGTGTGAGTTTTTTTTTCTCACAGTCCTCAAAAGAAAGTTTTGTATAATTTCTCTATTCACAGTCTGAATACCCCACATGTTTCTTTGCATAACCCAAACTCTAGGTGACAAGTTCTGAAATAACATAGGAGTGATGGATATTTTCACCACCCAATAGAGTGTTAAATCACGTGAATGCAAAATAAACATAATACACACATGTGAGTTATGGCAAGGTAGTTGTCAGGCTATACACAATTTAGCATTAATTAAATGGTTATGTTACAGATTCGCAGGAATATTTATTCACGTGGAATAACGGAATATTTCAGCACCAGCCGTGAGCTCCAGCCCTACTTGTGTGAAATCGCATCATAAATTACTTGAGGCTGTTGTGTTTATAATATTTACTGCAAAATCTATTTTTTAAACAGTTTCTATACAAACTAAATGAACACTGACTCAAATCCAAAATATGTTTTTGCTGGCATTCTGATTCATGTTTATTGCTGCTTCTTTTCAGTTTGGGTTCAAGTCTTAAAAATAATATGCTGCAGGATGTGGATCTTTCATGTATTTCAAATCATCTTAATGTAACCATTCATGGTTTTCAACAATGGTATCAGGAAAAAGGCAAAGAGTTATCAAGCCACATCATTGTGTTTTTAAATGCAGCTCTAGATAATATGGAATTATTCTCTCAGCTCAAGGTTACCACACACTACTTACCAACAGATTCAAAATTTTATTAAATATTAATAAAATATATATTTTTCCTCTTGTTTCAAGTGACGACTCATTTTATTAGACAGTAATAAACAAGGTGCAAATAGAATTTATATCATAATCCAATTTCTTTATTCTAGGTAGATTTCTTAATTTGAAAGGTTTACAGAAACAAACATTTTACATTTACATAATAATAATCCTTTGGTATAGAATCTTATTATGCTGTTGAGATGCCTCAAAGACACTTCACAGAATATACTTTAAAGTGAATGGATTACATATTTTGTGGGCAAAATGTGGCAGCCAATTGTGCACAGTGGTGTCCCACAAACAGTTGTAGACTGACCAAATACTTATTTGTTTTTAAGGCATTATTACCCTGAAAAAGCGATCAACCAATAGACGAACCCATTGGGTTTCTACATACTGCTAGGTAAACAGGTGTGTGGAGTAAAGAAACTTGCTAACGATTTTGCCCCACCTAGGAATCAAACCTGGTTCCCTTCATTTGTGAGGCAAGAACACTATGCTGCAGGACTCCACAATTTCAGATAAGTCAGATTTCTAAAATGATGCTTGTTGTATTTTGGGTTTTGAATGTGTTTGGGTTCATCAAATAATACCAAATTTGCTGTATTACATAGTTCAAAATGTTTATCTGTTAGAGGCCAGAGATTATAATAATCCTTGCATTTATTTAGTATCTTATCATGTTGGAAAGTCTCAAAATGTTTAACAGAGTTTACTGTAAAGTGAATGACCAATTATTTATCTGGGAGATTGTTGGCCGAGACATTGGGAGAAACTCAAATTGGTTGTAGGATCTTTGATATCCACATAAACAGACTCAGTTTAACAGCCCACCTGTAAGATGCACTTTAGACAAAGTACCACTTCCCCATCACTGACTGGACTCTCAGCCTCAACAAGCAAGATTATTCCGATTACCATCTGATGAAGCGAGAGTAACTAAGCCAACCTGACACTCATGCTAATCTACAATACAAATTCACAACATTCGAAATATCATTGTTACATGAGAAATGTCATACACTGTTCTAGTTGATACCTAGCTCAGGTACAGATCCATCAGAGCAACCTTGCATCTACAGGAAACAACGCACAGTTATTTATTTGCTGAGGTTAATACACAGGGCAGCTTTACCTTTCTCTGTCACCCTCTTTTGTCCACCTCTAGTGAGGTATGCTGGGTGACTAAAAGCTGACACTTTGTGATATAGAACTCACCCATACCAAACTTTGCTCCCTGATTACCCCAGTCATTGCCAGACTTCACTGGATCCCTGTCTCGGCGAGGATCGATTTCAAGATCCTAACTCTTGTTTTCAAATCCCTCCACTCCATTGCATTCCCTACCTCTCTGACCTCTACTCTCTTCACAACAGCACCCATTGCCTTCGCTCTACTGGGTCTGGCCTCCTTCTTATCCCTCAAATCCTCCGCTCCACCATCGGCGGCCGTGCCATCGGCCACTACGCCCCATGGCTCTGGAACTCCCTTCTTCACTCCCTTTGCCTCTCCCCCTCTCTTCCTATTTTCAGATCTCGGCTAAAGACTTTTCTTTTCGACCGTGCTTTTGGTCACCTTTTTCCCCCGTCCTCCTGTTTTGGCCCTGGGATCAGTTATTGGGAGGCTCTCTGAGATACTGCCTGGTGTAAATCCAAGTTGTAGTTGTTTTTCACGTTGATCAAATTCCTTGTAGATTTCCATCGTGTTTTCCGAGTGATGAACATGATTTTTTTCCCAATGGTTGTGTTTTGCATATGGTTTTGGGGGGTGTACTCCAGATCCTAACGTCCTCCTGGAATACAATTTTGTGGTCAAACAGTGCAAACAGTGCTTGTCTAAAATGAACCATGGCCAAAAGTTACCAATTATCACATACTAGTGATGAGTTAATTTCTTATTGAGGTGAAGAAGCTCATTACCTGCTTGTTTGAATGCTGAGTTCAGTAAACTTTGCAAACAGTGGGTATCATGGAGCTGCTAAGACCCAACTACCTCACTCTGACATGTTCATACAATTCACCGCATATCCTTTTCTTCAGAACTAATCGCCAACATCCAATCTCTTTGATTTTAAACTGCTAATCTTTAATTGTAATGCATCGCATTGTAACATGTATTTAATTTACATCTGTTCAATTGAAAACGTTATCTTTGTGTGTGCCATTTGCTGGATTTTGGAGTTAATACGTTTGGTTGAGAGCAAACCTTTTTTCACATGACTTTTTTGACAACTGACACTGCATTCTTAATGGCAGAAATTGTTTTCACAAGTACACTTTATTTTTGGATAAGCACAAAGAGCCAATTTTGAACTTCCATTATTTTTTAAATGAACAAAGTTAAGCAGAAACTACATTTGTGAGTGGAATCTATCTTAATGGGTTAAGCTGCTGTCTGTCATTTAACAAAGTAGGTTTAACAACAATCTTCTGGAAAAAAAAGCATTAAATTAATTAGGTGTCTTCTCCGGAAAATGCAAGGTGAAATGGATCCTTTATTGTGGCGAAGCAAAAATAGAAACTCATTGTTTTTATGGGTCAAAGCAATTATAGCAAAGAATTAAGGTGAATTCACACAACCTGCAGTGGGTTGAGTTATCAATGCACTGTATCAATGTGCCAACTGCTTGGCCTACCATGCACTTCAGGTTTTACGAATCTAACTGCTAAATTCTTTGAAACCTAGCGATTGGCCATTTCCCGGGCATTGAACAGCATGTAGTGTTTTGTTAATTTCCTTTTGTACTTAACCACAACCTGAGCATAGCTTTTCTTGTCCCATTTTTAGTTGAAGCAGTGCTTCCCAGGGCCGGTCACAAGACCAGTCACGCGTTCAACAGGAAATGAACAACCGAACCATAGATAACCCATTGCTCTGTGGAGAATCTAATGTGGGTTGTAGGGTCTGACGAGTTACTGGGTTTGGAGAATTAGTGATGATTTACCCGTTCGCTGAGTATTATGCAAGAATGGACAAATAGGGTTGATGGTCTGACTTTTGACAATAATTTTCTAATGCATCAGAGTAAAACATTAAGATCAAGATTGACCATTGACCTGAAATACAACCCACTCTCCTCAACCAAGGCCATCATCGCACGTTGAATCTCCATGTGAACCACAGGAATTGCTGAGCCAGAGTCCATAGTGCAGGTGAACACAAGTTTATTTAGTCAATTTCGAGATATTGTTGCTGCATTGTTGCAACGGAGCAACCTGTCTCAGGAAATATTCGCCGATCCAACCGAAGGCCAATTGTTATTCATTACTGATTCAGGTGGCTTTACCTTCATTCTACTGTTATGTTGCATGTTCAGCCACAATTTCAATTTGTGGTACAAACATTTAAAAATAAATTTGCAGCTATTTCATTTTTCATTTTTTATTAGAAAAAAGGTTGCGACTGTACCCCAATATGGCAATTCACATCCTCTTACTACGTGAAGCTGCTTAAAATACTACATTGCTTACGATCTCTGGCTATATGGTTAATTAGAGTCAGGTTCCACCACTGTTGAGCACGCTGAGATGTTACCCTGCGTGGAGGACACTATATAAGAGCAAATTGTTGTTGTTATGTGGTTTCAAATCAGAACAGATCTTGTTAGGTGGCTTAATGCGGCAACACAGGACTGCACCTGTACACTTTGTATTGCAACGGTACGATACAGATTTCTGTCTGTAATTTCATCACTAGGTGAGTTTCAAATCTTAGCTCAGTATCCCAAAGAAGTGCCAAACACTTTTTAAATAGTACAAGCAAGTGTTTAATCCATTAGGCTCCTCTCACCACTATTTAACAGTTTCAACGGAAGTATGATGACGATTACCTTCTTAAACAGGGAATGGAGAATTTGGAATGGTGGGGGCATAAAAGCGAGAGGGGACAGGGGCTACCCAGGGAGGCATAAAGGAATGAGGCATGGGGGGGTGGGGGGTGGGGGGGGCATAAAGGGGGAAAGAGCCTTATTGCCAATTTTCTGCATAAAATTAAAATCTTCATTAATCTTCACCTTTAACAAGCATCATGACAATTTTTTCAAGATCTTTATTGACTGTTTTAGAGCCTGAGAAGAACAGACATTTTGTGAAGCACTAATCACTGATCTCTTTGCCAGGTTACCTGATCTGTTTGTCAAGTTGTTAAACTTTAGTAAATGGAGCAAAAGAGCCTTCATGGTCCTTTTGCCCTGCTGAAATCTCTTGGATACAGAGGACCGTGGGTGAATAAAAATATGAAACAAACTTTTGTCACCTGTTGTCTTATTAGTACAGATTTTAAACAAGTGTATTCAAACAGTTTGACATCAAAGCTAGATCCATAGACTTGCTACCTTTGTGGTACTTTTAAAAAATGCTGCAAAGTATAACAATGGTTGAATATGTTAAACAGTTTGTGTGTGTGTGTATTGTGTTTTTCTTTGTTTAAAATGCGACCTGAATTGTCAGACAAGAAGGTATTATTTTTCTCTTTAAATCAAATAGCTTTGTGTGTTCTTGAGACTAAGACCTAGTTACAACACAGCATGTCACAGAATTCAGCTGTGCAAGTAGCTGTAATTACACATGGTTGAATTTTGATTGCACAAATTGTCCTCACCTTATCAAGAGGGTAAGATGCCTAGGAAAAAGCTGATATACGATGCTAAACTGCATGGGGTGAATGTGACAGATATATTTTTAACTACAATTTTTTTGATTAAAACCTAATTTTTTTCTATGTCCTAGTAATGCTCACCATTGTTTATCTCCTTTACTCATTCCCTTCCCCCACTCCACGCCACTGGTGGCATGTTACAAAGCAATTGTATAGTGACTCCATTAATCCTACGTTTCCAAGATAGTATCACAGGGATAGTGTGTTTCTACAGAAATTAATTTATCTTGACAACAGGCTTAAAGACTAGAGTCTGGGGATCGCTTGCAAGTTCCTTAAAGGCCATTAAAGTAATACAATAATAAACAGAAAGCTGATATTAGCTGCTACTCCTGTGGACCACACAGAGCAGTAAGTGAGACTGGCCATGCTGTGTATAGAGAATGCCACTAAAACCCAGTGACATGCTGAGATCTGCTGCTCTGTGATCCAAGAATAGTATGGATGAATGAATTAACTGAGTGCTGTTCAGGATACATTAGCAGATTAGTGAAGACAAATGACAAAATCTGTTCAACGCCACTGAAAGGTATATCACAAAGAGTTGTCCTGAAATATTACTCGAGTGCAGCTAGGCTTTACACAACAAAGTGATCTATTTGATTGTCACTGTATTATTTTCACGCAGTAATGCTATCAGATACTGAACTCTAGGGTCTTAGAAGCTAATGTCAGATTGAATAAAAAATAACTTCTTCTATCTAGCCATCTAACCAGCAGTGTGATGTGGAATTCTATGTAGAGGAATATTAATATCAAAGCTCCACATCAATACTGCTGTTTTGTTAACACGCTAGATACTGCTTAATTATATCGTTTATTTGCAGAGATTTTTCATCCATATTGCATGCACCACATCAATTACCCAGCATCAATTTCAGTAAATAAATACATACAACAAATTGAACTTTACTGACTAATGTTTATTTTCTTAGTCAATATCTCTGTGCGCATTTTGTGTCTGTATTTCTAACAGAGAGTGATTACATTTCTCCACAGCAACATTGCCAATCTACACTTCTGCACAGGATGGGATATGGAAAGATATTTGCGCACCTGGTATAACAAAGTAAAACAAAAGTAAAATGGGTTAGCAGCAAGAGATAATCCTAATCAGAATTACATGATGCAAATCTATTGTATATGATCTATTGATTAATTTAAAGCATTTTAAGACATCATCCTGATGTGAAAGATGCTATATAAATATAATCTGTATTGCATTGGATGTGACCTTAGATTGTGAATATCAACAGGCTACTCAACTGTAATGAACCTAAACTAAACTTGTGTTACTAAAAGGGGGAGTGCTATGGCTTTAAGAAAAAATCAAACTGCATATAATAAATAGGCAGTAAGAGGTCCTCTATGTTGACCATTGCAGATTACGTTGATATCATGTCTATCACTTCGGAAGGAAGTCTTAAAGCACTTTGGGAAGTTCCCCCGATGTGAAAGGTGCTCTATAAGTGTCATTTTGTTGTTGCTGTTAAAATACTTTAAATTAATCAATAGATTAAAAAGATCTGTAAATAAACTGTGTAATTAAGCAGTATCTACCGTAACCAGTCCTACAATACCTGATTCTCTTCCCTTTGGCACCATCAGGCAATAAAAATCCTATCAAAGAGATCAGAATCAGGTATTGTTACCTGGAGGGTGGATAGAGAGGAGTTATCTTCTCAAGCAGAGTGGCTGTACATATAGAAATAATCTTAGAAGTTTGTTGACCAGTAGTTAGGCCCTACGCAGGAAAACTCCTGTGCAGCCAATGAGTAATAAAACGCTCTTTAGCTAACCTGAGATCATTCACAAAGAAAGAAAAGTGGTTGCAGAAGTTTTGCTGGTGTGGGCAACTGCCTGTTACAATGTCAGCAAGAATTTTCCTGACAATGAGCAGAAACCTAACTTTTGAAAATGAGCACATCAAACTTAAGGCATAATTCCAAGTCTAAAACTGTGCTGGAACTATGGCTATGTGTATTATTGAGACACATTTTTGGGAGGTCTTACTAGATATCTGCTTAGTGTTTCTATGCTTCGAGGAGCAAATTGGCAAAAAAAAATCATTTTCATTTTTAGATTCCAAACAACGACTTAGAGTTAAAATGTAAACACCTGTGAACAGTTAGCAATGCTTTGATTGATAGCACATTACAACAGAGCTGTTCTGTAAGTGTAGTTATTACGCTTAGTAAGCACCAACACTTACAGACAAAATTAGCTTTGGAGTCAAAATGCATAAACCAGATTGAGTTGTACACAAATTCCATGTTCAGTCATGTCCAAATTTCAGCAAATACTAACAGTCAACGTGGTAACTTTGTACAATGACAAGCTATTTAATTGATTTTTTTTAAAATGCTGATATAGAAATTGTTTTGTTCCCTAGAATATTTGCCTATCATGCCGTAATTTCAGAACACTGTGACAAACACATAAATTATCTGTGGGTTCGTGATTCAAAGAAATCTAGTGCACATCAAGATGCATCCTGCAAAGTTATATATGCAGTAACATCCAAAATGGTAAATGAAAGAATATTTCTTATATTTCCTGTATTTGTTTTTTTTAAAAAGCACCACTTATACCAATTGCTTGATGGAGATCAGATGAACCTGAGGGAAACTGACACCATGGCATTACCCTTCAGTTAAAAAGTTCAATAGACATTAGCTTCAATTAGAATTATACAGTAGTATTATGAATGTCCAGATAATGGATTGAGGTATCGGGTCCCGTCACTGCAACAGGATTCAAAAATAAATTACTGAACTTCTTGAGAGTATTTAGCGCATTCAGAAAGTAATTTCTTCGTACATGAAGTCTTCATAGTTTCAGAGCAATTCTCGTCAATGTTGAAGCTTGTTTTCTTCATACGCTAAGATCAATTTTCTCAGATTTGCGATGGTGGGCTGAAACATCTGGAGGGAATCGCCCTTCAATAATATCGAGGACACATTTTAACTTTGAAGCCATATAAACTTCTCCACATATGTGGCCTATTTATCCAATATATAATGATCTGTAAGTGTAACAAACTATTGTGAATATCTGAATGAGTTTGAAATCCCATTGTAGAAGAGTTGTAAGATGTTCCCAGCATGTAATACAATCTTAATGTTCCCACCAACTCAGTCAGCTCAATATGCAGTTAGTTAAGTATGTTTGAATAAATCATTGGTTGAAGAAATCTTAATGGATTTATTTACATTCTGTTAACAATGTGGGAAATTGCAACCAGTTCCTTTGGAATGAATTAAAACAAATAGTTTCCTTAGAACAGAAATACTTGTTTTAGAAGAACACTCTTTTCCCATGTTTTGGTTTCTCTAAGTTAACAATTGTAACCTGTTTTTCAAAGTTGCTTAGTTTGCTACTTGATAACCCAACTTTTGTGAGTCTCTCCCTTTCTTCATGCAAGAGGTCTTGAAATTATCTTGCCTACAAATGAAGAAAAACTAAACATTAAAATAGAACCAAACCAGACAGAAGCAAAAGGATCATTAATATATACGCAAATAATGAATAGCAGCTGTACATATCAAGTACAGATTCTATTTTTTTTAAATCACCCAAACATTTGATGAGAACAAATAGCAGGTCTTTCTATCAAAACCGAACAAACACAAGCCAGACAACCTGAAATAATAAGTCCCTACAGGATTTTTACAACTAATAAGGTAGCACAATTTTTCCATGACGCTCAAAATATGAACACCTAGAAATATTTTTTAGTAAAAGATGCAGTCCTTCTGATGTGTTTCACAGTGATATCTGTGTGATTAAAATGTTGGTGGGATCAATTCTACATAAGGATCTGACTAAATAATATCCTGATCAAATTTATTACGGTTGTCACAAAAATGGGACTATACAGATTACAAGACATCATCATTAAGATGCAGTAAACATTGCATCCATAAACACTTTGATTATAAGCACTCAATCGTGACAATAAGTTTGAAATGGAAGGACAGCAGAAATAGCAAAAGCATCGGGAAAAGTTACAAAACCCAGAGCAGCAAACAAATTTAAGAACCAACATAATTGACAAATTATGTGAAATAGGCCGGCTGGGATTGCATGTAGCGTAGCCATTAATCAATGTGCTGTGATTGACCAAGATGTTACATTTCAGAATGGCTGGAATTACTGAACAGCACAAGTTAAAATACCGTGATGTACAGCTACTAATAGATGAAAGTGGAAGGGAATATTTACATTACTCAACTCAGAGAGAAACAGGAACAGGAACAAACCCAAGGGCATCTGAAAAATAAAACCAAGAGCATATGCTACTGAAAATGAACAAAACCTGAAAACAGCAGAGGTCATTAAATATGCAACACAACAAGGCCTATTTTATCCAATGGTGAATGCATAGGATTCACATCTTGGGCACCAGAAAATAAATCAAATCATTGCTGCACTGAAACGAGTTATTTGTGAGGAAATGTCAAAGCCAAAGTAAACTCATTAAACATTTCTAATTTTAATAACACATTTGTGTAAATTTCTACAATCCCATAAAATACAACAACAAATTGTATTTACATGAAGCCTTTCTCATAGTGAGGATGTTCCGAGGCGCTGGACTGTCAAAGGTGTGGTTATATACTACATATTTAATATCAAAGCTCTTGGGAGAGAAAAAGAGAACAAGCAGCTATTGGAATACCCAGAGGTTTTCCTCCATTATATTTGAGTTAAAGAGTATCATTGTGGATCTTTTGAGTTGGGAACCAGTACATTGCTTAGGAATAAGGTTGGCTTTTTAATAGAGGGAACAGGCTTATTGAGCTGATTGACCTTTTCATGCTCTAATCTGTTTTATAAAGGCTTTTACCAGACAAGAGCAACATCTGCACTCCTCATCTCTAAGAAGCAACTACTGTAATTGACTGAGCTGACGTCTGGGACATGCCTAACTCCGACTGTCTCATATAAGTCATCTAGTACTACAGTATCTGACTTTCCAATGGGTGGGGGGGAACAACTGCTATTAAAAACATTGCATTACTAAAGCGCTTTTGTTAACATTAAATTAAGTGGAATACAGCTGGATGGGAAATTAATATTTTTATTGCTCTTGTTCATTTTACGTTGGCAGTCTCACTTCTATCGTTTCATACTCCAGAGTAATTCTAAATTGTTCTTGCTTGTGTAATAAAACTCTTAATACATAATTTCCTCCAGTATCCTCTCATTTTAAAAGCTATTTATTAATGACTTTTTGAAAAAAAATGAAGCATGTGAATTTATTACTCCTGAGCTAAAAAGAAAACTCATTATCTTGCCACTTATACATCTGACTCTGCCTGCATGCTTCATTTTGATTAATACACATGTAAAATTTCCACTGTGCCTTGTTGTAGCCAGCACATTCAAGTAATAGTCTGCTCGATACATTATACATTTGCATTCTGACGACTTGCTGTGGAGGTTGAGTTTTGAGCCCCATGGTAAGGTAGGGGGGGTGGGGGGGTGGTGGTGGGGAAGATACTTTGACAGTGGAAAAAACTTCAACAATTGATTGTTTTTCAAATGAGTTTCCTTGTGGAATAAAATTCGTCATTTTCAATCCATGACTGTTTGTGGGACCCTGAAGTGTGCAATCATCTGCCACATTTCGCCCACAAATGTACAGTCAATTCACTTTACAGTATATTCTGTGAAGCGCTTTGAGACGTCGATAAGATGTGAAAAGCATTATATCAAATGCAAGGATTATTATTCTTACCAGAATGGTATTTGTGGAAATGCTCTTTGACTGAACGATTGGCTGAGCAAAAGGAAAATAATAATAATCATGCTTGCGGCTTATAAGATGTAGTGCCTTATCACTTTGGAAAAAGCAATCCGGCAATCGACTTACTAACTGCCAGGTAAACAGATGTATGGAGTAAGTGATCTGGGCAAGATATGAAATTATAACCAGAGAAAGAAACGGGAGAATGCGTTTCTCCTTTATAAAAGTAAACAAATGATTTTATTTTGAAAAGCCAATAGGTTACTCCTAATTCTATTTAATATGTCATGAGATGAGGAGTGGCATATCACAAGGAGGAGGATCACCACAGGTGAACTCCTTCGACAACAGTAAAAAAACATACTTTGCTGTCTGGGTTATACTCAGTCAGGTTTTGTCCATGTACCTGTGTACGCTGGAAATCAAATCTGCCATGGTGATGAACTTAGCCTACCGCAATACCACTTCAATGTGGTGACTTCAATACTAACGTATAGTATTCGGAATTGCTCTTGACACAAGTATTAAATGGTGTGTGTGTGCGTAAGGTCTGCACTCCTTTATTCCTCGACAATATGTATTCTTCTCATGGTGTCAATCATTAAACCCCTGCAACGCGGTCTTACAGTTCCTGAAATAAAGCTGACTTTTTTTTCTACCTCCGGTGTGATAAAATATCACTGTAGTATCTATAAAGGGAACTCCGGTCACCAACATGCTAGCTCGGTGACCTCATCAATGTTCGTGGTTCACGGGGCATGACCCAGGTGCCAGCGCGTCTCAGAAGAAAGGCTAACAGATGTGGCACGCAGGGGACAACACGATATTTCATTTCTTTTTCTGCTGCCTCAGCTATTGGTGCCTGCTGACTGGATGGAACTTTGCAGGTCAAAAGCCATCGGTTGGCTTTCAGCGCACCCAAGCAATCTTTCACACTTGTGGGCTGTGATTGCTCAAAAACAAAATGATACTTGACGTGCTGCCAAAATAATGCAGCTGTAACAGGGTTTCCACTTGCTAAGCTTCATTCCAGGAGAGAACCTCTTTGTGATTCAGTCCCTTAGTCCGTGAATCACACACGCTGCTTTTTTGGGTCAATACTTCCACTCATCTTATTTTTGTTCAGAGAGAGACAGAAAAAAAAAACTCGTACCAAGGCATTTTTGTTCTCATTTTCAAGTTACTTTTGTTTTGCTCATCTTCCCGCCTCCGCCCATCATTGGATTCCCGCAGCTGCCTGGCTTCTTCCTTCAGCTTGAGGGGTTGCAGTAGTAGAGGCTGTTTGCTCTCTGCTGTTAGTAATGCTACTCTGTGATCAGCTGAGTGGAGTTTCGCCTCTGGTTTGGGGCAAAATCTACTTTCAATTTTTTTTCTTCACCGATCGTGAGCTCTATCACTGTACAGTGTCTCATGTGGTGCCTTAGCCAAAAGGGGAAGCATTTTGTATAACAGCTGAGTCTGTGTCTGTATTACCAGAAAGAGAGCACAGTAACTGCATCACTGAAATCCTCAAAGGTCTCTCACAGAAGTTTTATTGGAAGCATAACTTTCTCTTTCCACGTAGCCAGAGATGGTAATTTAATTACAATAGCAGTCTTGCATCCAGCTTGTGTAAGTTATGATTGTGTAGCACTTCCATAACTCTACATTTCAAAAATGTATTCATGTGTGTGTGTGCCCTATTTATAGTACTATGAAAGTGATGTAACCAAAGAGGGTGGGGGTGATGATTCGCTTGAAGAGGAAACTGGATTCTTACTGCTCATTTTGAAACCCTTTTTCCTGGACTTTGCACACACTCATCTTAAGGTTTATTCAGAACTTGGCTTAAAGGACCTCAAGTGCTGGTTCATTTTTAAGTTCTCAAAGGATATATCTGGTTATGATTGCAATTAAAAGAATAGTTTAACTTTTTTTAAAAAAAATCTTTGCATTTAAAATGTAACAAGTGTGGATCAGCTGCACTGTAGCTGTTGTCATGAGTTGCCAATCATGCCCACTGGGTTTCAGGAAGCTCATAATCAAAGAAATAACCCTTGTATGAAACGGTGTCATATTACCAAAGTTGATACATTTTCTGAAATTGCGCAAATCTGATGCATTGATATTCAAATGAAACGCAGGTTCAAATCATTTACAGCAACCAAGTTGAGAAATGCAATTTCCTTAAGATTGATCCATATTGGGAGTATTGTTTGGAGAAGAGGATTTTCTTATTTCTATTCTTATGGAGAGGTTTTTGCCCCCCAAATTCATTCGAAACCTCTCAAGGCTACAATAGGCTGCCAATAACTGATTACATTTGTGACATTTAACATTTACATCCATCAGAGAATGAGTGACCTTCGTCACCCACCTCCAGCTGACTTTGAACTTAGGCCTGGCAGAGGTGAAAGGGCATGACCTAAATCATTAAGCAATTGAATTTTCAATCTTTCTTCTTAGTCTAGTCATTAAACACAGATATTGATGGCTTTCATTTTCACCGTCTGTGTGCACCAAATAGCCTACAAATAAACCGAATAACACTAAGTGCATAGATTTTAGTCACATAGAAGAAAATTTATCATAGGCTGTGTAAAAAAAACTACCAGCATCTTCATTTAATGTTCATTCAAAGACAATTTATGCCTCTTGATTACCCCAGTAATTTTTCATAATTAACACTGAGGTAAATCAACACTGGTGAAATCATTGAACTAGATAATAAAGGTTTCAACTTAATTTTATGCCTTATTAACTCTTTATATACTAAATTCATATAGTGAATATATTTTTACCTTAATTGTCACTTTTCCAAAATGTATTTCTCAATTAATGGGGATGAATGATAAAGAAAATCAGCTACATTCGCAACTTTTCAAGTGTACAATTTTCTTCTGATTACAGTATGTTCCATAATTCCCTTATGGTAAATACAATAACACAGCAGATTGCCTTGTTGTTTATTTGTTCCTGTTATTAAGCCTTTTCACGTCATCTGTTTTAACCCATGTCAATCCCAGATTAGGAAGGTGCCAGTAGCTGCTAATACTCAAGTCTAATTAGTCATTCACACTCTGTTTATATTAAACATTTTTATGTTTAAATAATTTTAGAAATAATACTAAATAATAATCCTTCCATTTGATGTAGCGCTTTTCATGCCTTCTAGACATCTTCACAGAATATACTGTAAAGTGAACTGACGGTATATTTGTGGGTGAAACTCAGCAGCATATTACGCACAGCACTGTCCCACAAACAGTCGTGGATTGAGTGACCAAATTATTATTTTTTTTAGACGGAAGGATTACTAATCCCGGATAAGTGATTCGCCAATCGACTAACAGCCAGGCTCCTACTGACTGCTACATAAACGTGCATGGAGTAAGGAAACTTGCCCAACAATTTACCCTGCAAGGAATTGAACACAGGTTTCTTGCTTGAGAGGCAAGTGCTCTATCTGAGCTACAGGACTTCATGATATATAATGTTTACATTATAAATGCTGTGAGTACTGATCAATTCCTGTTCTGCTCTTAAATAGACCCTAAAACGTTCTTGGCAGTTATTAAAATGGGTCTAATTACCAAGTTCCATAATTCTGATTTTATACTTTTATATTTTGTATGATACATCCAGAAATCTACTGTACATCCTTAAACTGAACCACGTCTTCAGGATCCCAGAAAATTACAGTAGTACTGTAGTACAAAAAAGTGACTAATTTGATTTTATAATGCAAAAATAATAATTCCTGTATTTGATATAGCACCTCAACTCGTTGAGGTATCTCAAAGCACTTCCCAGGATATACAGTAAAGTGAATTGACTGTACATTTTGTGGGTGCATCATGGCAGCCAGTTGCACACAACAGTGTCTCATAAAAAACCATGGAGTGAATGACCAATTTAGATTTTTGGAAATTGTGAAGCCCAGGCACCAATTCTTTTCAAATAGGGATCTTTAACATGAACAGGCAAACAGGACTTTGGGTTAACGTCTTTCTACCTGAACAGGCAAACAAGACTTGTCTCGTCTGAAGGATGGCTATATAATTTTAGAATGATTAGATAGCAAAATATTTGACTGAAATAATATTATTGTCATTCCTGCTTGTATCCCACTCTCTAACTGTAAAGCCAAACACTGCAGTAACCAGATTCAACCATAACTTGAACAGGCTAAATCTATAAAAGCACTGAGCAATTTAAGATATAATTGAAAAAATGTGCATACGTTATATAGATCTTTTTCAGTGCCGCAAAATGCAATGAGATAGACTTCAAAGAGTTAAAATAAGATGAGGTCCAATGTCACCATTACACTAGGGAATTTTGAAACAGTTTTGCAAAGTCTGCGTTAAGAATAATTTTGCATTTGAATCAATGTGCTCAGGCAGTGAGTTCTGAAGACATCTCACTGTCTGGAGATGTAAATTCATTATTGTTTCAAACTATAAATCAATCACCATGGTCTATGTGTTCATCTAAATCATTATTTGCGTAGCATTCCAACCATGTCTAAATCGACAGCCCCAGAATTTGAAAGTAACTTTAGTTTGTGCCTAGCACACAAGAAACCTTAAATGTAATTGGACAATTAGAAATTGAATTGCCTCTAGGTAAGGTCAGGGTGGTGAAGGTTAATCATAGGAAATGGCAGTGATTACTTGTAGTAAATTTTTAATCTTTCTGAACTCGACAAGAAAGGTGCTTTTAAAATATAGCTTACTATCTTAGATGAGTTCTCATTGATTATTGTGTTAAATATTGCTCTATCCATATCTCCAACAATGCTATCACAGAATACAGCACTACAGGATTTGCAGAACAAAAACATCTTTACGGATGAACATGATGTGAGGTATAGTTTTCCTGATTTTATTTCAAAGGGGTTTGACCACATTCTTGGCTGAACCGGTTTAGATGATGTAGCACATTTGAAAATTTTGATGTTGCTTTTCTATACTGTATTTGTATTTATTTGAATTTGTAGTGTCAAGCCAACTGGTGACATAACGAAATAAAACAAACATTGAAAATTCGCAAAGGGTTAATCAACATCTAATACAGGAAGGTAATGATCCTTGCCTTTGACACAGCACCTTTCATGTTAGGATGACATATCAAAGAGCTTCACAGGATTTACTGCAAAGAGTATTGATTGTATATTTTGTAGGTGAATGAGATATTTGAGAAGTGAGTATTGAGAGGAATGGGGGTAAGGTGGGGAAATGTGATTAAACACCAGTTATTCTATAATCAATTGGTAAGACAACAGGCTCAATGAGTTGAATGGCCTTCTACTATTATATTCTTAACATAAGCTAAGGTTTCAGGGAGAACATTTCTGAAGTTGTCTTTTCATGTTTATCATGTGTCAGCCTGGCTCAGTGGTAGCACTCCCACCTCTGAGCCGGAAGGTTGTAAGTTCAAGCCCCATGTCGGTTGTGGGATCAAGCCTTGAATGACACACAATCTCAGCTGACACTCCAACCCATTATGATCCGGCAGTTTTATTCAGAATTCTCATCACACAATGTCCAGCGTTAGTGATCGCTGCACTGGGATGTTAGGATCCATTGACCAATCTACATCCAGGATCCATTGACCAAATACATACTTCTAAATCAATTCACCATAAGGTTGCATGTAAAAAAAAATGCTAATATATTTTTCTTTTCTCAATTTTTAGTGAAGATCTGCAGGGATTTTTTCCTGATGAAATTACTAGCAGTTTTCATATTAAACTCAGCAACTGAAGACTGGGACAATTGGTTATATTTAATAAATGGTATTAATGACAAAACAAGAAAGAATTAAAGCTTAAAAAGTAGCAATCCCTTAACGACATTTGCTGAAATTTATTAAACCCATGCGCCAACAAATACAACATTAGAATTTTAAAATCCATACATTAGGATTTATCATTCATACATGCATGCAGTCCATTAATGAGACAGCTTAAATAAATTTCCTGTAATCCACACCTCTTTATTATATACTTTTGTATGGTTCCTAAAGACCATGCCATATAACGGTCCAGTGAAGTTAACATTCCAGGTATTTAACTTATAATCAAGTTTTTTTTAAAACCTCCGGCAATATTTATGTTAATGACTAAGCAAGTTTTAGTTTAAAGTTACTCTTTAGAATTTTTCTTTTTTTGGGGGGGAAAAAAAGAACTGCCACAATATATAACATTTCTCATTGATTGCATATTGTATTTGGCTGGGAGGCAAACAGCTAATTTCTGTAAGAATACACCACCTAATCTATTGCTAACCAGAGTATCCTTTAGGCAAAGCCAGCCTGAAATCACCATCTTCCTGTTATCAACCTTTGACATTACCAAATGTCAACTACCTAATGTGATGCCACAAAAGCTTTTTAAGTAGACTACAGTTATATCATTGTACATAGCAAAACTCCAGCTAATATTAAAAAACCATTAACATTGTAGTGAATAGAATACTACATTAAGTTTGTAAAAGCAGATTGATTAAGCCTGGGATAAGTTGCCTTTTGCAGGAGCAACCACTAACTTTTTAACTGAAGGTCGCTTTCGCATGTGGCAGCTAACCCATGACCAGAATAAAAAGTCCTCTGTGTCATTGCTACAGGCCATATTGGATGCTGTTTGAACAGCCTGAAACAGCTCATGCTGTTTCCAGTGGCAACATGCTTTTTTTTGATCTCTTGTGGGGAGCTGCAGAGCAAATGTGCAAGTGCAATAAGTGACGCTACTTGAGAGGTCCGTACCTCTAATTGATTTGATTCTGTTTATTTTCTTCCAAACTTGTATTTTACTTGTTGGAAAGATAGCATATGCCCTTGAAGTCTGATCTCCCACAAGACAATGCTTCACTTTAACTTTCCTAAAGTATAGTACTGTAGTAGGCTTTGTGCATACCTTGTATAGTATTTTGCTCGGAGTGCAATATCCCCTCAAGCTTGTGGATTCCCTTACCAATTACTCAGATTTATGTTTGTTCTCCATGTGTATCAGTTAATTCTGTTTACGCAATTGTAGAATTCTAGTTGTTACTGTCTGAGCTACACTAAGTCTACTTTTTAAGGGTCCATTTATCCTTTAAGTTCCTCCAGACTTCAGTTGGCCCACTGTAGGTATTTTGAGTGTAACAAAAGGCAATTTGCCACAAATTGCAGATAACTTCTAACAGTATTTCCAGATTTCAGCAAAAAACCCCCACCAGCTCCATCAGTGGGGATGTTTGAGAACTTTTGTTTACATCCGCAGTGCAGCCCTGCTCTAGGACACCGGAGCTACTCTTCGGTAACATCAGGTAAAGCTTGTACTGTAATGCTTTAAACAACTGAGTGGATTCTTACACATAGCCTGACAGAAGTCCAGCTAAAAGCTTCCATTGTTATTTTGGAATAATGTTACCATTTAAAAAAAAAGTTTTGGAGGTGCTTGAATTCTTACTACAGTATTTTAGTTGTGGCTGATGACTAACATCAATATGGTTAGCAGCATGGTAAAATCCTCCACTGTTACACAGCCATATTATTTGAATACATTAATAATTTTGGTCTGGTGCTGTTGATAGTGGGGGAACTGAAATCCATTGTTTTTTCAAATGTAAGTATTTGTCTTATGTCTGAATTGTACCATGAAAGGGGTGTGTGTGTGGGGGGGGGGGGGGGGGGAGAGAATTCAGCATAATTTACACGTATCCACTGTTTTCTGTAACCATTTAATAAATTGATGCATGCCTTTTTAATTTACATTAGAAATATTTTCTCTGGTTCCTATACCGAAGAGCAATGTGGGCAATACAACAACACTTTTTATTGTATATTGAGTAGGATAAAATACAGCATTGAGCTATGCTTTAGAACATACCACTGACTTGTCATGACTCACCAGGCAATAAATAAGTCTCTACAATAATGTACAAAACTATCTGGCAGCAATTATTCCTAACAGCTGTGTGAATCAAAAAGGGTTGCCTAATACTGGCTCTGTCATCTCATCAAACAAAGCTGCATTAGGAAGGTTTCCACTGACCTCTTGACACTCATCAGCTATCAAAACTTTTCACTATGACAACACAAAATTTGCTAAGAGCCTCTGGATGAAATGTAGGTTGGAAACAATATTTCCCAGTCAACATATTTTGCCTCTACACAGAAATATACATTGTACCAATTTCTCGATCTTAATAGCATTTGGGGGCTTTATTTTAAGGTTAACATTAAAGCCACAAAACAAACAAAATGTGCAGAAAAATTTATCCATTGTTTCTCTTTATTCTCTGAAATATTTTATGCAATTAGACCAGAAGTCATCGCTTGCTACCGAGAATTACAAAATTGCCAACGTAATCAGTCAAAGTTGTGCATTTCTGCCTCTGCTTTTCCTACCTCAGATAGATTTAAATTTGTTACTTTTTTGCTGCATTTCAGCATAGCGAATAATGTTGAGAAATCCATGGTGATTTATACAGTAAGATGTTACAATCTGAATCTGGTATGAAAAAAGGTAACTCAATTAGACACAATTTATATAGAAACAGATTTTGGACGAAAGACAAATGAACTACTTTTTGTTAATTACTGAAATGTAACCAGAACAAATTAATGAGCAATGAAATCCTTCAAGTTGTTGTGTTAACAAAAGTGAAGATATTGTGGCTGAAGAAAGGCCCAATAATTGGGTGCAGGACAGGGTGCTGTTCATTCAACACCACAGACATCAAGTGCAAGACCTTCATTATTATACCTCCTCAGGGGGGCAATTTACTGCAGATCATGCATGCAAATGTTAGAAAAACAATCAATGCTATTTAACTGGCCTTAGCAGCCAGATAGGAAGTAGTTTCAATAACAAATGGTAAAGATATAAGAGAATGTGTTGTGTATATATGGTAATAAGGCATCGGCAGCAACTTAAATCCCAAATTGCCTACATTTTTCAATCCATAAACCTCAAAATAATTATTCAAATCCTGATCAAGTTTTACAAAACAGCAAAGGCCAAACCAAGAACACTAATAATCCAACTAGACGACATTGCGTACTATTTAATTTCTAATCCTGCGAATATTATTTGTGCATTAGATTCTCTTATCACTAATGTGCTGCAATACTTTATCTGTTCTTCACAACTCCATATTTTATTTTTTGTCATTATAGATCCTATTAATGTTTTTTTAAATGGCAAATCCCAATTCTGAACCGAACATGTTCTGCAAAAAATATATATACAGTATTTATTTTTGCATTCCTAATGAGCTGGAATGAATTGTAATTTTTGCAAGGACTATTTCTTGTTGTGTGATTCAAAGAAACACTATTTTAAACTTGGCTCAGGAAGATAGAACAAGGTGCATTTGTCACTGCACTGAATTGTAACAGCTCATCTGTTCACCCCCCACACAATTCCCCCCAAACCTCACCATTCCATAACTATACCATTTCACCAGAAGGGGTGAGATTTCAACTCTTTGTTAAAATCTACATAAGTAGAAAGATAATTGGGGCTTCTCATTCACTGCCCTTCACAGAACACAAAAATAACAACAACAATAAAATGACACTTGTATAGCGCCTTTCATGTCAGGATATATATAAAATATATATATATTTAATATATATATATAAAATAAAACTCAAGCTATCTTTGTGGCTGTGAGTCTTGCCAAAATGGCAGGCTTTGTAGCTTCCCCACATAATAATAATAATAATCCTTGCATTTTCCTTTTTGATATAGTGCCTTATCACATCTTCTCAAAATGGTTCACAGAATATATTGTAAAGTGAATTGACTGTATATTTGTGGGCGAAACATAATGTTGAGAAGCTAATGATGAAATACATACAGTGACATTGACTTACACAGAATGATATAGCCCAATTAATCTACATTTCACACAAGCCTCCATCCCTTCTATTCTATTATCTTCTCCCTCATCTATGCATCAATTTCCTGATAAATATATTGTTGCTAATTTCTTCAGCCGCAGATTCCAGCAGTGAATTTACCTGTACACAAGAGATATATTTTCTCCCTCTGTTAATGCAAAGGCATCATTTTAACCAAAGAGATAGGTTACTCTAAATCAAGAATGAAGAAAGACAATGCCAAACTAGTTGTAAATGATCTAAATCTCCCTTGCACTTGAGTTCATTTTTGAGTTGGTTGTTGATCTTGAAAGTGCAAAACAATTTGTTGCTATTATTGTGTTGTAACTTATTATTTGGGTGCAATTCATAATAGTTCTGCCATCCACGATTATGATGATGAGCTGCAGGTACAACAAACATGTTGAAATTAATTATGATTAAACAATCTGCACTGTCAATATACTTCAGCACACTAAGTAAACCATTGATAGAGAGTTGCAGACTTGCTTTCACTTTTGGAAAGACCTTTAGAACTTTTGCCTGTAGGGCTTGTGACTTATGACTTTCTCACACTCCTGAAAGAACCGCTTTAATATAATGATACTCCTGTCATATCCTATATATCATTTCAGAATTATTATCTTCCAGTCTATTCTCATTATGTTCATAATTTTTTTTAGGTTTAAATTATTTGTAAAGTAGTTTTGGGCTTTCTGGGGCATGGCTGTGATCCCTCAAGCTACAATTTGTCAGGGTATAAATGATAAGATACATGGCAAGTGCATCTTGTAAGATTGTCTTTCGTTAGCATTGTACAGAAGTGAGGCTAAAGAAAATGTATGTGTTGTTTCTGCAGGCATTTGATCATAGGGTAAAATACATTTATTTCATTTCTCCCCCCCCACCACCGCCCGCGCCCCCAGAGAAAGTTCTCAAATATGTGCTATTGCAATAATCTTATGCACTCGTACAATGAATATTCATAGAGTCCTTCACAAGCAATAATTCATTTCTTTTTCACACATAATATGCATCATTTTGCATCAGGAAATGGGGCTAAAATCCAGGTGCATGCATTGCTCTGCTAACCACCAACTGATTGCTGCTGACATTTTTTATATTAATAAAGAGGGTCCACTCTGCTCATTAAAATGAAAAATTAAAAAGTTCACAGGCAGTTGGCCTGCATGTTTCCTTGGTTTTATAGAGGTTTATTTTACAGGGTTCCCTCCACTGACAATCAAAATGAGTTCTCTCCTGGACAACTGTTCTATTACACGGGTTTTGCAATCAATCTGTACAAAATGGGGAAGAAAAAGGAAAAATGATATACTGGCTGCTTTACAATCTGAATATGTTTCTTTTCGATGGAAAACAAGGTGAACTCTTAACAGCAGTCAACTGTAGTGGACTACTACAGATGGGAAGTACGGAATATGGAGCAATTCATCCACAATAGTCACACTCCAGTGGATCCCGATCCCCTGTGAGATTGTATCCGTGGTGCACCATTAGGATTCAACAGTGGGGGTGTAAGGATAATAGGGTTAAAGGCAACCTTTGATCCTGTTGTCATGGCATGTAGCATTTATAAGTGTGTAACATTGGTAGCTACAGACTAACAGCCTTTGTAACATGTCACTTATAGTTTCTAACGGGTATTTCCTGTAGATGTTGTATAAGACTGCACAAACATCATATTTTAATGTTGTACCCGGATGGTCTGCAGAAGAGTTTGACCGTGCGGTTGCAGTGTTCTGGCTTTTTCAACTAACAAGTGACTTATACTGACAATAAATCACAGTTAGAAAGTTCAGAAGCATTGACCCTTGCTAAACACTTGGTATATTGATTAATAGCATCATGCACTGTTTTAACCATTCATATGCAGCATTCAACAATCAGTTCTAATAGACTTTAACCTTTTGTAGATTACGCGATGTGTCTGCAGTATTGGTCAAAGAGTTGAGGTTAGTAACGTGCACATTGTCTATGTTGCAATATTCATTATAGCGTCTTACTTAATGTTGTTTGGCTTGTTATACAAATTGTAAAACGAGATCCTTGGCATTTGATTGGGGTCTGACCGCTCAGCCTCCCAACTTCGGTTAAAGCAACTACTTGTCAGATCCCTTCAAATCGAAACTGACGGGGACCTGGAGATTTCACAAATTTATGGAAAAAGCAAAATGAAGCAACAATTGTTTGCAAGTAGCATTTACATAGAATTGGAATGGATACATAATAATACGGTAATAATCTTTGCATTTGATATTGCGCTTTTCACATCATCAAGAGGTCTCAAAGTGCTTCACAGAATATACTGTAAAATGAATTAACTATATACGTGGGAAAAACGCGGCACCCAATTGCACCCAGCAGTGTCCCACATCATTCATGGATTGAAATGACCAATTTATTATTGTTCATTTTTTTTGAGGGATTATTATTAGGCATGTAGAGTAAGGAAGCTTGCCCAAGATTTCACCCTGCCTGGAATCAAACCCAGGTTTCTTGCTTGTCAGGAAAGTGCTCTAACTACTGAGTTAAAGGACTCCACATATGGCATTAAAAAACAAAACCTGTACTTGCACAACTTGCACTAATATAGCACCCTCTGTGCTGGATAGTGTCTCAGAGCGCTTAACAGTGGCAGAGCCTGACTCCAAGCCGAACCGGGGTGGGGGGTGGGTTTGGGGGCATGTGGTCATAAGCAAGTTCGAAGAGGAAGGCTTTCAGGCTGGACTTGAAAAAGGGGAAAGAGGGAGAGTGTTTCACAGTTCGAGGGAATAGTGGCTGAAACATGTGATGATGGGGTGGAGGGTGTGAGGGATGAGCAGGAGGCCGGTGTCAGGCGAGCGGAGATGCCAGGTGGTGGCTTGGGGAGTGAGGAGGTCAGGAAGGTGGGGAGGTGCCAGGGAGTGAGTAGCTTTGAACCCAGAACAGGTTACAGCACAGAAACAGGCCACCCAACCCAACTACAGCAACCACGACAAAAGCTAACATTTATATTGCAACCTTTATGTAGGACAATGTGTTGGAGAGTTTTGCAATGGTACGGGTTGATGCTGGGAAAAGGCAGATGTTGGAGTTGACAATGGTGAAGTGGGAGGAGTAAGTGTTTATACTCCATAGAAACATATGTCAAGCATTGCCAGAACATTAGCCTCCAAGCATCAGGGGAAAGACGTTAAAATAGAAATCAACAATTGGATGGAATCTCTATTTCATGGTCATTCAGATTTAAAACATGCGAAGATTTTTTTTATTAAAAAATCATTTTTTATGAGGATTGTTATCCTACCAAATGTAATTTTGTCATAGGCAGATCTTAATACTCATTGAACATTTTGTATTTTTCGATTTCATAGAAGCTGTTCTCCCAGTAGCCTGCTTTGAATATTTAAATCCATGACAAGTATTCCCTGAATGTTGCAGATAACGTATTGCTGTTTTGGTGCTATCTGCCGGACAGGTATAGTTTATCTCAACTTCACATTGGAGGTAAGAGTGACATACCTTACAAGTGATATAGCATTTGTGGTATTTCTTCACTTAAAACATGTAGTTATGATAAGTTGAACCATTTTTCCCATATCGGGAGTGATGAATGCTGTTTCCTATTCTATTAATATGAAAAGACAGTCTATAGTATAATTAACTTACCAGAATTTGGCATCTAACAGAGTTACTCACAAACTTTGGTACAATGGAAGAGTAAGCATTCTATTTAAGAATCTAGGATATTGTGAGGCCAAAATTGGTGATGGATGAGGAAAGATTAAAAGTGGAGCTATCCAAATAAGCACATTGCATAGATCAGGGTTTGGTGATTCTGTCTTTGAATGGCTTAGAGTATAATAATAATAAATTGGTCATCAACTCTTTATGGGACACCGCTGTGCACAATTGGCTGCTGCATTTCACCCACAAAATATAGTAAATTTGCTTTACAGTATATTCTGTGAAGCGCTTTGACCCATCTTAAAGACATGATAAAGCACTATATAAAGTGCAAGAATTATTATTACTGTTATAGTAAGTGGAAGGTGAATTTTGTGCACTGAAGGATGTTGGGGAATATATAGTGGAGCTACAACAGGAACAACTTGCATTTATATAGCCACGCCGAGGGGTGTCTCAGAGCGCTTCACAACGGCAGAGGCCAAGTTATCAGCAAAAGATAGAAAGGCTTGGACGATGGACAGAGAGGTCATTAATGTGGAGAAGAAAAGTGATGGGACTGAGTCAGGATGTTGAGCAAAATATCACACTTTTCATGAGGAAAACTCAACAAAATCTTGTCTCAATCTTGCTCTGAAATCAGCTGTTTCAGGGTAAGAGAAGGAAGCAATTAAATGTTTTATGTGACGTCACTATAGTTTAGCTGGTCTTGGTCACAGTTCTAACTTGACAGCATAAAAGAATTTCCATTACTTCATGTCCATGACTGATGATGGGTTGTTACAACAGGATTAATGTTTTGACTTGAGGAGTTAAGTATTATCTGTCTGTATTCTCGGCTGAAAGCATTAGTATCACAGTGGATTAATGTTTTCAATGCACTATGTACTACATACTATTTTTGTGCAGGGATCACTGCCAATTTTGTTGTGCATGCCACGACATTGTCAATCTGTGGAATAGGGAAAATGCTCGTGCCCCATAAGGTATTGTATCTCAAAGCCACTCTTCTAGCCTGGTGGGTGGATTCTGAATGATTCAGCACACACTGGGATAATCTAGTGCAGGCTCTGAAATTACTACTGTATGTACCTCAGGGTTTCTTTTCACAACGACAATCTTTGCTTTACTTGTTCCTGGTGTGCTCCTGTGCAAGTTATTTGCAGGCTGTCCAACATTTCTATCCCAATGGAGATACACATACCAAACAAACTGCATAAAAGCGAACATTGGCACATGTATAACAGGACCTGGACTTAACTCTTACCCGAGAAGCATCTTATTTGTGTGAGACATGTACTTTATTACATCCAGGCGGGCGGCGAGGATAAGGAGTGGTTGCTGGACGATTGTTGGTTGTTGTTTGTTGCTGTTTTTGTTGTTAATATTATTGCTTTTGTTGTTTATTATTGTTGTTTGATTCCCCCCACCCCTGCCCCCATCTTCTTCTTCCCTCACTCCCTTTCCCCACTTTCTCTCCTCCCTTTTCCCCTTCCCTCCCTCTTCCCTCTTCTTGATCTTGCCCCCACCCATCTTTCCCTCCCTCTCCCCCCTTACCCTTACCCTCTTTTCCCCCTTTCTCCCCTGGCCCCATTTTCGCGATTGTTTGTGGGGACACTGCTGTGCGCAATTTGGCTGCCGCGTTTCGCCCACAAGTATACAGTCGACTTTCCTGCTTTTCTTCCCCCTGCCTCGACCCCTCCCCTTTTGCTTCTTTACCCCCTTTTGCCCCTAGTCCCACTTCCGTGACTGATTGTGGGACACTGCTGTGCGCAATTTGGCTGCCACGTTTTGCCCACTAATATACAGTTACTTTTCCTACTATGCTTTATCCTGCCCTGATCTTTCCCACCCTGCTCTTGTCCTACCTGACTGTACAGCGCCTTGGGACGTCCTCTCGACGTGAAAGGCGTTATATAAATGTAAGTTCTGTTTGTTTGTTTGTTGTTTGTTTATTTTCAGTGATATGACCTATTTGAAAATATTAAGTTCCCCTGTCATTACAACCACATGCTCTGCGCTGAGCTATTACAGACTGTTGCACAGCACCCATTTCGCAGCATATACAAGCAGAGGTTGATACGGAGCTGTACTGAGGTCACTACAATGAAAGATGTGAGTGAACTGTTGTCTTTTACTAAGTGTGTTCTCTGACAAAGTTTAGAGTTTAGAAGTCACGTAGAAATGGCTGCTCTTTCCAACCTTCGTGATATTTTTCATCTCCAGAGTCCTTGCTAGCTGACTAGCTGAGCTTTTTAGGCAAATGTACTTGACTTAAGATAAAGCACTTAGAGAAATTACTGTCCAGTCATAAAGCTACTTACCAGCGAGTTGCTTAAACGACCCCCAATGTGCGGTGATATATAGGCTTTAGCTGCTTCTGTAACCTTTGTGGTAATGTTGCTCGCACCAAAATTACCTGCGTTAAATATACTGCTGTCGTACATTTAGTTGTTATATTGTTGAGTTTTCTAAATGAGTTTTGATAGTGAAATGAGCAAAAGTGTTTAATCACAGAAGCATCAGTAAAGGCCACCCAGTGAACGTGAACAATGCAAAAAGAATAAGATGAATAAATTAAAGGAGAACATTTGGTTTATTGTTCTGTCAGGATAAACCGGTACACTGGCACTATTTGGTTTAATATTTCATACCTCCTGGTTTTATTCATGAGGTTTATTACAAGGTTCAAAGCTGAACAAAAACCATAGGATGCAGAAATAAATTATTATTGTTTGTAGTCTGAATTCAACTTAATTTTTTTTAACATTTAAAACTATTTTGTAATACATAATGCAAATTATTTTCAATGTACATAACAAGCTAATTTTCCATGAATAACAAGATGTCAACCTATGGTTGACACATCAATCCAGAGGTTTAAATACGGTTGCCTTGTGATTCGTCTGTAAAGTTTGATGTTGACTTTCCAAACACAAAATTGGGAGTGTGTTGTATTGTTGGAGGTGTCATCCTTCAGATTAGATGAAAAACTGAGATCTTGCCTGCCTGCCTGTTAAAAATCCCATGGCTCTATTTGAAAACACAAGAAATTGCACTGGCCAATAATATACAGATACCTGTATAATTGATTAACGGTATTTACTTCATGCACATTAGAGGGATACTGCTGTGTGCAAATTGGCTGCTGCGATTGCCAACATACACAATAACTACACTCCATAGTTAATCCTGTGAAGCACTTCTTGAGAAGGTTCGATGGCGTGACAAGGCACTATATCAAATGCAAGGATTATTGTTATTGCATTTATACACTCAGAATGACATAATAAAACAATGAAAATCTTTGTAGTCCGAAATATATTTCTAGAACACTTTTTTGCAAAACCAACTCAGTGAATCAAAGCATAAATGAGAGCTCAAAATATTTTCCTTCAAGAATTTTTATATGCAGAAGACTTTTTATTCAATTTCATCTCATTTACCAGATTATATCAAGTAAAAATCTTATGGATTAAAAGTATCCAAATTACAATGGTTTTCAATGTACTGTACTTGTAATTTTCATTTTACTATCAGCAGTTTTAGTTAATTATACATTTATTGAAGCACATTATGCCTATCATAAGATCTACATTGTAATTCAGTACTGTATTTTGGTTGGCAACACCACTGTGTATACTTAAGGCAGCAGTGTGACTGTTACACATAGTTCATGGCAGTATTTAAAAGCAAAGATCTATGAAATATTAGAGCACATTAAAAATGACCTATGCCATCACGTTCAAAATGACCGATGCCATCATTTCAATGTGCACTCGAAAATAACAGAGCTTAGTTTTTGCAGTCAGATTTTCTTTTAACACACATAGAGATCAAATAGATCACATGCTATTGAAACCTTAACTGAAGGCAAGATTGTGCACCTTATTCTCTTGAAATAAAGGTGAGGTGATGGCCTATACTTTTATCAAACATTATCTGAGGTTATTCTCACTCAGCACTCAAGAATGCCAACTGTGTGTCACTCTAGGCATTGTCTTCTAGTGTTACTAGTGAAAGTACCATCGCTGATCAAAATCATATTTATTGTCCTTTTAAGTCAAGTTCATAATAGTCTTTGGAATTCAAGTACAACTTGCTAATGATTTGGATTTGGATTTTGCATCTTGGACAAACAGTGGGCCAACTCAGTAGTTGATGAAAACCTGAAAAAATTGCAACACATTAAAGATGAAAGAGGGAGAGAACTATTAGTGCTCTAGGTCCCAAATAAATCAATGGGTCTGACATTCAGTTATGCACAAATTAGCATATGTAAAGACAATCTCGTGGATTTCATAAAAGCTGCCTCTGATTGGTACAAATGAATTCTGTGGCATTGCTAATTCTATCTTTTTACTTCCTACTGAGAGGTTACAGCATTTTATTGTCTGCATCCTTGTCTGCCGCATATTTTATCTTTTCCCATCGTCTGCCTGATCATTTGATTACAGAAATCTTTTCCTCTTTGACTCAAGCTGAACTGATTAATATTGAGGTGAATATTTACATAATCTGAGTCGAGGCAGCCAATTTTAATTGTCATTGTAGTGGCGAGGCTTGCAAAGTAATGGCAAGGTATATTTGAGAGGTTTTGCCAGTAGGAATCCAGCCTCAGATTCAATGGGTTTTTGCATTATTAATGAGGGTACATGCATGTTCTGCTTATGATCATGATACATGAATGCAGTCAACACTGAGAGATTAAAACTACGATGCCTGTAATATAATTTCAGAGAAGCTGATGTGGGAGCTGGCAAGCCTCACACCGATGCAGTAGGGAAGATCTTTGGAGGCTTGGGTTAACACATATTGGGTATATAATTGGGGCAGAGTTGCAACTGTAAGTGCTTGTTGCTGGCATTAATTGTCCAAGATGAAACAATGTTCCATTCCCAACATTGACATTCTTCACTTGATTAGGAAGAAAAAAAATGCTCACCATATCTATTTTTAACAAGAAAGTTTCTCTGATTTTGAAACATTATTTTTAAAATCCAGCTGTATTGGATGAATACGTTAACGAGTGAATGCTGCTAGCTTGACAATCCTCTGGTCTGCTAAGGTTTACGAAAAAAAAGTTACACATACAATCCTGACCCTTGGTACAAAGGTCTAAAAGCGAAGGATACAGGGTTAGGTCTCTGGACAGTGATTGTCCTCTTTCCCACAGAGGGGACCTGCACCACTTAAAAAAGTGATCACTTTTGTTTTCCATATACTGTAGTTTGTTTTTATCTTTAACTCAAACATCTGCATAAATATATGTCTAGAAGTGAGAATTCTGTAGAGAGCTTTTCGACTGTGGTAAGGATTGATTTTCAACAGTCGCAATAGTTGAGTTGCACAATAAGTTGCAGAGGAATGTTGGAATTGTGCAATATGCTAATTTGCTGATTAATTCTAAAGTTTATTAAGGAGAGTTGCAGTTATATAATGAGCAATGTGTATGAATAATTCATGCTTTGGGTCTATTGTAAATAATTGTGTTAATTAGATGGAGAGAATCCATACTTGTCTGTATATTCAGGCTAGTTTGATTGAATACTGGATTAGATATTAGTGGCTATTAGCTATTGTTATTCTTGGTATAGTTAGTGTATGTGTTCTCAATTATGTAATAAAGCCTTAAATTAGAATAATTTTACCCAAAGGTGTGATATTTGGTATTTGTTCCATTGGAGTGTGTTTCATTTGCTTTACCAGCAATTTATTTCAATAAGACCCAGAGTGTGAGTAGTTGCACAGATACTAGAGATCGAGGTTAACAGCACATATTGCACAGCCGTCTCTTTGCCAAGAGGCTTATTCAAAGTGCGTAATAGTGAGCTGGGTACTATGGAAGGACAATCTCCACTGATCCATTGCACTGAAGCTGGGGTTGGGACTGTTGTGATTGTACCATTTTTTTAAACTAATCTGTGCATCAGTTTCCAATGACTGCTATTTTCTATACATGCTGTGCACTGTAAACAGAAGCAATTACATTATATTACATTTAATGAGCCATTGCCATAGAAAAATAAATGTGTTTGTAGAAATCAGAATGATTATTCCATACTCATATTATTTTCAAAATGATAAATCTTCAAAAGGAACAGTATGTAATACCTTAGTGTAATATATGGAAAGTTGTGAACAGACGTGTTCCAAGCCCTTGTGATTACTTTTCCAATTTCTAGAACAGACATTTATGATGAAAGTAACCAATGGGGAGTTTAATGTTTGTTGAAGGTGACTGATAGGTCAATTGAGCTATAAGCCTATTTTTTTTCCAGCAATATGATTTTGTTGGCAGTCATGGACTTGTTTATGTAAATTAAAAATGAATACTTTTAGGAGTAAGTTTAAATATTTCAAAGTGCATTGTTATAATATGTCTACTCTAACTGTGGTTATATCACACTCAAGAAAATATATTGTATACTTAAGCTCATGATTTTATTTAGTAGTCACTCCGTCCCAAGCTGCACCCTCCCTTCCCTATTATTTGAATTTGACTTATTTGTTATTAGATTCAGTTTAATTTTCTACATTTGTGACTCAACTCAATAAATACTTTTTTTAATGTAAGGAAAGCTATAGTTAGTGGCATTGCTTTCCGGCTGGTTACAGCCTTTTGTGCTTCAGAACATTGCAACTCAGTGAATGTGACAGAGTTGCTGAAGGATGTTATGAGCATAATGAAAGGTGCATGTGTACACAACACTTCACTGAGCTGCTGAGATATAGAGCTGCAACTGGAGAAACATGTGAAATCCATAAATATTGGGGTGAAAAAAGTAACATTTCTGATTTATCACATTGAATCTGTTATGAAATGTTGTATTTTTACCCCCACTCTGAATATGTTATCTGTACTTTTAATGAAATGTATTAAATTATTTAATAGGTTAAGAAATTGTGATGCCATAAATTTAAGTTTTGTGACAAGCTTGGAGAGCATAATATATACAGAGCCAATTTTGCATCACCTGTGTAAGCTGCTGTATCAGTCTACTGGTGCATCCTCATGCTGAACTACGCTGGAATAGAGATGTGGATCTTTAAGAAGTAGAGTACTAGTTTTTTCACTGAACTTCACTATTTGCAGAATGACTCAATTCTGAGAATCGCCTGTGATGGACAAACTGCAAAAAATTGAGTTGAAAAACACTGGATTATTGAGAAAAGATATGTTGTACCCCTTTTCGTATCAAAAAATTACAGCGAAACTGAGAAATAAAGCACAGAAGCAAGCTTTGTTAGGGACAATTATGAGGAGCTGCAAATGTTCCTGTGAAGCTGTGGTGCTTTTGAAAATCGAATTGATAATTCAAACCACAAGGAAATGGGCGATATAATTATTGCAGGATTCAATGTACTGGTTTCTTGATTTTGATAACAAAATGAAAATTCTATTTTCATATCTATTGTGTGTCAACAGGTTCTGTAAATAATGCATCAATAATAAGTATTATACATTAAAAACACATGTATTGCAATAAGCGACCCTTTTTTTGCTGTCCTAATAAAAAAATTGTTTTGAAGGCCATTGATGTTAAACTTTAACTTTTAATAAACTCACAAAGCCTTTAGGCATTTCACTTTAAGAGGGAACAGAGCTTGTCCTGAGGTCAGTATCTATGCAGTGTAGTTCTTATAAAAACAGTATAAGTTTAAAATACTCTTAACTGGAAATAAATTAAATGGTACGTGACATTGGAGGCTCTGGTGTTGCCGCCATTCTGTGGTAAGGGAAATATTATGACAAAACAAAAATGATTGGTTTGGCAGGTGGAGATAAAGATAAGGATCCTGATTATTTCAAAGTTATTGCATGATGCAGCAAATACACAATTTCTCCTCAGCGGCAGAGTGATTGCTGTGAAGTCGAGAAATTGACAGCAACAGAATATAAGAAAATGGAACAAGATTACATTATTCCTCAACCAATTGGTGCAAACAGTAATTGTATCAGTTACAGAATGTCCAACAGGTGGTACGAAAAGGGTTAACCTAACCTAGGAATTCTTCCCTAACCAGATTCCTAGCACATTACCTGGACTGGATGCTCTCTCTGTGATGTAAAGAAAGGTATGGGGCAATCTACAATAGAGCTGATCAGTGCTTTTAGTACCCTATGGAATTATCTCTGTTCAACTTCATTTGAATTAAATATATTCATATGAGCTCTTGAGCATAGAACATCTGACATGTCAGGAATTTCATTTTGCACCACATTGGCACAAAGCCACACAATGACCACCAAGGCAGCCAAGATCTACTGAATGAATATTAAAATATTTCTGCCTTTTTTTCCCTATGTACAGACTACTCTTAGTTGAACATTATGGTCAAAGTATTCCAATGTTGTGGCCCAATGAAGGAAAGGTCACACACTATTAACCTGATAATGGTAATGGACTGAATGAATTTGAACTTGGGTTGGTTTTAAAAAGTTCATCATGGTGTATTTTGGCCCTAATTTTATTTTGTGACAAACATTAGCCAATATGCTGAAGGTTACTACAGACATATTTTCTCATTATTGTTCCATGGTTGTGATATCTTTGTTTGCATTCAACAAGCTGGGATCACTGGTTGAAGTTGAGGACACTTAAAATGTATCATCCTGAATTGTGATGGTGTTTTTATTTTTCTCAAGATTAATTAGATAGATTAAGCGATGATCTGATTTGTGATATTCCCAATACCAAATTTGTTGCTTCGGTTCAACTTGTGCGGTTCTGCTCGTTGGCTTTTTTTCAGTCTTTTGACCATTTATGGAATGTGTGATTTGCCTCTTATAGATTAGGGCACAAATTTAGCAAACCCAATAAATCAATTTTGCCTTTATTACAAATTAAACGCCAATTGGAAAACTACAGCCACAATAGAGGGAGTTGTGGGGGGTGGAGAGAGAGAGAGAATTACATTATCTATTGTCCTCTGCTACAAGTGAACATCTCGTTAGTCAAACATAGAGGAATGTGGATAGTTAATATGCAGTAGCTTGTTTTCTGCACCACTGCAGTGCTATCATATCTGAAAGGAATATATGGAGGTGAGTAGCTCAGCCAGAACTAACAATGCTTGGAATCAGCAATTCAATGTCTTAAGAAAAGTTAGAGTCTGGGTTGTAGGCCACTGCACCACCACTAAACTGCAGCAAAGCAAACATACACACCCTGGATACCACCCCCACCCTTACCTATATGATAAAACTACAAAAATTTGTGAGAAAAGTCACGTATGAATGGATAGCTCCCGTTGTTGAAAACGTTTTGATGTTGTGCAATCTCACCACATACGCATATATGTTTCTATTGTTTTCATTTTAAATATTAACTTGCTCGAACAACACTGGTTCAGTTCATGAAATAAGATTGGGGAAAACAATTACTAATTTCTCCCTGCTATGGTTCAATGGCAGGCATTTGTGACCAATGAAGGATAAATAACTAGCCTGTTATGAAAGTAATTAATATAGTCATTATGTAGCATTACCTGAATTTGTTGACAAAGAAACTCTATTTGAGTAGTTACATCGAATAAAAGTTGAGCTGCAGTATCAATTTTCATATTAGAAGGTGCATGGGGCATTCAGTATAGTATCCATTGCTGCACGTATTCTGCTATTTAAACCATATATTTTTATGTATGATTTAAGCATCAGATTAAATGTTGCAGAATAACATCCTTTACTAATTCCATATAATCTGTGGACTCTTTATCTGAACTCTGTTTTACTTTATAAACAAATCAACTTTGGGAACCTTTTCTACAGAAATGTTATTGTAAACTATAGATTCCAATAATGAGCCTAAATTTAGAGACTTTTTAAACTCCTGCATAATCAAAAAAACACTGTAAATGAGTCCAGTTTCAGCTTCCAGAGAACAGGACTGTTATTTAATGTGGAATATCGCAACTGGCAAACACAAGGAATTTTAGAGATCCAGTTAACATTTCTATGGTTATTTTCTCATAATTTGCACATTATGACTTAAGGGAACTGCAGTAAAAACAAAGTGATATATGGCACGGGAATTAACACAGACAACAACATTGTAGCCAGTAGGATGGAGTCTAAACTGAATTTTTGTGCTTCTAATGCTAGACAGTCAGGCATGGAAAACAGGACATACCTCTATGGACTGATGGTTTTCCTTATTAAAACAAAGTGGTGGCACTCACAGTAGGAGGTCAAGCTACAATGAGTGTTGTGCAGTCTGCAATTTCCTCTGGAGGACTTTCCCAAGGTAGTTTAGAGGACAGGTGGCAAGCATTCAGTCTGAAAAGAGATTCAAAGATATGGTAACTGCTCACTTCATAATAAGGTAGAAGCATATATTTAGACAAATCTTAAACAAATATATTTGGAAAGAGTACACTAAAAATTACAGACCAGAAAAGGGCATCTTAATTTCTTATTTGTTAACTAGTGGTACTGTTTGGTGATCCATTTTGAAGTAAATAGTGTGACCAAAAAAGGTAATCAAATATTTATTTTAAAACCTTTTCATTGCCTTTTTTGCCTATTGCACCCAGAATTAACACTCGATGCGTTAATTGGAATACATTTATTTTTACATTGAGCAAATGCAAAATAGATATTTAGAAAGTACAGTAGTAAATTAAAGAGTTTTGTCATCCATCCTCTTGTTATCCTTACGACTTTGCTCTTTAAGATAGCAATAATTCTCACCTAAAACAGTTTACCCCAGACTTAGTTTGCCTGTGGCTCCACATTAAAGATTATTCAAATGGAAAATGCAAAATATGGAAAGGTTGATTCAGTCTTTTGGAGTGAAATATGTTCTGGTAATTTATTTATTCCCCAAAATATATAGAGCACTGTAAAATTTGTATGCCAGTTTCATTAACCTGGATTGAGTTTCCTAACATTGGAACCGCATATTTCTAGGTAAAGACGTATATGATGATGAATCTGAAGCACACCATTTTATTGTCTGTTTTATGTTCAACTGACTTTTTGTAAATATGCAGTTTTTTTAAATGAAGAATTTCCTGTTACTGCAATGTCTAGTGCAGTGCAGACCAAACAACCCATGTCTATGGCATACATTTTTCATATTTTATTATACTTTGTTTTCTTGTTTGGGCAATGCATACATCGGTGCTAAGGAGCATATGAAAGCAGCCCAGCTTGAGCACATATTTCACCATTAACCCTTTATACACCACACTTCTAGGTTTATGTCCAGAAACAGGACTAAGTACCAATTTTACAATGGCTTGTCCTGAGGTTAAACTTTGTGACCGCTTGCATTTGCGCTCTGAGATGCTATCCTGATTGAAGGGTGTTTTATAAATGCAAGTTATTGTGGTTGTTGTCATGTGGTTTCAACAAATCTGCAAAGGAAGAACCAAATAGGTGTCACAAGGTCTAACTGTGCAAATTGGCTCCCACATTTGCCCACAAAATACACAGTCACAGCACTTCATAAATTATCTGTGAAGCACTTTGAAATGTTCTACTGATGTGAAAGGCACGATACCAAATGTAAGGTTTATTATTTATTTAATAAACATAATTTGTGGATTATGTAACTGTAAAGCCAATTCAACCTCAAAAGTACCAGCATTTCTCTACCAGTCTTCTCATCCATCTACAGCTCAGCCCAACACTTCACCATGATTTTTAGCTCAGGATAAGGAACTTTTCATTGTATTTGTGCTCAAGAAACCTTTTATTTTTCCTCATTTGTTACCTTCAGGAGATGGTTGTAAAAAACGGTTGGTTTTAAATCTGGTTTATGGAACTCAGGCAAAGTCTATCAACTTCAACATTTTGTAACTGTAGGAAAAGTAACACAGAGCATCTAGGACTGCTCCCTCTGCTGAAGTAAACTGAACTGAATTCATTATTCCAACCCTACACCAACCAGGGAAATTCTTTATGTAGGTCAGACTTCTAAAGATTTACATTTAAACTTCAACAAGATCAGGCAATACAGTAGCAAAACATCAATAGACTGATTTTAGTCCATAGCTTTAGTTGATATCTCTGAAAAGGATGCTTTTGCCTCTGGCCACATCTCATAACCACAGTAACTGTGTTCCCATCTGTCCTCAGAGTCTGATTAAAAGCAATATAATGACTCTGCTTTGGTTAGAAGCCCACAGTTCAGGCAACTTGCATTTTTCCCAAGTCTATACATGAAAAATTACCATGTCTATTCCTCGGTGGTTTGTTTCCCTGTGTCTATCACACACCGATCCTCCTGGTCCGACGGCCGAGTGTACTCATTAAAGTTCAAATTCTTTTTAGCAATTGGGAAAAGTTCTTCAAAGTTCCGAACCCACTTAAATTGTGAGTCCTTTTTCTGTCAGTCAGTATAGGGTTCTTGCTATATCAGAAAACTGCTTTACAAGCTGCCAACAATAGGATTATAATCAAAAGACATTTCTTGCCTCAGTAGCTCTTTTTGATGACTGACTACCAATAGTAACTACTCCAGTTCTTTGGTCAATTATACATTTGAAGCAGTTAATTTACCTATGAAATAAGTGGCGTATTTCTGGACTTAACCTAATGAGCCTGATGTAACCGACCCCTTTGTGCCTTACAAATGCACTGCTAAAAAATTTAAAAAAAACTTGTCAACTAAATGCTGTCAATTAACTTTACTAAGAAAAAACTTTTAGAAACTGGTCCATGAGGTAATAATAATAAATAATCCTTGCATTTGATATAACACTTTTCATGTTTTTTAGATGTCTAATTGTAGGTACTCAAAGTTACTGGCATTTCTCAGAGCTAAAATTGTCCAACAATAACTTTTTTTTATTTATCTGGCCCAGTAACTCCTACTGGTTAGTGTCCATTAAATGAATGCAGCTTATATACAAACAGTTGGAACACACAATTATACACAGTATTATAACAACAACAAAATTACACATATATACACTTTTACAACAGGAGGATGTCCCAAGGCACTGGACAGTCATTGTTTCAGCTGGGGAGGGGAGGTGGGGTGGGGTGGGGGAGAAGTAAAGGGGAAATTAGGAGTAGCCGATGGGACCATTGAAGAGGAGGGTCTTGAGGCGGGACTTGAAGGAGGCCAGGGAGGAGACGAGGCGGAGGGACTGCGAGATGCAGTTCCAGAGGTTGGGGGCAGATTGGCTAAAGTGACGCAGATGGATCTCAGGACATGGAGCAGCCAGAGCCTGCTGAGCAGAGGGGGCGGGCAGGTTGGCAGGGGGTTAGATGGTCACGGATGTAGGATGGAGTGAGGCTGCGAAGGGCTTTAAATGTGAGGACCAGGATCTTGAATTCGATCCCCTGGATGATGGGGAGCCAATGGAGTCAGGCGAGGATGGTGGAGATGGGGTCACAGAGCTTGGTGAGATAGAGGACACAGGCCGCAGAGTTCTGGATTTTCTGCAGCTTGAGGAGGGAGGAATTGACAAGCAGGGCATTTGCATAGTTGAGCCGGGAAGGCATGAATGAGGGTTTCAGTGGCCTTGGGGGTAAGGTAGTGGCAAAGTCAGGCAATATTGTGGAGATGAGGGAAGGCAGAGCGAGTCATTGCTTAGATGTAGGGGAGGATAGATAGTTGAACAAGACACCTAGGTTCCTGACTGGCTTGGCCAGGTCGAGTGCGTAACCATGGAGGTTGATGCTGCGAGAGTCCGATGCGTGAAGGTGCTAGCACGAGCCAATCAGTGGAGCCTCTGTCTTGTTGACATTCAACTGTAGAAACTTAGCTGTCATCCAAGACTTGATGTCTGACAGACACTCTGTCGGGACAGTAGTAGTCCTGGAGTCAAGGGTAGCGTCAGAAAGATTATCCACAGTGGAGTATAAAATTAATCCTCATACATCCAAATAGGTGCAAATGTCTTGGCTATTATATATCCTGCAGGCAACACAAAACCCTTCTAACCTATAATTATTTAGCAAAATAATAGACTCAAAGACTTGTTTACTTTTCATAACTTCTTAAACCAGCAATTTCTAAATACTGTATTATGCTTTGCTTCCAACCAAAGCAACCTTTTTAGTGGTTGTTTGTTGTCAATTCAGTTACATTATAAAAACTGCAATTTAGAAATTCTATAACAGTTACTACAGTACCCCACTCCCTGGTGCTATTATGGATATTGCCAGGTACATGATAGTTTTGTCCTCATCAGCTTATCCACAGTGGAGTGTAAAATTAATCATCATTTTTCACTCCATTGGATAGTGTTAGTGCCTTTCCAGGACTATATCTAAAGACAACTTCAGTTATGTCAATTGGTTCACTTTCTCCTCTAATAACTACAGGGCTGTTAACTGAGTATTGCAGAACTGGTTCACCATTCCTTCTGGTGAAAGCAGTAGAGTCCATATTTTGCAAGGAAGTGCTTCTTCATGAGCTTCCAGACCTTCCAATATCCACGAGAGTACGTAACTACAGTAGGAAGTTAACATTTTGAGTGTGGCTCAAATTCACCAAGTTGTTGGCTCACTTCAAGTCAAGATATGTTCATTGTTTAATTTCTCCAGCTTTCCCGCTCCTCTGTACTATTTTTAGCTTTTGTTTTTTTAAATAAAATATTCCATCCGAACTTCTGAAAATGGGTTCTCCATTGTGCCTCAATATTTTCCACATCCTTGATAATCTCCCTTTTCATTTTCAATTTAGCCACCATCCATTGCATTAGCTTTCACTTTCCCATGATATTTGTGGTTGATCTTTGGTCTGAGGCTATCAAGTCTGCCCTTAGGTTTACATTTGCCATTGAGTCTTCAGTTAATCTCATCGGATTAGTTCTCAAACATAAAGTCTGTTTCCTTTTCTGTTGTATCGCTTCCTGAGTCTCATCTTGGGCATGTTTTCTTACTCCACATGCCTCTGCTTACCTAGCATTAAGTAGGAACACGGGTGTTAGTCGATTGGCGGATGGATCGATTTTTTTGGGGTAATAATTCCTTCAAAAAAATTGATACCAGATAGTCACTTCAATTCATGACTGTTTGTGGGACACTGCTGTGTGCAATTGGCTGGCGTGTTTTATCCACAAAATATAGTCAATTCGCTTTACGGTATCTTCTGTGAAATGCTTTGAGAAGTCTCAAAGACATGAAAAGGCGCTATATCAAATGCAAGTATTATTATTATTATTACTGAACCTCAACTTGAGGTTGAATTTGTTAAATTTTGGCTTGGACTTGTAATGTTTGCTGCCACATCTAAGTTTTTCTGACTTTTTGCTATAAACATTGGGGTTTACTTCTCTCTTTGTACATAGGGCAGATGCTCGCTGTTTACCTTCATGTCCTGTACTGAAGTTTACTCTATGCTTTTATGTTGGTCTTCAGACTTTCAGTCACCCCATACTGGATTGGTTTTCCTACGCATGAACATCTCTATCTAATTTTCTAAGTACAGTATGTTGTAAGGACGTTCGAGTGAAGTATGCAAACCATAGTATCCTGTACATTGTTACACTGGGAAACCCAGGCTCTGTTGAAAATGAAAAGGACTTTAGCAGTTCTCTAATTGTTTACCTGGACTTCATGATTTAAGGATTATAGTTAATTAGAACATTCTGTAACTAAAGGAAATAGCTAAACATTTTTTTAAAACAGAACAGCTATTAATATTCCTTCCTACTGAAGTGAAACACTCAATAATACATAATTTGGCATAGTGTATTTCCTACTTGAATTATATTGACCTTAAATCACTGCACAATGAATGCCTTTTGCACTTTCGAAGTATGCATTTACTATTCAAAATGATTTTAAATTGATGCCTAATGTTGACTACTATGAACCAAAGAGTACAAAACAGTACAACATTCTTCATTTTTAGTTTTCTTGTAAGAAACATTTGACGTTTGATTCACGGTGCATGTGGTACTGAAATACTACAGGCAGTATATATTTTTAAGGACATTATTTGATGGAAATAGCTTCCTGCTGGCAAAGGAATTCACCACTAAAATGTTTGATGGACCTAAATGGGATACTAGAAGTAAATTAACAATGAAAGAAAATTATGAAAACCTTCACGTGTCATAAAGTGATTTCTTATTTGCTAAATTGGTATGACTTGAGCCTGTATTTTTAAGAATTATATCTTCCATTACCTACGAACAGTGGAGCATTCTGGCAAGCATCACAGGCCTTCCAGTCTCTCTATTACATCATTAAATAATGCTGTCACTGGAAATGGATTCTCAACGTGTCATTAAATGTTGGAGGGATTTCAGAATTCAATATTGTGCAATTTTCAATTATTTCATCCTCACATATCTGAGTCTTTTTCATAATATCATTGTTGTAATATCTACTATACATTATGTAGCCTGTTTAGATAGATACACAAACTGTTTCAAGAGATGAGAGACTTATAATGTGGATGTTCACAATCGGAGTTCAGTGAAAATATGGGAAGAGGTGTTGAATTATTATGCGGCATCTAATGACCTTTTTCAGTTCACAGAGTTGATATGTAGGTAATTTGAGAAATAAAGAGGGAGGAAGCAACAAGTTATATTATGCAAGCTGGAAAGATTAAGAATACTCATTACATACACATAGGCACGCAAGCATATCTATCCAGTTATGAGAAACTCTAATAGGTATATGGATATGTATCAACAGTACTGTTATCAATGGAGTCAATTTTCTCATGAATCAGTCTGGTGTGGAGAATTATCCACACATGACCTGAAACACAATGCCTAAATGTGATAATCAGAATGTTTAGGTAAGCTGTGCTTTTTCAGATAAAGTCTCATGTTTTGTTAAACTTTCTAATGCCTTGGAAATGTAATTAAACTTTTTATCTGATTATCTTGAGAGAAATTGAACGAGAAAATCAACCTTCCTACTCCTGTATGTTCGAATGTCAGTACAATGGAAGGAGAATCACCTTGGTTAGTTAGGATCAGTTTGGTTAATTAAGTTGGAGAACAATTACAAGAAGAAATTGTTTAGAACTAACAGTAACAGAACTATCTCTTGTTTTGTCAACCTGAGATATCTTTATTGCTCTTTGGGTGACTGGTTGGTTAGCTAATTTTCTGTGGTCACTTGGGGTTCAGCATCAAAACGAATTGGTTATTGTGATACTAGATAGCCTGACTGTCTGGGAAGAGTTTTTTTGGCTCACGATTTCCAAACTTGAATTGAGTCATTAAACTGCAGTAAACTTTAATAACTTGCTGCTGTAAGGGAAAAAGGTGTTCATTTTCTAAATATATATTTGGGTCAGCTGGGTATCTGACACATCTGGAAAACCAACACCTAAGAATATCCAAACCAAATTGAGAGTTCCATGCACCTGTATGTGGAATTTCCTGTGAATTGGAATGGGATGCACACTCTCTCACTGGAGGGACACTAAAACCATTCTGCTCATTAGTGCCTTCGATTGCAGGGTTAACTAATAGCTGAGTGGGAAGAATTCTTGCCTCCAGTGACTGGTCTGGCCTTCCAAGTCCTACCAATGAGCTTGACTGTAATCAGTTGTGATCTGGAGTACTATACCGTGGACCCACCTGACTCAGGATATAGATTACTGACACCGTTATAGAAGGTTTGCTCAATTTGTACATTACAGTATTTTGCTTTTTGCTCACCTGAAGATGGCAGATGGATTTTGATCTTAACAAGTTATAATAATTCCTGGAATGATACTTCCATAGTCCGTAACTGGAGCTCCGTGTAATCTATGATTTTTGATTATCTTAATTAGGACAACAAGTTCCCATAATTTGAAGAAATTAACAACCTGATGAGGTGCCCCGATACCGAGCCATTTTAAGTAAACCGCTTCAGTTAAAGTAATTTAAAATAAATGAAGTAAACATCAAAGGACACAGTGCAATTCAATTAATTTACACATAGTTCAAAGATCCCAATGCTGAGGAGAAAAAACGTATAAAATAATAGTATGCAAATAATGGGGCAGGCATGACTTTTTACATTGCTCTACTTTAATAATCTTACCTAAATGGATCCTTACAATGGGGGTGGGGTGGAGATTGCTATAAAATTGAAATTTGGCAAGAAAATACATTTGTTATTGTTTGATATACAGTACATTGTTTTATCTGGTTTTCTTTTTATTCATGTTTTCTGCTCAAAACTGAATCAAAAAGTTGGCAGTCAAATGTAACCCTTCAAATATTAATAAGGCAAATCAAAGCACAAGTAATATTCTGCTGAGACTTGGACTGGTCAGTCCATGCTATGTCATTCAGTCTATGTTGTAAGTGGAAAACTAACAACCCAAATAATTTCCCTATTCATTTCCACAGTAACTTCAAGATGAAAATGATTAAAACAAATACAGTCGCTCTGCTGGAATCATAGTTCGGCAATATTCTTTAATAACTGCAAATATAGCTCAGCGGAGAAAAAATAATCCAGTTTGCAGTTAAGACTCATTAGGCTGTATGAAACATTCTGCAAGAGACTAGTATTTAATTACAGCTTGTACTTTTGGCTGGAAGATATAGATCCTGCACAGGCTCACAATCTCCCTCCCCCAAGGCTACAAACATCAGTTACTAGAAGAACCTTCATTAATCCTGCACAGCGTACTGCACCATGTGATTTGGCACCAAGTAATTAATAGGCTTTCGCATCTCAGTATTCACTGATACTGTTAACTAGGTGTAAAACAGGGTTCCTTTGTTGCACAGCATGAAAAGTCACTGGACTGATACATTACTGAGCATTGCATGAAGCCTGTTTATGCTGGAGTTTTGGGTGCATGCCACTGGAAGGCAATATAACATCTGGTAAAAATCCATTCCTTAACTAATCACAAGAGCACATAAAAGAATTAAACAATGAATGTATATTAATTAACCCTGTGAATACTGGATTACAGGATTCAATATTCAGAAAGTCAGCATCCTTTATTCCCACACGTTTCCCAAAACAAGAATTTTGGGGGAAATATTACACAATGTGTGGTCAATGGTCAAATATCCTTACATCTGATAAATTTAGAGTAGAAAATGTTAACTGTGAGTTACCATTTCAATCCAACATACAAATACTATCCTAGTACAGTACTTGGGGTCAATACTAGTTCATATTCAAATCAATTGCCTGATGCAAAATTACCTGCTATTGTATATTAACCTGGGGGCAAATTATGTTTTACATATAACTTCAAGTAATAAGGCTGCTAGAAAATATGATTAACAGGGACCTGTTGTATTTAGTTTACTTCGCACTATTTTCCTCTACATGCTTCGTGACATCCCAAAAATATCTGAAGGCACAGGATAGGAGATGGTGCTGCTGCTTAGACCCTAATTCTATCAGTACAGCTAGTAGATTTACCAGCAATAAGGGCAATTCAAGCAGAGTAAATAAAGTCAATCCTTGTTTTACTTGAATTGGAATAACTGGTTTCCAGTGGCATTTTCATCTGGTGCCATTGACTCAACACATCCAGTTAAGATAAATGATTTACAATGAAAGGCAGGCATGGGACCTAATGCAACGTCTTTTAGTTGGGAATGAATTACTGAACTACTTTTCCCTAACTTTCTTTCCAATTTAATTATGCTGTCAACAAACTCTTCAGTGACAGTCGATACTTTTAGTATATCTGGTGAATACTGCTGAAGAGGAAAGGCTGTGACTTTGAATTAACTTTACATTGTGCAGAAAACAAGGATTAGACCTCAATGTGCTTGGTTTAATCTATTTTTACATTGACATTATAGACCAGATTTCAAATAAATGTGTGCAATGCAAATGGGAAAACCTGAATTTGCTGCGTGTATATCCTTTGATCTTCAGATTGCAATGTCTGGATCTTGTACAGTATATGTTTGACTTGTCATTATGTTTGATTTATTTTCAGTCAAACGCTATACCATTTCAACAAATCTACAGAACTTATTAAAATAATATCTCTTAAGAAGATGGTTTGGCTTTTAGCAAGAACTACACATCTGTACTTGATTTCTTTCCATGCCTAATTTTTAATTTATTTGCTGGCAAATACAGAAGGAAACTATATTAAGGGAAAAAGGCAAATATTTAGGTTTTGTCTGTGCCTTAAGGCAAGCACAATGCTGCGGTGGAGGTGTAAAGAAATATGAGGCGCCATACAGGAAATAATCTAAGAAATGATTCTTGGCACTATTGATTTGGTTTGAATATTTATTTGTTTGTTTGGTGTTTTGAAACCATTGTTTTTATTTTGTCTTGCATGGTGCCTGATATCAAAAAGCTCATTCACATGCTCAATAACTTCTGTGCAGCCTACAGTGAAATTATGACTGCCTAAAGGCCCAGAAAAAAATGGTTTGGGAAAGAATTGGCTGCAACATTAACGGAGGGTTGAAAATAATCTTTGTGATTTGAAAGTAGTGGTCTTTCGTAGCAGGTGGTCCTTTTATGAAGGAGATTTCAATACTTTTAATGGCTTGTTTCACAAAGCCAAAATGCAGTTCAAATGTAGCACTCAAAATGAGGTAGCGATGGGAACTGTCACGTTCATTCCATCCACTGCATAGAGATGACTTTTCAAATCCAACAATGAAAACACGGCTCTGACGTCTAAAATCTGATGTTTGCAAATCTGATTCGTCAACGGCAAATGCTGTATGGTGAGATTTGCCAAACGATGGATCACCAGTCAGAGGTCTGGCTGATATTTCATTTCCGAGCCTTGTTATAGACTTTAAGTATGGTCGATTCCTAAATTCAAATGTTCTAATCGTTGTTTGCAATTTACCTTTTAAGCAAATTTCACAACCCATTAGTCACCAACTAGAAGGGGCAATTAACCCAGGATTCCAGATTGTAAATGTTGTATTGTAGTCCCCAATATGAATGTTACTAAAATGCAATATAAATTTTAATAATGTATTTTTTCAGCCAGTAGATAAAATTATCTGATAGTTATTGAAAAAAGTATTGAAAAAAAGTGGAAACTTTCATATGATTTTGGCTTTGCCAAATACTTCTCATTATTTATAATATATACGCAACAATCACTGAAAAGCAATAAGAAATAGCACCTATTTAATTTATCTGCCAACAAAGACAGTCACTACATTTCAGTAAAAATCCTGTGAAGTGTTTTTAGGCCTCTTTTGACATGATAAACCACCATATCAAATGCAATGATTACTTACTTATATATAAATACAAAAGTAAAGATGGGAACACTTGAGTTTAAAAATATACCTGATAAAACATTATAAAATCTGATCAATCCGATGCGATGCATTTTTAATTTCAGTGCCCATCATTATACGTCCATATTATATGCACATTAATGTTCACTGTACAGCTGAAAAATAATGTGAGCAGCTTTTAGGACAACCATGCAATAATACTGCTTTAAACCTATACTTATGACCGATTTACTTGGCAGCACTGATCTAGTATTATTCTGTGTGTTTGGACTTCAACGGCTACTGGAAAGGGTTCAAAACACAATTGCTTTGACTTCATAATCCACTTTCTTTCCATTTTGCAGGAGCAGTAGATGTTGCTTCATGCCATGTGTTATTTGCTAGGATATCTTGTTTTAAAGTTGGAAGACAACTGTGTCTTAACTGGTAATATTCTGTGGATGTTAATGATAATTCTTCATTTTAAGAAAGCAGTAATTTACTCCAGTAAAAATGAAAAAAACAATAAGTAACCACGGTTAATTATACCTTAGTGGATGGCACCACACGAGATGTTCCAGAACATGTTTAAAAGCTAACTCATGGAATAAACAGAAAGTTACGCCATTGTCAATGTGTTATGGGAGGTTATTTGCTTGGTTACACTATCATCGAAATATTTCTACAGAACACAATGATTATAATGTAGGGATTTTTTATATCTGAAAATCCTATTCACTTTTAATGCAGCCACTGGTGCAAATTCCTACCTATTTAGAAATGTTCTAAAAGTATAACTGCATAAAAATCTTCCAGATTTCTTTATACAAGGGAAACTATCCTTCGAAAAATCAAAGATGCATATAATAAACTAATAATTCTTGGATTTGATATAGAGCCTTATCATGTCATCAAGGCTTCTCAAAGCTCCTTAAATATAATGACTGTGTATGGCATGGAGTGCACACGCTGACATTACATCTTAGCAGGGCAAAACCTTGGGCAAGTTTCATTACTCTACATGCCTGCTAATAATCTCTCAAGAAATAAATAATAAATTGGTCACTTCAATCCATGACTTTTTGTGGTACACTGTTGTGCAAAATTGGCCGTCGCGTTTCACCCATGAATATACAGTGATTTCACCTTACTGTATATTCCGTGAAGCACTTTGAGACGTCTAGAAGATGTGAAAGTGCTATATCAAAATGCAAGGATTGTTATTTTTATTTTATTATTTATTTTTGTCTAGAAGACTTAAGAGTGCACTATTTATTGAGTTTATCACTTTTTAAATGAAGACCGAATTCCCAAAAGGAAAAATTTTGGGAGGTGAAAAATATGTCAAATAAATTGCTTCCTTAAAATAGGTTGAGCCAAAATGATAACTTCACGTGGCCTATATCAGGTTTCCTATAAGAATTGTTTATTAATGGAAAGATAGGAACATCTAAGCCACCGTATTAAATTCAAACCACAATACCTGATGGTGACCCACTGAGCAGCCTGCTTGTTTATTCTGAATGCACAACTATTTCACAATTTACTTATTACTCACAATAATTCTGAACAAATTCTATTCCACTTCAGAATTATTCCTTGATCTGAAGACTGAATCCCCTCAAGAAGACTGCAGAACCCTTCCTGCAAACCTCGAGGGATTTGATGCAGGAAAACTTTCCACCAGCAGTCGTATAATAATTTTAACACACTGACCTTTTGTTTAGTGCTGCGTTTTTGCCAACCTCCAATAATGGGTATCCAACGGTAGGACATGGTGGCAGAACAGTTCCAAAGTAACAGCTCTATTTGGCCAGATGTTTGCATATGCACAGCTATGATTGACATTTATTTCAGTAAGCCATATATGAATTGAAAGTGTGAATTTGGCTCCGTATAACGAAACCGTTAAAATTTACATGAGGTGGGATTTGATTTATTTCAATCTACTTTTAATGCTACATTTATCAGATTAGAAAATATATCTGACTGGCAAAGAAAATTGTTTGGTTTTCAGAAGGTTTTGTACTTGATGTACGAAGGTTTTTGAACTTAATGTGAATGGTTTTAAGTCCCTCTGTACCACATCATTTGTAACAGTGGTTAATCTAGTGTGATTAGCAGATGGAAGTCAACCTGTTCTATGCTTTAATAATAATAATAATAATAATACTCCTTGCATTTGATTTAATGCTTTTCACGTTTTCTAGAAGTCTCAAAGTGCTTCATAGAATACACTGTAAAGTGAACTCACTGTATATTTGTGGGCGAAATGCGGCAGTCAATTGTGTACAGCAATGCCCCATAATCCAGTTGTGGATTTAAGTGACCAATTCATTATTTATTATTGCTATGCTGGCAATGTCCAACGTGGAATACAACAGAACATTTGATGACAAGCCTCATATGTCACTTTTTATTCTATTCTCTGAAGTATATTTGATTGGTCTGACAAGTATGTTTATGTTGCTAGTTAAACATGTACCACCTAGATTGACAAAGTGCTGCAAATTAAACAAACAAATCAATTTACCCTTTTTCTGGGTATACCTTCACTTAATAAAGTAATTTTCATGAGCCACTAAAGTATTCTTCATTATGATAGTAATGACATCTTAATATTCAAATCTAAAGATCTAAATTCAATTTACTCTTTGTGAAAGCTGATAAAGGTCATGTCTAATAAAACTGTGTCGAGTGAGGAATGAAATACACTCATTCTGTGAGAATAAGCTAACCATCTTTACCTTGAATTTTTTTTTCCTGGCTTAATTAGGACTCATTTAAAAACAATATTAAAAAGCTGTATATTAATAATGGAAAATGTAAAGATATTTCAGGTCATTTATAGTTTACTTCTTAGAAAAAAAGTTCATTCTGCTCTGCTTATTGTTAATTGGTTATTTTCTGCATGGTGTTGTATTGTTCCAATGCATCAGTTTATTGCATGATATTTTCACTGGGTTTTGCTACATTTTACTTTCAAATGTAAAATGTTTAAAATCAAAGCTTCATGAAAATTATGACATAAATATCATCATAGCATTCAGCTCATTTTAAAGTTTTGAAATGCTTGATCAAAAGAAATGGTCCTATTATTTGAAGACGAGCAGTTACTACAATAGTAATTGGTAGAGATCAACCGTGGTTAATGCAAAACTTGTTTGCTAAGAAAATGTTACGCTTGGATCAGGAAAATCTTATTAGGAGTTCTAAAATTCTAGATCAAAATAGCAAATTTGCATATCCTGTTACTATACCTCATTTGATCATTCATTCAGCAAATGGGATCTAAACAAAACCAGAATGCTCTTAAAAGGGCAAAGCGTGCAATAAAAAAGATTGCTTGGCAAACCTGCTTAGTTTGTTTGCCAAGTATTCAGGTAGTCTGATGCAAATTGCATCAAAGCTTTGCCGGTTCCAAAAAATGGCATTGGGCATGACATTTTCATGAAATTGAGGCACAATATTAGATTTGTCTTAAATTTGTTTCTTAAAACACAACAGTGTACATCTGCTTTAACAATAGCATTCATTTTATACAATATACTGTCTGAAAGTGCAATTCAAGAGCATTTACAAAGCATAATTTGATACATTTCCTGGCTGATTAGTGTAAGCAGCATTTAATATAGTAATTCTGTTGTTTTAAAGCACTTTTTTAAATATCAAAAGTAATCGTTCATGATATCAAGATTATACTTAAGGAATTAGATTATTATCTATTTTGTTATTGGTTTCATTGCAGATTTTCACGTGTGTCCCATGTGGTCCAGTTGTTCTGTAGTCAATTAATTGGATGAGTTAGCAGCATGTGGGAAAGCAACAGTATTGGATTTTGTTTCCAATATTCTAAAAAGAGTATTGTCATGAAGGTACTTAAAATCCTAAGAGATCTAAAGTGAGTTGAAAATGAGTGCAGAGAGGAGACTGTCAGTGTATTAAATGCTTATTTCTTAAGGATTTGCGCAAGGAAGATTCTAAAAAATATGATGTCCAACATGTCACGTTAGCTTCAGAACTTTGACATTCGAAAAAAAAAGTTCTACACAGGCTCAAGGGGCTGAAAAACAACAAATCCCCTGGGATGGATGAGCTCAATGGGATATAAAAAGTAAACCCACACAATACTTTCAGATAAAGCAAGGAAGAGAGACAAAAGGGTGCAGGATCAGAATGTGAATGGTAGGTTTAACAGATGCCAGGAAACGTTTCTTTACACAGAGTCATAGTAAGATGGTTCAGTTGGTATTCTGGAAGCTTGAAATGAAATGGGCCAAAGGGCATTCTTCATCCAAATTTCTCTTGTAAAGCTTTTGAGTTTCTTTCCCAAACATCTTTTTACTGCCCCCCTACTTATTTGATAGATACCTGACCTTGATTAATTGGATTTGGAATTTTGTCATATCTTCATTCATTGTGAAGTTAATTTAACAGACCTTTCATTTCCTGATTCCCGTAATACTTCCCTTCAAGGACGTATCTGATCTTAAATATTCTACCTGCTTTAAACATTGCTAAAATATTTTTGATTTCTCTGGTTCTATTCCTTTATTCTTTTTAAATCTTGGATTATGTCTCCCTAATCTTTTTCTAATGAATGGATTTAGGTCCCTTAGCCTCTCCTTGTAAATCAAAGGTCGAAACTCTGGAAAGTAGATATTCCCTACTTTGAATTCTCATCATTGTTTCTTTGTCTCTTGACAAAGTAACCAGAAGTGAACCCAAAACACTTCATATTTTTTTAGTGTGTTATGACGTGTTTTATTTTTTTTTGCAAATTATGAGTGATTACGTATCATTTACTGCATTCTTTTAATAGCTGGTGTCTACATTTGGATGATTCTTTCATTATTTAGCCCATTTTAATACTTAGATTTTTTCTTACCTTTAGTACAACTAAATATGTAATTATATTTGATGCAAATGTGCCATATTTATATTTTCTTATATGTTCTGGAGTTAAATAATCATTCTCATTTTCCTGTGTAAATGATGTAGTCTATAGATTTTTCTCAGATATTTTCTACATTCTCACAAAACATTGACATTTTCAGACTTCAACATTCTGCGTACTATAATTTCAAAGAGGTCATTGTTGCATATTATGAACAGTAGGGATCTAAGGCTGATCTCTGGGGCAAACATTGGTTATTGCTCTTCAATTACAGTTATCAACATTTATAACTACCCTCTGTTTCCTATTATGTAGTCAAATAATAATCCAGTTTACAACCTCATTTTAGATCCCCTGAGCTTTTCTTTAGCCATGCATTCCTGGGAAGGAGTTTATCAAATTCTTCTGAAAATTAAGCTATACATAACATCAACTACCAACTAACCTTGGTACATCTTCAAAAAAATTCCATTACATTTGTTTTTTTCTCACTCTCCTTAGATGCACTTCAATTGTTTTCCTTGTCCTTAACTCTAACATTTTTCCCTGTCAAATTAACAGGACTGTATTTTTGACCTTTTTTGTTAAAAAAAAGATTGAAACAACATTAGCTACGCAGCGCTCTGATGCCACTCCCGCAGCAAATGAACTGAAATAAAACATGTGTGCTGCAACACCTCTTACCACTGCCCTCGTTTCTTGGATGCACTCCAACTGATCCGGGCGACTTATGAATATTTAAATACTCCTGGTCTGACTCTTACTCTGGGTGGTAACCCAAAGCAGAGCTTCCACCAGATGTTTCAGAACATTTCAGTGGTAGTTGCTGCTCAGATATTTTTCTTTTGGCTTCTAAAGCTACCGAGTTACTTTCAGACTCCCTGAGCGTCCTAAAAAAACCCACAAAAAATCGTGCATGTTGAAATGCCTCAAAACATTTCAAGGGAAATTTCTGTTGTGTGTAGTAACTGTTCTGTAGGAATGGCAGCAGTCATTTATTTATTTGCACCGGCGAGAACTGCTTCATAGGGTCTATAATATTGCGACAAGGGCATAATGGTGAAATAATGCCAAATCTGACTTCACTTTTACGCTTACCGTTATACCTACTCTCAAACCTTACAAACCCGTTCATTCTTCAGCCTTCCTGCCCCCATTTTCTGGAACTCCATCCCAGAGCTATAAGACTAGTACGTCCCTCAACTCCATCAGATCAACCACAAGATTTTTCTCTTTGGCTTTTCGGGGTGCGCGCGCATTTGGGGCCTATCTCCTCAGGAGGTAAATATCTTTCTCTCTCTGTGTCTCTCACACTCACTCTCTCCATCTCTGTGTTTTTCTGTCTGTGTCTCTTTCCTCTCTCACATCCCCCCATCTCTATCTATCTGTATATTATCACATCCACCCTGTCTCTCCCCCCACACGCACCCCACCCCGCTGCCGTCCCTCTCTCCTCCCCCCCCCCCCGCTGCTGTCCCTCTCTCCCAACCCCACACCCGCCGTCTCTCTCCCCCCCCCCACAGCCGTCTCTCTCCCCCTCCCCCCCCCTTCCCCCCCCCCAGCCGTCTCTCTCCCCCTCCCCCCCACCCTCCCAGCCGTCTCTCTCCCCTCACCCCTTGCATACCTGTAAATTGTATTCGAGGACTATGAATACAATATGGCGGCTTTGCACCTCGGTCTGTGCATTGTGTATAGAGATGAGCATTCTGGGTCTTGTAGTTCAGTGTGCGCGCATTCCGATTTTTTCCCTCGTTTCGATATATCGATATTTTTGAAATGCCTATATCGGCGTATCGATATGAAAATTATATCGGGTTTAGCGATATATCGATATATCGCTGGACCCTAGTGCACAGCAGTATCCCACAAACAGTCGTGGATTGAAATGACCAATTTTTATTATTGTGTTTTTTTTCAGGGATTAATATTAGGTGCGTGGAGTAAAGTGTAGTTAAAGGAATAACCCATCTATGCTTTTATTGAGACTGAATTTAAAATGAGCATAAAGGTAAGACATTAATGTTATAATAATTGGCTGAGATCCATTTTTTCTTCACACCTCATGAGAGCTATGATTTGTCCTGCTGTGGCTGCATGGCATTCCATTCATCGGTATGGTTAAGGATTGATGAAATTTTCCAAACTGAGGAAATCAAGTTTCAAGTGATAGACAGCTCTGGGATTTGATCTTACACCCTCTGGTTATGTATCTAATGGTGCTGTTACACTGCGACTTTCATGCTAAGCCAAGATCTTCATTGTTCTTGAGCCAAATGTACAGTTTAGTGCTGCCAGCACTGACTGGTATTGATGTTGTTGATCCATCATTGTTGCTTTACAACTGCAGCAATAAAACTGCCACAGGTGCAAAGGCTGCCTTTTATTCCATTTTTTGTAAATAAACTTTTTAAAATATATACTCATGTGCCACCATTTTATTTTCAACGATAAAAACAAACTTTCAGGAGCTATTCTCAGTTGGTGTAAAACCTGGAGTAAAACATTAGAAAAAGCAGACAGCAAGTAGGATTGAACTGTGCATGTATGAAAGGCAGTTGCCATCCCTTATATTTTTTGTATGGGGCAGACAGCATAATAAAGTTTCCTCTTGCACACAGAGTTACACAAATATGGTTCTCTTCCAGCAAGTATAGTTGAGTCTTTGCATATCACTAAACTGGCCTCAGTGGGACTATTTGTTTGCAGTTGTGAATCAATTCAAATTGCATGCCTGCCAATTTGTAGGCTTTGATGTTCATTTTTAATAAGTTTAACAATGCAGTGGCAGAGATTGGTTAATTCGCCACTGAGCTGTCACAATTGGAGAATTTTATTGAAATTTCTCAAGTAAATTCCTTGATCTGGGTGAGAAATGGGTTTAAAACTTATAGGCAAATGTTACTTGTTAAAGAAAACAGAAATCTATCATGTTTAAACTCAGACATGGCAGCTCGCTCTTCCTCTTCTGGGACCGATGGTTATATGCTCAATCCCCACACCATAATTGAGGTTATAATCATTTTGTGACAAAGCTTGACAAGATACTAATTACATGTAGAGCGGAAAGGTTAATGGTTTTGGTTTTATTAATAAATTTAAACTTAACAGAAACTCCTAAAGTTGACACTTCTGTGGAAATGGCTTCATTTATATTTTTGGTTGATCACAAGATTAGTTAGGATGAGGAAGGGTCTCTGGCCCAAAAAAGAAATGTCCTATTGACCATCCATTATCTTGCTTGGGCAGTGATCTAAACCTCTGCTGGAGACCTCATTTAAGCCAGTATTGATGATACCAATCTGCTGATAGATACCACAGGTTATCACATTGAACAGTCAAATATTACAAATCAATTGAACTAAAAGGGACAGAACTATTCTTCCATTATACGAATGGATATATCTGCAACAAATGGAAAAATAAACAGGCACATCCAGCCTATGAAAGAGACTAATTCTGTCGTACACCCACGAGGTCTCAGTTTGAAATAATAGACTCTTTGTAAGATTTGCTGCATCCATTTCTAAGTTTGTTTGTTTTAAGGGGGATAAACCATTAATACATAATATGACCTGCAGAGGGATTTTCATAAAACCACATGTTTAAATAATTGAACAATCTTTAAGTCTTTGCTTTTTGATGGCGGTTACTAAATTGTTCAGAAGACAGTTTCTTTTTTTTAGTTCATTTTGCATAATCATCATTTAATGCTTTTAACAACCTTTATTTCTATAATTCCTTTAGAAACTTAGCAGTCAGTTTACAGAGAAACTTTAACCGCCACGCAAGTATTCACATGTATGTAAGCATTAGTGTTTTTTCTTTGAGAAATATGCAGTTATAAGAACATTATTTTAAAGCAATTTTATACTTGGATTTTGTTTAGTTATTAAGTTGATGATTAATAATGCATTCATATTAATTAACCAAGTTGAACAGTGGTGTTATTCACTTCTTGACGTAAAACAGTACATAAGTGAAATTTATACCCATTTGTGTAATTGATCTGAATGAAAAGTAATTAATTTTACACTAGTGTCTATTGTGGAGTGATCGAGAGCTGACGAACGGTAGTTTTACTGCCAGCAACACATCACTCCGGTACAGGGCATATTGCAAGTCATGTACATGTGCACAGTTCTCCTACCCAGCTCCAAAATATTGTTAATTTTTAACATTGTTAAAAGTCAAGTGTCCCGACAATTCTTTTAATAACATTAACCTACACATTATTAACAGTCCAATGGCCTGCCTAGATGCTTTGGCTTCATTTTCCATCAAATGCAATCAGACTAAAGTTGTATGACAGCCAATATAAATCGAAAGAGGTCTGAGATTCCCTCCCTAAGGTAATTTTTGCACCACTTTCCTGAGATGGGCACTTGAACCCTAGTACTGAAGGTACACTCCAGTGTTTGCATTGATTCAATATATAAAAAAGCAAAGTCAACAAAATCTGTGGTGTAACTACAACATAAGAAATATTCTGTGGGCATTGTCTGATCCGATTTCAGTATTAATCATTGTAAACTGTTCATGGCAAATGATGAAAAATTGTTCATTTTGAGTATTACACAAATACTTATGTAAATTCAGACTTTTACAGCTGTTTTGCTCTTTAGAATGAATGAACCTAAGTTTCAAGAAAATATAAACTCTTAGACATGGTGAATATGCTTAGAACATACCAAGTATTTTAATAATAATAACAATGCTTGCATTGGATATAACGCTTATCACATCTTCTGGATGTCTCAAAGCACTTCACAATATATACTGTAAAGTGAATTGACTGTACATTTGTGGGCGAAACACGGCAGCTTTTTTCGCACAGCAGTGTCCCACAGACAGCAGTGGATTGAAATGACCAATTTATTGATTTGTTTTGTGGGATTATTATTAAGCATGTGGAATAAGGAAATTTACCCAAGGTTTTGCCCTGCCTGGAATTGAACCCAGGTATCTTTCTTTTAAAGTGAGTGTTCTAAGCACTGAGGCTAAAGGGCTTCAGATATCTGGGGACAGTGTACAGTTTGGGGACACGACATCTCAAACGACTGCCAAGATGGTGGAAGTTGAACCAGATGGATTGTAATCTTCTTTTGCCAACAAATTCTTACATTCAATATCCCCTCCAAATGAGCTTTAAAACTCTCTCACGCATTTTGTTCTTCCAGCAATTGCCCCTAAAGCACACTCTGGGCTCTCCACAAGCCTTGGCTCTTGTCAACCTCTGCCTAATATAGAGTTAGATTGATCAAGATGTGTATCTTTATCTCTATCTCAACAATCTATCTCTGGGAATTTCCAGGTGTAGGTGGGATGCATGGAATTCTCAGTTGGGCTCTGAGACTCTTAAGCAACATTGAGCATACATTAAGCATACTCATTGTTATGCATTAAACTCATGTCTCCAATACTCTGCAAATATTAACCTCTTATGCAGTATTAACTTTAAAGCAGTGACTGTCAAGAGTAGCTGGGTTGGTGGAATGAGTGTTTGTATCTTGGCCTTAACTAACATTCATACTCGATTGCCCTAGTAGAGCGAGGTGTGGCATTTCTCAGCTTGGTTGACATATGAAACACTGATACATCTCAATCTCTCAGTGACAGGAAACCATTTCCTGCTTCTTCTGCCTCCTCCCACCTCTCCCACAAGAGTGAGAATGATGAAGCTCAGCCACAAACGCACAGCCTATGTTTTCCCTGCCCTTTTGATTAGATGCAGGTGACAGCAGTGTGGTTCCCTACTAAAAAATTTCAATCTATGGGACATATCCCATAGCCATTTTAAAATTCCATATCTCAACCAAGCTTATATCTGTTAAATTTAGTTCAGTTGAGGGTGAATGTCAGTTAAGATCATGATACAAACTCCCACTCAGATGTCTTATTACCCTGATAGCATTCTTGCCTCTGAGGAAGAAGGATATGGGTTCATTTCCCCCAGACTTGTGCAGTGCAGTGCTGGGGGAGCAATGCATTGTCAGAGGTACCGACCTTCATATGAGATGTTGAAACCAGAGTCCCATCTGCCCGTTCACATGGAGGTTTAAGATCCCCCTGACATGATTCGAAAAGAGAAGGCAGATCCTCCAAGTGTCCTGGCCAACAAACTTCAGCTTAAATTTGATTTGTGGCTGTTTGTCGTGTTTGCCTACAAAAATTCATTCACCACACTTCACAGTAAACATCCTTTGAGGTGCTTTGAGATATATAGACAATGTGATAAGCTGTCATATCAAGTTAAATATTGTTACTAATAATGATAGTCAGTGCCTTGGGACATCCTCCCGATGTGAAAGGCGCTCTATAAATGTAATTTTGTTGTTGTTGTTGATAGAAGTACAACTATACAGGTGAAAGGGGCTATTTTTCAATTGTTTAACCATTTTAAACGTAATGTTTTTAATTCAATGCGTATCTACATTAACTTTATTCTGGCGTTGGTTGTTTGAATTGAGTGACCTTTCTGTTACTTTACAGCTACAAAATTAAACACATGCCTTTCCATAATACTAGGATTACTGGTTCCATGTCAAAAGGCCTGAGCCACCAGTTTTAATATAAAGATATAAAATATGTAACAAATTCAATGATGAAACAATAATGTTTATCTTCTATTTTTCAGAAGGCATCCTGTTATCTTTGGCCACGCTCGCAGAGAAGGAATCTCTTTATTGTGGTCTGGCACAGATCCAAACCGTGACATTTTTTGCATACTTCTGTAACACAAAGGCTGCAAACAATACAAGAAGTTTAACATTTTAGTTGAATTTGATCAATAGGAGGCATTCTTTTTAGGGTTTATAATAATAATAATCATCCTTGCATTGTAATCAACTTGTTGCGAAGAGCAGCATTTAAAACATAATAAATGAAGTACTAACCAGCTTCAATGTATTTTGTCAAAGAACTGTGCAATTGCGAAAAAATATATATATTGTGTGCGTGAGCTGCATTGTCTAAAGGGCTCATTTTCGAAACATTTCCAACTCTGCAGGTCAGAACCAGAAAGAAACAGCTCACAAAAGAAGCAAACGATTCTGACATTTATGAGACCAAGTTTTATTTTCTTTCTGAGATAATAGCAATTAATTAGCTTAACAGTTCATTTCAGCTGCTAAGCTAAAATGTTTTACCGGCTTTAACAGCTTTGGGTTCCCAGATGGAAACATTTGTTTGAAAGGAATATTTGCTCAGATGTCAACTCACCTCCATCCATTGTACAGTAATTGTTTTATAGATACAACGGGATAATAGGATTACTTTGTTCATATCAATAGATTTCTAATGCATTATTACTTTCATCTTCAGTCTTTGTCTAAAACCATGAACCTTTGTGGTTTTGAAAATTTATGTATAATAACTTCTTGCTTTTAGTGCTTAATTAACCATAGAGTTGATTTTTTGAACATCTGATAAGTACCATAACCTTAGCATTCTTACTGAGCTATATTTTCTCAGGCTCAGATTATACAGAGCTGTACTTTTCATCAGTTCCTCTGTGGTTGTTTGAGTATTGTTGCATTTCACAAAAAGCTAGAGAATAAAATCAAGATGCTACATTCTGCATAGTTTTGGAGTAGTTTGAGGCAACCAAATTGTTCCTTTGGTTGAATATTTTAAGTTACAAAATATTTTAAGTTACAAGTGCCCAAATGTTACTGAAGGCTTCTTTTTTATTTTGTCAATGTCGTGCATTTTGCAATATAGTTCGGAAAGATTTGATTTGATGAGAAACATATGTTATTGATAATGCAAATCATAAGAATGTAAGTGGCCCTCTCAGATCAATATGGCTTCTTTTTTTTCCCCCCTGAAAACTGTGTCAGCCAGTTCCTATCTTATTATTAATCTTTGCAGTTTTACAAGACAGAAAATCTGTCACCACTTGTCTTTTCAGTGTGTGTGACACTGCAAGCTTGTCAAAACAGACAGCTGTTAAACTGAATTATCGTCTGTCTCCAGAAATGCAGCTCTTGCCAGATGCAAAGGCCATCTGCAGTACAGAAGTGGTACAGGGTGGTTTTTAAACAGTGTGGATATTCTGGTAATTGAATAGAATGTCTGTGACATGCAACCTGACTCATACAGAACATAGCCAGCCAGCTTGTGAGCAGCACAGCCAAGAGTTACAGAGGGTTGCCAACCCGGTACCATATCTAAGGCCAGCACACATCTGCACACAATTCTGATTTTATGCTTTATATTCCGAGTTTGCTTTCTCTCGGGTTAAAATCCTGAACCCTATTATTGCTAAAATACACAGTCAAACTTTCTCTCTTGCATTCCTGGACTCCTTGTTAAAAATTTTAAACGGAGATTGATACGACCAAAAATTAAAGATGACAAAAGTAATATCTTGACATGAGCAAAGTTTAACTACTGTGTCACGTACATATGAACTCCAATATAAAAACATATGAACATAAGAAATGCTAGACGGAAAAAAGACAAAGGTCCATCTAGTGCTCCTTCCACCTTCCTAGTGGTTGCATGTCCATATGTCCTGAACCATCCATATACTAATAAAAACATTATTGATCTGAGTACTCTTTTTAAACAAAATTGATGTTGGCACATAGCATGATTCCATTACATATTAAATAGAAGTTATGATACATTATACCATGCTTGATTATCATACCCCTACTAAAGAGGATGATGGCCTTTCATGGGACTCAAATCGCCAATTACAATTTGGTTGTCAAATCCACAGGTAATCACCACATACCCTGGAGATAGTCAGTAGAAAGTTCATAAGAAGTTTCAATTACATTTAAATATTCAACACAATTCACATAAACTTCATAATATCTGCAATTAGCTTGCTGTTGGAATGAAATATTAAAATAAGGCTAACGAATGGCAGGGAATGGTGTTTTGCATTTATCAGAAAGTGTTATTATGTGAAGATGAAATCTCGCTGAAGGTTTTGTAATTGCTGGCAGAGAGTCTGGATGCTACCTGCAGGTTCATTAACATAATTAAATGGCAACTTAATCTTTCTGAGACATCATCATGGGCGGCAACATAAGTCTGCAGTTAAGAAAAATACATTTATATTATTTTTATAATACTTCACTTGTAAATTTGGAAGCTATGATTATTAGTTTTGGAATGCACACAATTACAATTATAAGAATTACATAGTCTTGTTCTGAGAGGAACATTATTCTGGATGTACAGCTTGAATATATCTGGAGACCTTCTTGAATAAACGTGAGATCTTGCTGAAGGTTTCTTTATGATTTCTGCCTGTTAGACTTTCAATGCTGGCTACAGTAATTGTTTAATCACATTAATCCAATCTCTTGTAAATATCATCAATGGCTAAAGCATATGTAAATGCTTTGATTGTTAGGCATCAGGTTTGTATTGATGTAAAGCAGGCTTGAAGGGAGAATATTTATAAAGTGTACTACAGTACTATGAAAACCTCACATTGGTTGCTTCAGGCAACTGTTTGGAACAACTAAGGTCCATGTTTGATTTTACTTTCAGTCCTTTTAACTCACCCAGAGTTACAATTTGTTCCACCATTGTAATCCTTGCAACTGTCCCAGTTACATTCATTGTGCACTTTAACATTGCATTTTGTTTTGTACTGACAAATACTATAACACATTGTATTTCATAACAATTTTACCAGATTAAATTTGAAGTAGATATTAACTTTACTGGATATATTTTTATTTCAAAACAGCAATTTACATTGATACAGAATCTTTGATGTTGCCAGGATGTTTCAAAGTACCTGTAACTTCATATAACTGATTGGAAGCCCAAGCTAGGAAGGGAGCCGAGGAAAGGAGTTATAGGCATTCGAATATACAGGCAAAAAAATAGGTCTTGAGGCCGATTTTGAAGACTGCGAGGGAGAGGATAAAACTCAACCTGACCTTTACCTGGTGTACTCTGCAGAATAATTGTAAAGCATTTTACAAAACCATGAGCAATTATCCTGTAAATAGCAACAGGGAATCTACAGCACATGGAAACATCATTCATTATTCATTAGCTCAGGTATTCAAATTGTATCTGGTGTCACTGGAATGTAGGTGGCTATGAATCGGGTTGAACAAATCATATTTAAAGCTTGCCCAGTTGCCTGTTGGGTTGATGAACTATTCCAAGATGCTCAATTCACCTGAGCATCAAACCCATCAAAAGGTTTCCTGGAACACTCATGAATAGGGGAACAGAGAACTACAGCAATTGGCAAGCGTTTGTGTCTGAGTTTTTGATGCTATTGTTCTTCTTCTCTAGTCATAGATCTTATTGGAACACAATGATGGTCAATTCTATATCTTATCTGTAACAATGTGAAAGGCAAAGATGGTGTTGAAAAAGAAGAATCATAAAGTTCTTAAGTTAGAATTGTGATATAAATAGGCACTTTCATTTCAGTGCAAGCAGATACAATTTTAAAGCCTTAGCTCAGAGGTTCCCAAACTAGTGGTCTGCGAGCTCCATTCAGGTGGTCTACGGAAACGTTGCGAAACAATCGAGAATATACAAAGTGCTTTACAATAATTAGCTAATAGTACAATCAATATTAGGAAAGATCATTAAGTGGTCCGCTGAGATCCTCAGCAAGTTTCAAGAGGCCCGTGAAAAAACAATGTTTGAGAACCACTGCCTTAGCTAATGGATAATTTGCTTCAGTGTGCTGTAGAATCCCTCTTGCTGTTTCCAAGAGAATTGCCAGTGGTTTTGGTGATGGAAACCAAGTTTGGGACTGTGGTCTGACAATAATGTCAGCAATGTGGATATCAGATAAACTCCATACTCTGCAAGTCGCTAAGATATCACCAGGGCCTCAGTTTTCAGCAAGGCATGAAGAGCATCAGAGCAACTGCATAGAGAGGTTCCAAACATTGTACAGTACCTGAATTCAAAGCTCAGTTTCTTGCAGATGTTCCAAAACCCAGTATTGCTGGTGGCTCCAACACACAGCAGGGGAAAGAGACTGTCGGCCGGGTCTCAGCCAGTCCTGAGCAAAGGATTGGATTGGAAGTAAATTGTTCTGTACAGCTGCTCACTGTAACACACACAAATAATTATCATTTTTGGCCATTTGAGAAGCACCAGGTGTTATCATTAGAGCGTCCACAACTCTATTAAACACTTGGCAGTCCAGGCAGGTTTGATTCGAAATATGTTGAACGGTAGTGTTTTTTTCTTCACAAATTACAGTGATGTAAAAAAGAATCTTTACATTTGACATTATTTGTGTAACATCAAAAGGTTTCAAAGTGCTTCACAGTTAGTTGCCCTAAACTTATAACTTTTGTGCATTTTCTGTATGGTATCTTAGCAATAAATAATTTAGATTTAAGACCTTTAATGGTGAATGTCGATAAAGAACAGAAGTCATGCCTTTTAGGATCAGCTATGAAATGGTATATTGATACTGGAATTGCTTTATTGATGTCTTGTGGTAGAACACAGTGATTTATTTACATGTTGAAACTTTTGTTTTATAGATCAATCCTTAAAGTATCAGTAAATATTAACCATATTAGCAAATATGAGCTACAGGATGAAGAGACCTGAGTTCAATTGCCGACAAGTAACAGACCTGAGTTCGATTCCCGGCAGAGCAAAACCTTGAGCAAATTTCCTTACTCCACATGCCTGATAATAATCCCACAAGAAGAAAAAATCCACGAATGTTTGTGAAACACTGCAGTGCGCAATTGGCTGCCGAGTTTCAACACCCCCACACCCCCTCCCCACCCCGCTGCGCATTTCCTCCACAAACATATACAGTGAGCTGAGACACCGTCTGGCGTGGAGGGCACTATATAAATCAAAGTTGTTGTTGTTGTTGAATTCACTTTACAATATTTTCTGTGAAGCTTTTTGAGACGTCCGGAAGACATCAAAAGTGCTATATCAATACAATAATTACATTTTTAAAATGAATATATCATTGAGATTGTACCCTGCTGAAATAATCACATGTTTAAACACCCAGATGAGGGGCTTTTTTTTAATTGTGCTATTAAAAATTTTTAGTTTATATATAACTAAAGAAAAAAAATGCTCTGTGAACTGGGCTCATTTCTCCAAAATGGTGGTCAAAATATCAATGCAAAATACAAGAAGAGAAACTGAACACAGATTGGGTTAATTGGCAATCATAGAACACTGCATCATACACTAATTAAGTACAGAAAGTCGTTTCTGTCATAAATATGTTTTATCCTCGGCAATTTTGGTTTTTATTTCTAGCCAGTAATGGAAACTGGCACCTTTGACTTTTTGTAATATGACAAGTTAAATGATTTAAATGAGCAATTATCTGAGAGTCTGTCCTAATGTCTGCTGTGATACATTCACAGTGTTAATGTGACCTGCCAGTGTTAAGGAATAAAAGGACTTTTGCAGAATGCTACCTCCCAAGCATGCTACTTTCAAGGACACCAACAGAGATCAAGCGTTGATATAATTAAATGAATCATTAGGATTACAACAAGGGATCCATTTAAAAGACAAAAGTTGCTAATGGTTGTGGTTACAGTAAGTTAAGCTATTTATTCAGTGTTACTTGTAGTTAACAGGTATCAGAGAATGTATTAAAATGCATTCAAAGCTGACATGAGCAAGGTGGGTTACTACACTGAAATTCATATGGGTGGGGGGAGGGGGTGGGGTGTGAGTGAAAGGGGATATCTAGTAAACAGTTTAGTTATATACTGTAGTTTGATAACTTTTGATCCAAATTCAAAATTCCTTGGATGGAGAAACACATTACCACAATCTCATTCATGATGTTGGAGAAGGAACATTCCTTTGAGGTGCCAATAACACTGCTCTTAAAGCTGGTAGGACGATATTGTCTGTATGGGTCCATAGTAATTGTCTATTGCAGTGGCCTCTGTTGTGCAATCACCTAACAGGAACACCGCTTGCTCTATTGCTCTACGTGCCTATAATCATCTTGTCATTCAGTCTGACTGCTTTGTGATCGAAACTGGTGGGATTCATTCATACTATTTCTTGATGGAAATGCAAATGGGGCTAACTTCTAGTACATCATCCTGAACCATAGAAACTCTGTTTTGAAGTACTCTACTCCTGGAGCAGAGATCCTGTTGGTCAATGGAAATCCTAGAGGAATGTTGTCAAAAAATACAGCAACTTAGAGGTCTTTCACTGATACCCTTTGCTATATATTAGAGTAGATAAGTTGGAGATGTTTGGGGTTTGACTGTAAAAAAAAGTGTATTTTGTTTCCAGTACCTTGTTACTGCAATTATGTAAAGAGGATATCAAGCATGGCTTCATTCCATTATCTTGAAACAGCCAAGGTTAGTATCAATAAATGAATATTGTTAAATACAAAGTAATAATGGATTTAATGCCCTCAAAGCAATTTTAATTTGAATAATATTACCACATTGGAAAGAAAATGACGCGGTGACAAAGCTATTTCAGATATAAGCTTTGACTGATTTTTGTCTGGATCAATCTTGGAGTTTTATAAAAGTTTATTTCAAGGGTAATAAAAGATGTTACATTTGTAACATTTTGATTAAATATTTGGCCAGTTTTGTGTCGAACTACTGGTCCTGGAAGCTTTAACTCTTGGTCCATACATTTCCATCCTGTGAGCTTCTCAGGGATTTAACAGGCCCTGACTGACTGATCCCAGTTCTCCAGCATGTGGACTTCATTAGAAGCTTATGATCCTGAGCCTGGCTGTTTACTGTAATTGAACTTCAACTTGTTTTATCAATCTATTAGCCAGCAATGCGCAATCTATTGGCTGTAGTTATGATGAAGGGTTGTCATGGCAAACAGGATTTCATTATAAAACATTGTAATTAATTTATATTTGACTATTTTTTGATTTTTTTTAAACAAGTATATTGTTGCTCATTACACCCACATTATAGCTTTGAGTTATTGGGATTGGAAAGAGTTAAGTTATACCTGCAAATCCTTGAATAATATAACTGCTTGACCAGAAAGTAAATAACAGTCCCTGTGCATTTTTGCAAACAAAAGGAGAGACGTGATGGGAGTGACAATATTCACTAACATTTAGTTCACTTGTACAAATAACAATTGTGATGTATAAATTGCTGTTATAATTGCTTTCTCTTTAATAATATTTGTCGCAGTTTTGAATGAGAGTTTCTTTGAAATAAGATATTGATCAGATGTTTTCCAGCAGATATTTAACATGGAAAATCATAAGACAGCTGCAATTGGGATACTGGTTTATTTATGCCAAGAATGTATATTTAGAAGCTAGAGAATGATAAAGGTCATATTCCGTGATTATTTTTCTTTTGGGATATTGAAATATTATTTTGATATCTTGCAATAGTAAAATATATCATTCTTAACTATGGTTCCAAATTAATTCATTTATGGGAGATTATTGTTCAGTAGGATTGTGGTTTTAAAGCACTCAATTTTTTTATAACCACTTTAATTTGATTATTTAATGCAAAAACTATAAAACCAGATGCCTCAGATCAACAACTCTGGTTTGCCTTAATTGCACTACTGGAGAAATATAAACGTAAAAATATTTTTTTGGCTACCACATACTGTAGCAGTTTAAGAGCTCAGTAAATGTTAATATTCACTTCTGGAACATTTCTCGACACAGTATGATGTCTGTATTTTACTATTATTCTCTCTTGAGGTACAGTATAAATCTAACATGCTATAAAGGTACAACCTAATGTAACAGGCTGCTTCTGGTGTGTAAGCCTGGGTGAATTACAACTTTCAGGATCTTATGTGAGATATCACTAATGTAATCCAGGTTTAAAGAATAGGTTGTGAAATGCCAATGATTTTTATAAGTTAGTTTAATGGAGTCGTTGCACTTTGGATAAACACGATGGCGAGTGAAAGATTGGAATTATACAACAATAACTTGCGTTTTTACAGCACCCTTCACATGGGGTAGGGTCTTGGAGAGCTGAACAATGCCAAGTTTGTCGCCGAGCCAGAGTAGGGTAATTCTAACTCAACGAGCAGTGGGAAACTGTTTAGCTGATAAAATTACAGCACTACCCATTACGTGCTCTGGGGTCCCAGATCCTTAACTTTTCCTGACCTGCTTCTAAACATTCTGAGATTAGGTGAGCAGGGTGCATTGCTCCAGGGAAATTGCCATATATGTGTAGAATTCTCAGTAGTTTAGCTTACATACTCTTGAGTATGGTGATACTTTTTCTGGATCTGTACAGAAACATATCACCATAGGGTAGATTCAGATGAATCTATCCATTCTGCTCAACCTTACGTTCAGCATCATGCACATGTGAATATAATGCTAATGCTCTAAATCTCTCTCGAAAGATGATCCCAATAACCTGAAGACGTGGATGTTTTAGTGTTTCTAGGTGGGGAAATGATTTATGTACATGGAATCAGGCCTTAATGGATATCTCTGAAAGTCCAGGTAAAAATGGAGTAGTCAACCATGTCTTTGGCTCACTGGCTTATTCATACTTTGATTTATCAGTTGTACGTTTCATTAATTATAATTTTCGTCATATTTATTTAAGCAGCAAAGCTATATTTAAGTGTTACAGGATTTCTATAAGGTCAGCAATCTCTATGTGTTAATATTCCGACTGTGCCAATTTATGACAACTATGTGCAGTTAACTGGTACACTTGGAAACATAACATGCACTGGCAATTAGAACACCAGTATGTCATCAGAGCATAATTATTAGCTGAAATGTTCGTGTCCTGTCATTTCAAAACCTAACAATGTGTTACTTGATAATAATAACAACAAATTGTCATATGATAAGAATAATAAGACTTAAACTTTTCTTCTTTTCCCCTTTGTTTTGTCACAAGGCATTATAATTAGTTGCTTTATACTTAAATATGAATCATTGGGGGAAATGAATGGAAAAGAACCAACTGTTTAAAACTGCAAGAATTTACTTGCACTTGGCCCACACAGGTCAATTTTAGACTATTCACTTGTTTCACAAATATTATTATGTTCCTTGAATACCATAAAGTTTTTTTTTATATTTTCAGCTCAGTACGAAAAATAAATGTTACAGATAATGCAGGTCTTTGTTTCTACAGTCTACAAAAGTTTATCAACACAAATTGTTTTTGTCTAAATATGATTTCAAATGCAAAGAAAACTGATGCAGGGATAGAGAGCACAGCTACAAGAAAAGGAGATTCATTTTGGACACATTTTAAATCTAACCCAAACAGAAAATTTCACAATAAAAATAAAAATATAACAACCATTTAATTGAATTTAATTTGGAATTGTGTTGGTTCTTTAAAATGGTTGTTTCATGCCAACTATCAGTCTAATATATAGATAGAAGAAACTCTTCATTTTATATCAAATGTGCCTCTTTTAAAGTAACATTGAAACTAAACTACGCAAACTAAACAGAGATTTTTCATTCATTGCAAACCGTGAGGTTCATTGGTGGCCTTGATGCCCTGTCACCTCTAAATACTTTCTTTCTAGGTTTCTTTCTCTTGTACCACATAGTTCAGCTTTCATTCGATGCAGTTTATGGATCATTTGAGCTGGACAATGAATCTGCAACAGTTTCTAGTCACACAGAGCCTCTCACAGTGGTCAGCAACATGAGAATGGCATGCCGTTTGGGTCAGTGTCAGTGTCATTTTTACTGACACAAATGTACAAGGGTGGGAGCTGAAATAGAAGATTGTGCACTTTCCCATGCTCTGACATCAGAACCATGAAAGGGGAAGCCACTGACATAATTTGTTGTACTTTGGGAATGCAATGATTTTGTATAAATCAAAAGCATTTGCTATAGGTAAGAAAAGCCTCACCCATTGATTGTGGAAGGAATGCGATGGTTAAGATGCTTGCCTTAAGTAGCTAGGGATTTGATTACAAGTAATGGTTGGCACTTTAACTCCCTCATTAATACATAGCGATTTGAAGTTGTCCTTTACTACCAAGTGCTCCATGCTACTGAAAAACATGCTTCTTTCAGCTTGCCCAGAATATGTGCTTTTCTGTGAAGGAATATGATTGCTATCCAAAGTTACAAATGCAGCCTGGAAACATTCTCCCCGTCGCAGGAAAGATAGCTCTCTAAACATAAGGTGGAAATAAATAGTAACTACATATTGCTCAAATATCTGCAATTATAAATACCAAGTAAAATCAGCCTTCAAAATAAATTGTAAAACCATTTCTATGCAAGTATTTGCCAATGCTCTTTTACTTTAAAAAGTGCTGCACATATTAGAAGCTCATTCTTAAGGAAGCTGTGAAGGAGGTAGGCATAACTAATTGTACTTTTAATTAGAGTTTAGCAAATTTAATTTGTAACACAATGACATCTAACTTGATCTCCAATTTTCAAATTCAGAAAGTTGAATTCCCCCAAGTACAGGTTAATGCCATTGTTGCTCCAGATTCTTTAGTTAGAGATAAAATTCCAATTCAGAAACTATAGAATAAGATGTTTAATGTATATGTTCAGGTGATGCTAACCTTGTCCAATAGGATTTAAAAAAAAATCAGATCTGATTCAATCTGAAATTCCAAATTAATCTGAATTCTAAATAGATGAGTTTCGTTTTTCTTTCCACATGTAATTCTAATTCTAAATTGAAGGCGTTATGAAAATATAATATCTAGGTATCTATGTAATGCTGTTTCTTTGGAAGAATCATGAATATTTAAGAGTTCAATTAATTAGAGAAACACCACAATTAAGTTATAAAGTGAAAACATTGCAATATTCTGCCTAAAAATACCCAAAGTAAAAATTAATATTTCAATTATTTTGGTTGAAACTCATCCACACACCTATTCCATTTCTGCATGACAAGTACACAGTTTTGAAATTAATATGTAATGGAACTTTCTATCATATGGAGAATCTGGGCAATTTAGTTAATGATCATACTCACCGTCATATTAAGAAGCAACATTTTACTGATCTTAAATAAAGACAATAAATACAATTATTTGCTGTATATAGCTTTTGACATTGTTCTTCTTTATAACCACACAAGAAAGTTAATTTATGAGAAGACATTATAACTTAACCAACCACTTATATCCTGCCTTAATAAATCTTATCTGATGCTGCAATATTTCAGAACTGCTATGTTTTTCATCGAAGCTGGGAAAACTATTTTTCTGCCAGACCACAAGAATAATGAGAGCCACATTATGCCATGTGGCCATGTAAAAGCCCAATAGCTCCATGGTTACAGCCAAGATGCAAGGCATCAGTTTCAGTCACGCAAACAAGTGTGGATCTTTTAAATCTTTAATAAATTATTGTTTTGGTATATGAATTGTAAAGTATAAAGAGACTAGCTCTAAGAAATATAATAATGTATCTGTTTACATAATAGAACTGTACTGTACCTTGTTTGCACTTGTTAATAAAGATTTAAGGAAACTGCTGTGCGCATAGATTGTTAAATCTCCTTTTTGACAGCAATTTTAAGAAATTAAACAATACATGCATTGAAGTTAAGTTTACAAAGCAGTATTTTCTGAGAGCAAATGTATTCTGTTCACGCTCCGTTAGTAACAACCAACCAAATTAGCAATAAAATATTTAACTACAAATGTGTTGGCAGAAGCTTGTGATGTTTTAATAATTCATGCTAGGAATGCCATCAACAAAAAATATACGAAGAGGCTAACTATTTCATTCCTTATCACCATTGGTTCTATAGTGATTTAATTGCCTCAGGGAATAGCGAAGGGTAAATAGTTTAACTAAATATATGTTATATAGATATATAATGCATATACAATGTCTGTTCTCTATTACTCATTGTGCATTCATGGGTATGGTTTGCTGGAGTTTCTGGGAACTTGTTTGTTTTTCATTTATCAATCGATTTCAGTTGAAAATCAGAATGATCAATAGTCAGTTTTGGTAATCAGATGAATTTCACAGTGATACCACAATAACATAAACTGGTGCATATATTTGGGGGTGTATTAGGTAATAACAGAGGATAATCAAAAAACTTAGGCATTCATTTTTGTCTCTGTACAATCACACCGTAAATGTAACCAATGCAATGTTATTGGGGCAATTGCAAAAACTTTACTCCATCACCAAATAAGAGAATCCACGCTTAAGATTACTGTCAAGTGTTACAACTTGATAAGCTTAGATTTATATATGTGTCTGTCTGTTATTGCATATTTTAATTTTTCAGTGGAAAAGATCTAGGTCCAGTTTATTTTTAAACAGAAAAGCCTGTTTTTCTCTCTTCTGGGATATTCTCAGTTAAATCAGTAAAAGCTGAAGATGTGAAAGCCTATAAATGTTCAATGAATTGATATATAGCTCTCAAAATATAATGAAACTGTTGCCATCAAGTATAAAAATATGTATGAAAAGTAATTTGCAATATTGGATCAATTCAGTCCGGTTCAGAAACAAAAACAGTTTATCCTTTTATACTGATTGAACAAAAAGGGTTAGTATCATAAGGGAAACATCTTTGGAAGTTGTTTATGTAAGTTTACATAACCTTAATAAGTGGAAATCAATTTATTGGAAAAAATTTCACTCAAGTTTTACTTTTACTTTACGTTGCATTTTATAGTGTCCAAAATTTGGCAAATCATTGAATTCAAGCTTTGAAAAACAATTGTTTTATGTAAGCAAACATGCGCAAAAAACACAGCTTTAAAATGCAGGCTATTTTTTAGAAATTGCCAAATTCTGGATGCTCTAAAGTGATACATGTGTGGGATAAATTAAACCCCAGGTGGAATTTCTCCTCCTTTACCGGTCTTTCATTGAAGTAGAGTATATATAAGAGCTGTACTAAAGCACATTCACATCCCCTGGGAAGACATGCCATGGTCCAGTTAAGTCTCTGTGGTGACACTTGACCCATGAAATTCAATGGAAATAACAATTTTCTTTCTTGTAAACCAAGAATTAAGTGCTATGAATACAAACTATGACTGAAATGAAACGGGATCTGAAATGTATCATTACCTAAGAAGCAAAAAACTTTGAGCTCTTTAGAAATGGTGGGTGGGCTGAAAAATCATTTGTAGCATAAATCAGCAATATCACATGATAATTTGCAAATGTGAGGAATCCTTTCAATTTTACAAATTCAAAATCAATTCTGTGAAAGACTGTAACAACTTTTTGAGGAAACTTATGAGACAACAAGATACTGTAATAACAAGGGATAATTTGGAACCAGTGTTGAAACTGAGTCTATCAATGTTGAAATTCAGGAGTTTGATGGATGTTCCTTAAGAAGAAATACAACAATAGATGAGAACTAGGATTTTGTTAACATCTCACCCTACTTATTCAGAATATTCGGTTATTTTCAATTGGTGGAGGAACTGTTCAAAGGATTGAGGGTGAAAATTACAGATCATGTAAATCAGCATTCTACAAATTAGTAAAAAGTTCATTTTAGGAACGCTTGCACTTAACACGGCTGAACAATCCTACCATTTCAGTTAACAACAATTAAACACAACACCCCCAAATACAGTACATGCTGGCAAGGTTAGCTTGATCTGCGAAAATCTTGCTGTGCCTTGTAGTATTTGTTTGATTGACAAGGCTTGCTGTTGTGGTGTTGTCTCTCACAGCAGGTTAGTTAACCCCATCTGTTCTAGGTTAAAACAGCAACATATAAACTTCCCCTTCAAGAATGCTATGCTCTGTCAAGTAAGTCCAATTTCAAAAAAGGTTCAGCATTGATTTTGTCATTCATGCTGGAATGAGAATTATTGTCAAATTTTCTGAATGTTTAGTAAAACCTTTTATGAGTTTTTAGTTACTGTATAAAAGAACCAAACTGTACAAAACATATTGATTATTTTAAAAAATTACATTACTTTAGTTTTCCATTATTGCAGTGTTTTGTATAAAGGATATTGAAAATTAATCATCCAAAATTCATTCACCTTTACATAAACATTAAAAATGAGTATTCTATATTATTCTGCAGCTCATGTAATCTCCCACACCAAGCTCTGCGACCACGTCACTCCCACCCTTGCTCGGCTCCATTGGCTCCCCATCCCCCAGAGGATCGAATTCAAGATCTTCGTCCTCACTTTCAAGGCCATTCATGGTCTTGCCCCCCCTATCTCTCCGACCTGCTCTCCCCCTCTGAACCTGCCCGCCCCCTCCATTCAGCTCCATGTCCCCCGCCCGACCCACCCTACCATCGGTGAACGGGCTTTCAGCCTCTGCCCCCACATTCTGGAACTCCATCCCACAGTCCCTTCTCCTCGCTTCCTCCTAAGCTTCCTTCAATGCCGGTCTCAAGACCCTCCTCTTCAATCATGCCTTCTGCTGCCCTCCCAACCTCTCTCCCTCCCCTCCTAATTCTCTCCCACTACTCCCCCCTCCCCTGCCCCTCCCCATTGCTTGGGTCCTGACCTGAATGTTCAGTGCTTTGGGATGTCCTCGCGACATCAAAGGCACTCTATAAATGTAATTTTGTTGTTGTATATTAAATATTTGTCAATGTAAATTCAGTGATGATTTAAAGCAGCATTTTACTACGTAATTTTCCTTCTAATGCAATCGAACTGAACACCAAGAGTTCCCTTGGTTCTGTCCATTCTGAGCTGAAGTATGCACACAACAACAAAATCACATTTGTATAGCGCCTTTCATGTCCGGAGGCACTGGAATATCCACACATGCAAGGTAGTTCAGGCATTGGGTATGTGAGGGACATCTCTTCATGAACCTCTCGTTATGTTATATATAGAATGCTTGAAGAATCTGGCCTCGAGTACCAAGGAGGATATTCTTGAGAACGGATTATTATGTAAAACAAATTAGTTCAATTGGGTTAATTAGATTTGCAATGTAATAGTCAGTTTCTCAAGGCACCTTCAGGTGCACAGATAACAATGTTAAACAATCAGAGCAGTTAATAGTGATTTTAATAACCATGAATCTCTTTGCTCACGGATCCTTAATGTAGCCTTCAACATTAAGTCTTCATATATCCTAGTTTTTTTTCAAAGTCAACTTTAATGCGGTGTTACAGTAAACAGTTTATTTTGGTCATTTACTCTCACGGCACATAAATTAATGCAGATATTATGCTGTGCTACAATGAGTAATGAGACACTAGTGTTTTTAGGGAGAGTTCTAGATACTGTACTTAAATTTTTAATTTTAGAAATTCTCTGGATTGACCATTTGCATCATAATATCCAAAGGAGTTCTGGCAAACTATAATTGGACATTTTGCTCTATGGTTATAAAGTATTTTCATGTGAATTCAATTATTGATCTGCTTAATTTGTAAAAGGATTATCACTCTATCTGAGTATTAAGGATAATTAACAATTAACTCTGTTTTAACTATATTTTATGTGAAGAGGTTATTGCATTTTGGACTATTAATTTCCTGTACATAATATTAAAGAGTATTATATAATGGAAATCAATGAATAAGACAACTGTATTCCTAAATACATGGTCACACAAATTCATTGTAAGATATACTCATTGTAACAGATATGATGGTTTCCAGTGATTAAAAAGATAGTTAGATGAGGAATTTCTGAAGAACAGCAAATGAATACTGAGTGCTAAAATTGGCAGAGAAAACACCAGAGCCCTTATAGTTAATGTTATGATTCATTCTATAAGTTCAACTCAAAACTATAGTTTTTATCTACTTGATATTGTGTTAACATTTCATGAAACATTGCATGCAGTGATCCTGTAATATCGTAAGCTTTGGTACTGTGGATTTCTTCCTGTTTGATGCTGTAAAGAAGCAAAATTAGAACATCAGATGCCAGACCTTTACTTGTAGTGTGGGAAAATTAGAAAAGCAAAATGTGTGGACAAGTTAGACACTCAGAATCTACTGGTAGATTACTGGTAGCCAGAAAAAAATGTTGGTCTGCAAGCAACAGTTGTATCGGTGCTGTGATCTCTGATGGAATAAAAAAAACACTTCCTTTGTTTAGTCCTTTGGCCTCTCATTTACTTTATAGCACTACCACTAAGGTCAGAGCTGCCACAAACAGAGATTCCGTGAGAAAGATGCATAAATCAGTTTCCCTACCCCAACTTCACATATAACATCCATTTCTTAAGCAGATTGCTGTGTGAATCAAATTGTGATAAGGTAGCATCAGTATAACATAAACATTGTCAGCTACTTTGCTTTGCTAATGTTTGGATTAGTGAAGGTGTAAAATATAACACCTTGATATGGTAAGGAAGTTTAATTGCCGCTAGACATCTTTCACACACTTTGAAACGCTCCACCAAAAATAAATTACATTGGAAACTTCAGCAGAATCGTTCTCACATGAAATGGTGGCATCTGATAGCTGCTAGAAAAGGTTCCACCCAACCTTTAATTTTCACTATTTACAACAAAATAATTCTTGCACTTGGACTGTATCACAGTCCGAGACATCTTCCTCTCAAAGATTGAAAACATCTGCTTGGCTGTATTGGTCACCCCACCTGATCTCAACCCCCACCCTGGCTCTGAGACTCTGCCCTGCTACATAAGGAGGGCAGAGCACGTTGTTGTTGTTGTATTCGATATAGTGGTGAGATGTTCCCAAAGCACTTCACAGAATGTACTGTAAAGTGAATTGACTGTACGTTTTGTGAGCGAAGCGCGGCAGCACAGCAGTATCCCACAAACTGTGAATTGAGTGACCAAATTAATATTATTTCTTGTTCAGCCTTATCGGATAAGTATCTCCTGCTCAGCTTTTAAAAATATAAGCTTAGGTTCTTCTGGTAAGTCTTCTGATGTTTAATCTTGAAATGCTTCCACTTCAGTGCTGAGATATAACATGAAATTGATGACAATATCTAGTCTACCCCTCACTAGCATATTTATGCTTCATATGATTTTTTTTGCCTACTACATATGCTACACTAGAATTATCCTTTAAAACAGTCATAAATCAAATCAAGATCTTGACGGCTGAGAATAACTGAAACCACATTGAAGTTTTGGCATGTTTTATAGATAATTCATTTGGCAGTCCCCAGGATCTCCTCCCGACGTGAAAGGCACTCTATAAATGTAATTTTGTTGTTGTTGTGTGGTAGAATAATTGGTAAAAAGTTAAGTTCATTTTAGGGGAGGCTAAGTAATGAATTTGGGATTCTTAAATAGATTAGAAATGTAAGCATTTTCTATGTTTATGTGATTCAAGAAAATGTTGGGTTTGTTTTATTCCTCTGAATCATTGCACTTCTTCAAACACATAACATTAGTAGCTCCGTTCAAATATGATAATAATAATAATCCTTGCATTGGATAAAGTGCCATATCACATATTCAAAGAGCTTTACAGAATATGTATTAACCTGAATATTTATTTTTATTTTTACATCAAACATATTGAAGAAATTCCCCCCCCACAAGTTATTTTCTTTTACAGATTAGCTTTATACATTTTCAAAATAAGTTAACCCCCATCTCACTTTCCCACACTCCCCCTTTCCCTTGGTAACCTTGATGGTGAGAAGCATAGAGTTGCAACTTATAGACTGGGAGCTCCCTTGTTTGAATTCCTCTCAGTGCTGAGTTTACTGGTCTATACCAAATGCAAAGATTGTTATCATTACTATTGAAAATGACGTGTATAAATTATACTGTTGGTATTAATTGGAGTAGAAAGGAAGCTGTGTATTCCCAATTCAATAATTACCCCCATAGATGTTCCCCCTTTCCCTAATGATGCTTTGTTTGGTAATGTTACAGACTCAGGAGAGTGGCCAACCTTTAAACATTTTCAAACACTTAAATATCTTTCCCATTCTTGTGTAGTGGACGATCCAAGAATGGTAAAGCTATTTGGAATCAAAGCAATGTTAAATCAATACTAATGGAAGAATAGGGTGTTGTATGATCATTTTATTCTGGAATCTGGATCTAGTTCAAACCTAGATTCATTAACCAAGCTATCAGACAATCCTCTTGAGGAGAGAAACCTCTGTGGTGTGCTTTTCAAACATTATTATATCTGACGAAAATGCTAAAGTCCTCGTAAATAGAAATCCTTATTTATGTGTGTTCAACTGTGCCTCTGAAATATGTGATATTGCTCAAGCTATCTTGAATGATTATTTTTCTTCGAAGGATGTTTAAATCAAAATGTGTTTTTTTGGGTTTGTAATTTTTCTAATGATTGGAATTCAGTTCTCTAGTTGATTGTCCTCTTCAATCTCTACACTTTCTACAGGAAATGCATTCAGGCATTTGACCAAACACCCAACCAATGTCAATTTAAATTAGCTGTGAGCAAGTGTGCAGCAACAACCTGAACCTCCAATACACACACCCTAAACTATCTGATAAGAATAGATTGATGGTGCAACTCACAGATATTATTCAGCATCAACAATCACATTATCAGTTCAATGGCGTAATATAAAAAGAAATCAGAATGTTTTTCAAAATCAGATCTGCCAAATTAAATTAAAATCTGCTGACTTTCCTGTTCTATATCATGGTTAAAATCCAATTCACTAGCATTTTTACATTGAAATAATAAAGTATCCGTGTTACCTATATGTGAGATAACTAGCAATGTACAATATTTGGATTGAATCTTTCTCGCATTCTATTCCTTTTCTGCAGAGGCGGTGAGTCTTGCGATGCTATGGCTCTTCAATCTGATCCCAGTTGATAATTTCAGAGGGTAATAATAGAAATAATCCTTGCATTTTTATTTAGTAGCTTTTATATTAGGAGCAGTGCAGTGACTGTGTAGGCTGTATGTGAATGTGAACCAATTTGCTCATAGCAATGTCCCACAAACAGCCAAGGCGTGAATGACCAATTTTATTTGGTGGATTGTTAGCCTGAACACCTGAAGACACTAGTGACGTGCGTTGTGTAATATGATGGGGTAGGCACTTCTCAGTCCATACAAACTTTTGGGCTATAAAGCCACGCCCCCAATTGCAGCAACAGACTCTGTCTTTTTCCCCAGTCATTTTTTCAGCAAATACGCATGTGCAGATATGGCATTTCAATGTGATCTGATTGCAATTGATAGAAAGAGGAAAGGCAGCGATACCTTGTGCCTATTTCACCCATTACTGAGACACTGAGAAAGGAACACGCACGCGCATCGGAACCTACATTCAACTCAATGGGTAAAAAAGGCCTGGGGCTGCCTTTCTGTTGCTTTTAAGGTTGGCATATAAAATCGCAATTAAATAATTTTGGTAGTTTCTACTAAAAATCGTTTGCATTATGTAAAATGTGCATTGTAAAAATATAAACCATTAAATAATCATCCACAATTTAAAGTTTTATTTTCATAAGGTAGGCTCTGCCTACCCTGCCTACCATGACTGCACGTCCATGGAAGACACTTTTTGTGCAGTCCTATGGCAGCCAGTATTGGACTGGCTCCCTGAAAGGGAATGTGATGTAAAATAGGGGTGGGGGTCGGGGTGGCGGGGGAGAGAGTAGGCTCAGGAGCCGCTATTTTACAACAATAATAATAATCCTTACATTTGATGTAACACCTTTCATGTCTTCTAGATGTCTCAAAGCGCTTCACAGAATATGCTGTAAAATTAATTCACTGTATAATTGTGGGCGAAATGCGGCAGCCAGTTGTGCACAGCAGTATCTCACAAACAGGTGTAGATTGAAAGGTCCAATTTTTTACGTTTTAGTAAGGAAAATGTAGTAAGGAAACTTCCTCAAAGTTTTTCCCTACCAGGAATCAAACCCAGGTCCCTCACTTGCAAGGCGAGTGCTCTGACCCCTGAGCTACAGGACTCCATTTTATGAAGCTGTATCTGAAATTTCCAGGTTTCCCATATAGTCAGTCTGCCACTGATGGCATCTTTAACATTAACCTGAATAGACAAACAGGATTTTTGTTTAATATCTCATCATGAAGAAGGCAGATAAATCAACCATAGGACTCACCTAACATTCACACAACTGCACATTCCAACAACGGTTACTGGAATATAAGAGTTACTGGCTGATTTATTTTTCCTTACTCACAGGGTTTTGTGGAAAGCTGTTTGGTATGATTCCTGATCTGCGCAGTTTATCTCAATTGGTGAATGTGCCACAAATGGCCTCAAACCATTGATCTTCCTTTTCTTTATTGCTCCGCACCACAACAGGCAATTAATTCATCTATTCATTGGGGAAGGCCGATTTCAGTGGCTCGTTAAACAGAATGTGAAAAAATACTGAATTTTATGAATTGTGAAATTGTAAAACATAGCCAAAGGTAACAACAACAACAACAACATTATACTTTTAGAATGCCTTTCAAGTCAGGAGGACGTCCCAAGGCATGGAGGTAACAGAAAAAAAGGAAAATTGATTTGGAAATGAAAGCAATTGTTCTGCAACGTACAATAGAATTGCAAGGACTGAAAATCAGAAAAAGAATGAAAACATTTGAAGTGAATACACTCCGATGATATTGCACAGACGTGAAATATTCGGCTCATGAAAATACACAATCTTAGTATGATTGGGGTTTGATGAAACCTACGGCTTCGGTTGAATGTTTTAGGTGATTGGTGTTTATTTGGTTAAATGGATAGATACAGCCAATGTAACAGACTCTGGCAATAGTTTATATGTACTTCCACAGTTGAAGAGATTTTCCGGTTGAGTTTGCCAAAAAACATTTTAACCCATTCATGGTTAAGAGTTTAAGCACTTTGGCACATCCTCCCGATATGAAAGTCTCCATATAAGTGTAAATTTGTATTGTAAATCCTGATATGGTTCCTAATTTGCCAGTATTGATCAGGTTTACATGGTTCTCAGTTCAATTTGGGAATATTTCTATTGATGTCTGTCATTTATTTGGCAATTCAGTCTGAACAAAATTAGCCGGAAACATAATGGAATATATCTATGCTTTACAGATCTGCTTGAGTTCTAAAATCTGCTACTGTCTGTAGATAAAGTTCGGCTTCAGGTAGGTGTGATTGCTAAATTAAAAAGTTCATTAGAAAATAAGACGCTATATCAAATGCAAGTACTGATTACTATTATTAACTCTAAGTATTTAAAGCTTTAGTACTGGTATTAGATTCATAATACGATAGATATATTTTGGAAAGGCGGCATGTTTCCAGGTGCCTCCAATATTGCCCTAATTTCACAGGGGAGATACACAAAGTAGGGCTGGCCTTGCCTGACAATTGCTTCCCGGAACCATGTGTGATGTGCCAGCCTCTTCCCTACTGAAAATGTAAGCACAGTCTGAGTCCTTTCATTCCCTGACACAATATATGGAAGCACTATGTGCTACAGCACCATACTGTCTCCACTCCTCAAATTGTTTCATATTTCATCTCATGATTTATAATGTTGCACACATACAATTTAATAAGCAACACAACACGTTAAATAAAGACGTTGCTGGCATCTGTTGGTTTAACCGAGAGCAATTTCTGGCTAATACCACGGTTAATTTTTACATTGAAATAAAATTAAATTATATTTACTGAAGCATTTTATGGAGACTTGTATTCAAAATATCATTAGAAATTAACATTTAAAGTTGTGATGCCGAACCATTAGGTATGGCGCAGAGCAGAAAATCCAGTTTGTCACAATCTCTGTCAAGTTTTTAGTCATTTCAACATGAAGAATTCCTATTGATTTAGAAAAAGGAAAGTGAGTATGGAACAAATGAGTTAAAGATCAATATCAGTCAGGATTCATTGTGTTTAACGATAGCCATGAACTAATTTTAGTAAATAACAAGAGAAAATATAACTAACATTTGGAGAAGACTTGTTCTGCCTTCCAAACATGAAACTTTTTCCTATAAAAGATCTGATACTTTGTGAATGTTCTGGGATCAGTTGCTTTCAGTTGCTGGCAAATCGGACGCAATTCTAATTACCTTTGGGTAATCATTCTCACTTCCATTTTAGGGTAGCTTTAATGTTAAAAAATAACCCACCTATATGAATCTTCTTTACCAAGTTTACCTTTTATTCTGCATCCCAGATTCCACTGTTTTATAATAGGGGGAGAAAAGTCGCTTCTGATTGATTGAATGTCAACTCTAAAGCCATTTTTTTGCATAGCCATTCGAGGAGAAGAACTCTGAGTTGAATACGATCACATCGCAGGTGAAACTGGGTCACTTTCTGACGTGAATTTCTCATGTCAAGTGCAGGCTTACCACTGCTACACATGCTATCTCATCCACAATACTAGTAGCCTGATTATGCTTGGCTGAGACAACTCAGCCATTCTGTCAGGCTTGATTCATGGCATTCACGGAGCAAACGGATCAAAATGTAATCTTTTGATTTTTTAAAATTCTGATTAGAAATTCCGTCTGGAATCTGTACATGGTTAACCTCGACTCGTTGCGTCATGACTAATGTTTTCGGCGCAGCAGCTTCTCAGTGATTTTCCTTTTTTTGTGCAACTTTGCATTTAATAACAACTCAGGCGTAGTGATGGCATAGTGTCTTGTATAACCATCCAGGTGAAATTTTACAGCTCTTGTGAATCCTTTACACCACATAAAGGCAGACAGGGGCACAGTAATGGTGTGACTCTTCTTTTTTCAGTAACCCATTGAATATGGTGCGACCATTGGCAGGATGTGTACTGTATTCCTGACAAAAGATGATAATCCACACCATCACCCAGCATCCACATCCAATTTCCTCCATCTACCAGGTACCTCCACAGCTCAAAGGAATGGAATTTTAGAGGCTTTACCTGATGTATCTCTTTATGTGCAGCCGCGGCAGAAGTTGAACCACCTCTCTCGGATGTTGAAATCGTGACAATAGCAGACTGAAACGCCAGCCCTAGGAAGATCTGACTTCATCATGCGCAGGGCAGATAATAACATGACAAACAAATTGTCCTGGTCAACCGAAGATAATTTCTAGCTCAAAAAGTGGACTTAAGTACAGTATTTCTTTCTCCTTTGAGGCATTTTTGGACATTAGCAGTATTGCCTCTGTCATTAATGTAAATCTACCACCAGCTTCCATGAGACAAATTACCCTAAACATCCCAGTGAAAAAACAACAATGTTTTGAGGGGTAAAATGTGAGCTTTCTTGTGTGAAGAAAACAACTATTTCCCCATCATGTAACATCAGCATGAATTAGATTCACAAAATGCTTTTAAGAAGAGGTTCACACCACACTGAGCAATAGTTTATTAATTTACTTATTAACTGTATTCTGTGGAAATACAGTAAGCTTTTTGTAAACATTCATCCAATGTAAAATTGCAACAGTCGCAGGTGGAAAATGGATTTTCTTAGCAGCTAAAGTGATTTGGGATTTTGTGATGAATGAACGTGGTTTAATTATCTGTGGTTCATACTTACAGGCTTGGAATGCTGGATTTCAGACTTTAATCCATCATTGAGTTCTTAAAAAGACATAGGATATCAACAGGTTTCCAGATGTTGAAGAGGCCATTTAGGATTCAGTCTTGAAGGTCAATTTTCTGTACTTTGCTTTCCAGTTGCACTTGAATATGCAGTGGAAGTTAGTGAGAATATAATCACATCTAGGCATTCCAGGGGAAAATTGGTTCAGACACACAGGTTGACCCTATCAGTGCTGAATTTCTTTGGAGCTTTGAAAATGCACACATTTGCATTGAGTAACATTGAAAATAATATATTTCATAAATGCTTTAAGTAAATTAGCATAAAGTAACAAATCTCTGAACATGACTTTCTTTAGTTGTTCCACATGGTTTTAATTTGAAACAGTTCAGTTTGGTACAAAGCATATAACCTTTAACAATTAGATTTACTGCATTGTTTTCAATAGTAACAAATGACTCACAAAAGCTTCTTGTCCATTTTGCATAAGCCTTTCCCTTAAGCAATGTGCAAAGACTCTGTGGAGATAATGTATGAAGCTGGTGCGTGAGACACAATTTTTCATTGATATTTCTACTTAATTTTTTTGCCTTGTTCAGAGATGAAATCTTAATATCTCTCCTGTTCAAAGTAGCCCACTGTATCCACACAACCTTTCTTTCTGGAACTCCATCCTGGAACCTCTCCAATTCAGCTCCTCCCCCACGTCTTTCAAGATCCAGCTTAAGACCTTCGTCTTTGATCATGCCTTTGGTCATCTTTCCACTTCCCATCCACCTCAGCTCCTACTCCCAGCTTGGGTGCCAAGACAAGCCTGTCAAGTGCCTTGAGACATCCTCCCGACATGAAAGGCACTATATAAATGTAAATTTGTATTTTATTATGCTGACATGAAAGGCACTACATAAATGTAAATTTGTATTTTCTTATTATTTCATTATGTATTTTGTACTTATTATACTAGCAGTATTTAGCAAGTACATTTAGACTCAGACTCTTGAGCCTCTGTGTAATGTCACAGATACCATGTCATTGAGACATCGTAAAGCGCTTCATGGGATTTTACTGTGAAATTCAGTCACTGTATAATTGTGATGGGTCTATAATACAATATTTAAAATAAGACTCATAATTAGCAATCCTGCTATTAAGTGAAAGTGCATCATTTCGACATCAACAACAACAACGACTTGCATTTATATAGCGCCCTCCACACCGGACGGCATCTCGGAGCGCTTCACAATGGCGGCGTCTGAGGCCGAGCCAGGGGGAAAGGGAAGGTGACCGTAAGCGCAGTTGAAGAGAAAGGTCTTTGGGCGTGACCTGGGGGTGCGGAGGAGTGGAGAGATTTAAACACAAGAGTGACATGCAGGAACTCTGCTCTGGAAATAGGAAGCATCAGAACAAAATTCCTCTATTTCAGATCATGTTCGCACCTGGAGTGGCTATTTGCAATACCGGTTATGTATACGGCGTTTCAAATCTCAATACAGAACTCAATCTTGGGCACAACAATATTTTTAAGTGATCGTCGTTTCAAACATCGTCCTGCATAGCAAACTTTACTATTGGAGACAGAAACAGAAATAATGAATGTACCTTCCTGCGCTTTAAGGTGACAATGCATTTTAAAAAATAAAAAAGATAGAATAAGTTGCTAATGGAAAACCAAATATTTCCTTTTTAAATGGTGAGAAAATGAAGCATGACATATTTATTTCACAGTTACACAAAGCATGTACATTAATATATAGGTTAACAAATAATATATTCTTCTGGAAGTAAGTGACCATTTTAATATGTTTTCATGCCTACAGCTATTTAGAAAATGTAACTGTTTATAATAATGTACATCAGTGTTGCTTCATACACGTTTTTTTCCAAAATCACCAGTTTTCTAAATTCTCAAGTCAATTAAAATAAAATATGTTTTTACATTCGACACGTGACTTGGTTATAATTCTTTGTACATTAGCTTTGGAAGGAATACAACATCGAATTTGAATATATTGCATTATAAGTGGCATTTTTGCATACAAGATTGTTACAGCACTATTTTACACAAAAATAACAATAATATATTCATGTCACATCACTATTTTATAGAAAAATATCAATGTAGGTATTCAATGGCAGCCAGTTGTAAATTACTCTGTGCGCAATTGTCCAATTAGCTAGCCAAACTGCAATAGAATTTCTCTAGTGATTCTATGCTGGCATAATCCTCCCCTCTAGTGGCTGCAAAATGAAAGGTACAAATTGTTGGATGCATAGACATGTACGGAACTAAAAACTCAATAATTTGTGCACACAGAGCAATTTACAGTAATACTTCAAATAACCAATGTTCACCGAAGTATTATTGACTGAGATGAGACAGGCACTGGTGGCAACGATTTAAACAGGATCATCATGAGTCACTCAAGACTTAGACTTAGGTTCTTAGTGCTGCCCACAGCATGGAAATAGCCCTGGTCAAAGTCTCTTAAGGACATTCGAAACATCTGCGACCAGGACTCTTTCTGTCTCCTTATCCTCCTCGACCTCTCTGCTGCCTTTGACACTGTCGATCAATCTATCCTCCTACACCGCCTCTCCTCTCAGCTGAATCTTCGTGAACCTGCCATTGCCTAGTTTGAATCTTATCTATTCCATCATCTCCACTTTGTCACCATTAACAGCTTCTCCTCCAGCCCCTCAGGATTCTGTTCTTGGCCCTCTCATTTTCAACATCTGTATGCTCCCCCTTGGTGACATCATGCGCAGACATAGCGGATAGCACCCAACTCTTTTTCTCTGCCTCCACACTCGATTCCAACACCACTGCTGTCCTGACAGACTGCCTGTCGGATATCAAGTCCTGGACCAGAGCTAATTTCCTATAGTTAAATGTCAACAAGGCCAAGGTCCTCCACCTCCGCAGCCTTGGGACGTCCTCCCGACATGAAAGGCAGTATACAACCCAAATTTTGTTGTTGTTGTTGCTTCCTCGTTGCTTCAATAAACCACGTTTGTTTATGTGGCCAAATTTAGTTTTAGGTTTAGTTAGAAACTGAACAATCTCACTGGTACAGGTGATTAAAATTAAAGACATACCTCATTGAAACGGGAACAGTTAGAGTAGAGTACAACTCCAAGTGATTTGACTATGTGAGCTGAGCCTAAGTAACAAGAGGAACATGTTCAGTTCACTGTGGTTGGAAGAGTAATCGGACCTTTCCAGTGCAACAGTACAGTGATAACATTATGGCTAATTTTGTAGGCTTTAACAAAATTTTATTTTGTTTGTATCTGAGTCAGAAATAAATGAAGAACTATTTTTAGTTGGAGAAATGTACTGTATGACCTTAACCTGTCTGCTTGAAGTGTGAAGTAAGCTCACCTGAAATTCACAATTCTTTCATGTTGTACAAGTTAATCCACAAATATTCCAGGAAAGCCAAAGGGACACACACAAAAAAGCAATTGGTCATTACAGTATTTGAAGCTGAAACAGCCAAACATAATGATGAAAGTACATTTCCTTTCACCACCAACATTTAATGGGATCAAAGTCAGTTATATAGTAAAATGGAATCCTTCAGCCCTACTCTGAAAGGTGTAAAAATCATTCAATATGATTGTTAAATGTGAAAATATATCCTTTCTTCTTAAAACATTGTGCAATATAAACTAGAATAATATTCATGTACTATACATATCTAAAGACCACTTTCCTGCCAGTAATTTCAAGGCTGGAACTAAAATTGCTTAGATTTGTCCTCCCATCGTAAAAGATGAATTGTATTATGTTGAAAAATGAACCCCCCAAATGTACATGTAATGCTACATATGCTACCTTTGTGCTCCTAATGTTGTGACCATAATTTTAAATGGTCCCTATCTAACCAAGGGAACTTAATTTCTATCACTTCTCGTCAAAATACTGTGAGGAACCTTTGTTTCGACCCCTATGGTTCTAGGCCCATTTCTGGCCACCACATTTCCAATCTTTACTACCCCAAAGTTATTTTTCTTCTCATATTGAATGTATTTAATGGGAATCCTTAGAGAAGTATTCTTGTCTAATATTCCCTTTGTTGACCCAAGATGCATAAAACCAACTGTAGCAACCCATCCACTAACCCCTGAGTGGGTCTCAACCAATTTGATTGGCATTAGCTTTGGCTTTGAAAACATTTCACTGGTCCAAATAAAAGTGCGTGCAACGTTGGCCATCCTGTCAGTATAAATGAATAATGATCTCATTTAGCATGTGCCAGGCTCCAGAGAAGTGAACTCTATAATGTTGCAGCTGCTGGGTCAAACAAGAAGTGCAAATTCAAGGACACAAAGTAATAAATGGTAGACAATGTAATTTGCCCATTTATTCTTTTATTTGCATTTTGTCAACAAAAAAGTGGGGTAAAAAACCGCCCTGCCTCTGGTTGGCTGTGCTGATCACTGACTCCAACAAGCTAAGTCCTCAGCTGACCTCTCTGTTTCACCATTGCATTACTTCTGCATGCTGTATTCTACATTCCATTTTTGCAAGTGTTTAGAAAACCATAACGCAGAGTAATATTTATTTACTCGTTGAGACATTAAAGCTGCTCGCTCAATACTTTTTTAACGCTGACCATGTTTTGGCGGATTTTTTTCCGTGTCTAAGTGAATCTTTCCCAGGCATATTCCACTGGACACCAGGCATGATTATGATGACTTCAGGATAAACCTGTAAAATAGCGAAATATGCCAATGTGAACACATTTGTTATGTGGAGTCCTGTTGCTCAATGATTAGAGTACTCGCCTTACAAGCGAGAGACCTGGGTTCAATTCCAGGCAGGGTGAAACTTTGAGCAAGTTTCTTTACTCCACATGCCTAATGATATTCCCTAAAAAAAATTGGTAATTTCAATCCACGACTGTTTGTAGGACACTACTGTGCACAATTGGCTGCCGTATTTCACCTGCAAATATACAGACATTCTACAGTATATTCTGTGAAATTTACTTTACAGAATATTCTGTGAAGTGCTTTGAGACTCTAGAAGACATGAAAAACGCTATATCAAATGCAAGGATTATTATTATTTCACCATCTTTGACAGATATGCTGATCAGTTTTAATACAACAGTAACAACAAATTACTTGTGTATAGCATCTTTCACCTCAGGAGGACGTCCTAAGATGCTAATAACTTGACAAATGGATACCTCTTATAGAAAGAGCGGTAAACTAACTTTTAAAAAAAAAAAACATGTGGCATATAAACCTAGATTTTATATATAGTTAGCAGAAGCATCGCTAATGTATGCAGAATTTGTGAGAATTTATATTTTTTATTTAGCAAAAGGTAGTTGAACAGTTTTTAGTGTTCTGACTGGCAATGAACAGTATTGCAAATAACCTCTGGTAGAAGCACACATTTTTCCTTTAGGAAACATTCTGACACAGGAGTTCATTGTACTTTCCCACTATTGTCCTGGTTGAGATAAGCAAAGTCAATTTAGAAACATACTCAATCTGGAAAATCCTGCTTCAGTGTATTCATCAGTGTCTAGTGCATTTAGGCACTGATTCATTGGGGATTTAACTCTATTTCAACATTGAACTTGACAATAATGAGGGTGTTTATCAGGGCTCAATGTCCAGCAGGTAGGGACTCCAAATTCAAGAGAGTCTACCATTGTGTCCACACTGCCTTACTGCTCAGCTCAGGGAGCAAACATGGCCACTTTAAGGAAACAAACAACACAAAAATGCCTCCTCCCTTTTAAGAAGGTTGTTCGTTAAGGAAACTGGTCAGCTGTTGAGAATGATTACTGAGCTGGTCACTTATTATTTAAGTTCATCTCATGCAGGTCAGGGGGGCAAATCAGGCAGGAAGTCAGTGAGAAGAGTTTTTTTTTGCTAGCAGAACAAGAAGTCTGATGAGAACAAATAGGCTGATGATGGGAGAGAGCCAGCAACGCTGACCTCCTTGAAGGACTTTAAAACTGGGAACTAGCAAGTGTAGGAAACTGGTGTTCTTGTCATGCTAGGTTACAGTGGGAAGCATTCAAACATTGCGTGGGGAATGTGAACATTCATAAGATACTTTGAATCTGTTAAGGTCATCTTTGTTTTCAGTGCTCTAAGTAATAATAGACAAATTTAGAAATGGGTAAAAGATGACTTGGGATAGAACTTTATTAGAAGAACGAGAAAAGGTCTTTAGAAGATTAAAATGCTGGGCCTTTTGTTAGTGGATGGAGTGTTGCCTTGCAGTGATCTTACCACATCTTCTGGAAAGCCAAGTTGGCAACTTCCATGAAACGCAAGTGGTTTTGGCAAAGTGCAATCTTTTAAGATGAAGTGCCATAAATATGCTCTGACTAAGTTGATTCAGTTTCAAATTATGTATAATCTTCCTCAGCAAATCAGATATTGTACTATCCCGCACCCGCCTCCGCGACCACATAACCCCCACCCTCGCCCGTCTCCACTGGCTCCCCATCCTCCAGAGGATCGAGTTTAAGATCCTTGTCCTCACCTACAAGGCCTTACACGGCCTTGCCCCATCCTACTTAACCGATCTACTCTCCCCCTACACGCCCACCCGGACCCTCCGTTCAACAGGACTTGGCCTGCTCCAAGCCCCCCGCCCGAACCGCCCCACCATCGGAGGCCGGGCCTTCAGTTTCTCCGCTCCCACCTTATGGAATGCCATCCCTCAATCCCTTTCCTCTTTCAAGGCCGGTTTGAAGACTTTCCTCTTCGATCGTGCCTTTTGTTCCACCCTGAACTCTTTTACCTCCCCTTCGTGTTTCACCCCTTCCCAAACACTCCCCTCCCAGCTCAGGTCACATGCCTCCTGTTCAGCGCCTTGGGACGTCCTCCCGACGTGAAAGGCGCTCTATAAATGTAAATTGTTGTTGTTGTTGTTGTTGTTGTTGTTGTTGTATTACTTTTTGCTGCACAGAATTTAAAAAGGTGGGGTCAGATTCAGAAAAACAATTGAAGGAAAGTGTACTGTGAAGACTACTCAAATAATTTATAATTGTATCTTCATATTCAATAAATGTTGAAGTAATTTTATTTATAATTTGTTTCATTTGCCTTTCATTAAATTGGCTGCTTATCAGGAAGGGTGGAAGAGGTAATGAACCTCATTTAAGAAACGGCTTGATGCTATAATGGGGGTGAGGTAGGGGGGGTATTCTGGAAGGATGAGAATAAATGAGCTAAATTGCCTTCTTCATCCAAACCTAATTTGTGATTGGATTTCAGGAGCAGTGAAGACTGTGCAAATGAGCTGGCAGATAAATAGGACAGAGTTGAGAGATGAAATATAAGTAACTGGAAAATGAGATAGCAACAACAATCTCATGATGGTGAAAGCGATGGGAGAAAAGATGTTAAAAGGCCAGAATAAACAAACTAAACCAAATGGGGAAGCATGTTTTGTTAAACAGTAAAGAAAATGAGAACACAGTAATGAAAGTGTTGGAGCGCTAATGCAATATAGCTAAAACATGACATTGTCACTTATCTACAATCTTTTAAAATGTCCATCTTCTTCAGTTACAAACATTGAGTGCTCTCGACAATCGTATCTAAGCTTTTGCGACAAAAAGGCAGAAAACATTTGTGCAGGATTCAAATCCTCATGTAAGCTTATCCATGCTCTTCACCATCAGCAACTTTGATGTTCTCTAAAGCCTATACCTGGCCTGTGATGAAATTGTAGCTCTCTATAGCAGCTTGTAGAAGGAAAACAAACATTCTTTGTTTCTGGATGAAGTAAGTCCAGGCCATGTATCACATTCCATCATGTGCTGGCCCTTTCATTTGGGGAAATGGTGCTTGACATGAGGCGGTGTTAAACGGAAAAGAAAGTGCAGGAAAAGGAAGGCATAGAGCACAAGAAACAGAAAGGTAGACAAACATGCACAAGGGAGATCTGAAACTCGCTGGAAATTTGGTGCGGTCTTTTTATAATGGTGAAAACTCTGCAAAGCAATTCTCATTTTTGTTTGATACAGTAGATAGTAAATGTGTCGGCTCTGTGATTTTTAACTTGGAGGGCAAGAAATAAAAGAGATCTCCATTTCAAAATCAACAAATGCTTCCCATCTTGACGTAAGACAGCAAAGGCGCCAAGTTATCCCCAGAGCATCACGATCAGAGAAGAGACTCACAAAACTGAACTTGACTTAATTTGAGAAAGAAGATGAGGGGCTGCGCGAATAATTGTAAATAATTAAAAATTAAAAAATAATAATCCTTACATTTGGTGTAATACCTCTCCCGTTAGGAGGATGTCTTGTAGTGTTTCATAGAATATACTTTCAAGTGTATTGACTATTACAACAGATCTTTGAAACACTGAGAAAATTTGGTGTTGTACGACAGGCGATTTGGACTGTCAGCAAACTAGGGAAGGGGGTTTAAAATGATCTATCTACAAGACAACAAAACTTTTTAAAGCAATATTTGATAAGTAGAACAGATGTCTAAGAGAAAATATTTGCTTTTTTTAACTTCGAGTTTTTACTCTGAGTTTTAGTTGTTAAGAAATATCTAGGGAATAAACCTTTTTATGATACCTTTTTTTTAAAAAATGAAAAAAAGTAAATCAATGCAACTGCAAATATTTAATCGGCATTTGGTGGTTAATCTTGCCAAATTTTCATTTCAAAAGCACCCTGACAAGCACAAGGTAGCATCAAATTTGCAATGTGGAGTTTGTTTCATTTGCATGTAAACATTTAAATGCACATAAAGTATAATCAGAAAACCAAGGCCAGCTACACTCAACTATGTTGACACAATGCTGTTAGATTTGGTGAGCTAATCCCAGGTAACATTTTGTATTTCTGTCTGACAGAAAAACATTTACTTGCTGAAGGGACTAATCATTCTGGACGTAGATGGGCAGTGCAACTCATCAAAACACATTCAAATTATTCCTGTTCTATAGTTTATAATTGCGGTAAATTGACATACTCTGGATAATTAGCCTTTGACAGTAGAACTTAAACTTCTTTGCTGGCAGTAAATGCATTTCTATCTTTCCGTAAAACCATAGTTACAAAAATAACGAGATTGTAAGTAATTATTGTTAATTAAAACAAACTGCATTCCTGACAAAAATGCCTCAAAGATTAGTTCAAACATTTGACACTCTAATTTTTCTATAATTTTGTCTTACTTGTGCGTCATTAAAGTAATTAAACTTGACATTGTTTCTCTTTATGAAGCTCATTAGTGTTATGAGGTTTCAAATGTATCCACTTGAACATGTGTCCCGGGAGAATCAGAAAAGTTCTGTATCCTTTCTACCAATTCCATACAACCTTTGCTATTAGCTACGATGAGGACACTGCCTATAAAAACAGAACAATAAAGTATATTGTTTCAGGCATTTGTGTGTGTGCTTAACACAATTAGCATTGTTTTTCCTCTTGACATAGTTCAATGTAATTTTTGATCTGTGATGAGATTGAAGATGTATTTTACATGACTGAAAACAGCACTTTGCAATCATTGGAAGTTGTTGCACATGTTCACATAAATTTTATATGGGATAAATGCTTAAGTATGCTACAGTACTTAATCACACTACATGAAAACATTCTGAATTTAATAACAAGTTTTGCTTTCCAATGCTGCTAGCAAATGGTGAATTGCAAATTAATAAAATTTCATGTTTTGTTTAAATTGCAATGAAGAGTTTAAGGAGCTAAAGGAGATTTGATGAATGCTACAACATATACCTATAATTTCTAATAAGCAAAGAGCGTTTTTTAAAAGTTTAAAATAGATTGATCAGTATTTGCAAATTGAAAACAGGAGCTGTTAAATCTATTGCTTGAGTGCATGCGTGCGGAATTTAAATGGACTTAAATTAAATATTTCTCTTAAATGAACTCAACCATACAATTGCATAGAAATTAAAGTGAATATAAACTATATTAAATAGAGTGTAATATTTATTATGCATATTTAAGAGGGACATATGGTCCAGTTTAGATTTGGATGATAGACACGTTAATCTAGTACAGTATATGACAATTGAATTGACACTACAGTATTTGTAAGATGCACAAAGCGGATATAAGCTCCACTAATAATAGTGCAGTATCTGTTTACTGTTCAGATTACAGCATTAAACCTACCATTTACCCAGGACATGAAGCAGGAAACCAAATAAGTGAAGAGATTCCAATGTTAAGAAAGTGAATAAGAAGCTTTCTGGTGATGATGTGCTGATTCCCCAATGTACCATCAGCAAGTAATTAAAATGTGTGGGGGCAAACTGAACATCAGCATGGGCTTGTTTATTCTCATTATTTTATAATTCTAAAAACCCTCTAGGTGATATGACAGAGCAGTATAGAACATAATTCAGATTATTAGCATACTAATTGGACACAAATATAGGCCCACTACAAGGGATCCAACTGAATAATTTCATATCAACCTAATTCCATGATGAACGGTTCAATATTAATTGGGAAGAATCAAATTCATTATTAAATGTCACACTCTAGTTCCCCCCCATTCACCCCCCCATTCAAACTAGAATCTTCTTATTTCATATTTTACAGAAGTTCAATGATATCTTACATGTTCAGTGATTTTAAGTCGTCCCTAAAACCCTTTTAAAGAATAAGGTCAGTATGTGTTATGTCAGACTCTGAGTGTATGACAAGCTATACAGTACAACTTACACTTCTATAGCATTTTTCACATTGCGTGGACGTCCCAAGGTACTTCACAATTCCAACTGGACACTATATTCCTTAATATAGCCTCTTGGGTCACTGGCACAAGTATTTTTGAGACTAAATGTTTCAATGCAAGTTATGTATTCAATTGAGATGGAAAATATGGTATTTACAAACATAATAATCCACGCGTTTGGTTCTAGTGCCTTATCACATCGAAGAGATGTCTCAAATCGCTTCACAAGATTTTATTGTGAAATTTATTGACTATAAATATGTAGGCAAATGAATCGGACAGTTTTACACATGGCGATATCCTTCAAGCAGCCATGAAGTGATTTACTTATTTTTATTTGGGGATTGTTGGCGAGGACCAGGAGAAACTCCCTTCTCTTTTCAAGTGGTACCAAAGGAAACTTTAATGTCCACCTGAACATTAAGTGGAGTCGTTGTGGAGTCCTTGTGGAATACTGTAGCCTAGAGGTTAGAGCACTCGCCTTACAAGCGTGAGACTTGTGTTCGAATCCAGGCAGGACGAAACCTTGGGCAAGTTTTCTTATTCCACACGTCTAATAATCTCTCAAAAAAAATTGGTCATTTCAATCAACGATTATTTGTGGGACACAGCTGTGTGCAATTGGCTGCTGCTTTTTCCCATAAATATACAGTCAATTCACTTTACAGCATATTCTATGAAGTGCTTTGAGACGTCTAGAAGATGTGAAAAAGCACTATATCAAACGCAAGGATTATTATTATTATTTATCATAACACGCTGACGGGACAGCAGTTTAAATTCTCATCGAAAAGGCGGCACCTCCAACAATATGATATCTTGTTGGTGAAACAACTTTGTTTACGAATGTGATATTTTCAAGCCCATTATTAGCAATCTCTTTACAATGGCTTACAGCATTTAATAAGTCAGCTTTGTATAGTGTTAATTATCACATTTTTAGAGAAATAAGAGCTTAATTGAGCTTTGACTTTGTACGCTGTTATTCTTAACTTTCTTAATCTTTTGTTAACGCAGCTTTAATTCAAGAAGGAAATGACTTTAAACTTTCGTCTTCGTAAAAACGCAGTTTCTGTTGGTAGGAATTGTACTTTCTTATTATGTAACATTTTTCGCGTGAATTATTTTAAAAGAAAATCTATTTCTGGCAATTCTTTAAACAACTGCTAAATGTGTGTCTTTATTTGCAAGCATTGATATGCTCATAACTGAGTGAAATGTCTTTTGTTTGAAGGTAAGCCAGAAAAAAAACTGAGTCTGGTTTGTCTTTGTACCTCTTCATAGAGCAGGTTTCCTATACTGACAGGATGTCCACTTTGTATTGTTTGGCTCAGTTCCAGTGTCCTTTATATAAAAGCAATCTCCTGATTTACATATCAAAGAAAAAAAAGAATAAAATGATTCTAATGGTCTCAGAGGAGATCCAAAAATATGAGAGTGCAGATATAATGCAGGCCCTTTAAACAAAGGACATTGTAGTGAGATGTATGAATATAAGCATTTATAAATAAGAAAACATAATTAATTGTTTCAAAAATGAACCAAATGGCATGTAATAATGAACTACGTAATTTTTTTAAAGTTTTAATTTTCCGAAATGTACCACAGTACAATCGCTTTGATGAGGATCGAAATGTACATAAAATTCCTTGGAGAAAAGGTTCCTGTGATATGTGCTTTGAACTATGATCTGCTTAGAAATGTCTGACTTGTGATGAAGGCTATCCATTATTAAAGCTCAGCCATTTTGAGAGAAGACCAATCTATTTCCAGCAGAAGCTTAACGCAGTGCTCGGCTTTGCTGGTTAAAAACATTGGGTGTGGGGTGGGGGAGTGGTATGACAAAAAACATGAAACATTTACTTGAAAAACCAAAGACGTTAATGTAGTTTGACAACTTGTTGGTTTTTCATTTCCAGGGATCAAATGTTGTTGGTTATTTTTAATCAAGAACTTCTTGTCAGGAAATGCATTGCAAATTTCAAGATTCAATTAATCAAAGACCGTTCATTCTTATTAGTTCCAAACAATTTTAAAAAGATGTCTTGAGATTATTGTGAAGAAAATGATGGAATGCATTTGCAGGCTTTGTTTCATGCAAATTGGTATAATTTTTATTTTCAACTGTTCAACCGTAACAATTTAAGGTTTAAATATCACCTGGTCTGTAGAACGAGAAAGTCGTTCCCTTTGCAGATTGTGCACAGACTATCATGGACTCAAACTAACTCAATCTGTCTCCTGAGGAAAGCTTTGACAAATTTCTTCCTGCCTCCCAAAAGTAATCGAACAAAATTTAACCTGACATAGTATTAACCGCTCTATCTTCAAGTCAAATTCTGGGTGTACTCAATTAAAGTCCTTCTAACCTCACATCTTGAAATTTCAGACATTCTTGTTCTGTAGTTATGCGCTCCCATTTTCAAGTTGTATTATTTGCTTGCACCAACATTATCTATTCTGCTGAGCATTGTAAAGATGTGGATCATGGAGTCCTGTACCTCAGTGGTTAGAGCACTCACCTTGCAAGCAAGAGAACTGGGTTCATTTCCAAGAAGGGTAATACCTTGGGCAGGCTTCCTTACTCCACACACCTGATAATAATCTCTCAAAAAATATATAATAAATTGATCATCTCAATACACAACTGTTTGTGGGACATTGCTGTGCATAATTGGCTGCCACATTTTGCCCCCAAATATACAGTCAATTCACTTTACAGAATATTCTGTGAAATGCTTTGAGATGTCTAGAACAATAAGAACAACAATATTACATTTGTATAGCACCTTTCACGTTGGAAGGATATCCCAAAGGACTGGACAGTCAGTGTTTCAGACCCGATATGAAAATATATTTTTTAGAAGACATGAAAAGCACTATATCACATGCAAGGACTATTATTAATATATCCTCTCTGTCTTCCTTATGCCAAAGAAAACTATTTACCAAGTTCTGTGAGTCTCTCAGATCCCAGAGGCCTGGAATGATCCTAGTTCCTCCTCCATTAAACCCTCTCTGATTCCATCAAATGTTTTAAAAACAGTGCTGAAACATACACACAGTACAGTACAGTATTCTTTAAATTCTCTACTTGACGAGAGTACTTCAATCCAATATGTTCTCTAATCCTAAACTGTCTAAATGACAACTAAATAACAAAGCTAGTTTACTTGTTTTTTAGTACTTGCAGTTAGCATTCAGTGATAGCTGCAGTAAGGTGCAACATTTTTAATTTATGGATCTACTTTTGAGAAGATGTTCAAGAAATATCAGATTCTTTACAAAACAAACTATTGAAATTATACAATACTGTAATGAATGACTATGGGACATGTATTAAGAGTGGAACATTTTTAGTAGGCGGTGTGATAGACTGCACTCAGAGTAACATTTAAATTTGATTGCACTGCAAAGGCATTTTGTGGGCTATGTGTAAAGTGGGGAAAGTGGGGAGCGTTTGTATAAAAGTGAGTAGCTGGTTCTTTAAACAGGGAACATGCCGATTAGGAAAAGATGAAGGCCAGTCTTCGTTGTTTTGTCCCCCTGACTTTCATTTTAACGGTGAAAACAAATGTTTGGTTTGTAAAATAAGAATAATCCTTGCATTTGATCTAGCGTCTTATTGCGTCTTTGAGATGTCTCAAAGCACTTCATACAAGTATGCGGCAAAGTGAATTGACTGTAGATTTTGATATAAATAAGTAAATAAATAAATACATACATACATACATACGCACTGGTTTTGACAAAAGCTATCCAACGATTTCTCGATCCGAGTTCTAGGGTCTTGAGATCATGGGAAGGAATGATTCAGGATAACTAAATGATCCATGTGTCCTGATTTTTGAAGCAATGAGAATGCATCGAAACAGGAGAAAAACATTTTGAGCTTGAGACAAAAAAAATGCAGAGGTGCAATCACCACAGTACAGAGGAACTCCACTACAATGCCCCCTGGAATGGCACTCAAGTCCCTTGGACCCACAAGAGCTAGTACTGGAGTCAACGGTTGTGTCCTGCTCTTGTTCGAAGTGTCACTTTACAATGAAATGGACATCAACGGTGTTCTGAAACTCAGCCTTTTTCTCACACCTTGCTTATAAATTAGGCCTGTGAGCTATTGGACCCAAAAGAATTATAAAGTGATTCACCTACGATAGTATCAAGTGAATTTTGTGTTGATTTCTGAGAAATCCCAAGCAGAAATTAGTCAACCAGTTCACTCGGTGATTAGTTAGCACTGCTACAAATTAGGTTGTGTGATGAGTTAGCAGTTAGCTTAATACCCGTGAGAGCCACTTAAGATTTTAACAAATAAACCATAAAATTGAGTGTATTCATGACTGGATGAACTGTGCATTCAGGTACACATTTCTGTGAAATGGTGAATTTCTTTAAGAGTAGATTGTTTAAGAGGAAACAAAGACGTGTCTGTAATGTGTTCATGCCACTCAACTAATATGATATAGTGGAGAAGTATGGTTTGAGATAAGAAATGACAGCGTAAACTGTTGCACAAACATATGCATTAGTAAAAATGAATGCTTCTAAAAACTAATTCGTGGGTAAAGGCAGGTGAACCTTTGGTTTGAAGGTTTGAAAAGAATAGCATAGAAAACAATGTAAAATCAAGAAGTACATTAGTTCACTTTGTGGTTGTTTGTACGATATTGTTGTGCCCAAATTGGCTGCTGCGCTTTCATACAAACATACAGTCACTACACTTCACAGTAAAATCCTGTGAAGCACTTTGAAATGTCCTCATCACATGAAGACACTATCTCAAGTGCAAATATTATAGTAATAATATAATAATTAATAGTAACTATAATATGTATTATTCATAATTATGTTATGTATTATTATTAATAACATTCATTATTGTTATTATAAATCAATATGGAAGAATTGCACCCTTGGTACCTAAAAGTATTTTGCAGTGCTTAGCATATTTCATCTTGATGAGCACAAAAATTCACAAGATGAAGTGTAGCAATAAGTAGTACAAAGATTGGCTTTCAAAGATAATCTTGGGCACCTGGGTGTAATTACAAAGCATTAATCCAAACAACATCTAGATGACATCATAAACTGTTATATCAATCATCTGATCCCTGAGATTAAATTACAACATGGAAGTTAATTCCCTAGAACCTGTTATTATTTATCACAACAACTGTTTCAGTTTTGGGTGGTGAGGGATTAATGTTTGGGCAATTCTTGTGTTGGCACTGACTGTCAGCTCAAACATAAACCTTCAGGGTATTGCTTGCCCTTGACTGTATAATAACATTCACATTGTAGAATTAATCTTGGTGCCATCAAAGCAGGTTTATTGACTTTAACTTGTCTTGATTACTATGAAATTCCACATCCGGCGCTTTAAAAGTCAGTGAGGAGATTGTTCTGGTTTATAAAAGACGCACTGTATCGTTGGATGATGATCATAAAAAAAAACCACACTTGTACATATTTGTATTCCCAAGGTTTGAAAGTTATATAAATAAAAATAATCCTTGCATTTGATACAGCGCTTTTCAAATCCCCATGAGCAAGACAAGCACCATACTTTTGTTATTTTAGTTTTGTAGATCCAGTTTTAGGGCCAGGTTTTAGAAGTGGACACAGTTAGAAAAGTTAGAAAATCTTTTTCATAACAAAACTCACCAGTAATATAAGAATGCCACAAAGTCAGAACAGGAATTATAGCTCTTTGTGATGAGTTAGAAAGCAGCTATTTTTCTAAAGATTTTAAAGGCTGATATTTTGAAGGACGTTTTTTATGTTTCAGATGATCATAGAGCCATGATTCAGAATCTCCCGACAATTTTGCCATTTTCACTGATATTCTGAAATCTTCATTTTCTTCACTTACATCAGCATAAAGCGCAATTTAGTAACAACTCTATCACTAACAAACTGATCTACCTACAATAAGTTATGGCTGATTGTGGGACATTGCTACACACAAATTGCCTGCCTTGTTCACCCTTAAAATGCATAATCACACTACAACATATCTTGAAGCGCTTTGAGGCATCTCATTGATGTGAGGAGGTGTATATCAAATACAAGGATTATTGTTATTTTTAATCCACAAGTGAATATTTGAAACCTTGCCCAGAATATATATTTGAAGTACAGTACAATATCAGAGTATTGGGATTTAAACTGAGTTAGCCCAATGCAGGGTTCAATAGATTATTTGGGGAAGTTTGCAAGGCTATGTGAGAGCGGGGGAGTGGGGTTTGAATTGCCCTTTACAAAGAGCCGGCACAGATACGATGGGCTGAATGGCCTCCTTCTGTGCTGTATAATTCTATGATTTTATGATCTGATCTCTTGTGAACCAATTTACGTCGAACACACATTTCTATTCGCATGTTGACTTTCCTAGGAAAACACTGCCAAAATATTTTAGGCCAGTGTAAAACCAATTTGGAATCTCGCCCAGAATATATATTTCTGTAACATCAAAGTAGCAAGATTTACAGTGAGTTAGCCCAATGCCTGGTTCAATTCTCGTTTTATTGGCATCTTTCCCTCCCTCAACATGCACATGCATCAAACAATCTGGTTTTATAAACTTGACAGAAATCATGCTGAGACCGGAAAATTGTTACAAAATAGTAGGGATGTGTGTTGCATTTTAATTGAACTAACAGATCAAACTAAAGAGGTCTTAACATATCAATCTGCAAACTCCTCCATCAATACTTATTCTATTTTTGTGACTGAGCTGGTTGTATCATCACTTTGCAAAACATCTTATTGACATGTTACAATTAGAGTTTGATTTAAGATACCTGCTGATGTCATATTGGAATCCACCTCAGTCACAGAAAGGAGGAAACTACTGTATATAAGTATCCCACTAAGGATATATTGGAACATTATTATTATGGGTTGATTGAAATAATACTTATAGACATGCAAGTGCTTAAAAAGGTTGTTGATTGTATTCAGGTTTGGTGAATTAGTTGAGAAATTTTGAAAGTTTGTTTCAATTGAAACCTAACCATTACAAACATCTGTTTATCAAACGTTAAATGGTTACATTAACAAGAGCTGCATAAAGCCTAGTTTGAGTGACCGGTTTTACTTAAGTCATGCTGAAAGCAATTTAATATCTGCATTGCAAATCAGATATTTCCTTCCGTGACACAACCTATATGTAAACTTACCTCAGACACAATTATTATTTGAGAAACATTTTCTAGTTCCTACACCCACAATGTGACACAGTGATGTGTGGATATTAGGACTGTAGATACTTTTGCATTCAGGCATTTGTCCCATTTTGTTTTCCTGAACATTTGTTCTGTTGTGTTTTAGGGCAAAATTACGCACAAAAGTTCAATGCACAAACACCAAAGAGCAATTACCAGATACAGTTCTTCATGCTTTCCTTTTAATTGTTTCAGACCATAATTATATACTAAAGTGTGCAGTTTACTGATGTCATTTGTTTCACCACATATTAATTGGATACTATAGTGTGATAAATGTTGTTCAGTGCTCAAAATCCTTGCTGAAGCACGGTGTTGACAATATAATACAGTAGTAGAGTCTATAATTATGGTTGATCATGAAGTGCTTTGTTTTTAAAGCATTCAAGGTTTACATAAGTTACATTTGACCTTGCCAACAAGAAACCTTTTTATTTTGTAAAGTGCATTGCTATTGTGGCACTGGTATTATTCAGACCCTGATATTGGATGCATAGCAATGGTAATTTATTATTTGGAATGAAAATTTTAAACTGAACATGAACACTGTACTAATATTTATTTTAGAATGTTAGTAGCAATCTGTTAAACCAAATTTCCTCTTTTCTCAAGAAATATAGATGTAGATAAAGTGGAGGTGCAAGCCTTTATTTGAAATAACAAAGTCTATTAGCGACAAACATACATGTTGTGCTCTATGCTTTCAATATGAGCTGCAGATTGCGACTGTATATCGCATCCAAGTAGGTAATTAATAGTGGCATCAAAGATATGGTGGATTCATCAGCCAAACATCAGAAATATTCTGTTAAATGGAAAGCAGATGCCTAACTCCTTAGCTAATCTCTCTATGAAATGTTTATATGTAAATGTTGTTGACGTGACAGAAAGGCAAAATTGAAAATGGGTCTAAAGAACATGATACCCTGTCAATGCTCTCATCCTCCTTTTCATTTTTGAGCTAAATATCAATAGTTACAACAGCAATGGTTGAAATTTCTTTCATATTCAGCAGGAGAGCAATGTTGCAATAATTTGAAACTTACTCGGAACAGTCAAAAATTCTAGGCAAGATTACCCAACATAACAATAGCATGGAAATGTCACCCAGTTTTAGCAAAAACTAAAGATAATGCCGTTGCAACGATAGTCTCAGCATCTGTAAATCTTTTGGGGGGCTCTGCAGAGCCGCGTTGTGGAGAGCAGTAATGGTAATGAAGATTGGCTACTCTTTTTCCAAAGTGCTTTCTTCACAATATCAGTGAGATGTGTTTTTTTTCCCCCCCGGCTGTTTATCCTCTGGAGCATTATGATGGCAGCGCACAACAAGTGTAGCTAATGCTGAGGTCAGACCCAGTTTAAGTGTGGACAGGGACAGTGGAGCTGTGGAGATCTACAGTGGTATGTCAGCTTTGTATGGTTAAGCTTGCATTCAGGAGCATTGACACACAATGTGTTTCCACCCCCCACCCCTCCAACCGTTGTTATAATAAAATCTTTATTTGAAAATTCTTTGCCCTGGAACTTTATCCTGAGATGATCTTTTTTAGAGATGCCAAAACTGGCAGGCGTTACAGTATCCTAGTTTTAACCTTAAGGAATTCATTGACTAGACAGTAGCAAGTTAATAAAGCTTGGATAGTTTATGATCTGTTGTGTATTTCTGCTTAGTGAACTGGTAATTGTAAAACTTGAAGACATTATGTTCAGCTTTGTATGTGACATCTTTTCTGTTTTAACAGTTACAGCTCATTGACTACAATTATAAAGCTGCTGTGATTTATTAACATAAGTCTTTTTGGGGCAATGATCCATTACTGTTAAGACATTACAATGCAAAGCTCTTTTTAGTACTAACTATAATAGTTCATGAACTAAAAAGGCATATGCTAAAAGATGAGCAGCTTTATTAGACTAACGTATCTAAGTTCACTAGACTGTTAATTTTAAACTGAAGATACTACAAACAGCTGTGTATTTAATGTCTTTTTAATGTTACTAGTAAAAGTGTCACAATTATCATCAATCTTTTTCATCAATAAATTGTAATGCTCTGCTTCTGATGAGTAAAACTATAAAGAAAACAAACACTAGGAACATCCTAAGTTTTTTTTTGCATCTAGTTCTGTGTTAATTGCACATCACAACAAAATGTCAGAGCAATGAAAAAATAAATCTTACAATGGTGCTGCGATACGCCTTGCAAGGCATGCACACAGACTGGATAATTCTCTTTCATATCTGCAACAACATAGGATAGTTTCAGACTTTGGGTAAGAACTTGCATGTATATAAATAGGTGTATAGGTAAAGTAATGGATGTGCTACAGGTATACAAGCAAATATAATGTCAGCTTAACTCAGTTGCTAACTCTCTCGCTTCCAAAGGCTAAAACTGCATAGCTTGTCATTGAAAACACACTAGCAAGGCTTCTGTTGCTTCTCCAATCAGGACCATTCCTACACATTAAGACTTTGACTTGAAGGATTAACAGGAGCTGAGTGGGAAGAAACCCTGCTCCGAGGACTTCAATGGAACATCTCTGTTGCAAACAATTAGTTTTCTGAGAATCCATTTAATTGCTGTTAATGTTTGCCAATGACTTTCATGCAATCAAACCCCTATTTTATTCTAAAGCAAAATTAGTGACATCTATATTTCTTTCATTCTGCAAAATAAAACCCTGAACCATTCTCAAGTGAAACTGTTGATTCAGTTTGGTAAAACCGAATTCAATTACATTCAATGCTTCTGTTGTTACCACACAGTCCTTAAGATAAGGACTGTATAATTTTTAATTAGTTCAGTATATACATAAAATTAAGTATCTAGAGTACTAATACGTTGACCTAAGAGATCGATCATCCATCTTCATAAAAATTATGGCAGGGTCATTTGAGTACTTGCTTTATGACAGCAAATAAAATGTTGCTGCAATTAACTTCCATGCTATTTCTAATTTAGAAATAAAGAAAGACTGATTGGGTTCATAGGCACATGGGCAAGTGAAATGGTATTTAAAAATTAAGCTTTACTCACTGCTTGACAGCTGTACCATTTCATGAGACCACAAAACTTTTGAACATTATATGATAGTTTTTAAAAAAAGGCTGCAATGAATTGATAGTTACCAACTTTATTGAAACACAAATACATATTGTTTCAAAATGCCATTTTTAGGGCTTCAAACTATGAATCAATCAACAACAACAACAACAACTTTGATTTATATAGCGCCCTCTACGCCGGACAGCGTCTTAGAGAGCTTCACAATAAAGGATCCTGGGGGTGAGCCAGGAGCAGGGGGAGAAAGGTGACTGAAGTAAGGTTGATAATGTAGAATTCTACCTCCTACTTTTAATATTGATGTGCTTGTCAGGGCAAGTTTGCCATTTTTTTTTCAAAGTCTTGTCTATTTTTCATGGGAAATCCACCTACACCAGTATCATGGTGCCAAAGTTGATGTAGATGTACACATTTCATCCACAAAACACACAGTCAATATACTTTACATGATATTCTGTGAAGCGCTTTGAGACATCTCAACAATGTGATAAAGCGCTATATCAAATGCAAGGATTATTATTATTATTATTATTGATGTTTTTTGACAGACATTTCACCTTTTAATAACTGATTCAGGTAGCATTACAATATCATAAAATTAATAATATTAAGCGTGGTAGGGAGCATTATTCACAAATAGGAAACATCACAGCTGAATATCACTACTGCTCATAATCCCTCAAAAAAATGTTGTCACTTCAATCCACGCCTGTTTGTGTGCTGTGTGCAATCGGCTGCCGCGTTTTGCTCACAAATATACAGTCAATTCACTTTACAGGATATTCTGTAACTGCTTTGAGATGTCTAGAAGATGTGAAAAAGCACTGTATCAAATGCAAGGATGATTATTATTATTATCCCAAGACACAAAGTGGCTCTCAACATTACAATACCTGATGTTCAGCCTCAAAAAATCAAACTTGATGACAGTGCAATAATAGCAATACTCCTTACATTTGTGTAAGTGCCTTATCACATCCTCTAAATATCTCAAAATGTGAGGATTATCGATTTTTACGGGCAAGAGTAATTTAACCATTTAGCTGTAAAGTTTCTTATTTATAAAAAGTGGGCTATTAAGTTCATGGATTTCTTGATGGGTTGACTATTGTGTACCTCTGTGTTTTCATTAATTTATAAAGTGAAGCAACCCAACAAAGAAATGGTAGAATTCAGCTACTAAAGGCTGATGGACTTTTGATGTCCATACATTTTGATGTCTTTTTAAACCCATGTTGCCTGGTGAGTAGTATAACATTAAACTCCTATAAGCCTAAATGCCCCCAAACATATATACCAAAGTGTATTAATATTTTTAATATATTTAATACTGATCCGAACTGAAAATACATACTGGGGCTGTCATATGTAACCTTCTCATTCAGATAAGAAGAGCGTTCCGTGTGTCAATGAAACATGAGCCATATTCTATTTCACCAAAGAGAAATGTGCAGAACATGTGTTTTCTAAAATAAATGCATTGTGTACCAAGTGCTCTACAAGCAAGTTCTTTTTATTAACAGTCTCATGGGAAGTTCTAATATCCACTGCCTGTTAGTCCAGGAAGTAGGAAATTCATGAGTGGGTATAAGCTTTCCTATGTTCAACAGAAACGGGCTGGAGCTCAGTGATACTCAATATGCACTTGGTTCTCTCCTGTTGAGTTTATTGCTCAATGTCCCAGATATGGATACTTGTATCTTTGATAAAAAGTGAAATTTTAGTAATTGACAGGAACTTAGTCCGTCGTCTTCTCCGGGAACAGAGAAAAGATATTTTAACAATTGTGCTTTTCAGAATTTATTCCTTTGCACTTCCTCAGACCTTTGAGTTCAAAAAGACCATTCTTACACCCAACTGTTTCAGTAAAATAATATATTTTTCTTCATATTATTGGCAAAACACCATTCATTCAAATATGTCCGGTATCTTTTCGTTTACAGAGTGAACATTTTTCGACTAACCATCTCGAAATACATTTCTTTTTTTTTTAAAAGTTGTAATTATTTGCGAAATGGTGCTGTAAATAAAATGATATTGTAACATAGCCACATTGCAAATATTCAAGCAAGCTGTGCATTATATAAGTTTGAATCATTAGTATGTTCATCCATACTTTCATACTCAGAATTACTTTCTCCAGAAACTATTATGTGAAGAGAAATCTGATCACAAAGTCTTGGCTGTTTTTATTTTGTTGCATTTTCATAAAATATTTACCAAAGAATCATTTTTAAAAGCAGGTTTAATAGTACAGGAGATGCCATTTCTATATGTTGTTCTCCGTTGCTAAACTGTTTGCTATCAAGTGAAAATTAAGCATTAATATTTTTTCTTAGGGCATAAGTCATTCCAAACCATCTAATTGAAACTGGAGTATCATTTTCCTTAATGCTGCCAGAGAACCTAGGGCCAGACATTCCTCTCCATTAATGTCAGCAAAAATACCAACCTGCATAAACAGGATTTGCATATTGGGTATTTATATAAAATTAGTTGTTTAGCACAATCGCTGAATATTCCCGCCGGCCCAAAGAACACAGCGAAAGTGTTTGCCAAAAAGAAACACAATTGAGCTTAAGCTAAAATTATAGAAAAACATGTGTAACATTTCTGATGCTGAGATGACATATGTTAAGGTAACATTTCACCTAAGGTCAGATGTGGTGTGTGTGAAGACGCCAAACTTGCAATGTAATGCTATGTGAACATAGAGCACAATATTTTCTGCTCAGAGCATATTTGGGGTATTTTCAAGTGGAAAAGGAGAAGAGGGAGTTTGATTGAGTGTGAAAGACATTGGAAGCTCTCAAGAAGGTCTATACCGGTATACAACAGGAAGAGCTTTCCTAACACTGTCTGATGTGTGATATTCTGTAATTGAAGATGTGTATTGGTGAGTTACAAACTAGTGTTTGGAATTCCATTCGGGGCTAAAAGTTAGAATTTAAGTTGTACTTCACAAGCACAATAACCAGATCTGCCTCAGGGAGACAACATTTCATCTCTCCCCCACCACACCTCAAATTATTCATTATTATTAATGAGCCAGTGAGAGTTTGCTGTCCAATTTGAGGACTCTTAATTTCATCTAGCAAAGCTAGATGAAGCCCCCGCTCCCCCGACCACCCCCCCAAAAAACACACCAATTCTGACCAAGTAAGTACAGTACTGATCTTTTAACATAAATGCTATAAACCTATTTGAATATGACTGATGTAGTAATATAATTCTTGAGTCCACAAACTACATTGTACAAATGGATTGGTTAAAAAATAAGGGAATTGATAAAAAACAAAATATTAATGAAAAATCTACAACCACTATGTGTTTGCATGCAATCAATAATGTTGTGATTTGATCCAACTAAATATTGTATCAATCTATCACTTTCAGAAGCAAACCTTCAATAACTTCATTCTGGTTGAAACCTTTGGCTCCAGCCAATCTGTCATGTTTTTGGTCCAGGTAGGGAAAGTTAAAAACCTAAAGTTAGAAAACGAAATCTCAAGACTGCTGTATATTCCTATCCTCCAAATAAAAAAGTTTTATTTTAAAAATAAATCAATATTTATTTGATTTCATATTTGTATGAGAAATACATTCTGGCTCTAAATATTTTAATAAATTACATAAGTTTTGTGATATATATTCTTAGTGGTATACTTAATGGATGTTTTGTTTATAAAATTTTCATACAAAATAATAACAAGCGGATTGGAATCATTATTTGGAAATTTTGTTAGTCACAGTTGGTTTATATGAAATCTTTCAATCCATTACAGAGTCATTTTCAAACTGTTTGGGGTCCATTATATTGTTTTGAATCACACATTTTCTTCCAGTTTATATTTTAAAAATCTCAGGCTGTAGAAAAAAGTGGTGAAGCTTACCCCAAAGGCCTTAAATTCAACACCAGAACATCTGCAATTGTAGTTTTCTCCTTGGGAATAAACATTTCCAAATCACTGCCTGTGAGGCTTGATTTGTATCAAGGTCAGAAGAAGCAAACATCAAAGAACATTATTAGATTATTTCCATTTTTTCCTATTCCTTTATTGTTAAGATGTGCTATTGAGCAATACTGACATAACCACTGTCTAAAACAGGTTCCTTTCTTCTGGGCAATCAACTCAACTGGAAAGCAATCATTTTATCCCAATGGATTAAATCAAAACATTGCCCAGGATATTCTTACTTTATGGCACAATGAGAGGTGGTTAATATTGTCATTCAGTTTATCTGATGATGCTAGCGACAACTGATTTATCTAAACCCTCACTAATGTTCTCTCTAAGGTAATAGCACTTATTCTGGTACAATGAAAAATGCTCAAGAATTTGCAGTGAATAACACATGCCTTTCCTTCAAAATCTTAACAAAAGGTCTTAGTGATAGGTCTAGGGAATTTGTATACCAGTTGTGTGGATGGATTTTCCTGATGCTCGTTTTATGCATTGATCTCAAGTGAAGGCTCCATAGATGGGTGCTCATGTTTTCATTCTTTCCTGTTCATTCCCTTTACATGATTCTCCCACTTCACTAGATTCACTTGATGAATTCCTAGAAGTTCAGTGGTAGCTGGACCATTGAGTTTAACAAACCTTGCTAAGAAGTCAATTCCTTTCTTTTCTGAGGAAAGATATTCTAAAGTGAATGCACGTCTCGATATGCATGCTATGCTGACTGCCCATCTATAACGTGGTCCATCGACCACAAGTTGAGATGTTCACTTTGTTTTTGTAAAAGATACTATTTCAAGTTCGCAAAACATTAGCTCACAACTATCACATCCAGTTTGAACGTGAAGCAGTAAAGTATCTTTAAAATGTGTTGTACCTGGTGACAGAGGAATTCTCGCCACTCTAATTAAAATGTGATTTATGTCTGTCAATTAACAGCCATTGTTTTAAGAAATAGAGTAATATCTTCATGACCATGTGAGACCCAAGATTCTTTTTGGTACTGATAGTACTATATGGGCGCAAAACGTGACATGTGATGTGATAATTATCACATGAAATAATTTCATTAATCATCTTTTCAGAAAACTTGCATTGAAATACCAGGCTCACTGGGTGTTATGTTCATTGGCTTTGGACACAATCATTTTGAAGTTGTGGAGGAGCAGGAAATTGTTTGCCCTGAGACAGCTATAGGAGCAGAATATCTGACAATATGATTCAATCAATCAAAAAATCAAAATAGCACTTTTCACTTCGTGAGGATGTCCCAAGGCGCTGGTTTTGTAACACTATTGATAATTGTCACAAGTGAATGTTAGGGTTTCACCCCTATTTGAGTGACACACCTTTGCGTTTTGTGACTTAGATTAAGCATCCATTTTCAAGACTGAAGGAAAATTTAAGATTTAACATGTAATGATTAGAAGAATCTTACTTCCCCAATTTAAGTGGTCATCTTCACCTATTTGTCCTATTATTTTGGACGCGGAATACTAATCAGTAGGTGTGTTATAACATTTTCCTTGTTGGCTGTGTCTCCTGAAAATAATGTACTGTATGTTGTATTTGAATACAAACTCCTTCGCTTTACCTTGAGCCACATTTTTCTGTGCAGAAAAAAGAGAAGAAAAAAGTTAAAAGTCTTGGAGCAAAAAGTCTGGCCTTATCACAGGCTTGGGGGGTACACACTGTCGTTTTACTCAAATACCAACGCAGACTTCCCAGTGCTGTTGGGGACTGGGGTGTTGCGGGGGGGGGGGAAGAATAAATGGCTCAAGCTGTTACTAATGGAAACCCTCTGTGTGTTAACTGTAACAGATGGAAAATCTTTTAGTGTTGAGGAAAATTTCAGCCTGAAAGATGCAATACCTCTGTACATTTGTATCTCTCCTTTAGATGTGGAGAACTTTCTGCCGACTTGTAAAGTTCGTTATTGAACTGGTGGGACATTCATTGAGTTGTCTCATGATTATGAGGGCAGTTAGATATCTGGGCGTAATATTCCAGTAGGCCCTGACAGTTATTGTAGTCATTTCCAGAGTAGTGCAAATACAGTACTATACTTGGGTAAGACAATCAGGAGGAGTGGGAGGCTAATAGGTGGTGACCTCCCAAGCTAAAGCCACCAAGACCCTAAGAACATTAGAACCTGAAAGACTTGTAAAGCAGTATTAAGATACAAGCTTATTAATGGTGTATATAATGGTATCCTATCGAAGCGGCAGAGGACATTAACTGAACATCACCATAGTTAAAAGAGCTAAATTTTGAGAAGATGACAAACATCAAGTATTCAATATTTTAGATGCATAGATTCTCATTATAAATGTTTTAACACAGTATTTGATCTATAACATCAACATCTCAAAAGTGTTTCACAGGCTTTACTTTTAAGAGCAATGGCTACATATTTGTGGGGAAATACTGCAGCTTTTTTGCTTATAGCAAGTATCACACACACATTAATGAGATGAATGATCGATTTATTTGGCGGACTGTAGACCAGGGTACTGGGAGAAAATCCTTCCATTTTTTTTAGTGGCAACCTGGACAATAGTTCAAGTTCCAATAAGAGGCTTGATTCAATAACCAGAGAACTACAAATTTTATCAGGCTGACACGCAGAGTCATATCTCCTCTTACAGTGATAGCACATCATTGCTTTATACCAGCTAGAAAGTCAGCACTGCAGTTGTCTCAAATCTCTGCAATGCAGTATACAAAGTGATACAGTATATGCATTTGTATTGATAATCTGCCATCTGCTCTCTTCACAGAACAGGAACCAAAAGGAGTCTCTTATTTAGAGCGGTAGACCCATACACGCGAGCACAAAGCATCACTAAGCCACTGTGATGCATCAGCCCAAAATTATCCATTACGGTAGTCCTAGCTAATTTGAGGAAGCACAAGATGAGTTACCAAACACTGGCAAAGGACTCCAAATGGGAAGACAGACCTAAAGGTGCATGCTTTTAAAAGCGTAGTGCATGAGAAAGGTACTGGAGAGTGGCTTGTATGCATTCAATCTACTGTACATTGGAATTTTCTGCAACACACAGGTTTGGCTAACGTCCATGAGTCTTCCTGCGACAAAGGAACAGGAATAGACCAATCAGCCCCTCAAGCCTGTTCCTCCACTCTATTAGGTCAGCACTGATCTGCATCTCTACTCCAAAAAGCTGCCTTTATCCTACATACCTTGATACCAAGACCTAACAAAAATCTATCCACCTCACTCTTGAAAATTTGAATGGATCCTGCATCCACAGCCATTTCAGGGAGAGACTTCCAGATTTCCACTATCCTTTGTGCGGGAAAAAATGTTTCCTGATTTCGCTCCTCAATGGCCTAGCTCTAATTTTAAGATTATGCCCCCGTGTTCCGGAATCCCCCAACAAAATAGATAGTTTCTCTATTTAATTGTTTGATTAAAAGAACTGTTTTTTTTTTCATTTAGACCATCCTAGATTTTAAAGGCACTGGGCACTTTCACTTCTTGACAAATGCAAAATTTTAGCCAGAAACTAAAGGAGGCTAATTAGTAGATGTTGAGCAAGCTCGTAGTGTTAATTTCCAATTTGAATTCTGCAGTCCGTTTAATGTACCTTTTGCAATCTGAGGAATTTTGCGACCCTCATTTCTTAAAGCAGGAGAGGATCTGCCCAACAAACAAAAGGGTCTTTGCACGTAATTAAAAATTCTCACACCCTGCTTAATAATGAGTGGCAGCTTCTTGCAGCAACAACAGAAATTGCAGCTGGTGACATGGGCCCTCAGTATTGTTTTTTTTCAGTGTAGCTTCCCACAGGCCTGAATGATCTCCAGTAAACCTTGTTAATTAGAGCAGTGTAACTTCCCCAATAATTATTTTAAATAGTCCCGATCCCATATTAGTTACAAATTTATCATTAAAAATCTCTAAGCTAAACACTTCACCTGGAGAAGAGAGACTGTTGAAGTTTTCAAAGGTCATGCAGATCTTTCGAGAATTATTTTGAATAATAGCCTGTAAAAAGCATCATTACATTTTCTACATATTAATGATTAACACTCTGAATGTAGCTGTTGCGTTTTAACACAAAATATAGGTGTGAATATTGTATTTATTGCATTAAACTGGCATTACCAGCACTCTGTGTTTGTTTTCATATTATATATTGATAGAATTTAAAATGACCCTCTCAAATGGCTCTCTGCACCATTTGCAAAAAGCATTGCCTAAAGGCGAGGATTTTATATTCACATTTACATTACGAGCCAGAGGCAAAACAAAATGCACAAAAACAGGAGAGCAAAAAAACATTAGTCATTTCACTGGTTAAAATATGCACAGCACTGGGTAGCAAGGCTGACCATAATTTTGTATTCGATTTTAATGCAGCCTTGTACTCCACTGAGATTTCAGTAACTGACAGCATCTTTTTCATTGCCCCAAGCCCCCCAACCTCTTGCATGTATTTGACCTTGGGCATTATTATGTTGCTCCCGTGTGTGCTTTGGTGTGAAGCGAAACCATTTGCATGTCCTATTCATTCCTTCCAATCAAACTAGCTCAAATGCTGAGCTATAACTGAAAAAAAAATTCAATGCTTCTCGTGATGGATGAGATCCTATTAGCTGCCTTAACCCATTCTGGCAGTCTCCCTTTTTTTCTTGTGGACGCTTTGCTGCTGAGTTGTGAGAGCGCATAAATTCCAGGCCTTTACTTGGCTTGCCAAAGTAAGGTCAGGTTCACAAGGAGCTGTCCGCTGGTTGCAGCAAACACCACCATGTGTTTAGTGCTTGATGAATTAAAAGGATGCTGCCAACTTAATTACACTGTAACCCTTCTATAAAGGAAGGGCAGAGCTGATTAACCAGAGAATAATTGGAGACTGATTGATGGCTCTCTCCCTCAGTGCTAAAGGCTGTATATCTAATTATTCCGCCCCAAGCCTAATTTTTCGTCACCACTGCTGGCACGTTTGTCATCAGCGATAATATATGCTCTCAGCATTAAAGTGTTATGGATTGAGCCCGAGGTTACTGGAACAAAATCTAGGAAATGGCAAGGAAACAGCTCAATGTTCTCCAAATGTGTCACCTGCAAATGGCTAGCTGCACTAAATCAAAACACCAACAAAGCTTAAAGCAGTTTAGTAGCATTCTGTCACACTATGTGTTTTGCTGGTGCACATTTTTTCTTCATGGTTCAATAAGCATATACATTAAAATGGCAGTAATATATTTCACAAAATGTATGCTCCAAAAATTGTTATTCGGAGAACAGAATGCAGTATCACTTGAATGCCACACAAGTATTAATACTATTTAGTTTTAGTCAAAGTGACATTTTATGTGCAATGTTTACTTGCTGAAAATTATATACAGTAATTTAGCTCCATCTCAAATTTGATTCTTTTGATGTTGCTTTGTCAAAGGAATAATGGGACATATACTGTTAACTGTCTGGATGTTTAACTTTTCAGTTGTGGCAAAATGAAAACCATAACAACAACCTATTTTGCTAATTCAAAGAATACAAATAACAAATGTAACTTCCTTTTTTTAGGTATACAAAGCTACAACATTTATTTTTACACACATTGACTGCAGCTCACACTTTTAGTATTCGGTAGTCTATTACTTTTGGTGCACTGTATCTGCTGTAGCAACTACTGGAACTTTTTGAGTTCAGTTCAAATGAATCATTCAAGTGAATGCTGGCCAGAGGTGAGATGCCAAACCAATTTGTGGAGGCCCAGAATGTATCTACACAAGCACAGCACCTCCTGGCTGCCAAACAAGCAATATTGCTGACATTATCGATGGAAATGAGCAAAAATATTCTGTCCTCTTATTTGGGAAAGCACTTTGTAGAATGTATGAGTGACTGGAAGTTATGGGTGGAGGGGGTGGGAAAGGGGAAATATGTTGTGTAAGGAAGTGTTCAAAATCTGAATAAGCTGCACAAAATATTTATAATTGTTGCTTAGGCAGCTTTTGCCTCTTTTTGTTCAATTGCAACTTTCCCAACTCATTATTTCCCAACTTATTGTTGTTGTTAATTTAGTTTCCAGTGGGTATATATCTTCCCAGGTTCAACCTTTTCAAATCTACAGCATTCCGGAAATAGTATAAGCAAAATATTCAGTGTTGTGAATTCCATTCCACTCTCCTTAATAATAGATAAACATAAAAAACATTTATTTCTTGCAAAATGCAAAGGTACTAAGCGGTTTAATGTATACATGAGAGCCTGATATCATTAGGAATTTTACATTCATGAATGGAAATGTTATTCCCCTTCATGGAGCTCAATGAAATTATACTTGAGATGCCAGACACTAATGTACACCTGACTGACAGAAAATGTGGCTTTTCCCCCCAGTGTAAAATATTGTAATGTATCATAGATGATAACCAATCAGCAAACATTTTGTAATGTTATTATTACCCAACACATACTGCCATTCACTCTGTGTATTAAATAAAGCGGTCAATATTGGCTGGAATTACAATAATAATGCTAATCCAATAATAACTAGGGTTAACCCTTTGAGACATTCTTGCCTTTATCCCACTGTGAAACCTATTCAGAACTGACTTACAACAACTCTCTAAAGATAAGTAATTGGAGGTGGATGTAGAGACATTATATAGAACTGAAGAATATTTCTCAATGTACTGTGTATTTGAATTAAAGTAACAAATTGTCATCTTACAATGTGTTTGCCCTTGATGCAGAAATGCTAATGGTGTCTCTCAAGGTTGAAGGCAGGACCTTTATATTCTACATATACTGTAAGTGTGTACAAATGCACATCTGTAATAAAGTACGACAGTTTTTATTCATGGCATGTAAAATATGACAGGGACCTTGTAGGCATATTGAACAGCTGGCAGTTAATTTCTCCTTTCAGACCCTATGTTGAAATACAGGTTGACATATTTCCATGGGTAGCTGAAATAATGTGTGGCATTTACAAGACAGAGGCTCTGTCATGAAATAAGAAAATGTACAGATTAAGTGAGACTTTTCTGCCACCAAAAGTAAGAGATGTGCTATCCTTTGTATTCCAATTACCTGATGGAACAATAATTGATTAATATAATAATGTCTCCAATCGTCAGCAAACTTTAAACCTTTTGGCCGATGAATTTTCTGATACTTTGTATACATATATACACACACACACAGACATACCAGGTTTCACCATGGTAATATCTACAAAACATAATTAAGTATCCTAATGAAGTACAGTAAACTCCACATAACTTGTCATTTCAAGGTAAAGGGATTCAGTGATTAATTATGCAATGTGACTAGTTATCAGTCTGCATCAATAACTGTGCTTATTCCATATCTATATGCAATGCAGAGTCACCAGCCTGTAATTGATGATAAATTAACATTTTTAACTGTGTAGGATAATTTGATGAGCCGACTCAGTCCAGGCTCATTCCTTCACAGAGTCTTTGGTCCCAGCCTTATGCTCCCAGGCTGCATTTACTTTTCAACACTTCGAGACAGGCAGTGTTCATTTTTCTTCTTTGTAAGATTAAATCCTCCATTCTCTAGTATGCTCCATCTAGCAGCCTCACTGAGAACTGACACAAAACTAATCCAACTACTGGAAGCGGGCTTGAGTGGCAGCCAGTCATGGGACATGAACTTACAACCTTATGGTTAGGAGTCAAGCACTCAGTGACGTAAGCTACCAGGTCACCCCAAGGTAATTTATATTTTTATAGATTTCAGTGTAGGTTGACGGTTGACAAACCTCTTAGAAAGATACAATAATGTAATTTGAAATCCCCCTCCATGTGTGTATATATATATTATATATATATATACATACACAAGACATACTTAGCTTCTTTCCTGCATCTTTTGTCATTTTGTCCCCACTCAGATTTTTGCGGTCTTTAAGGATCAAAAGGATTTTCGGATTCTCAGTTAAGGATTAGCAGAGTGCACCATAAATTGGAAAGCGGGGGGAAAGAAGATATTTGCCTTCTTTCCCAATCCAACATTGGATTCAGAAATCATTCAAAAGCTGCAATTTTTTTTTAAATGAGAGGACCTTGACGCCTCCCTGTGGAGAACATGCACTATTTGGACTGAAGGCATAAAAGTGGAAAAATTAATGGTAAGCTGTTCATCTGTCACTGCTGCCAGGCTGATGGTTCCACAGTGCAGAAAAGGGAGGAGATGACATGCCCTCCAGTCAAGGGCATGACTGCCCGCTGTTCTGATGATATAAGCACAAGGCTTTGGATTCTTGGTGAATAGACATCAACTGGATGAAGCATAGAGAACTGATGTTCATGTAAATCCTCCGTCTCAGTCTTTTTCACTGAATTGCACACCATATTGTACTCTATGAAAAACTCAATTTAGATTGGATGCGAACATGTGTTTTCTAATCGTGCTGAAATATATTTTTGGAACTTTTTCATAATTAGTCTTTTTTAATCTACACTGGCAATGTAGATTAATCACATCTGTCAGATTCTGTTTGAATAATATTTTCCTGTTAATAAGAGTGCAGTAACATCATTTTAACTGCACAGTAATATCAATATAGTCCTTTAAATACAACGTGAAACCAATATTTGCCGAGTCATTTGAATCAATGTCTTATAAACCTCAGGAAAGTAAGGTATCTTACAATACTAAGGGCTTCAGCCTCTGTCCTGCACACAACTCCCACAGAATCCAACAGCTGCTTAAACCGTGTCAGTAAATCAACCTTCTCTTCTTGTATTTATTTTGATTGGATTTTTTGATTGAAAGAGCACATGGCGTTGTATGTGAGATATTCCAAGGAATGTGGAGAGTTTATTAAGAATTGCCAGTTCTTTCTTCACGTTTTCTATTTCAAGGCCTCTGGCATTTAATCAGAACAAAACGGGAGCCCATTGACGTTACCTAAGAAGATGTGAATTATCAGATTTTACGGTTGAGTAAGACATTCTTCCATTTGGGAACTTAAATCATTTGAGTATTAGATTATTTTGTCTGTTCAGTATATTTCACACATGTGAACAGTATTCTCAGCATTTTCAACATATTAATAATAATCCTTGCATTTGATATAGTGCTTTTCAAGACTTCTAGATGTCTCAAAGCACTTCACAGAATATAGAGTGAATTGACTGTATATTTTGTGGGGGAAATGTGGCAGCCAGTTGTGTACTGCAATGTCCCACAAACAGTCATGGATTGAGATGACCAATTTATTTTTTTAAAATATTGAGGGATTATTATCATGAAAATTGCCTAAGGTTTCACCTTGCCTGGAATTGAACCCAGGACTCTTGCTGTCAAGGCAAGTGCTCTAACAAATGAGATATAGGACTCCATATGGCTTCCATTTCACATCAACACCAACTTTTCAATTTGGTTCCTAGATTTCTTACCACCACTAGTATTTGGCCACCACTTAACTTCAGTTTCATTATTATCAAAATAATTTAAGAACAGCACTGTCGCATTACAACAACAACAACAACAACTTTGATTTATATAGTGCCCTCCACGATTGGCAGCGTCTACAACTGAATTTATAAGAAAGACTTGGTATTTGATTCAACATAATGCCACTAATGTGATGGAGAGGGTATACAGATCTAAACATTAACACAGGGTGACTGTTATTTGCTATTATAAAGCAGATAATATTTTGTGGTACAGAGAATATTGCTCTGGAGTGCTGTTCTGTAATTCCCTCTTTACTGGACACTCATACATAGATATTTTAATAATACCAGAAATGCTATTGACCTTAAACAAAACAACAAAATTACATCAGTGATTAGATTAGTGACTGGGCTCTACAGTCAATGTCCCCATGATATACCTGAAAATAATACAGTACTTATCTGGAATAAATATTTACATTCTTATATCACCATGTAATGCAATATTATAATCCGAGAGCCATTATACAACGGTACAATTACAGAGACAGCATCAGGGTCCAAAGCTAGATTGTGAGGGTAGGGTTTACTTCTGTCTTAAAACTTGTCAAAGCCAATAACTGATGCTAAGCAAACACTGCACCGTTTTGGACAGGTTTTCTGAGGATAATTGGTCAATACAAATAATACATAGAAGATTAATTTCTTGCAAGAAATTGTTATCTTGTGAGACAATAACTTTTATCATTGCATGGAAAGGGTGAGGCTCTTAGTTATTTGTATAATTCTGTCACGTTATTCTTTTGATGGGAATGTATATAGTGTTTTCCAGTGAATGATTTCTATTTGCATCTTATTGTCAGCCTTTTTATAGTTTCTCATGTCTGTGCTTCCATTTGCATGCAGATCCTCACATCTCAACACAGGGCAAACTCAAAGAAACAGCTGGCAGCATTTGCATGAAAATGAAGCACCCTTTTTCTATTTGTTTGTTCATTATAGAAAAGACGATAATCTGCCTAAAATTTGCAAAACAAACAAAGATCACAGGTTTTTTTTTGCAAAATGCATCCAATTGCATAAAAAAAAATATTTTGCCAATGATTAGAAAAGGAAGGAAAAATGCTCATGGGGAAATAAATGTATTGCAATGTATGTTTTTGAGATTTCTTCACTACCTGATAACTGATAAGATTAGTATTTAAATATCCTTAACCCAAATATACAAACAGAAAAGGTTAGAAATTTGATTTACTACACAAAGAGCACATCTTTTTTCATAAATTGTAAGTTTAGTAATGTACAATGCAAAGTTTAGTTTATTTTCAAAATAAGGCCCTTCAATGAATTTCAATTTTGACTAGGTCACTACGCTTTCACTAAGCTTTTTGTCTTAAAGAGATATTTGCAGAATAATGTCATAGGTTTGCATTTCAACATTTTCCATTCTTTTCCCCAAATTCCAAAATGATCTTTAGGGAGATACCACTGCAGGGTGACTGTTATACAACATGTGATGCTGAAACCAGAAATAAACACTGGATCCCAGCAGGAAACAGACTTAACATAATCTGATGAGTTACTAATATTTGGGAATTAATATAGATAAACAATATGGGGAAAATACAGAAATTTATGAAGAGCTGGGAATAACGTGTTGGAATCAGCACACTGGAGACTTAGCCAGGTGAAAGCTTAGTTGATCTGCTTTTCCATCGTCTTACCTAATACGTGTTGTGGACCATAATGCTGCTATAAACTCCCTCAGTTCCGCATACACCATCTGGTGCCCCAATGTGTGTCTGAAGATAACAAAGAACATCCTGCTTTCTTGAGTGAAATGCTAAAACCTCCTATATGAAACATTGCAAAGTTTTTTCTTCGTTTCTTTCATTTTCATACAAATGATGTACTAAATGTTTGCTTCAGGCAAGTTGATCCCACAAATATATCCATTTTTAATGAGAAACTAATTATAAAATTATAAGCGACGTTAACTGAGAAAACCTTCGATTGCAAAGCAGCATTTACTTTTGTCAAAATAAATAGATGCATGTGCAGATGCCTACTGACAGAGGCTGTTATTTTGTATATGTTTTGCATGGCAAATGACTTGTTTATCCTTTGACTTGTGCCAAGTTTGAATACTGTCAATTTACACATAATTTCCACTTTACTGGTTTCTTGACCTTCGGCTGCAAATGTCTTCCAGCCCTCAGTCTGACTATGTTGGATGCATTCTAATTAATATTTTCCCTTCAGGCAAATATTTGTTTCTTCAGATCTAAATCCCTCTTCCGTTCCATATGTAGGCATTCTGCAGATGTTCACCATTCTTGGTTGATGCTATCAACACTGTTATAGCTGTCTCTTGTTCTCCCATAATGGCCTTTATTAGAACAGAGAGAAATAAATTAATGGATGCCTTTTAAATAGCTGCTTACTACACATAACATCATGAAAATTGCCTTTGTGGTTACAAACTAATGTAACAGCAACTTTGATGGAATGGATTCAAGTTATTTATTTATACAGAAAACAATATAATTTAGTATGAAGAAAGTGCCTGAAAAGAATTTAATGATTTAGAGTTTTTGGGGAGGAAAATTGCATCCTATAGCCAAGATTTTAATATTAAATATCTATGTGGAGGGTTATTTAAGTGGGTTATTTATCCTTAATCAAACAGTCATACGTATTCCACTAGTTTAATATTTCATTTATCTGTAAAATATGTTGTGATATATTTGATACTTGTAAGAATTTCATCACAAAATGTATTTTTCACTGTATTTAAAAACATGTTTGCATATGAACTGGAGGTAAAAAAAATAATGATAACCTTTCATTTCAAGATGTTTGGCTCCATTTTAACACATTTAGTGTGAAATCACCGGATCTCTTGCAAATCACTTTCTGGGTTGAAAAACAAAATGCACTTTAACAAGATGTTTGACTTGTTTTGTGAAAGACAAATGCCTAACATGTTTCACTTAACCATCCAGTACAAACACATATATATTTCTCCATTAAAATACCATAGCCAGGACACTTCACCTATGTGATAGATTTGTTTTAAATATTCTATTTTGGGTGCTAATAACCAGAAAATGGTCACCGTGGTAGACGCATATCATTAAAAATTTAATTTATCCATATTGCAAGGTGCCAAAGGGCAAGAAACACACAGGACCTGTCCATCGGGAGTGTGTCAAGCTCAGGAGTTAAAGCAAACAAAGAAGGTCAAGAGACAAAGCATTGACAAATTCTAACCTTAATAAGGGGTGATAGGATCAATAATGATAATAATAATCCTTGATACCATCTTTCAAGTTGGGAGGATATTCCCAAAGAATTTCACGAGATATACTGACATTTATCATATGCTTAAGATTATCCAAACCAGCCTGGGAATTCCACATTCACAGGTTGATTGGTTTGCTCAAACAGTGATAGATGACTGCTGGGACAAAAACACCCCACCTCCACCACCGGTTGTGGAATCAAGCAATCTCAGGTAGTATTGTATGCCACACAGAATACATTGGAGAACACACCAATCTTAGAAGACTATCCCGTAATGCATCAATCTAACAGTTCCATCTCCCAGTCCACTTTTGTATATCCTGTCAAGTGAGATTACAAATCCGTGTTGAATGCCAATGTTTTTGTGCAGTCCGAGGTCCAGTAGAACTGGTTTCAGACAGCCCAAACTAATTAATTTGAAATCATTATCAGGCATCAGAATGAAGCAACATTAATGCTCAATGCACACAAACCTCGAGCTTGAAGAAGATCGTTCTTTGATCTGTGCTATTTTATTTCTCAGCATTCTTCACAATAAGGACTAGTTGTAGCTACATTTTTCACATGCTGGATAAAGTAATCTCTTCATACTTGAAAATTTATTTCTATGCAGAAACATTTCCGTAAAATTTAAACATCTACTAAAATGCATTTACAATCAATACACAAAGCTGCTGAATCTTCAAGGTGCCAAGAAAAGTTATTTGCTTCTATGTAAATGGAACCATTTTGTTCACATAGGTCTAATTTTGTTTTCAAGATTGCAAACTAACCAAATGCAGGCTTCGTTATTCAATATTGCTAACATCTAACCTTTGAGTGGTCTAATCATGTTAGTAAGGGCCTTTTCACCTTGGTTCAAGTCTTATTTCATTAGAGAGACAACCCAAAGTTCTAAGAGACCATGGCTGTTTAATCAAAGTGATTAAAAGGGTAGGTTTCACCATGTTGTTGTGTCTTCTTGTTTTCCCAGTTGCATATTGATTGTCTTTCATCTATGAGCAGAGGAGAAGCTTTGAAAGTGCAGTGGGAATGCTTTGGATATGACTACGTAAGACATAGTGATGGAAAGTCACAGCTGAGGCAGAGGCGACAATAATAGACATGAATACAATGAAGAAACAGGAGGTAAATGGTGAAATGAAGAAGCAGAGAAGAGCAAAACATTGAGCTAATAGAAGTTAGTAAAGAAAAAAATCAGTTGTGAAATGTTTTAAGGCATGGTTTGTTCAGAGTTGTTTGACAGGGTGTGTTGAGAATACAATAACACTATACAAAAGTATTCAAAAACAATCTTAGAAGGGAGAAAAAGTTTTTTAGTGGAGATGTACAGCAGACTTGTTACAATAGTGCACCTACATGCTTTAAGACATCTTCCCAATTTGAAAGCTCTATATAAATGTGAAATGCACAGAACAGTGTACCAATAGTATTTTGTTTTGTTCACCAAGAAGTGAAATTTCGCCCACAAATATACAATCAATTCACTGTACAGTATATACTATGAAGCGTTTTGAGATGTCTAGAAGGTATGAATAGGACTATATCAAATGCAAGGATTATTATAAATTCTGTAGTAGTTAAACTTAAAGCATCTCTGCTCCCACATTCTGGAACTCTACTCAGCAATCACTCTCCCTCACCTGCTTCTTGCCTTCTTCAAGTCCTGTCTGAAGACCTTCCCCTTTGATCGTGCATTCGGCCACCCTCCTGTCCTCCTTCCTTTCTGACCCCAACTCCCAGCTCGGGACCAAACCCATAAATTGTCCAGCGCAACTGGATGTCATTCCGTCATGAAGGGCGCTGTACAAATGTAATTTGTTGTTGTTAAAGCCCTGTATTAAAATATATCCCAATTTTCTATCCCCCAGGATCTATTTTCCAAATAATCTATTTTCCAAATAATGGATTTGGTGATAATTAATATCTTCAGCACTGGGCAGCATTTCTTCTTTAGCTGGCGTGGTTTCGAGCCAATTTTACAGATGAAAGCAACATGCACATAAAACCCCAGCATTCACAATTTATTTTTATTTGTACCCTGTAACATCCAGTGATACCCAAACTGTCCTGAGGGAAGTGTTACAGAATCACAGTTCGACTGAGTGTTACAGTGGGAGCATTTAATCTTCAGTCGCTTCTATACAGGCACCTGTAGGGGTGAAGTGAGAAGCACGATTTTGCAATGAGCGAGGTTCAGTGCAAGAGTCACAGTAAAATAATCAGACTAAAACATCTATTAAAATACTTTGGCGCTTACAGAATCGACAGCACAATATTAACTATGGGCTTGTCAGCAGCTGAGTCTCCAGCAGCAACCTGGTACCAGGAGCACTGACATTCCCAATCAATTATTGCACAAGCTCCAGAATTTCACCACAAAATCGTTTTTTATGGGCTCCTTTTAACATTGACCTTGCAATTTTCCCTTTAGCAGCCCTTAAAGCCAGATCCATGGTTTTCCCAATGGAGCAGAGTGTCAAAAATTAATAAGGATGATGTGCTTGCATCCCTTTACCTACCCCTCTGTATGTGCTAATGGCCTCGTTACCTGATCATTATGAGGGCATTTAGCTCTGCATGGCTGCCTTTACATGACTAATGGCTTAAATTTAACAAACTTGGGGTATTTGTAGCCTTCAATTTATTCCCATATTTCTTTGTTGCGCAAAGTTAACACTCAATTTCAATAGTATAGGCCATTTGCATTGGCAACCTAAAGGCTGATTGGCAATCTGGTTAATTGGTTCATTTGTGATATCAGAAACGTAAATCAATGTTACCGCATTTTAAAAAAATCTATTTACTATTGAAAAATTCAAACTTAACATTTGCTCACTTCCAATTGTGTTGCTAACAATCTCAATTAGATGTGCAGTGACACGTTGCAATATAAATGGTTTTAATAGTGAGGGGTTACAGATTTCAGCGAAAACGTTTTGAAACAAATGAAAAGCTCAGCAGTGACTGGCAACAAAATGGTACTACAGTAATCTGGTCTACTCCAGTGTTTTATTAATACATAACCTGCAGCCCCAGCTGTAATTACTATCAAAACAATAATATTAATAATAAATAATCCTTGTATTTTATAACATAGTTTATCATATTGTTGAGCCATCTCAAAGTGCTTCATAAAACATTCTGTAAAGTGAATTGATTGTATATTTTGGGGGTGAAATGTAGCAGCCAATTGCGAGCAGCAGTGTCCCATAAATGGTCGTTGATTGAGTGATCATATTGTAATATTTAAGGGAAAGCCCCAGAAAGTAATCCACAATCAAATAACAACCAAGTTCCTACTTACTACAGTACGAGGCTCTGGAACTCCCTTCCTCACTCCCTTCGCCTTGTCCCCTCTCTTCCCAGTTTCAGATCACAGCTAAAGATCTTTCTCTTTGACCGCGCCTTTGGTCACCTTTCTACCCCTGCCCCTGGCTTGGTCCCGGAATCCGTTACTGTGAAGCGCTCTGAGACGCCATCCGGCATGGAGGGCGCTATATAAATCAAAGTTGTTGTTGTTGTTGTTGTTATAGGTAAACAGAGGTGTGTAGGGTAAGGAAACTTGCTTAAGGTTTTGCCCTGCCCAGAAATCAAAGCCGGGTCCTCTCACCTGCAAGGTGAGTGCTCTAATCAAAATGCTACAGGTCTCCATAGACCTTTTAGGTAACCAAGGAATTGAAATGGGAGATAAAGTATCAGCTCATATTTACAATATTTTTAATGTCTGTATAACATGTTATATGCTGCTGATCTGGAAAGGAGTAAAATCTGATCCAAGAACTGATTGTACCTGAAGATTTAAGAGTAGTTAGTAACAAAATGATGCTAACATTACTCTGTTGCAGTTGCAGTTGCTGTTGTGTCTCAAATTGCTGTCCAGAAATGTGCATGATTCAAACCATCAGATGTTCAATTGACTAATAATTGCATTGAACAATTAATCTGCTGCAATAATAGAAAGTCTTGCATGCTAATATAATTAATAGATTAATGATTTTCAAGATGGTTTTACATGTGCCATGTTTACCAACTTCATTAACCAAAAGATTGACAGGAAAATAAATATTTTATATTAATGATGAAAAAATGTAATTTGCTACAATGCATCAATCTTTAGTTCTTTAATTAAGCAGGGCTTGTGCCGCAAAGTAATTCTGGTGCAAGAAAGCCTCAATATATAGTTCAATTCGGGGAATAGCCTGTGGAAACCTTGGTTCAGTGAATATTGCCCTTAGTTCAAAATGAATCTGTTAACATTTGCACCAGATGCATCACTTGGTTATATAGAAACAAAGAAGAGATACTTAAAAGTACTTATATCAGTGTCAAACATCATTATTACACCTAGTTTAAATACGGCAATAGGCATGGTAAGGTATGTTTCAAAATATAAATATTTTTTAAAGTTACAGATTACATCTCTCAATGATTTCGTTTTATACATTCAAATAGTATTTCTGCTAAGGTTGATAGATCCAATTGTCAAGACTATACTTATTTTCTTCCCATGCTATGTGATTAGCAGTGACCTGACACGACCTTGAATTAACTGTTTGACCTAATGTCAGTTACCACTGGAAATGGGTAGCATTTTAATTGCCAGTCACATTAAGCGGCAGGATGATGACACGTCTGACAAACCCATTTTTTAAAAGGATTTTGAAATTTAAAGCATCTCTTTTGTGACTGACAATTGCTAAGATTTCACTAAACATGTTGATCAAAGAAGTCTAACTGATGAAAACCTGTAATTTTTTTAAAAAAAATTACAGCTTTTCTTTGTTGAAATTTTTTATGTAGAATGGTGAATCAAAAGTGTGAACATGTCTGTCTCAGAAGAACCTTGCATTGCTAATGGAATAGTAGACCATCCAAACTCACCAAATACATAGCATAGTAAACAACCGTGATCCATTATTCAATAATATTATAACAGTAGGTCCAAACTATGACATGGAGGATTTTTTTTTCTGTTTGCTTTGTAAGACTAGACATGCATGCTAATGTATATCACAGAACGCATAAGCCTAACCCCCTAGGACATCAAAATCTCAATGAAAGTAAAGATTAAAACTCCATCCATGCATATGAAGTTTTTCCATCCAGTTTTTCCATCCTTGCATAAGGAATTCTCTTGATGGGATCATGGTTTTGTACTTCAGAATGTGTGTGTGTATGTTTCATTTATTTATATCTATATATATATTATAATATTATATAGAGAGAATCATTTAGTGTTACGATTTATAGAAATTATACGAATAATAACAGCACAAATATTTAGACATATATATATTTGATTATGTATATATGTGATAAGTATTTGCCACAAAATATTTGTGCTATATATATACTGTACATCTCATAATCCTTGTTGTAACACCTGATCACATCATCAAGACATTTCAGAGCTTCACCGGATTTTACTGTGGGATACAGTGACTGTGTATTTGTATATTTGTAACATGTGTCATCATGTGATATTCACTGGTTCATGTTTACTGGGTTCGATTTAGTGGGTTAGGTCCTAACCTGACTGTTGAGCGCTTTGGGATGTCCTCCCGACGTGAAAGGTGCTATATAAGTGCAATTTTGTTGTTGTTGAAGATTGATATGACATAAAACTTCTCAGACCTGAACTGGATCTGGATGAAATTGTTTGTACATTACTGTACAAAAAGCACTAAATCTTGCCTGCATCTCACTGAGAGCAACTGACCATTATGATTTGAGTAAAAACCTCATACAGTATTTTGCTTTGGTGATGTTTTGTTTGAAGAATAAGCAGTGACATCCTGTAGAGCTGAGCTGGTAGCACAGTAAAGACTTAATGTAGCATGTTTGCATTTCAACTGTCAACTTTGCCAAACTGAAATTCTATGTAGACAGAATAATTACAAGCTATATGTACCAAAGGAAGATAGATATGGAGTAGATAGACCATGTTAAAACTGAATGCAAGAAGCCGGAGCTCTCAACCTGTTTTATAATCCACCGAGCATAATTATTAACCATATTAAAAGCTTGTTTTTTCTTTGGATTAAATCCTTTTCAATTTTTGTAAAAATCAATGCACCATTTAAAAGTTATAGCATTGATTTCTGGTTTCACTCTTGCAGCTTGAATTGAAATCTGCACCAAAAGGAAAATAATATTCTTCTAAAATAAAGTTGAACATCTGCTTACAAGCAAATATGTGACAACAACTGATGAGTTCTGTTGTAGAACAACTCTTTGATGGCTTGTGAACAACTCTTGAATTTTAAGAACGTTATAAGCTTGAAACTGGAATTGAAATGTAGAGTACGATTCCATAAATAATTGTAATAAGTTTGCCTTAACACAATACTTTCACAAAAATTAAAACAATGGAATATATTTGCTTCTTCTTTGTTCCACTCTTCCAAGCTTCAAATGTACAGTCACTTTGAGCCATTTTGCTCTGAGACATTTAGGTTCTGTATAAAATGTAAGGATTATTATAACAATAGCATATAACAATGGCACCTTATCACATTCTTCGAGATACGTATCTGAAAGTGCTTCACAGGATGTAATGTGAAGTGAATCGATCGTATATTTAGTGGGTGAAATGCGGCAGCCAATTGCGCACTACAGATACTCACAAATATGTATTGAGTGACCAAGTTACTATTATTATTTTTTTAGTGATTATTACCCCTGGAAAAGCAATCCGCAAATCAACTAACAACTAAGATCCTACTTAATGCTAGGTAAACATATTGTGGGGTGCATGGAGTAAAGCAAACTTGCCCTAGCAGGTTCACCCAGCCCTGGAATCAAATCTTGGTCCTCTCGCTTGCAAGTGCTCTAAGCAGTACCCTACAGGACTTCTGTTAACAGTTCATTGTTAATAATGTAATGGACCAAACCATACTACTAATAGGAAGGAATTTTAAAAATCCATGCATAAAACATTTCAAGACTATGCCACAAAATGCTTTAAAAGATTTACTGCAATGAGTGGTGACTGCATGTTTTGTAAACAAACACATCAGCCAATTGACGAGAAATGTCCCTCAATCAGCCTTGGAATTAATTACAGGGGTACCAAGATTATCTGTGGGATTGCTAGCCAGGACACCAGCAGAAACTCTTTTCTCTTTTCAAGTAGTGCAATGGTGCAATGGATTGGGGTACCAACCTGGACTACATGGATTCCCAGCCCGGGCCTTGAAACCCACAAGCTTCTAACACAGGTGAGAGTTGCTACCAACTGAGCTAAACTCACACCTAATTTGTATATTTCAAATCTACACATTAAGCAATCAGTCATTTTTTAAGAATTGTATGATTCACTAGATCAAATTGGATGATTAGAATAGTATATGTAACCAATATTAGTATGTTATAAATGTCATTTTATGCGCATGAAAGACCAATACCTCCTCATGAGCATTGTAACATAAGTGATTGTACACATTGAAGAGCCGTGACATTTTCTCATTGGTGCACAGTTCTGTTTATTATATGGATTAGCTTTAAAACATGTTTCAGAATCCCTCAATACAGGCAGACTGTTAATTGACAATTAATTGCAGTTAGTGATGGCATTTATTTTCATTGCATTTAATTATTATCATGTTCCTGGGCACTAAAATGATAATTAACCCCCAAGTCACACAACACGAACTGTGGAGAGAAGGAAATGCCGAATTAAATTGAGAAGGGGAAGTCCACACACAGCCCAGCAGCTCAGGCAGTTGAAATGTTTGACTTCCGACCAGATGAATATGAGTTCAAGTCCCAGGGCTGCTCATTACGTAAACTTGCTCGCTTCAGTTGGATGAGTTTTATCAGAGTATTATATGACAGTGATGTGTTCCCATCTCAGGAGAGGTGGGAACTGATGCCGTCTGTCTTATGTCCTTCACAACCAGTTTCTAGCTGGACTGTCCTACATGACCATCTAGAGGATAACTTGTGCTTCTAAGGGAAAAACAAGAGGGGCATTTGTGGGGGAACAATGGGCTGCATTGCTGAAACAAAAAGGCTTTGTTCCTTCTTTTAACAGCATAATTAGCCTTTCTCTGTTCATCAGTAAATATATTCTGGTTATAAATAATTTCCAGAAGGCCATTTTATTTGTGATAACCTTTCTTTCTGGGTAAATGGGTGAATGTAAAAATAACAGTTATCAAATCATTTGATACAAGTTACAAAATGAACTGAACACCGTCAGCAAAAAAAAGTGATTCAATTTATGTATCAATAACAAGAAATACTTCTAAGTAGCACTTATAATTTAACAAATATTAAACAATATAACCAGTATAACTATTGATCATTTTGCTAGGGGAAGAAAAAATTGTCAATACAATTTAATTGATGACTGGAATAAAGACTTTTTTTTGAGAAAAACTGTTAATATACATACAATTAAACCTCAAGCTCCTAATTTTTCTTTAAAGTGCTCTTTCTTTAAACAAACAAATCAATTTATTCTATGAGTTCACACACCTGTTGCTAGTAAAAGAAAAACTGACCTTTACATAAAAACCAGCAAGTTTGCATTCACGAACAAACATAGTCTTCATGAACTACTTTAGTGCTGTTGTAGCAAGATTGAAGATTAGATGAGATATTGGTCCACTATAGAATGCAACACAAAAGACAAGGGTAAAATTGGTACAGTGGTTACTCCAAAATTCAATGTTGCAAACTCGATTTCTTCACCACATACTCACACCAGGTTCAGAAAGCTAGAAATTAAATGAAGGGATTTGCCTTCTTTAAATACATTTGTGTTCGCTTTAGAAATATATACTGGCCAGCTGATTTAACCATAAATATTGTCAGTGTTTAAGTAGCAATAAAACTTTTTAATTTCCAAAGCTACAGTGACTAGAGAATTAATGTGACCGATTTGAGGAGTGTAAATCTCACAGTCGGGCAAAATTGGCAGCATTGAAAATTTATTTTGTCTAATTATATTTGTGATGAAAAAGGGAACCTTTAAAGAGGAGGGACGCTTTTGATATATTTTAACATACAGCAAAAGTATTAATTTTTCTTTTTAGTACAAAAGAACATTTAGCTGGTCAAAGGTAATTTTAAGGCCCAGACAATGGTGTTCTGGTTGAATGGATATAATATTTAACTTCGTACAAAATGTACCCATAAGTCTCAGTAGATTTACTGATGAAATCTAGTGTTTATTCACTGCATTCAAAAGGTCTTTTAAACAGTTTTTTTTTATCATGCCTGCTCTTCACTGATGAGAAATAAAAATGCAGTGTGCATGCTGTCAGACTGAATATATTGTATATTGCTATGTCGCTTCACTCAGAGCCATTCGATGAAGCAATTTTCTTCCAGTCACAAAATGGGCTTATTTTTTGCTAGGGAACAATTTCGCTGCCAAGTTTGTTGTAAAAATGGGCTATAATACAGCACTATAATGGAAAGCAAATTCAGAATAGAGCACTGATAATTTCTGATTTACAACAAGAAGGAAATGAAAATCAAACGTGTAAATAAGAAGACAAATCTGCCTCCTTTATACGAGGACTGTTCTCATTTTCTCATATTGAAAATTATTCATAATTTGATGGTATAGAAAACTATCTACTCCTCACTTCTGTTGTGGAAACGTATTGATCAGTGAGTGTACACTTCAAGGACAGTAATGTGAGTAATGTACAAACTTCATATCTATTGATCATATAGGCTGTCAGGAAAAATATCTTTCCAATAAAATCACAACTGAATTATTCATATACAAGGATATATTCCCATATATATATTCCATCATGTATGTACAATATGTATGTATGTATGTGTCTGTAGGTCTGTCTGTCTGTCTGTCTGTCTGTCTGTTTATCTATCTGATCGAATAATCAAATAGAATATTGTTTACAAATGACTTGGAGAATGATTTAAGTTATAAGTAAGTCATGTCTTGAGAACTTTTCTTTATTTTCACAATAGTATTATTTTCTTCTTATACTAATTATAAGTATATAAGTAAACCTTATGTTTACTCCAATCACTTTGCTCTTTGCTTACATTCAGCTCCTCCCATCCATTTTAGGATGTGGGAGGATTTTTCAAAACACATTTAATCCCTAATGAAGGAATGATAGCAGATTACCATAGTTACAACCCATCAATTTCAGATGCAATCTTCTCATCTAAAAGTAGAAAGTGGACCGTGTAAACTCACAGTCACCACCCCCTCAACTGGCCCGCACCTTCCCTTCCAGGACATGGTAGCACCCAGAATAATGATCATATTCTTGGGACTCTAAGGGTTATGATTAAATAAACACAATAGATTTTGTGGTATAGTGGATTAACACACATTTGTTGAGTTTGGGTCTGAATGTAGATTGGTTGATGAAAGTTTACTTTCTTTGAAAGCTGTGGAGGTCCTAGATAAAATGGGCTTCACAAATTTTGTTGAGTTCCTGGTGTTCAGTAGCATACATTTTACCCCAAATTGGCAGTCTACCTAACTGGCGAAAGAAATGGAACAACGCATAATAATAATAAGAATAATTTTTGCATTTGATATAGTGTTTTATCACGTCTTCTAGATGTCTTAAGGCGCTACACAGAATATACTGTAGAGTGAATTGACTGTATATTTGTGGGAGAAATATGGCAACCAATTGCACACAGCAGTGTTCCACAAACAGTCGTGGATTGAAATGAGCAATTAATTTTTTTTGAGGGTTTATTATTAGACTTGTGGAGTAAGGAAACCTGCCCAAGGTTTCACAGGGCTGGGTTTGGAGGTGAGGTAAATTGCTCGCAAAGTGGATAGGACTTTACTCTGCATCTGGCAGTTGAACTAAATCTAAGGAATAGAAGTCTGATTTGTGCAATATAAAACCAGTTATTAGTTAAAAATTTGAAACAAATATTGGACAAAAATAAGCGGTGAAATAGGGGGAACTGGTTTTACCGTGGATTGCAATATCACAATAATGGTTAAGCAAATTACCGGTGATTTATGATTTATGTATGTAGCATGGAAGCTGTAAAACAATATACAGTACTATATGTACTGCAATTCTTCTTTTGTACATTCCTTTTATACTGTATCACCACTGAAGTCAGAAAATAAGCCGTAAGTGTCTGGATTTCTTCTGTGGATAAACCCCCAAAACACCCTAAACTCAACGGTTCATAAAATGTTGTCTACCTGGGGCTGTTTACATTGATATTTGCTGTAGACCTTTGTGTGATTAACTTCAACACTGTCATTTTTTTTGTAAAAAAGAGGCTTTTTATATCTTCCACACTAATTAACAGAACAAGTTTATTGATTTCATTTTTACTTTAACTTACTGTGTTCTTTGCAATCTGCCCAAAAAGAATTGTTATACATAGATATATGCACACGCACTCACATGAGTCCAAAAATGTCTGGGTTCATCTGACTGCACATATATCGAAAATGGCCTAATGCCAAATTATAATGAACCCTGCCTATCCATGCTGTGGACTCCTATGTTGTAAGGGGATTTTGAGCAAACACAACAGTGTGAATACATCATCCATTTGTACATTAACTGCATCCGTCCCCAATCAACAACAAGCAAGTTGACACCGAATATATTTTCATGGTACAGCTATTTCTGATTTATTATTAAAGTTCTTGATGTTACTCATCTAACATTGCAAAATACATTGTTGTCTTTTAACATATCATCCAATATCAGTTATCGTCTCTCACCCTCGCCTGGCTCCATTTTATCAGTTCTGAAAGCAATGACCTATACAATGACATATTGTGATTCACTGCAAACTGTGCAAATGGAGAGAATTGTACAGTTTATGTTTATAGGAGCTGTACCAAATACAACATTTATTACCATTGTATTATCAAACTGCAATAGAGAAACAATATTTTTTATATACTACCTGTACATGTTGTAGCTACACTTGCAATCAAAGCATCCAATATGGAATATAGATTTCAGTGATACCGCTCACACACCATTTAACACGTCATAAACACTGTGTATACACCTTAAGCAAACCTGCTACGTATGTGTAATGAGCTTGTTTAGGTCATAGCTCATCAACAATAGGAGATATCCGCTAAAAATATCTTTATGACATTCCCCATACAAAACCTTTCTTATGAGGTGTAAATCATGTCTCTACCACAGTCAGATATTGAGATCTCTACCTCATTCAATTATTGAGTTGCGGCTTTCCTCTCCCGCACCATTACTCCCACCCTCACCCAGCTCCATTGTCTCCCCATCGCCCAGAGGATCAAATACAAGATCCTCATCTTCACCTTCAAGGCCATCCACAGCCTTGCCCCTCCCCAACTCTCTGATCTGCTGACTTCCCACCAACCTGCCCACTCCTTGTCTCCCATCCGACCCGCCCTACCAGCAGTGTCTGGGCTTTCAGCCCACATTCTGGAACTCCATCCCACAATCCCTTTGCCTTGCTTCCTCCCTTGCCTTCTTCAAAGCCAGTCTCATGACCTTCCTTTTCGATCTTGCCTTCTACTGCCCTCCCACCTCTTTCCCTACCCTCTCCCCTACCCTGCCGCACCCCCATGCATAGGTCCCAACCCCTGACTGTTCAGTGCCTTGGGACATCTGCACGATGTGAAAGGCGCTCTACAAATGTAATTTTGTTGTGATGATGTTGAGCTCCTGGTGGATGGACAGATATACAGACAGACACAAAGACACTTTGTCTTTATTAGTATGGAAGAAGAAGAAGGCTAACACTTTACCACTGTCATTGAGTTAACAGGTCTTATCTTAATATTTATCAGTCAGAGTAACAGATAAAATGTTCAATAGGTGCATAGAAGTATTATTGCAGTCTTGTTAAGTATTACTAAAAAGTATGCAGATAAAGTAAACATATCACCAAGTATATTTGCACATTACTTTGCCTTTATGGTATGTCGTTTGTTTTTTTAAATGTTATGTTTCACTTTGCAATTTCGCTGATCACCACAGTTGAGCATTTTGAGTAAGTAATTCCTAATCTTTCTTCCATCTACCCAAGGTGCCTTGATGTTGCAATTTGAATTATCTTTTTTAATTTTGCATATGATTTACAGCTTTGAATAATGTATAAAATAATTTAACGTCTTATTCATTTACCATAGGTCAGATTCAGGCTTGGGCTAGTTTTGTTCATCAATTGCTTGGGTTGTGGTTGATGTCGTTTTGGATCATGGGACCATCAAACTCTCTTGTCCAAAGATGATGCACCAACAGTCTGAAATAGTACATGTGGATATTTGTAAGTTCCCCGGAAGCTCATAATTATGGGAAATAATTTATCCTTTAGGATCAAAAACCAGCAAATTTGTTTCTGACATATTCCAGCTGGAAATGCACATTTGTGTTGAAATTAGTAACATTTTCTTTGGTATAAATTAAGTTAACATGGAATGATAGCATGCCCGTGCATATAGGGAAGATGCATTAAAGGATCAATAAACAGCACAGTAGCCAAAGCGAAGACAATTTTGCGGCAAAGCTGGCATTGCACAAGACAATGAACACGCTTTTACAGTAAAAGGTGTAAGTTTCGTAACATTATGAGTAAATGGAGTAAAATTCATATGTCTATAAGGCTGATACCTACTCGGTACACATTATAGAGTGGCAATAGTGTGCAATGGTCCATGAGGCTGAAACTCAATCCATTCCATTCTTACTAGTCTAACCTACAGGAATACGTTAACTATCTTTCCTGTGAGCGAATTATAAGTCAGCAACTTTATGAAACATGAATGAAATTTATTGATAATACATGAATGCATATTTTACTTATATGGTTGCCACAAATTGTTGCACTTTTCCTCTTTAATTGCTGACTATCGGGAAGAAGCACTCCCTGGTACAGAGTTCAGAGTAGTTGGTGCAAAGGAAAGATGCCTCCCTTTGCTTCAAGCTGTTTGTTTAAACTTTGAAAGTGAAATATTTTCCTTTCTCCGGAAATGACATTTCCTTTCCCTCTTTGATTGCTATTTTGTATTGAATTATGGCCACTTTTCCTCTTTTCTCACTTTGATATTGAAACCTCTTATACTTGTTTTCACTGAGAATTCTCCTAGTCAGTCGTGAGAGGTGACTTTCATCCCATTAGTAGTCAGAAAAGTAATGGTGATGAACAAGATCCAACTAGACTAGAGTTCACTGGACTATTCACATCAGATAATTTCACCTAAAAATAGTTATTAGACTTTAAAGCGCTCGAAGGCATCTTCCCTATATAGAACAACAATATCAAATTGAGAAATATTATTATATTATTACATATAGTTCTACAAGGAGGAGGTATCCTTTTCTGCTAAACAAAATATAAAAAAATGTAATAGTTCAGAATACAGAATTAAGTAAAACTCCATAATCTGTATCCTACATTGGGTTATTTCTCCCTGCTTGACTCTCTTATTTGCTATGATATTTCCCTGGAGCCATCAACTTCCACATAGAGTTGTCCAACTTTAATCCAGTTTTATCTCCATTATGTGATGCATGTTAACTGCTTAATATGAATCCTAGTTTAAGGAAAATATTCTTCCAATCTAGTTTAAGAAATGAAAACCTAAGTATGCAATAAGAAAAGGCCATATGGCCCATTAAGTCTGCAACTTCAATACACTGCCTAAAATTTATCCTATGCTGTCCCAGCTTATCAGCATGTTGAAAGAACATTCTGCATTAGCACTCGTTGATTTTCTCCAGTGTAATAAAGGAAAAGCTCCCAAATCTTCACCCTCTTACATGTCTACTGTTCAATCTCCTTCCCTCCGCATTCCGCTTTGACCCTGTCAATCCCAGCACCACAGAAACCATTGTGTACCATGGAGTGTTTGTTCATTGCAGTCCATGCATGTCTTTATAACCTACCATTCCTAAACAGATATTTATCCAGTCATTGTTTGATTTTAATCGATATGGCATTAAGTGTATTTGGGTCAGATTGATTTCATACATCCTCAATTTGTGTGTGTGCATGTGTAACAGGAGGGAAGAGTGGGAACTTTCTTCTAGATTTCCAGTCTTATTAGATGCTGATTAACTTTAAATCTGCTCAATTCTGTGTTCACAGTGGATGGGAAATCTGCGGGTTCTTCTGGAAAGAGTTTGAAGTTTTTTTTCCCCCCCTAGTGGGGAAGTGATGCACATCGCAATCGCTCCTCCCCACCTACACGCTCAGTAAGCTAACACATTTTAGAGATAAAAGGAATGACACTTCTTGAATAATTCATGATGCACACATCACTTTACAATTGCACCTTTTCAATATGTTTTCAAATTACAATTTCCATAAAAGGTAGTATGAATAACAAAAAAGTCTTTCTGAAAAAAAATCAAGTCGTATTCTTAAACTCTGCATGAAGCCACTAAAAAATCTGGGCGTGGACAAAAGACTTTGGATCTTTACTTTCCTGAGTTGGATCTGAATAGTTGAGAAGTGTGAAAAAGTGGTGCGATTATTTCGCTGCAATCACAGCAAAATCACAAGTCGGCAGCTTACCCAAAACAAAATAAATGATTATCATTTGTGACGTTTCATTGACAGGATGTGGGTGTGGGCAGTGGGGTGGAATATCACCTCGCGTTTTTTTCACAAAACCACCTCCGCTTCTGTTGTCATGATGAACAAATTGCCCCCCACTAACGATAGCCACACTTTGATCTGAAGGTGTCTGATACAATGCCCTTGTCCACCTACATCAGGTTTAGCACAAGGTCAGAAGTACCAGGGGATTTTAAATTTACAAGCAGCAAGGATTGGCTGAAAGCTAAGGTTCTGATAGATCAGTCATTGACTGGCTTTTTGCCTCTTGGCTGCCATCTTGGGAAATTCCCAAATCCATAACCTCATCAAACTGCCTTTTCTGAATGCATAATTTGCACTAGCAAATACCCGCTGCATTTCCATGACTCACTAGATTACATTTCAGTCATTATCCGGAGAACACCTCAAAATATCCCCAAACTGAGTTTAAATGGAGACAAACAACAATCTTATAATGCGCTTGTTTCGTTAACAGACATGTTCACCATTTTCAGATGAAATGCACAATGTCAGACTTACAACTGATTCCACATTGGTGGTATTCCTGACTGCTGTAGCTTGTGCAGGTAAAGATTAGTAAAGGATTTTTTTCCTAATCTTGAGCAAGCAGTCAGTATTAAAAGTGCCCTGCCTTGAAAAAATGTGTGCTTTTCTTTCTTCTTCACCGTTTTCTTAGCAATCTACTGCTTTCGGTGAAAGAGGCTTCTGTTCCTCTCCCTGCATTGATCTGAATGCCAGGAAATGAACCCTTTTTGTAAGGTTAATTAATGGCAGGAGCAAAAACCTAAGCACAATCCTGGGGCAGCACAGCTTTAATCGTTACTTTTGTCTGCATAAAACAGATTTCAGCTTCAGGTTTTTTGGGAGCTTTTAGGAATGAACCATGGCTTGAATTCAGTGGATTAAAGCATAAAGCGTAGTGGGGTGTGAATAGCTCTTTTGAAGTCATTTTTGGGAGGTCTCTGACTGGGAATGAAGCATTAAAGTAAGACAGGCAGCAGCTACAAAGCAGTTCATATCAGTGCCTTTCACCTGTTCAGCTCAGCTTGGGTAAAAAGGCAAAGAAGGAGGCAATAGTGTCTAGCAGACCCAAGGCTGTTTTATGATGAAATGGTGTCATTACTTCACAATCACTCCGTTTATTTGCTTCTTCTTTTTTCTGCAGTTATGCACGAGGAAAAGGATAATGAACCATGGAAGAAAAGGTGTCACAATTGATGTTTGCAAAAAAAAATGGGAGTTTTAAGGATCACAGTCACTATGCCTGTCACGATGCAGTCTTGTAAATAATAGATCAATCCTGAATTGTCAAATATATTGAACGAAATTTTAATGCAAATGCAGTGCCCCCGATGATTTCACATGCCAATTGCAGAGCAGTTGTGTGACAGTTGGTTCAATACACTTGAGGATGTAAATCAATCTATAAGACTGATAGCAGTCTTAACCTTGGAATATCATAATCGGGAACAGTTCTGAAAATGGCACGAGTCAACTGACAAATTCCCATTTACCATAGAATCATTCAACCTGATTCAGTTTCCTTTTCATTAACAACAACAACTTGCATTTATATAGTCCCCTCCACCCCGGGCATCATCTCAGGATGCTTAGCATTGGCAGAGCCCGAGGCCGAGCCAGAGAAAGGTGAGCGCAAGCGCGGTCGAAGAGAAAGGTCTTCAGGTGCGACCCAAGGATGGGGTAGCAGGGAGTGAGGCAAAGGGGTTGAGTGTGGGAGTTCCAAATTTGGGGGGCTTAGTGGCTGAAAGCACGGCTGTTGATGGTGGGGCTAAGAATTCAGGGGACAAGGAGGAGGCCGGACCCAGTAAAGCAGAGGCATAAGGTACTGCTGTGAGGATAGAGGAGGTTAGTGAAGTAGGAATGGAGGGATTTAAACACTAAGGTGAGCATCTTGAAGTCGATCCGCTCTGTGACAGAAAACCAATGGAGTTTGGCAAGGCCTGGGCTACTCAGGGTACAAAGTTAACACTTTCTTCCTTAGGCACAATCAAGTAGTAATGCCACTGTTGATGTTGTGTCTTTAAATATATTTATATTTAGCAATACTGACCATTAGGAGCCCTAATGGTCAGTATTGCTTCTATATGGAACAACCAAAACGTTTTATTAAAATTTCTATTTAAACAGAACTGCCTACCTGATTATCCTGCAAGCTTATCCAGTGAGTGCCTAAACTACAAAGAGCAGGAAGGTCTCAAGGTTAGTTTCCTGTGTTTATTATTACCACAGATAAATAAACAGTAATAAATGAATAAATAATAATAAATGAATAACAATAATCCTTGAAATTTACATACCACGTTTAGGAGCATGATAGGCTCATTGTATAAATTCACTCCTCCCTACGATGGAAAATAAAATGTATTGAAGAACAGAGCCAGGCACGCCTTTCAGTGACTGTATCAAAAGTGGTACTGACAGAAATTATCCATATTATCAGATTAGAATTCCATCCCATAATTGTCTGGTTTAGGCAAACCTAAAAATAATAGAATCAATAGAGAAAAATGGAAACACATAAACATCTGAACCTGCTGACATTCCTTTAACAGAAGTTGAATACCAACTGAACCTAATTATCTACACCACTGTACTTATTTTTTATGGCAAGACAAATTGGCTTATATAATAGTGGAGGATGAGGGTTAAGGTGCAATCTATTTGTCCAGATCCAAGCTCTCTTGGTGAGGCTGCTAAATTTTGTGTCATTGCTTAGGGAATGATTCCCATTTCCTCTCCGTGCACCGTTGTAGTGAGGTTGAGGGAATTTTGCCCTTAAGCTTTAAAGCTGTTGTAGTGTGACAGCAGTGAAATATTGCACCTCATTTCATTATTGCAGTTACTGATACCATATACAGGCACCACAATTATTTTCAGACTCAATGTTCCATTTATATAACAGCAAATCTATGCTATAATGGCTGAAGTAGGATTGGAAATCCACTTAGAAACCAGATTCATTGTAATATTTCAAAGCGGGCCCATATGTTTCTATCTCATTAGTAGTCCTATAATAACGTGGAAAAGCTTGGGAAGTAGTAACTGCTTTTGTGTTATAAAGTAAGATTATGTACATTTTTAAAAATATCAAATAGGAACTACAGAGCAGAAGGAAAAAGAATGCAAATTCCTTTACCTATATGTTTGGGTAGAAAGTGGATTTTTATTACCTCCTTCACAACTTGCGCTACTGTTTGCCATATAAATGTCCTAATATATGAAAAAATATTTATTCTCAAGAATGTTGCCAGGCAAGCTACAGTTGTGATCCACCATCCATCGAATGTTGTTTAGAAGGTTCATTGAAATAAATGTTCAAGAATTTTAAATAAAAGAGAACATAATGGAAGATCGTTTTATGTAATTGCTATTGAATTGACATGTCCAAGTTAGTGTTACACCTCACATTGCTAATTTAAAGGGTAGCTTTATTTCTATACTTTTTTTAATTGTTGAAATAATAATAAATCATAATAATAAATTGCTCTTGACTTGCAAGGGCTTTAAGATGGTGACAAATGTTTAAGTTGTCTTGTCTGGTCAGCTATCAAAAGTACTTCTCCTGATAAGAACCATGCATTGTTATTTTTTGTTGTCTTCCAATTCAAGCTTACTGGCTTGTAGAGTCCTGTAACTCAATGGTTAGTTGAGTTACAAGCGTGAGACCTGTGTTTGAATCCAGGCAGGTCAGAGTGAAACCTTGGGCAAGTTTCCTTACTCCACACACCTAATAAGTATCACTCTAAAGAACAAAACAATAATAAATTGGTCATTTCAATCCATGACTGTTTATGGCACACTGTTGTGCGCAATTGGCCTCCACATTTCACCCACAAATATACAGTCAATTCATTTAACAGTATATTCTGTTAAGTGCTTTGAGACGTCTAGAAGACGTGAAAGGCACTATATCAAATGCAAGGGATTATTATTATTAATAATACCATAGTTCCAAGAACTCAAGTTCATATGAAACAATCATGCAATTGAGGAATGGAGATGAAAAAAATGTCCACTGAAGCCTTCACACTGATTATTTTACATACAGACTGTATGGATATGGAACGGTGCAAATCCTGTTATTTCACAGTAAAAGTACAAAAGCGACTGTAATACGAGAAAGGGCTTAATGACTCAGTACCTCTAAGGAAAAACATTCACAGCGATTTCACAAGTAAACAGTTTATGCTAATTACCCAGGCACTTTAATCTGCAAATGATGCTATGTAATCACATTTAACCTTTTGTCTCAAATATAGAAGAATGCCAAAGTTTGCAACATTAGAAAAGTAATTAGTTACTTTTCTTGTGTTACTTCAATATATGCATTGTATGCCTCTTTACTAGGTACTGTAATTTGAAGAGCTTTTGAAAATGAATTATGCAGGAATGCTTGTCATTTCTCAAAATGATATGCTGTTGAATTGGGCCATGAATTAATTCTTTAGCTCCATTTGTGTATCATTGTCCAATGTGCAATCAGCAAGAACACTGTATATAATTGCAGCCATCCAGTTTTTTTCAGTGAGGTTTGGGATTTTCTTCAGATACTAATGTAGCACGGAATCATTTTTGGAAATTACTATTGTATATGTTACATCTCTAGAGTAAGGCATTTCTGCGGGTTACACATGGAGAAATAAGTTTCCAGTGCATAATACCATATAGTAACTACTAAGGGCATCTTCGGACTTTAACCATTAGTGACTGAAAATTATTTGTGAGCTTACAGTAAGCATGGCTTTATATGTTTTTGAAAAACATTTTATTATCACAGAGAACTGGAGAACTCTGCCATTCACTATTTTACCAGTTGAATGCTTCATGCTGTGTTGTACAATACAAAAACATGAAAAGTGGACAAATATGATGGCTCGGGCGCAGAATCCATTATTGTGAAATGCTCTGAGACGCTGTCTGGTGTGGAGGGCGCTATATAAATCGAAGTTGTTGTTGTTGTTGTTGAGTGCGCTATATAAATCCAAGTTGTTGTTGTTGGCTGTTCTTTATATTTCAGTCAGTTGTTAAATGAGTAAGTTAAATTAAGTTATGATTGCTATGTACAATTTGTTTTCTATGGACATTAATTGTGCTTTAAAGCACCCTTAAAGTGCCTAAAGTTGATCGTACTGTATCTTTTGACTAAAAAATTACTTTGCAGTAAATCCTGTGAAGCACTTTGAGACATTTCATTGATGTGATAAAGCATTAAATCAAGTGTAAGGATTATTGTTTTGTAACTTTCACTCTCCATACACCAGGTCCCATTCATAAGTTGAGAGGCATTTCTCACACAAGTTCTCAAACCCTGTTAATGATTTACCTGCATTTGGATATTTGGATTTTGATAGTTTTTGAAATATACATTGAAAATGATGCCTTGCAACAACAATACTGAATGGTTATGGTTATTAGGTTGAACTCTTCGGGATACATTTATCAAAATAATGCAACTTTGAGGTTTAAATTGGACCAAATATATTTCTGCAGGCAGTGCTCCAGTATTATCCCTTGAAAACGGAGGAGAACATTCAAGCCTTTCGCTCTCCTTGCCCAGGTTTGCTACAGTATCTGCAGTTTACTGATGGTAGCTGCTTTGCTCCAATGGACTCAAACAAAAACTCACTGTGATGCTAAGTGACCATTCATCTTCTCCACAATTATAATTAGAGTGGCGTTTTCTTTTAATTGTTACTGGCCAACATCATATCTGACCAAGAATAATTAGTAATGCCACTAGGTGCAGCCAGATTAAAAGTGGGGGGGGGGGAAATCCATTCATCAGCTTGCTGCCGACCCTCATTCTCCAGGCACCAGTAAGAATATTTGTCTGCCGTGGAGATGGCTGTTTGACATCTGAAAATAAGGTGCATCAGCTCTCCTGTAAATCATTACTATCTAATGATATTCACACTTACACTACCACTTGCAACACTTTAAAACTTTTAAAAAAACTATTACTCTAAAAATATCTGTGTACATGTGTTTGTGTGTTCTGGGGGGAGGGGTGGGGGCAGGTTTGCCACAAGTTTACCATCCATCAGTCCTTCAGCCATTCTGCCCCCACTCTCTGGAACTTCACCCGACAACCTTCTGACTCACCCCTTCCATCCCCACGTTTAAAGCTCGCTTTGAGACATCCTTTGGCACTATTGACACTATATAAATCTAACATATGTTGGTGCATTGGAAGTACTTTGGTTACAACTTGAAATGCTACTTCCATTGCTAGTGTAATATTTTTGTCCTGTTTATTTTCTCTTTTACCCTGCTCAGTTGATTTTTCTCCAAACTTTGACCTGTTTAAAAAGCTTTGGTGTTTCACATATAGTGTTAACATTTTTTTTTCCTTTTTCCCATGTATAACCCTGCATGGCGAAATCCCTCAACCTTTTCAATCAGAACCTTTCAGAAGACCTGTCGGGAGATGGCAAAGCGAAATGACCTCTAGTGATGCGGGAAACACTGCTCACAATTGTTATTTGCTGGGTTATGAAAGCAAGGTTTAAACCTATCCATTCATTTCAATGAAACCAGCATTTTGATAGGGGTCAAATCAATCGATTAGCACCCCCTGCAGGAGCTCTGAGCAATTTTGTTTTTGCTTCCACTTCCACTCGTTCGAAACGTGATCAAAATGTTTTCATTAAGGAAGCTGCTTAAGTCAATGAACATATGAAACCGCATTGCTGTAATGAAAGTATAAATATTATTGGTAAATTCAGAAATTGTGATCTGGACTCATTTTGTTTAAAGAAATAGTAATGACCTATTATAATGAAACCTGTTCCCCCAGTTATTTGAAAATGCAATAGCTATCATGTCTCATACAAAATCTCATCTAAACATAAAAAGTTCAATATTGTTCAGTGGAAAGAAGCATATTCCCAATATATCTGTTGTCACAAAGTGGAGTTTTACTTGCAGCTGAGGAGCATTAGCTATCACCTGCATTTTTATATTAACACATTGTCGCCATGCATTTTATGATAATGTCATCTTTACAGAGTGCATATGTTATAATTATTTCCCTGGATTACTGAACTTCATATGTCAGATGTCTGTTTTGTTACTGTTGCCCATGAAACCAAACATCCACTATCCTTCATTGCCAAAGCTTGTGTCTTTTCTCCCCTGTTCAGTTCATCCTAACCTTACAGGGTGCTGGCCATATTTTTTCAATCAAAATGAGGAGAGCACACTTCTCGCTATATACTTATACTAGATAATATGGTGGAGGATAAAGTGAACAGACGTTTGTGGCAAGGCTTGCTATGTATGGAGGTTCCCTGTGGGTGAGGGCAGACAGCCTCCTTGTTCACTGCTGTGCTATTAACATTTACACTTTCAGTTCCAATTCAGGGGATTTGAAGTTTAGACTTTAATGGATTGAAACCTAAATCCAAATACTGACAGCCTAATTCTGGGAGAAATACTGTGCCATGACAAATAAAAGTATTTTGCATATAGTCTTCGCTATCACATTGGTTTAGCCAGAGACTGCCTCAGCTGGATGATGGCATCTCACACCCACAAAATAATTATTTCTGCTTGTCAGAATAACATTATCATGACAGTATAAATCAAGTCAAATTTTTGACAGCAAAGTCACTCTCCTGTGCCACTATTTTTAAAATAAAAAAGACATAGTGTTTGTTAACAAAAGGACTCTTCTCTAATGGATGAGAACCCTAAAATCATTATGCTACTGAATTTAGAGTAATTTAATGGTGAAGGGCCTCAAAACTAATGTGTGCTGCGGGTGGCAAATCACTTTGTTGTAATGCTACAGGCCTTCGTATAGCAACATGATGCAAACTGCACTCTTCATTTATTCCAATGTTAAAGAGCCAACAAATGCAGCACAAAACCACATAAAGTAGTGGCCCTGCACTTGAGCACCAACACTCACTCTTATCTTATCAGAACATTGCCATAAACAGTGATTAAAGGTCTGAGCCCAATATTACTGTTTTGCGGGAAAAACTGGAACATTTTCGACAAAGTATAATAGACTCCTGTATACAGCTTGGGAAGTATAATAACTCCTGCATTATTCCATAAGTTTAGAACAAGCCAATTTTTCACTTCAATTTTTTACATAATTCATTGTTTTCCCTTTCATTTAGCATGTGGGCATTATCGTTTTTAAAAGGTTATTGCTTTTTTTCCATAGTCTACATTAGTTTAGAGATCATATGTACCCTATTCTTTAAAAACTGGAATGGGTTATTCTGTTGTGGATCAAAGCAAGGGAAAAGGATGAACTGCATTCCTCAATTCTGAATTTAAGCCTACGTTTCTGACAATCTTGGCATGCTAATATTACTGGAATGACAACTGGCAAAAATAACCTGGGTTAAAACACTATGGTATTCTGATAAAAAAAATGTTGGCACTTTTCCATATTTTAATATTGTTTCCTTTGTATAGAGTGCAAAGATCTAAGTTGAATGTCACAGCACTTGAGCAAACTGCATCTTAGTTTGGGTTTCTAAATGTGTCCCTCAGATTTGCCTTCTAGATTTTCCAAACTTCTTGCGTGTACAAGCATCAATTATCTGAACAATGCAAGGCTAAGAAACATTGACATTGAAGCACTTTATGCAAAGTACAAAATACATGCCTTTTAATAGCTATTTAGCATCTCCAAAGATGTGGCACAAGAAGTTAATGTCCTCGACCCTCCTTCCCCTATTGAAAAGATTTCTCAGTGGCACATTCACCAGGCAGAATTCAGTTTGAGCAAATGTTATGATCGATCTGTTTATATCAGACTAAATTTGTGTTGAGAAGAGAAAACATACATGTTTGCCATGTCTAACAACATGAAACCATCGCAAAGTGCTTCAGAAGTAATTGGCTGTTAAGTGGCTGTTTTTTTGTAGGCAAGTGAGGCAGGTCTTTATGCCAGAAAAGTTCCACAAATGGCCCTAAATGTCAAATTAATCTCCTCCTGGAAAAGCTAGCTTCTGTTTTTCTATAGTTTGGGACAACTGGATTTGGATGGATGAACAACCAAATAATATTTGACTACCTAAAGCACCTAACTATGTGTTCAGTTACATTATGACATGTTGAACTAATTTTTTTTTAAAAAAGCAACTACTGTAAAGTTATTTTTCTCCCGATGAATACACCATAATTATATTCTTTTGGGCTGCAATGTCAAGGTTAATGATGAATCTCGGAGTCTGATCAATCCTAAACTGAACTGTTGAACCTGGTCACAGTCTCGCCCATAAACCTAAAAGATGGCTTATTGACGCGTCACTTGTTCATTAGAACGTTACTTTCTCGGGACATCAAACACAATTGTTCGCTGTCTAATTAACATAGGAATTTTATTTTGTACAGAGTAAATTGAAATTCCTGCCGACAAATGTAATTTCTGATGACATGCTAGAGACACGAAGTGCAAACATTAAGTACAATGCAATATCCTTTGTCTGAAGATGAATGGATGATTCAGACATGCTAGTATATTTTAGGCTAAAACCCATTTCTCAGCTGGATGTCTAAAATTCAATTTGTCTGATCACTTGGATCAACAACAAAACACCTCATCGTGTACGAACCAGGCTGATCTTATCTTATCAGCCTTTGATTCAGCCTTTTCATTTTTCTTTCTAACATAGGCACTGAATGCTTTTAACCCCATGAAAACTTTAGCTTGCATAAAGGTCTTTTGGCTGTAAATACCCCTAAATTATTGATATCTACAGCTATATACAGTACTGCCTTAAAAGCAATGAACTTTATTGGGAAATTATCATAGAATGAAAAGACCCTTGTCATTAGCACCCAATTTTATCAAAGCTCAGAACATGCAGAAAATCAAACATATTCCGTCAAACCAACCAAACTGGTGTTTGTCTCAGAGGCCTGGTATATTGAAATTGATATTTCAACATCAGCTGGAAAAATGGGAACCTTTTGATAAAAGTGGAAGATCAGGAAACCCCAGCACCAGACCAAAGTGGACTCCAAACCATAACATTCTCAAATGAACTCTAGCCACTGCTAGACAATAGCAACCAACATGAGATTCAACTCTTAACTCTCACTTGGCATAGCTCAGTAGGATTGACCAGTGTTTTTTTATTTAAAAGTCATTTGAGATCCAAGACCAAATGGTACATCAAACCACAGAAACGTAACCAGCTAAATTGAGAATAGTCACAAGTTATGCATCTAACAACATGATAAGGCTCTATATCAAATGTAAAGATTATTATTATCTCCTTCATAGTATGAAAAGTTGTTGGACTAATGAGATTGATGCTCAGATCTTTGAAGTTTTTTCTGACAGTTAGTCATGCAGGATCTACTTCAGCAATCTCTGTAAAGAAATCTCGACCATGTTCAATGTATGTGCCGATCCAGCAAAGCTAATGCCGCAGACCAGAATCCCTGCTGTCAAGCTCGATGCAAGAAGCTGTTCCAACATCTCAGTTACAGCACCTGCTACTGCTGTGAATAAAGAATACAGGGCATGCTTCCATTTAAAACACCTCAGGGTCATTGATGCCATCTTTCTTACCCATGTACTGCTTGATTGTACCTGAGTCTGCTCTGCTTCCTTTCTCAATTGTTCCCTTGACCCATTCGTGAAACATGGAGCAGAATTTATTTAAGGCGCTTAAGTAAAACAAGAGTGCAATATATGTATAATTATACATCAAGTATCAATATAGCTTTGACAACATTGGGTGACTTAATTTTCTATTTTTTTAATTGAATTTAATTGACCAAAATGAATTACGAAAGCGGAAAAGGCTAGTTTTTTTATTTTGTAAATCATCTCTATGAAAGAAGCACTCCCATGTTTCGTCCTGGTCATTCTTATTTCCCTGAATTGCTGTCTTCACATGGCTTACCTAAGCCAGCAATGTGGCTATATTAGTAATAATAATGTTAATAATAATAATCCTTGCATTTGATATGGCATTTTTCACATCTTCTAGATGTCTCAAATCGCTTCACAGAATATACTGTACAGTGAATTGACTGCATATATTTGTGGGTGAAACACCACGGCCAATTGTACACAGCAGTGGCCCACAAACAGTCGTGGAATGAAATGACAAATTTATTTAAAAAATTCTTGAGGGATTATTATCAGGCGTGTGGAGCAAGGAAACTTGCCCAAGGTTTCGCCCTGCCGGGAATTGAACCCAGGTTGCAAGGCAAGTGCTCTAACCACTGAGCTATAAGGCTCCACAGCTTGTGACAAATTGCTTTCTCTGAAAGAGTACTAATCCACTTTGTGTTGATTGTTAAGTTAGAGCAGTAGCTTCTAACATTTCTAATGGAGCTTTGAAAAGTACCACAACTGGCAAGTTGGCCTTTTGAGACATAACCGATGATCTGTTGAGCTGGTTTAAAAAAAACACTCCAGCCTCTGAGTCAAACGATTGTGGGTTCAAGTTCCAATTGGAACTTGAACAAAATATTAAAACTGCCCCATCTGCCTGTTGAGGTCGATACTCACTGTCTGGGCTGACGTGTGAATACTGTATTAGCACTTGGGGAGGTGGCAGTGGGCAATGCTTGTGGAACTGCTCAACAAGGGAGAAGACAACACTGAAGGAAGGGAAAATACAGAATTGGGCAGTCGCACAGCACAGAAAGTGCTTTATTCTGTTGCAAATTGAATTCAAATTTGTGGATTCCTAAGAACCATAGGCTACATAGTGAAACATCTGTTCTTTTGACAGCTGTACATTTATGCCGTTTAATATACAAAAACATCCTACAACGTAATTTAATATGTGTTTGAGAATATTTTAGTCCAGGGGAGTTCACAATTTCAAATCAGAGAATTAGTGATCCCAGTTACAACACCTGCTACTGGTGTTGTAACTGGGATCACTATTAGTTAATACCTATTAGATACATTCCTGTTACTCTTTTGGATGTCTCCAACATATGTTCTAAACAATGGATGGTACAATATTTATAATCCACCAGCCACCTCTAGTGGTAAATGTCTGATGTTGCTCAAGCTTCAATTTTAATTAATTGTAACTTTACTTAAGTTGAAATCATGCTTGTTTAATTGAATGTGCTTAAGAAGACTTTGCTGTACCAGAACTTTGGGAGGGAAACATTTAGTGTGGACATAACATTAGCAACTTGCCCTGTGCACACACACACTTCTGTCCACTGGAAGAAAAATTATGAAGGTAATTGTTCTTCAATGTTTATAGAATTAATAATACCATCAACACATTTGTCTATCATTTAGAGAGTGCTGTGCATTTAGAATTTTTTTAAAATGACACACTTTCTTTTTCCTTTAACCCACCATTCATATAGTTCAAATTCCAGGTTGATCCTCAGAATAAATAAAAACTGAGAAAACCACTATATCCACTTAAAGGGGCGGAGGGCAGAACATGAAGATTGTTTTTGCTTAATTAGGCACTGAATATTGTTGATACAGTTGTTCCATTAAGACCATTATATTGCCATGTTGGGAGTGTCAGGCAACACAATTATAGCCACAGAGGAGAACACTCTAAGCTGTCACCATAATGATCAGAGCCAATGTGCTAAAATCAAAGATGGCAGTAGAATCGCAATTTCACAATGGCTTTTCCATAGATGTTTTTTTTTTAAAGAGTGTTTAAGTTCAATCTTCACACATAAACCTTTCACTTGCCAATCACATTTTTAAAAGTCTCAGAAGCATAATTATTTACAAAAAAAAATGCAGTGTGATTGCATCTAAGCCACAATCTTTTAATGCTGCCAATTGCCTTATTTGTTTACCAACATAATTCAAAGTAAGTCATTCCTGATGATGCAGGGCTTTTATGCAAGGTACATGGGATGTGTAAGATTTATAACCAAACAAAAATCAAAAAGAATTGGCTTTTCAGAAATGAGGTACTTCACGTGTCCTGGCTCACTTGAACTCTCATTTCCATGGTGACTGGAATCATTGCTCTGATAATAAGGACCTACTAACCAACACTGTCATTTAGAATTCTCAAAACAGAATAACCCAACGTGTCATTTGGTGAAAGTGTAATGAAGAAAGGGGGGGAAACAAAATCGGAATATCTGGGCTGCACGTGTGCTTCTTCATACGTAGTTCATTCAAAAACCATAGAACACTTTAAACAGAAAGTGAAAAACACTGATAAGTTTTGTGCTGGGCTAAGGAATTGTTCATAGATCTCTGTGGGTTTACACCACGTTGTAAGGCCATTGGGTAATTAAAATACTAAATACTTTTGTGGACTATATTGAGTGCTATTTCTTTCTGCAAACGTATGGAAAATTTTAAAAAAATGTTGGAACTGGTTACAATGAGACTGACTCCTCTATTATAGCAATTTGCAACAATTGCTATAATAGCGAAATGCATACTGTAGTTACAAGAATTACAATTTGTAATTTAAAGCACTCCCTAAAATGCTCCCGGACATGTAATCTGCTATATAAATCCAGGCTGTTGTTGTTGTTGATCTCTTAACTTCCAGTATAGTTACCAAAAGTTCAATAATTAAACTGCCAAAACCCAAGTTTGTTAGCAGGTACAACTCTTACAATTGTGGATTACCTAATGATAGCAGGGACTCAAGAGAAACCTGGATAAAATAATCTAGTTGAGGATTCAGACAGTGTCATAAAGGAGCAAAGCAGCATCAGTTCTTTGGTCTCAGACTATGTAGAAGCACATCTGCAATTGATTGCAACAAACGCTTCATTGTGAATTTGTTTGAAGGCAAGTATGATAATGGCTCGATCACACAGTCACAATAATGTCAGCCCAGTTCATTACAATGGATTGATAAATCCTCCCCTGATCAAAACTACAATTTGCAATTTGAGAAAAAGGATTGAGTCAAAAGTAATTTTGGTGCAATCTTTCTGCACATACCAATAATAGTTATACGAAACTTGCAATGGATCCTTTGCATCCTTCATTGAGAATCTACCCAAGTCAAAGAGGGGAACAGGAAGATTTGCTCTCACAGTAATAAAACATATTTAAGTATATGTCTGCTTTTGGAGCAAACTGGTAGCTCACAAAAAGGTGAGCTTTTATATCTTTCTCAATCCCTGTCTTTGTAATTTATTTTTTATCTGAAAATGATGTCCCTCAGGAATCAGGAATTGTTTTTATTCCAGTTCCTTGTTGGTTCTATAACACTTTCTCATTAGTCAGAAAATAATTATCTTTCACAATTCTATGGGAATATTCTGCCGCAATACAAATATGAGCATGTTCTATCAGTTCCTCCAAAATACAGTACAGAACTATCAATTGCAAAATGGATTTTACTCTGATAGGTTCTGATATATAATTATGGAAAATTATTGAACAATTATTACGAGCCAGGAAATAAATATAAAAGTGATAAAAATACATTTGTTCTTAAGTCATAAGTAAGAGGACCAGACCCTGGAAATTCTATTTGTGCACTCAAAGATGAAATAATTGTGAAAAGTAATCATTGACACTTGGATTACATTCATCAGTTTCAGGGCAAGGCTACTGCGCTTTAATAATCCTGCACACAAAAAAACAGAACTTGAGGAAAGTAAAATACACCACCCCTGGGAGCAAGCATACAGAGAAGCGATTTATCCATTTAGTGTCACCAAAACTGATATTTGACTTAAATATATTCTAAATCTAAACACACAACGACTCGGTATTCAGTAGAAAAGTAATCATTGTTCAGATTTTATTCAAAATATTTTTTTAAATCCTCAGAGTGAAAGATGTTATATAAATGTACAAAAGTAATTACTACAGCTCCATTTATCAGTAATAATCACCTGCCACTGATGACACCAATTGCAGTACTGACACAGTGGATATTAAATGTATTTTTTTTCTGTGACAGTAGTTTGCTTATATAAGGTTTACTTTGTGTGAACAAGATTTGACAAGATGATGTGCTGTATCATTCTTAATCAGTTCTGGCACGATGTTACTGGTTGGGCTGTTCAATGCTATAAGAATAACTAATTGTCTGTTTGCTCTGACCTTGTCTATGCTTTCACTACATAAGGTTTTGCCTTGTTCCCTTGTAATTATGAGTCATTTTCTTCTATCTACCTACTGTTCCCAATATAATTGCAAAGCAGAATTGCTGACGTCTTGATAGACCAACGCTAAAGGTCATTACAGGTTGACACCTTTTACATACACAATGCTATTTATCAAATGGATGTTACTGAAACAAACGGTGGCTTGAAAAATTGCTTCCAGTTCAGTAAGTGAAAGAAAATAAATTATATGGGCCTGTGATCAGTGCTATACCATTTATTGTCGGGACAGAAAAAATCGCAGCAAAGCTCCATAGCAACGGCACGTGCTGAACTACATATAGATACACTTTTGGGTACCACTGTGCCTTGTGCAAGGAAATGCCACATTAACTGCTCAATCTTAATTATTGCAGATGGCCTGTGAAATATGGGAACTCAAATGTTCAAAGATGTCACAAGTGTTATACACGATAATTTTCCTCTTATTGGTTATTCTGCTGATGGTCTAACGGGAAGTAGCAATGCTACGTCAAATTAAACCTTTTCCTTTGAGTTCCAATGTCAGTAATAGTTTTTCAGTTATTACACAAACAGCAATTAAGACCATTAACCGGTGGGCAGATCTAACTCAGTGTGGCCACTACACGTTTTTTGAATAAGTAAATGGTCTATTCAGGCTGCATGTGTAAATAGAGATGCAAACAAGCTAAACACATTGTCACTGCAAACAGTTCTCACTGTGAAGATCTCAGCGTTCCTGTTGAGTTGCCTGTAGGTTCTCTTCTAATAGTCATCTGTTGAAAAATAATTTGTCTTTCAGAGGACTTTCAATTTGCTCTTATGGGAGGACAGATTAATGACATTTCTTTGATCAACCGGGTGTCTCTCACGTACAGAAACCAATCACCGAGTATCCAAACAAAACCGAAAATTCCAATTATGTATGGAAATCTACCCTTTGTCTGATGTTTCTTTTTTCACCTTGGTATTTCTGTAGAGACTGGCATTGCACCCCCCCCACCACCACCCACTCCCCACTTCAGCATCCTTATTCAGTCCCTTCACTTCTGACATGGGCATAGAGATATAGCACTAATAATACCTTTACCAAGAAGATTTAGCACTCACATTACAAAGGGAAACAGACCACGTAAAGGTGGCCTATAACATATTCCTGCACCAACATATGTCAAACCACTTTGGTCACAGTTCTTTATATGATATGTGCTTTTGATTGAACTATGTACATTGTGGAAAGAAATGAGAGGAGAGCTAATTGTGCAGTAGCTGCAGAAGTAATGGCATACTTGATGGTTATAAGTCATGGTAATACAAAGCCACTGTTTGGCAAAATAGGATTGCCCATTTTGAGAAAATTGAATCTACTGGTTTGATATGGTGCCCGATGTAGCCATCAATGTTTCTGTCGGAAAATATGGGTTGTGTAAATAATATAAGCAGTTTGTTCTAATTCATAGACTATAATGCAGATCCCACAAGCAGATCAATTGGATGGTAATAAAACAGTTTTTGCTGCATTTCACAAGTATAGATATATGTGAGTGTGAAAACTAAATACTGTATTACTTTCACACATGGTGTAAATATAAAAATTCCCAGCACGGTGCATACAATCAAAAGGAATCAACAGTGGGACACCTTCCATAGGCAAATCTATCTTCCTTCATCCAAGTGAAGGTCGGTGGAAAAAAACTCCTTTCAACATGCAGTACATGTTTTGGCACATGTAGGAAATGTAACTATAATATTTTCAGACACCTAGGGGCATTCTGTCCTTTTTTTTGAGTCATAAAACCATAGAATCATAGAACCATAGAATCTCACAGAACAGAAGAAGGCCATTCGGCCCATCATGCCTGTGCTGGCTCTTTGAAAGAGTTATCCAATTAGTCCCACTCCCCTGCTATTCTCTTAATGCTAAATTGTCAATCTGGATGAAACCCTTTTGCATGACAATGTTGTGCAAAAGGGGCAGTTAGTAAGAACCCAGTTGTTGGTCGATTGGCAAATTGTTTTTCCTGGGGTAATAATTCCTTAAAACAATAATTAAAATACTACCAATAATACGTTGGTCACACAACTGTTTGGATGTGCTGTGCACAATTGGCTGCCGTGTTACACCCACTAAATATATAGTCAATTCAATTTATCGTATATTCTGTGAAGCGCTTTGAGACATCTCAAAGATGTGATAAGGCGCTTTATCAAAATGCTGTGTTATGAAATACAAGGATTCATTGCTGTCCGTTTAAATATTTGGGGGGATATTCCTGAAACTTTCTTGCAATCTTATTAAAACCAATTCAGACCATAAATAATTCATCCTTAATGTAGTTGATTCTTACTGGTGTGCATTTTTGAGAAAGATCCAAAGCATATTGTGCTCAGAGTCACGCTATACCTTTGAATAGAAAATCCAAACCATATTTTTATACTATCAAGCATAGATGCATTGGAGGCATTTATATTAACAAGTGGCATGCCAGAATAACATACCAATAAGCAAAGGGAACATAGAGAACTCAACCCCTCCTCACCAGTGAAAGATTATTTTATATATTTAACATGTTGTTTGAATCCAAACAACATGTTCCCTGGAACCATATTTGTTTAATAAAATGTAAAAAGGGCATTAAAAGCAAAAGTTAAGAACAAAAACATAAAGCTCCACGTGACTAAGCAATTTCACATTCAATTACTTTTACGTGCAAAGATATAATAGCTGCTTTTGAGATGGCATTTGGTAGCAATTCCTGGATTTGCCAGAACCCTCTGCAGCTACAACTTGAATAAAAGTTATCAAAATAGTAAAACATAGTTACTGGTGTTCCCCTAAAGTTCAAACTTAGCATAAAGGTCCACAGACATGAGACGTAGCTATTATTTCCAAATGGAATTTTCTTCTTTTTAGGAAAAATAACCTTTGTTTGATCTTTGGTGCTTTCCCTTCTACTCTATAGCATAAATATTAAAATAAATATTAAAATTTGGCCGTCCTCTTTGTACCCACAGTAAGAAACCCATTTCAGACTTAGATACTGCTACTGCTGATAAAAGGTGCATTTGTTATGGTTCCTTGACTAATTGAAAGAGATTCTCAAATATCTCTGGAATAACTCTGTTTTATTTCATTGGTAACTCCCCAAAGCATAGCTTCAGACAGTTCTGGTGTTTTATGAGTTTCTGAAAATTAAGAAAAGGCACCCTCTAGGTCAGCACTGTGGGTATACAAACCAGCTGTTCTGAAACTGATCCGCACTGCACAATGTGATCATCTTCAAAATGAATGACACTACAAGGCAATAGAGTTAATAGTTATGTATTTTTAGCTTCAATTCGTCTGACAGAAAGAGACCACTCAGCAAATGTCGACCCTGAAATTAGCCGAATGATTTTCATGCAAATCTCCTGTTTGTTTTATAATAAATCATAATCCTTGCATTTGATACAGCCCCTTATCATATCTTTGAGATGTCTCAAAGTGCTTCACAGAATATACTGTAAAGTGAATTGACTGTATATTTTGCTTTGTCGTACATACTGTATTATACTTTTTGTCATTTTGCAGCTCAAATTGCATCCAGTTACATTTGAAAAAATGTGTATTTTCTCCTATTTCTGCTCACTACTCCAGAGCATTCCAGAACACTGCAGAGTCATTTGCTGGGAGCAGCTATTCTTACCATTCGGCTTCTGTGAACACCGCAAGCCCAAACCATAACGGGTAAAGTGTTCCTAGTTGGTTAATCAGTTGGAAGCTGATTCCAACTGATGGTAAGATATACGGTTTTATCTTGTGAACTCCAGCAGTGCAGCAATTTCCACTCGGGTGTCACCGTCACTTGGCTCTCACCAACCTTGCACCTAATACTATCTGGGATTAGGTAAACAAGGTGTATCACTCCAGGAAGAACATTTTCCCTGAAACCCTCCACCTTGCCCGCTCTCTCCCCCTTTTTCAAGTGCTGCCTGAAAACCTTCTTTTCGAACGCGCTTGTGGTCCCGTCTGTCCCACCCCCATCCCCCCGCTGGCTCGGAATCAGGCTCCGCCACTGTTAAGCGCTCTGAGACGCTACCCTGCTTGGAGGGGCACGACATAATTGTAGTCAACATCCACATTCAACATCAACAATAACAACAACTTGTATTTATATAGCGCCCTCCATTCTGGGCAGTGTCTCAGAGCACTTTGCAATGGTGGAACCAGAGCGTGAGCACGCACCTTCCATCCAGAACGAAAAATATTTCCATTTGTTGGTGACATACATATGTGGAACTCTCATCTTAGTTTAGTTTTTAGATAGATAACGGGGCTCTGTATGTGTCAGACATCTGGCTGACCAAAGTAAAATTGCTTATTTATTGCTGTATTCTATGTTGAAAGGGTATTTCACACAAACCATAAATGCAATCAAAGAGCATTTAAGGGTAATTTGTATTACAAAATAAATTTCCATCATTATGTTTTTTTTGCAACCAATTTTCAGATCTGTCCGGCAGATGTTGGAAGATATCAAAACAGTTGTAGCAATTTTAAAGGGAATGAAATTCTTTCTATCGTCATTAACACTGGAAAAAAATATGAAGCAAAGATTAATTAATCTATCAGAGGAAAATACAAATCTCTCATATTATAAAGCACATTTTCCTCGTTATTTTGATGAATTACTTGTAAGCACTTTAGCCCAGTCTTTTATTTCCTTGTTGTTGTAGGGCAGGCATTCCCTTTACTGTGCCAGATAACTGAATTGGGAAACTAATTATTTCATTCAAATTTAAAAGAACAACTTCTAATGATAAATTCAAATGAATGTGTATTGCGGAGCCAGATGTGACCTGCATTAAACTGTTGAATTTCACAAGAATTTATGGAAAATGTTGCACATTAGGATATGTAAAGCATATGGTCTGAATAGTAATCAATCTAAACTCTGTATGGGGTGAAACTATTTATTTGGAGGTTAAGTATTTGTGGCTTCGCAAGATTATATGCAGATTACAATTTTTTTTCCTGCAAAAAGAGACTTTTGTTGCACTGGCTTCAGCTTCTATATAGTTGAACGGAGTGATGATACACTTGCTATTTGGTGCTTTCAATCCTCTTGTAGCCTCAAGGCTAATGGCGTTATTTTCCTCAAAGCAATGTCTTATTAACCAGATGGAATGTTGGGCACCATTAATAATATTGCTCTTTTATGTTGCTAGGCAATAAATTATTTCTGACAACCTTAAAACTACCTGTTGGGTAGCAGTGCTACAAAGAAAACCTGTCTCTTGTTTAAAAGCCAAATAATCTTTCTTGAAAGTGTTTCAAAAAACTAATAGAAAGAATAGGGGGCTACTCTAGGCTGATGTTCAGGAGTGTGGAGATAGAATGGCTGGAAGCTCACCCACCAACAGTGAGCAGATCAAGGCGGGGACATGAAGGAGGTCAATGTTCACCGAAGAGAGAATACAGCCTGAGTTGCTTTGGTGGCAGGAGATCACAGAGGTAGGGTGAGATGAGGCCATGAAAGGATTTCAATGAAATGGCAAGGATCTTGGCTTCAACAGGCTGAGGGATGGGCAGTCAATCGAACTGAGTGAGGATGGGGGTTATAGGCTTGTGGAACTTGGTGCGGGAGAGGACATGGGCTGCAGAGTTCTGGATGGTTTTACCTACCCCACACTGAAACCCTCTCAATTTGTTTTGTCTCTAAAGTCTGAAAGTTAGCTGCAATGCTATGACATTTTTGCTGTGTTGCTTGACATCTACAGTGCAATTCATCAATACTTAAGATGGTTTAGGGACAAGTCATGAGTAATCTTAAGCCAATTTATCACAAAGATTGACAAAAGCTACAGAAACCAAATGAAATGGATTGAAATGGTCAGCAAATACTAGAATAATACACTTCTCGTTTTAATTGGCTTTTAGTCACAGATTTCATTCACACTTGATCAATGTGTTCAGTTCATCTGGCTGCTCTGGATTTATGTATTGGAAACTGAAGGGCAAAAACATGAGTTGTAAGAGATGAAAAGAGTTGACCTAAAAAGAAATTGACTGAATAAATACATTGCGAGGGAAAGCTGTAGAGTCAGTTTGGGATGAATTATTTTCCAAAGCTGTTTTAAGTCATGGGACACTGGGGGAGAGGTCAATGCAAACTGGTAATTATTAACCTCCAAGGTCATTCATTTGCTAGTGATTTCCTCAGGGAACATGCCTGTCGCAACAAAAGTGTAAAATTCACTTGTGATATTACTTTGGGTTTGGGGGTTATGCAAAACACGCTTCCCAATGTTTACCTACTGGTGGTTAAAGATGGGTCTAAATCAATGCAATGAATCTGAGCTGTGCTGAAATAGTTTCAAGTAATGTCACTTGGAACACAGATTTCATTTGCATAACAATCAGAAGAGAACATTGGGAACATACATCTGTGTGTAGATATATGAAGAGGAAGGGGAAAGAATGCCCATTAGGGGAAGTCTAAACTATGTTGAATCTAATTGATTCCAATTCCAATTGATTTTAAAAATACAATTTACTCCATCACTAACCATGGCACAAATGTGCCTTAAAGAAAATAGTCCTTCTCTGACGGCTCAATAGGTTAAATTGAGATTTAGTGTAAAACATTGTCCTACAAGACTGGAATGTTTGTCTCATGTTTAATCCTGATCTGTGCTGATCTTAGTTGGGCTGTGGTCAGGCTACAATTAGCTCCAGCTCCTCTGGGCTATCAAGTTACCTCTATTAGAAACTGCACATGTGTAGATCTAGAGTGTGGACAGGAATGAGCATGGCTATAATGCCCCCCATGGTCAAAAGCTTGTTATACTCATTCTTCGAACTCACAATGAAGAATGGTTATTTGAGCGAAGTAATAGAATTATTACAATGTGACCTGAGCAATAAAATGCAAAATTAGCTACTTGGCAGCAAACAAATTGTATCATATGCATATGGTATCATTTAACTCACACAGCATAACAATATTTAGCCTGATATTAGCCTAAATGAATTGTGCCATGTCTGGTAAGGTATATGATTATATGCATATTCCTACAATGTATTGAATAATTGATAATGTTTTGAAAAAGTAGTAAATGTTTGCTTTGGGAAATACAAGTGGGGAAAACAATTATTAATAACTTTAACCTGTTCCTTTCTATAAAAAATAATCTTTTTTTTAATTTAGCATCATTTCAGCTACAAATGTTGAGCAAAAGTTCAATTTTATAATCAGAATTGTTCAGTTGTTTCTATGGTTTTCAGCTCTTTTCTATTGAAAAGCTGAATTTCCTTTTGTTCTTTTAATAATTTAACTAGAGACTGAAGTTCGATCCCAGAAGCAGGGAAATTCTTGACTGAGCAAAGCGTGCACCTCGTCTTTGATCTTTTTTGCTTTGCTTGTTTTCCAGATGGGAAAAGTGAAGGTCAATAGCCCCAGGGGAACAAATAGATCTAAAAGAAATGCCATTTCGGAAAGAAAATTTGAAAAGAAAATTATATAAGGAAGTGTGAAGCTTAACCAGTTCAGTGATTTTATCTTGTTATTGTAAAATATTACAAAGCAACTGGGGTCTGTTTATTTTTCCTTTTATAATTGAAGTTTAGCTAAACTATACAGAGTTTACTTTGTCATCGAAGAGTTAGCATGAATGGCCTTGACTCACACTCTTAAACCGCTTACAGGAATGAAAAACATTATCCTTCCTACTCCAGTTAACATGAGGAGTCAATGATGACAATACTAGAGGGAGCTTTTCCCTTCTCTCTGAAAATGTAAAACAGAGGTCATAAATTTGTCTGACTACAATTACTAGAGGGTATAATGTGCTCTCTAATTTCCAACTTCATGCGCGTCTAGCCACTAACTAGAAACTAATTATTTAAAGTGAACTGCATTTCCCTCTACTCTGACTTAATATGAGTCACAATGATTAACAAGAAAGCAGTATTGAGGGCGCTGACATAACATAAGTTTCAGTTAATAGCAAATTACTGTACTAAATTCCATAAGCTGCTTACAAGGATGCACATGCTTGGTGGAATAGTGGCCATCATTGTATCGAACCATTCTGCTAGACTCCAGAGAAACTGAAAAGTCCTTTTATTAAAAATAATATATAGAATCATCTTCAATACCAAAGAAGTGTTATACTGACAGCCTCAAAGTACCATTATGTCTTCTGCTTCATTCTATCTGATATTTATTTTGACTGGCTGAATCCGCTGAACATCTTTCCCACTTGTTGGTATCGGACAATTCATTCACTTGGGAAGCAATCTCTTGTCTTGTATTGCCTTTTCCAAGGCACTGTTGTGGGGGGTTTTTGTACCTCAGAACTTGTACTTTGTGATGGCAATTTATGATCAAGTTGATTTGCCAAAGAGAACAGAAGAACATAAGAAAAAGGAGCAGGAGTAGGCCTTTCGGCCCATCGAGTCTGCCCCGCTATTCAATCATGGCTGATATTCTACTCTCACTCCAGCTACCTGCCTGATCCCCATACCCCTTAATCCCTTTATAAATGAGAAATCTATCTAACTCAGTCTTGAATATGTTCAAGGACTGAGCATCAACAGCCCTATGGGGTAAAGAATTCCATACATTCTTGTATACAGAAGCATAAATTCCATCCCTGGTTTGGACAATTTTGGACACAATCCACCAGAACTTGTTCAGCAGACTACATGACCTTCACTCCTTCCAAATTGCCTTATCTATGCGTGTGATTTCTTATTGCTCTCGGAAACTCATGTGTACATTATTGAGAGCACACAATAATGTTGAATTCGGGTTGCATGCTGTTAAGATAATGTTTTCCTCCTTCCCTTCAGAAAAGGGAATTTTATTCATTAGCTGTACCTTCATTGCTACACTTCAATAGTGGCTAGTCATAAACCAGTCCCCTTAAAAAGGGGCAGAATGAAAAATATTCTGCTTTCATGTCAGCTTTCTGCAAATATAAGTGGTCTGAATGGATTGGTATATGTCGGGATTACATCTCTCTCATAAAAAATGTAAACCGCTTAGCAGGTTAGATATTTTTCTGTTTAATTAAATTCTAATCCGTTTATCTTAATAATAATAATATATAATAATCCTTAAGTTTATACAGAGCTTTCCACGTCTTATCGACGTCTCAAGGCGCTTCACAAAATACAACAGCATCCCAAGGTTGGGACCAGAGCAGGGGGGGAGGGGTCGTGGTTGGGGCAAGGAAAGTAAGAAAATTTACTGTATATTTGTGGGCGAAACGTGGGGCAGCCAAATTACACACAGCAGTGTCCCACAAACAATCGTGGAAATGGGGCCAGGGGAGAAAGGGGGAAAAGAGGATGAGGGGGAGAGGGAGGCGAAGGTGGGGACTAATCAGATAGGAAAAGGGGGAGCAAGGGAGAGCAAGGGAGAGCAAGGGGTGGGGGGAAAGAAGCAGGGGGCAAGGTGAGGGAATCAAACAACAATAATAAACAACAAAATCAACAACAATAAATAACAAAAGCAACAATATTAACAACAAAAACAATTAAAAAATTGTTATTAAATAATAATAATAATTATAATGTTAGTTGTATAATGTTTTCTATCCTCTCACTTTAGAAGTGATGGACTCTATGGCTGAAATACAGAATATTTGGGGGAGTGTTTTTGTCGGATGTATAAAAGGGACCACTGATTGCTCACAAAAATAAATATCTTGTTTATCATTATTACATTAATTTCTTGTGGAACTTGGAAATTTTAAGTTTGGGGTTAAACTCTTTGGTTTGAAAGTCACCTCAAAAACAATTCTCACAACACCACCTGAAGCATGTATTCATCTTTCCTTATGTTGTATAGCTCAATTCATGATATACATCTGCCATAAAGACTATCCACAACAATGTCTTGCTGATGTCACAAATTATTCCTGTACTAGTTAGTGTCTGTAGCACGATACAACTGAAAATCCCAGCCCAAGTTTGTTCAGATTCAACTAGACTCTGTGGTCATCATGATACTAGTCATAATTTCACTCTAATCTTTCTGAGGTCTGCAAATGGTGAGGACCATGTATGAATACAGTAGAAGCCTATTTTCTCTTGATATATCTGATATTCCACAAAATAATATTAACTTTGAACAACAACAAAATTATACTTGTATAGCTCCTTTCACGACAGGAGGATGTCCCAAGGCATTTTTCTGGGCACAATTTTTGTGGAACATCTTTCGTGGACACAAGTCAACCACAAATATTGCCCGATTTAAAATTAAATCCTTTTTGTTCTTCAGTCAAAACGCATGATGGAATTTATTGAACAAACTTCACAGATGTAAGGATGTAAGCTTTTAGTTCTCACGCATTGCTTTCTCAACTAATTATAATCAGGGATTGTGTTTTTTACACAGACGTTGCAAGCCTTACTCTTGGGGTTTATCTGTCCAGAACAAACCAGGGGAAAGCTGTCATTGAGGAGTACATTTCCCTGGTGGTGTCAGAACATCTACCCATAGCAGAGACATCTGTTTCCTTGGCAGTGTAGAATGGAGTTCTTGCTATGTCTCATAACCTCTTACATGTCAAAGTTGCTTCACATTTATAACTTCTGTTTTGAACAGGTTGAATTTCAAAGTGTGTGAATTACAATGAACAATTATCCTTTATGCATTGATCCGATAAAACATCTTGAAACGAGTTAAGTACTTTGTCTACGGTATTATGAATGTGTGTAAAGATTCCAAAGATCTGCATCCATTTGATACTTTTAGAAAGAAAACTGTATGAAAGTCAACCACGAGAAAACATGAAGGAGAGACAGACAATTCAACATGATATTTTACATTTAGAAGTAACTGAATTCTGAATACCTTTCCCACAAAACTGTCACCACATTCATTAATATTTTACAATATTCCCTGTGAATAACGTCACTCCAATCTGGTGTGGGGGAAAAAAAAAGCAATTCAGTTATTGAATTGGGTAGGTAGATCAGTAGGCATCTAAAGTATTGCACTGTGTAGTGCTTTGGTGCCAGGAGTTAGATTGCCCTACTCAAACTCAGTGCAATTTGAAACTGAGAAGCAGAATCATTCTAGCCAGCTCTATCTAGCTTCCATGCACAAGATTGAATATGTCCACAAGCATATGTCTGAGCCTCTCTCTGCTCGTAAATAGTATGTAGCTTAAAACCTAAGGACAGGCTGGCATAAATAAAATAAAATTACGGAATTGGAGGAGATGAACGAACAAACAAAAATGGATACCTGGGCTTGGTTTTCCACTGGCTGTTTGCCACTTACCCTCACGGAAAGAAAAAACACACATTATGAGTCGTTCTAGTGATTATTGCAGGATTACAAATTAAATCAGGCATGAAATCAATGTGTTTACGCCAACGCAGGATTGATCCCCAGCAGGGCACCCATGACAGTGCCACCTGGGGAGGAACAGTAGCTTTCCGTGACAGTATACGGCTGATGACAATATTAAAATAATCCAAGCATTTGAGGAAAGCACCTTACAGGTCAGGAGGATGTCTCAAAGTGCTTCAAACAATTTGCTTTAACGTGTTCTGGATGTGAATTTGCAGGCGAGTGCAATAGAGAATAGAGAATAGAGAAGGTATACAGCCAAGAAGGGAATGAATAATTTTTTTCTCTGTTGGATTGTTGGCCAGGACTCTGGGAGAAAACACTTTCACAGTAAAAGTGCTTTACTGTGTTTCATTATAGCAAAAAGTGTGATCAAAGAGGAAGGTCTTAAGGTGACCTTGAAGGAGGTGAGGGAAGGGTTGAGTCAAAGGGAATCTTGGAATGAGTAAGGCAAATATACTAAAACCATATTGCTGGTTTTAAGGGGTATCTTCATGAATAGAGACCAAATGTAATGGCTTTCAATGATGTTCAAACCATAATAATGATTGAAATCAAACTTAGATCTTTGAGTTTTGTTATTGCTGCTTGTGAGTGATGTAAATGGCAGCATTTTGCTTCTCTCAAATAGGAATATCACCCCTTTAAAAAAGTTTGCTGAAAGAAAAGTCAAACATTAATATTCAATTAACGTTCGTCCCAAGAGACTAAAAAATAGGATGTTTTGGGAAATAACCATTTCTCATATCATACAAACATGATATACTTGTTGCATCCAATGGTATCTTCAGTAACTTCTAGTTACTGATTTTTTCTGACATCTTTAAACACCCATGACAGAAATTCCCGGTGCAAAATTTTGCATTTTTGTCTAATCCAATTGCTCAAAAATATATTCTGAAGCCCATATGAAAAATACTATTAATGTGCAGTGCATAATTTTCTAGTAAAGTCTTCTATTCCAGAAATATAACACTACAGCATTACAGTACTATGATCCCATTCAAACACATGCCAAGATATGGCACAAGCTCTAAATATATTCTTGGTATCTTTCAATGAGTTGCAGCAGTCTATGTGCACTCCAGCTTTATGAATATTACAAGTCTAGTTGATTTAACAAGTACACTTCTTCTGAAATAAAAACTGCACGCGCTGTGTTAATATGGTTCATAACCCACTCTTGTGGTCTGATGACCTTATAAATTCACTCACATGATTCAAGAGCCATCAGATTCCTAAGAATGTTACAGAGCCTGGCAAGGTGATCCCATTCCGTGTTTCATTTTATACGTAATACAGATTTTGTACTGAATATAACAAACTGTAGCTTGTTACAGATTGGCAGTTCTGTTCAGGGATCCATTGCCCACGTTTAATGAGCAACTAAAAGCAGAAAACTTTCCAAATCTCTTCCAAATGTGTTTTGTGTGATATCGTGTTCAACGACCCATTCATTTTTGTTTTGGTTGTTTGGGGTTGGGGGTTTCATAAGATTTACGTGCAAATGGCTGTGGTGTATTTGACAACACTTATCAAATCTTCCCCTATGGCAGACAGTCTGTCTCAGACAAAATGCCCAAATGTTCCACATATTGTAATCAAACCATTTGTGTTCAATAATGAAGAAGCCAAAAAAGAAATATGACAGCTGTGAAATAAAGTTAAAGTAGCCTGAAGCCTTTGGAGCATGTTGATCCAATTATGATGATCTGCTCATATCCTTGTGGCTTTTCAAAATCAATTATAATTTTTTAGCTCAGGGGATGTTTTGCTGCAACAAAAAGCTGCTCAGACACTGGAACAGCTGTAGGAATGGGACAAATGCATTGTTTTAAACGAAACGCCTGTAACTCTTTGATTCAGACATATGAAAAATGTCAGACCTCAAATTTATAAATTTCTTCTCTGTACGTGATCATTTTTAGTGAACGACAATTAGTACAGAAGCCAGTCAGATAATCTGAACATCAAAAAAATTAAATATAAAAAATCCCATGTTTTATAAAGGAAATATGAAATATAAATGTAAATATAAAATGTCATAATATCTGATGCTTGAAACTTTTAGAATTTTCACCTGCAGGAAAACAATCTTTCTAATCATAACTGTCTGTTGTTCATTGATTTGATATGTATAAACTTTTTATTGCAAAAATATTACATTATTATCTAAATGTATCACAGTGTATAGAAGCGTTTACCTGATAGTCAAATGTAAAACTTGTGGTGGTTCAGCAATATGCCATATCAATAATAGCCATAAGTAAACTAAATATTAACTGTTTTCTTTTATTTCCCATTTGAACTAATTTCATAGAATCATAGGACCTTCCAGCACGGAAGGAGGTCATTCAGCCCATTGTGCCTGTGCCAGCTCTTTGAAATAGCTATAAACTTGTCCCCTTAACCCCCAACCATCTCAGCTCTAAGAAGAATATTTACCCTCTCTAGTTTCTTCCCATAATTGTAGTCCCTCATCCTTTGATTAATTCTTGTAAATCTCCTCTGTACTCTCTGCAAGGCCCTGGCATCCTTCCTGAAATGTGGTGCCTAGAATTGGACACAATACTCCAGCTGAGGCCTAACCAGCGATTTGTAAAGGTTCAACATAATTTCCTTGCTGTTCTGCTCTATGATTATGAAAAAGCCAAGAATCCCATATGCTTTTTAATAGCTTTGTCAACTTGTCCTGCCACCTTCAAAGATTTGTGCATGATTTATGATAAAATAAATCATTTTGTTTATGAATAGGATTGCTTCTATTAAAATGTTCTTTGCTTTTGTTAATTGATGACATAGTTTAAGGCTAATGTATACATTTTTGTTTCACATTCCAAGTGTTGAAATGTGTTAAAGAGCTATTGAAGTGTGGGCTGTGTAAATGAAATGGGTTACCATGGGTGTGTGAATGCATATTATAGGATTGAAGAGTAGGGATGAAGCATAAAATTACTCTGGGTCTTCAAATGTGTATTGTGAGATTTACATTACAAACCATTGTCAGCCAACAGATTTATATAACTTTAGTTCAACTAATCAGAGGGGTTAGAATATTTGTTGTCCCCTTTGGATATAGATTTTTCAATCTGTTCAATAATGTATGGCAAACATTTCTTCTATGTTTTCTATGTCTCCGGTCTGCTCCATGTCTCCTGCCCAACCCGACCCACAATCGGTGGATGGGCTTTCAGCCTCTCTGCCCCCACACTTTGGAACTCCATTCCATGGTCCCTTCACCTTGTTTCCTCCCTTGCCTCCTTCAAGGCCAGTCTCAAGATCCTCCTTTTTGAACGTGCTTTCTACCGCCCTCCCACCTCTCTTTGGAACATCTTTGGGATGTCCTTCGGAAGTAAACGGTGCTCTATAACTGTAATTTTTGTTGTTGTTTTATAATGTTGACTTATGTAACAATCCTAAGCGCATTTGTAGATATTTTGTTTGACTCTTTAACTAGTGGATCACAAGTACAGAAGTGGTAGCAGTTATCTTAAAAATATGTGTAAGCTACAATAATTGTTCTTAAAATCCATGATGAGAGATGAATACAGCGGACATACAGTACAGTGTGGGGCTAACCTTCCCAGGATCAATGACGGACATATCATACAGTACTCTGTATGACTTTTTCTAACCTTATTCACATTTGCTTTTCAATCACTGCCTCTCCTGTCTCCACTACTGTGCTTTACAAATAAATATTTGGTGAAAACTATAAAGTTTTCTACAAAGTTTACAAACTAATAATAATCCCTCAAAAATAAAAAACAATAATAAATTGGTCATTTCAATCCACGATTGTTTGTGGGACACTGCTGTGCGCAGTTGCAATTGGCTGCCACATTTCACCCACATATATACAGTCAATTGAAGCGCTTTGAGACATCTATATAAAAGACGTGAAAAATGCTATATCAAATTCAAGGATTATTATTAAGTTTGATTGGGAGAAGAAGAAGAAAGGGCGAATTAAGGATGCTCACCAATGTGTTATTATTTGGGCAAAGAGAAGGAGGGCTCGGCCTTTAAGATTAAGTTTTTAATCCATGAAACACAACAACATGCATTAACTTTATTTGATTCAGGAAACCTCCGTGTTGTAGCAATGATCTTAAACTGTCATTTAATGGGATTTGGGATGGATGTTTTGTATGCAAGTGTTTCTATGCGTACAAACAAATTTAATTTACATCTACTTTCATTGTGCTTCCCTTCACTCTCTTGAAGGTGCTGACTCATGCTGGTATATATGCCACCTTCAGCATCCCTGCAGTGCCTTGCTCCAAGGCCATTCTTCATTTGTCGGATATTTCCCCCATGGGGAGGGACATCACAACCAAGTCTAATCCTAACGTTGGCTGATGGCCACACATGTGCACTTCAAGCAGAAGTCACTGGGAAGCAATCAGGAGTGGGAATGCTTTTTTCCCCCCATTCATAGCCAGGGGATATGGAGGCTAATTGTAGTGCCCCTACTGCCATGGTAGCTGAGGTCAGCTAATTCGGCACAGACCAGGAATCAAGCCCAAGATCAGAAAGATCCCCCACCTCCCCCACCACCCCAAAGAATAGAGAAGATGTGGAACAAAGCCCCCAACAAAATCAACTGATGCAGGACAGATTAACTCCTTCAGATTCAAATTGGAGATAGGCAAACATACTGGATGCTTTGCTTGGCTGTCTTCAGGGATAGGGTCGTGTCTGAGGTAATTTCTCGGGTGGTATCTATGCAGAACCTTGCCACATTAAAATAAGCAGGTTTGAAGGGTTCAACAAACTTTATTAATCCATGACTTACAATGTTGGGTATATCATACTATGTGTGCAGTTCTTTTACTTACTGAGCTTTTGGGGGCAAGCCTATTTCACTGTGGAGCAGAATTTTCTCAAATGGCAGAGAATATTTGCCTTTGGTTAAATAAATCTCCAAATAAATATTTTCACTGCAGAAGAATTTCCTTGCTTTGTAAAGTTCTTCAGACATTCAATAATTCAAAGGACATGAATATGAAATGAATTAACTATGTTGACGTCAGGACATCACGCCTGACGTGAAAGGCGCTCTATAAATATAATGTTGTTGTTGTATGTTTAATAGTATTGAAGTGTCAGTTGAGTGTTAGTTCTTTTTAAAGTCCCCTGGCAATGAGTTGAAGCTTGCAACTCCTGGAAGTGAAATGTTTTTGCTTCCAGCACCAGAAGTAGATGCATAAAAAAAGTACACTGATTTACATTACAGGAAGTTGACCATATATTTTGGTCAAGCATGATATTTTTGCTGCCCAGCAAAGCGGCTCGGTTTCTGCCTTTTCTCATTTACCATCAATTATTTAAATTGCAATTCACTGTAAAGGAGAGGGAGATGAGGTTCTTCATTATAGGATCCGAAATACTGCTACTATGGTGATGTGGCGGTGAAATACTTCCTTTGTTCCTGAGATAGAAATGACCTTTTGTGTTCTCCTGCACTGCATGAGTTAATTTCCACCTTGATGCCCTTATGAGAATCTGCCATACTGACACATAGAAGTGCCAGAAACTGATTGCAATGACTACATTAATATTTATTTGATGATGCAAAATCTGTCATTGTGCTACTTGGTACAAAGAAGTCAAATAGGGCCTTAGGCCACTGAAAGGTTTAACATGTCAGTGTTGATGCCATGAAGCCATTAAAAAATAAAATTAAGTTCTGTTTTAAATTAGACTTAAAACAAAGCGATGTTCAGACCTTTCAATAAGGTCTATACACTTGACTAATAATGACTTTGTACTCCGCATCTGGTTCAAAGTCTTGACCCCTGCATTGCTGAAATATCTTTATCCAAACTAGTGGGGAAAGATTGTGAGTTGGCTCTGGGATTAGAATCACAGAATCATAGAATCATAGAATCATAGAATTTAACGGCACAAAAGGAGGCCATTCGGCCCATCTACTCTGTACTGGATCTTTGAAAAGAGCAACTCAATCCCACCGCCCAGCTCTAGCTCTCTCCCCATAACCTAACAGATCTGTTCTCCCTAAATAAAGATCTAGTTTTCTTTTAAAAGCTGTAATCAAATCGGCCTCCACCACCTTTTCAGACAATGCATTCCAGATTCGAACAACCCGCTGAGTGAAACAAATTCTCCTCAGCTCCCCTCTGCTTCGTTTTGAAACTATTTTAAATCTGTGACCACCAGTCCTGCTTCGTTTTGAAACTATTTTAAATCTGTGACCATTCGTCCACCAGTGGAAACAGTTTTTCCTTATTCACCCTGTCGAATCTACTCATGATTTTATAAATCTCTATTAGGTCTCCTCTCAATCTTCTCTGTTCTAAAGAGAATAAACCCACCCTATCTAGCCTTTCCCCATAACTGAAGTCCCTCAATCCTGGTACCATTCTCGTAAACCTTCTTTGCACCCTTTCCAATGCCTTAACATCCTTTCTATAGTGTGGTGACCAGAATTGGTCACAGTACTCCAGCTGAGGCCTAACCAAAGTTTTATAGAGGTTAGTTAGCACTTCCTGACTCTTCTCCCAAAATGTATCACCTCACACTTCTCTGTATTAAACTTCATCTGCCATGTGTCTGCCCACTTTTCCATTTTATCTACCATAAATACCCGCGTATAAGGCGCACTCGCGTATAAGGCGCACCCCCCACTTTTGATCTTTTATCGGTGAAAACAAACGGAAGCATTTTCGATGATATTGCCGGCAGAAGGGAGGGAGGCAGGAGAGACAGGGAGGGAGGGAGGCAGGAGAGACAGGGAGAGAGGGAGGCAGGCAGGGAGGGAGGGAGAGAGGGAGGGAGGCAGGCAGGCAGGCACGGAGGGACAGGGAGGCAGGCACGGAGGGAGAGAGGGGGGGAGGCAGGCAGGCAGGGAGGGAGGGAGAGAGGGAGGCAGGCAGGCAGGCAGGCAGGCAGGGAGGGAGGCAGGCAGGCAGGCAAGGAGAGAGGGAGGGAGGAAGACAGGCGGGAGGGAGGGAGGCAGGCAGGCAGGGAGAGAGGGAGGGAGGGAGGCAGGGAGGGAGGGAGGCAGGCAGGGAGGGAGGGAGACAGGCAGGGAGAGGGGCAGACAGGCAGGGAGGGAGGCAGGCAGGGAGAGAGGCAGGCAGGGAGAGAGGGAGGGAGGGAGGCAGGGAGGGAGAGAGGCAGGCAGGGAGAGAGGCAGGCAGGGAGGGAGGGAGGGAGGGAGGGAGGCAGGAGAGGGAGGGAGGGAGGCAGACTGGGTTCGGCAGAAGGCAGGCGGCAGGCACAGCACTGAAGTCCGCTGCCGCTGCCCGGGCGGCCGAGGCCGAAGCCCCATTACCCGCTCCCCCCAAGCCCCGTTGGACACAGTGACCAAACCCCGGCTGACAGCACGCCGGCCGCCCCTCCTGTTTACTGTATTTCCGAGGCTCAAAATTTCTTATATCTGCGTATAGGGTGTACCCCCAACTTTCAAGATCTTCCGACGTGAAAAAAAGTGCGCCTTATACGCGGGTATTTACGGTATATCTTTTTGTAGTTGGTTACTATCCTCCTCACTATTTACTATTCTCCCTAATTTAGTTTCATCTGCAAATTTGGAAACTGTGCTCCCTACACCCAAGTCCAGATCATTAATATATATTAAAAAGAGCAGTGGTCCCAAAACCGATCCCTGGGGGATGCCGCTGCACATTTCCCTCCAGTCTGAAAAACAGCTGCTCACCACAACTCTCTGCTTTCTGTCTCACAGCTAGTTGTGGATCCTCGCTGCCACTGTTCCTTTAATGCCTTGGGCCTCTACTTTCCTAATAAGCCTCTCATGCGGCACTTTGTCAATGCCTTTTGAAAGTCCATGTAAACTACATCAACTGCGCTACCCTCGTCCACCCATTCCGTTACCTCATTGAAAAATTCTATCAGATTTGTAAGGAAAGATTTGCCTTTAACAAATCCATGGTGGCTGTCCTTTCTTAGCCTATATCTTTCTGAAGATCTATCTTGTCCCTGATTATAGACCCTAGAAGTTTGCCCACTACCGATGTTAGACTGTCTGGCCTGTAGTTCCCAGGTTTGTCCTTCTGTCCCATTTTATACAGGGGAGTAATATTAGCAACCCTCCAGTCCTCTGGCACCACCCCTGTGTCCAAGGAAGATTGAAAGATTGTGGCCAGAGTCTCTGCTATTTGCTCCCGTACTTCCCTTAGTAACGTAGGATGCATCCCATCCGGACCAGGTGACTTATCTACCTTGAGCACCGTCAACCTTTTCAGTACTTCCTCTCTGTTTATACTACGACTCGATGTCGGACAGACATGCTGTCAGAACATCGATGGTCTGGGGGTTGAGGGATGAGGCAGAAAGGTACAACTGGGTGTCGTCCGCATACATGTGGAAATTTACCCCATGTTTGCGGATGACGTCGCCCAGAGGGAGCGTGTAAAGGGTGAAAAGGAGGGGACCGAGGACAGAGCCCTGAGGGACGCCGTGAGAAACTGTGCGGGGGTTTGAAGAAAAACCATTGGAAGAAACAAAATGTAAACGGTGGGTCAAATAAGAGTGGAACCAGTCAAGGACTGTGCCTTGAAGGTTGAGGTGGGAGGAAAGACGTTGAAGGAGGATGGTGTGATCGGCTGTGTCGAACGCAGCAGACAGGTCAAGGAGGACGAGGAGGCAGAGGGAGCCCTGGTCACAGGCGGTTAGGATGTCATTTGTGACCTTGACCAGGGCAGTTTCTGTGCTGTGGATAGGGCGGAAACCTGATTGGAGGGGTTCAAGAAGTGAGTGAGTTGAAAGGAAAGAGCGGAGCTGGGAGGCAACCACTCTTTCAAGGACCTTGGATAGAAACGGGAGGTTTCATAGCCTATGGATGATTGCATTTGGATATTTCTTGTAAAAGTGTGTGACTTCCTGCCTGTCCAACATCGTGTCCTGGGACAACTTTCTCCAGCTGAATGTCAGCAAGACTGAGACCCTCCTGATTGGCGCGCGTCAGCGCCTCCCCACCTTGGTCGCTGGCAGCATCAGCATCCATGGCTGCACTCTCCATCTCTTCAAATCAGTCAGGATTCTGGGTGACTTGTTTGACCCTGAACTGTCCTTCCTCCCCCACATCCACGCCATGACCAGCACTGCCTTCCACCAACTCCGTAACATTGCCAGACTCCGCCACTGCCTCACCCCTCAGGCTGCCGAAACCCTCACCCATGCATTCGTCACATCAAGGCTTGACTATGGAAACTCTCTCCTTGACGGCCTTCCCAGCTCTTCCTTTCACAAGCTGCTGATCATCCAAACCTCCACAGCTCGTGTCCTCACCCGCACCAGGTTCTGCGACCCCATCACTCCTTCCCTCGCCCAACTCCATTGGCTCCCCATCCCCAGAGGATTGAATTCAAGATCCTTTTCTTTACTTTCAAGGCCAACCATGGCCTTGCCCCTTTCTATTTCTACAACCTGCTGACTCACTGCCAACCTGCTCGCCCCCTTCGTTCAGTGGCTCTGGTGTGCTCCACGTCTCCCGCCCGACCCACCCTAACATTGATGGCTGGGCTTTCAGCCCCTCTGCCCCTACATTCTGGAACTCCATCCCAGAGTCCCTTCGCCTCGCTTCCTCACTCCTTTTCAATCGTGCCTTCAGCCACCCCTCCATCTCTCTCCCTCCCCACCCTCCTACCCTGCCTGACGTGAAAGGCGCTCTATAAATGTAATTTTGTTATTCTTATTTGATGAAAATAGAAATACGATAATCCAACGAAGTGCAGTGGTGGGAAACTCAAATGCAATGAAGTCCATTCAATCCAAACCATTGAAATGGAGCTGTTTTAATCTGATTGAGAACTGCTGTTCTAAAAAAAGCGGTAAATGTTGTACTTTTATTGAGTAATTAGAGCACTTGCCTTACAAACGAGAGACCTGGGTTTGATTCTAGGCAGGTCAGGGCAAAACCTTGGGCAAGTTTCCTTTCTCCACACGCCTAATAATAATCCCACAAAATAATAATAAAGTTGTGGTTATCTTTCCCATTATGATCAACTCTTTAAATAGTCCAGCAGTTATGTGAGGTGTGCTACTCTTGAAGCACTAACCTCAATGCAGTACATTTACACAAAATGTCAGCTCTTTTCAGGTTGCGAAGTATTGGTGGAAATAAACAGCAGAACCCTTTTGATTGATTTAAACAGGCTGTGTGTTTAAACTGCCAAGATCATAAGTGTATTATGCCACTTTAAACAGAACCCAGTTTTAATGAAAAATAATTTATGTCTTGCTATTAAAAATTAACTGCGTTTATGCAAATTATTTGCTTTGGCTTCTGAAGGCGGAACTCGTAAGGATAAGGTAGAAACTGAAGGTTGCATAATGTTGATTTATATAGCACTGCAATCAACCTGTCAAGATTCAACAAACAATCCCCGCCCTGTAATATATTTGGAGGAAAAAAAGTCTTATATCTGTGCTTAGCTTCATAGGGAGTACAAGATGTGGTAATGCATCAGCATCAAACTCCAAAGTAAACTGTAACAACCCAGCACAAATCACACAATATCAAACATTTCAGTGAGAACCTTGTGATTGGTGACAGTTCATTGCAATAATTCCAGGGTATTCCCAATTCCTTGCGTTTGGTAGACGTTTAGAGCTCCTGTGGCTCAGTGGTTAGAGCACTTGTCTTGCAAGCTGGGGAAACCAAGCTGGGGAGACCTGTGTTTGAATCCAGGCAGGTCAGGGCGAAACCTTGGGCAAGTTTCCTTACTCCACACGTCTAATAATAATCCCTCCAAAAAAACACAATAATAAAATCGGTCATTTCAATCCACGACGGTGTGTGGGACATTGCTGTGCGCAATTGGCTGCCGCGATTCTCCCACAAATATATACAGTCAATTCACTTTACAGTATATTCTGTGAAGCGCTTTGGGACCTTGATAAGATGTGGAAAGCGCTATATCAAATGCAAGGATTATTTTATTATTATTATTTTCATCTTTTTTCTTTATTTAAAGAGTTTTTGCATAAATTGTTTGAAAACAATTACATCATGTTTCATACCACATGTGTATAAGTCATACAATCTTACTTCATAACATCCTCTAAGGTCTTGCAACTTTAATTTTTGCTTTTATCTCACTTGCAAGGGTAATTTCCAGAAACTCCCTATTTTTGCTTTGGAGAATCCATGGACTTTCCTGTCATTCATAAAGAAAGGATTAATAACGCGTAACTGCATTAAATCCCAGTGTCTAAATATTCTGAGTTCCACAAGCAGTTTAAATGGTAGCATGGTAAAGTCGAACTGATTCAGTGCATAGTATTTTTATTTATGATCATTTCAACTGTACTTTGTCTACATAATGTGAACATTAATATTTTAAGGTATGTATTAATGAACTGTACGTTTCTACAACATTCATATCACAGATCTATTTATGACTAAAGAAAAATAGATCTCTGTGACAGTGATATATGATGGGATATATTTTATTGCAACAATGTCACATCTGTGGGTTTTGTCAATCTTCATTGGTTTTAGATTAGCCATTTGTTTCTTTAGCCCACACAGTGTGAAGTTAAATGCAGGGTATGCAGCAAATTCTTTATTTCAAATGCAATAAATTGTATTTTGACCCAATTTTCAGGACAAAGTTCAGTTGTCTCAGCCAATTTGCTAAGACGTATTAGTTTGTTAAGCAAAACTGACATCCAACATAAAGTTTCCATTGTGCGTTTAATTGCAAATGATTTGTCCTTGAAAATCATATTTTACTTTTTTTTAAAACACACACACACAGAGGTTAAACATTGATTGTAGTATTTGCCTTTTTCTGTTGATTTGCCAATGATTTGGAAACACTTTGCACTGATGAAATTATTGTCCATTCGAAATGTTCAACAATAAGCGGTAATAAGATCAATGTGTGGGATTTTTATTCTATTTTATCTAATATTTGTAATAAGAGCGGATTGCTTCATATTTCCATAGGGGTTTAGATGGACAAAATTAGGCCATCTAATCTTGGATCCTTTTTATCCACATTTTAATGCATTCTTTGATATTAAAATGTTAAAACGTGGCTAGCATATGTTATGTACGCATGAGTTCAAGAAACATTTTGATATATTTCTCTAATAAGGACCTCAATTTTCATTTAACACTGTTTTCTTCAATTTAAAAATTTAGCATATCTATTGGTAGTAAGATGCAATTAGAAAGTATATTTGATCTGATTAAGGATTTGGATTGTTTTGTTTTACATTGTTCTATTATTCTGGGGTGTTTTCGCCCTTGTCTCTTGAATTGTGACCTGCTCGCAGATCTCTGTCAAAGCAGCTCTGATCTAGTCACAAGTTGGCTCATGGCCCTGGATGGATTGGGGTAGGAGGTGGGAGACAAATCATCTTTTCCTTCAATTTTCTAAGGGCCCCTCATTGGAGATTACGGACAAGAAGTCCCCAACCACAGTATTGGTCATGCAACAATTCATCATGTTTGATTTAAGTACGTTTTTGACGGATTTTTCACTTAAAGAATACTTTTGGAAAGGTCGATCTGCTTTTCCCATGTTTTGAACCGCTAACAACAAGAATAAAATTACACTTGTGTAATTTGTGTACACTTGTGTAGCTAAGTCTCTAAGCACCAATTATTGGAAAAAGTAAGAAATGAAAATGTACTAGATCATTTTCTACTCAAGCCACATGAGGAAGAAGCCAGCTAAATATAGATCTAATTCCCTTTTAAAAGTTGTTATCGAATCAGCCTCCACCACCTTTTCAGGCAATGCATTCCAGATTCGAACAACTCGCTGAGTGAAAAAATTTCTCCTCAGCTCCCCTCTACTTCGCCTGAAACTATTTTAAATCTGTGACCACGAGTCACAGATTCGCCCACGAGTGGAAATAGTTTTTCTCTATTTGCCCTGTCGAAACCCCTCATGATCTTATAAACCTCTATTAGGTCTCCCCTCAATCTTCTCTGCTCCAGAGAGAATAACCCTAGCCTATCTAGCCTCTCCTCATAGCTGAAGTCCCTCAATCCTGGCACCATCCTAGTAAACCTTCTTTGTACCCTTTCCAATGTCTTCACATCCTTTCTGTAGTGTGGTGACCGGAATTGAACACAGTATTCCAGCTGAGGCCTCACCAAAGTCCTATAGAGGTTAGTCAGCACTTCCTGACTTTTGTACTCTATACCCCTATCTATAAAGCCGAGTATCCCATATGCCTTCTTAACAGCCTTGTCTACCTGTCCTGCCACCTTCAACGAGTCACTAACACAAATCCCCAGGTCTCTCTGTTCCTTCACACCATTTAAAATTGTACTATCTAGCCTATATTGCCTCCCTTCATTTCTTCTCCCAAAATGCATCACCTCACACTTCTCTGCATTAAACTTCATCTGCCATGTGTCTGCCCACTTTACCAATTTGTCTATATCCTCTTGCAGATGGCTACTATCCTCCTCACTATTTACTATTCTCCCTAACTTAGTGTCATCTGCAAACTTGGAAACTGTACTCCGTACACCCAAGTCCAGATCATTGATGTAGATTACAAAGAGCAATGGTCCCAAAACTGATCCCTGTGGCACACCACTGCTCACTTCCCTCCAGTCTGAAAAACAGCCGCTCACTACAACTCTCTGCTTTCTGTCTCGCAGCCAGTTGTGGATCCACGCTGCCACTGTCCCTTTTACGCCATGGGCCTTTAATTTCCTAATAAGTCTCTCATGTGGCACTTTGTCAAATGCCTTTTGAAAGTCCATGTAAACTACATCAACTGCGCTACCATTATCCACCCATTCCGTTACCTCATCAAAAAATTCTATCAGATTTGTAAGGCAAGATTTGCCTTTAACAAATCCATGTTGACTGTCCTTTATTAGCCTATATCTTTCTAAGTGAAGATCTACCTTGTCCCTGATTATGGACTCTAGAAGTTTGCCCACTACCGACGTTAGAAAAGAAAATAATTAGCATATAGATTTCTGTTTATTTAACGGAAAAGGAGTCCATTTGATTTCCACGGTAAACTTGTTTAGGAATTTTTAGATGTAGCGATTTGTATTTTTCTCACATAACTTTGTTATTCAACGTTTAGTAGTAGAGCTGAGAATGTTAGGTAGAATTATATGATAGGAAAACAGGGACTTACAGCCAAACTGGTCTGTGTCATTGTTTATGCTTCACACAAGACATGACTCCATCACTCAAGTCCCCTCTCTATTCCGACAAAGAGAACATACACCACAGAATCCTGCCTTCAACATCCAGTTGCAAACATTCCCAAGTGCGTGGAATGCGTCAAATATTTGGATGTTTCCAAGTTATTCTAAATTAGTGTAATTAAGTAAAAATTCAGGTTCAGATTTCAATCTCGACAGTTGCATTTTCTGATGGAGGACCACAAAAGATCAATTTGATCCAACCAGTAAACAAACAAAAAAATCTTACTTTGAAAGGTCTTTTTAATGCAAACCCTGGACTCAACTGTACACAGACTTTTACTATTATTGTGATGCTCAGAAATGTGAAATTGAATGAATGAGCAAAGCATCTTTCAGGGCACCCAGAAAGTAAAATTAATTGTAATGATTCTTAACCATTGATTATTAATGAGCCATGTAATCGCACAAGCTAACAGCCTGCATTTGTAAGTAGGAGTGAAATGTCAGAATGATTTAAACAGTTCCCAAACTATAAGGAAGTATTTCACTTAAAGAGTAATACTATCATTTTAACTTTCGTTAAAATTACGTTTTGTCCAGTTTGTATGTTTTAGTTTCCATTGGTCATTATACTATGTTGCTTTTCCAAATGATTGTTCATTTTTGAGTTAAAAGATTGATATCTCAGAAGACATAATACGCACTGCACTCTAGTGCTACTTTCCAAAGGAAATAGTTATTTGTTTATACAAAGACCAATTTTATTCAGACATGGCTAGAATATACAAAGGCTCAAGAGCAATAATATATGTGAACTTTCTTTATTTTTTAAAAAACTGCTATTCTTCTCGCTTCGTTAACATCTTTTCTCTTAAAACGCTAATGCGTTTGAATTCGAAATACGCTGTTTTGTTTGATCAAACTGAGCTTTGAAGTGATGGGCACCTGTATAGTCAGAGAAAGTTCAGCAAAGGAAGTAACAAGTGGAGAGGGCTTAAAACCCAATTTGAAGGGGACTGATTGAAGTGAGACATGTTTTTCACATTTTCAATAGCTCGCTTTCATCATACTTCGCCACATCATGAGCTCATGTTGACAATTAACTAATGCATTTTACTGAACCTGTTGCTCTTTGATCAGTGGATTTTCCCCACAAAATGCAAATATATTTAGATGTGAGATGTCTCAAGTGGAGATGTAAATCATAAAATGAAAAGATACATTTATAGTCACTGATGGTTTCTTATTTTTCATCAAAGGATATTTCTAAATTATAATAATTCATATAGCCAAATAGAGAGAAAAATTCTATTTGACTCTTAAAATGGATATATTGTGTTACCACAATGGAAAATCTCCACATGTTTACAGATTTCAAGTCTTTAACTAAGACGTAGTAAATATAATATTTTAAGCTTGATATTTTACTGCCAATTTAGTTGTTTTATATAATTGTATGAGGAATATTTCATGAAGCATTATATCGATCTATACATTTACAAGGGAAAAGGCTTATTGTCTGAATTTAAAAAAAATCAGGATGTTAATAGTGCTAATGAAATTGCCTCTGTCATGAGCAGTTCTGTTCAAAGGACCAAAATTTGGGGGGAACAAGATTGAAAGAATGACAATAATGATGGCTTTGGGTTTCATTTCATTGAAAACAAAAAGCAAATGAGCCAATGTGTGTGGTCATAACCTTAGCACATTCAGTTTTAGTATGCAATATTTCTCAATGAAATTCCTTAAAGGAAGTAAGGGCAGAAATGTATCTATGCACCCTGGCCAACAATCCCCCAAATAAAATTGGTCGTTTATTTATGGCAGTCTGTGGGACATTGCTCTGCTTAAATGGCTACTAGGATTCACCTACAAATACACGAGCACCGCACTTTACAGAATATCCTTCATGTGCTTTAAGATATCCTTCTAGCCTGAAAAGCAATGTACAAATATATGGATTATTATAGATAATCAGAACAAAGCTCCTACAGGTCAATGGGGCATCCTTTTGATCACTGGAAGAGATCCTGCTTGTCTCTACTTGTGCAGATGTTAGAGTTAGCTGAATAACATTTTCATGTTCTGTGAAGCCTTTCCTGTTTATACCTCTATGTTCAGTTCCAAATGTACAAGAACCTTTCAAGGTGCTACCTCTGTTTTCTTTCAATGGAGATACAAATCCTAGAGTGCATCACAGTTGCCCTCCAGTTGGCAGACTGTGGAGGCGGATGGAACCACAACTGAGCATAACCTTATGGTCACCAAGGGTCACACGTACAGACCTTACAATTGGGTTTCTAGATAACTATCAGGATGAGAAACACTGGCTGATTTTTACCCTCCTTGACCCACATAGGCTGAATAGCTCCTGTGGCTCAGTGGTTAGAGCACTTGTGTTGTAAACTGGAGAGACCAAGCTGGGGAGACCTGTGTTCGAATCCAGGCAGGTCAGGGCAAAACTTTGGGCAAGTTTCCTTACTCCACATGCCTAATAATAATCCCTCCCAAAAAAAACACAATAATAAAATCGGTCATTTCAATCCATGACTGTTTGTGGACACTGTTGTATGCAATTGGCTGCAGCGATTCACCCACAAATATATACAGTCAATTCACTTTACAGTATATTCTGTGAAGCGCTTTGGGACGTTGATAAGATGGGAAAAGCACTATATCAAATGCAAGGATTATTCTTATTATTATTATAGCTGTTGCAGCTAAGACATTTCATGTTTCGTCGAATCAACAAGCCTTTATTTTATTATTAAATTCTCCCACGAGCTGATTGCTTACTCAAGGGTTCCATTTCATGAATGTTGTGAACTTTCAGATATGGCAAAGAGAAACACTATTTTCTAAACTCAACTTCACAGTCATTGTAAAACGTATCCCAGATTGAACGCATTCCAGTACCAGAGGTTGACTATACTTGGAGGAAGATCTAACATATTTTGTTGTGACCAATCCTGTAACCATCTCACCTAATGTTCTGAGACTGTAAAGTCAACTTAACTGAACCTGCCTGTCTCCTTATGTCACAAAGTGCTGAAATTTAGGCTTCAGTTCAAGAACATCAGATAACAATGTTGCTTACAAACTGGTTGCTTTGTGGCTTCTTCATGTTACATAAGGTTTATTGAGGATTTGTACAGTTTCAAAGCATTGTGAAAATCCTAGTGGTAATGTTATGCACTTAACGATATTACATTTTATACATTATGCAGATCATCACATATATCCACTATTGTTAGAAGTGTTTTAATAAATGTTTTTCTTTGAATTTAAAAAAGCCTACTCATAATCCACAGATGCTTTTGAAAGCAGACTGTTATACGAGCCGAATGAAATGAACCATCTGCACCACTTACTTTCATATTATTCAGATTCAGGTAGTTCCAAGCAGTCGTACAAACAATATACAGCTGTAATATTAATCAAATGGTGTTATTAAATAATAAGATGAACCCGCCAGTTTTACCTTTTTCAAACAATAAAATAACTTTTATTGAAACATTTGATTACCATTGACCATTGTTACTTAATCATCTAAAAACAAATAGCAATCTATACAGATTGAACTACGCAGTTAACCTCCAGCAGCACCCCAGCTCACACCCTGGTGTCCACAACCCTTAGCTCTCGTCAATCTGTTCCTAAGGCTCTTTGAAATTAGGTAAATAGGGTACTTCCAACCAGGAAAAGAATGCACATTTTCTCTAAAATATTCCCACTGATCTGAGTAAAGAGACACCAAGGTTGAAAAGACAACAAGAAGTCAAGAAGTTGATAGTAACAAAAAGTTAAGTTTAAAATCCTGTAGATTGTAAGAGGATGTGAAGATTGGGGGAGATGGTGAGATCCATAGTATTTAAATATTTAAACCTGCAAAATATACAGTTAATTCACTTTACAGTATATTCTGTGAAGCGTTTTGAGACATCACAAAGATAAGGCTCTATATCAAATGCAATGATTATTTATTATTATGGGAAAGAATAAGTTAGAATAGAAGACCACACACAATGGACCTTAATTTTCAATACAGTGAAAATACAAGGAAGGGTGGTGTAATTAGAATATGGGGGGACAAGAAGAGAAAGATCAGACCAGCAATTAATTGATTTTATGATCCTCACTCTCAGCTTCAAATTTCTCCACACCCTGGTACCTCCCTACTTCTCCGATCTGATTAGGCCTCTATAACCTAAGCCTGTTAGGTTATCGCCCGTCTCCGGCAATATCTCACCCCAAAAGCCGCTGAAACCCTGGTCCATGCCTTTGTCACCTCTCGAATAGACTATTCCAATGCCCTCCTCACTGGTCTCCCCTTCACCACAATCCATAAAATCCAACTCATTCAAAACTCTGCTGCCCACATTCTTACCCGCACCAAACTTCACTCCCCCGTTAACCCAGTCCTTGCCAGACTTCACTGGCTCCCTGTCCCAGAGAGGAACAATTTCAAATCCCTCCACTCCTCTGCAACCCCCTACCTCTCTGACCTCCTCTCTCCTCAAACCAGCAACCGATGCGTTCGCTCCTCCGGGTCTAGCCTCCTCCGTGTCCCCCGAATCCTGCGCTCCACCATCAGCAGCCATGCCTTCGGCCACTACACCCCGAGGCTCTGGAACTCCCTTCCTCACTCCCTTCGCCTCGCCCCCTCTTTTCCCAGTTTCAGGTCTCAGCTAAAGACCTTTGTCTTCAACCACGTCTTTGGTTACCTTTCTACCCCTGCCCCTGGCTCAGTCCCAGAATCCGTTGTTGTGAAGTGCTCTGAGACGCTGTCTGGCGTGGAGGGTGCTATATAAATCAAAGTTGTTGTTGTATGAATGGTGCTATTTAGTAGTTTTAAGTAAAAGGGAAGTTAAGCAAACTTGGATGTCAGGATTGAAAGAAGGATCATCCATCGGATGACAAGCCACTCATTCTATCCAATTGTGTGAGATGCTCAGATACCTAAGGCATGAATATAACTTGACGATGGTTACCTAGTGGTTATGCATGTACAAGGACAACTGTAACATGTTGTGATCATGTTTTCCATGAATAAAAGTTATACCTGAGCAAAGTGTACAACAGACAGTTTCATTGACACTGACAGATGTGTATTGCAGGAGCACAATTAGCCAATTTGTGTTGTGGTACTTTGACTGGCTTTCAGAAATTGTCTTCAGATAAATTTATTGTCCATGCACAATTTTCTGAGTTAATCATGCAGAAATATACTAAAGTCTCCAGGGTTTCAAAGATAATGAGATTTTACTATAAACTCTCAAGGGTTTGTGCGTGGGGGTGTCAATGAATAAATTTGCTCCGTACAATGGGGAGAAAAAGATTTGTTTTCACCTATACCATTGCTAATTGTATGTCTTCCTTGATGCAAAATATTTGATACATAAAGTTAATCATTTGAAAAGGTGAGCTATTCATTTTTAAGAAGTGTGGTGATTTATCAGACAGCAGCAATGTGTGACAATATTATTAACACATTAAAAATTATAGTTTGGTCACAGTATCAGTATACTATATTTTTGGAGATTTTTAGGCAGAAAACTTGGAAAGAGCTTTTTGAAATCTAACATATTGGCTTGTCTCTGACAGTCTGTTTCTGTTGCCTCTGGAACAGTGAAAAATGTATTACTATGAACAGATGTGTTTTTAAATAGGCAAGGGGAAACTTCTAAATTTGAATTTTTTTCAAATCTTGCCTGTTCTATTGAACCCAACTTAAATTTTTTTGCCATATTTAGAAATGGACATTATTCCAATTCATTAGTAAAATTAATAATCTAACTGTAATTGGTTCACATTTGAAGAGTTTTCTGTTGAGCAGAAATTTATTCAGTTCCTTGTGAAGGGAAAATGTGAATTGGGTTTCCTTCTCCCATTCAGAATCCTGGTTGATGTGATGCTAAATTGTTGCAGCTTTTTTAATCAACGCTGGTTAGATTGTGATAGGAAATTTCAGAGCTTGCAACTCCTGGCAAAACTTCACCAAATAAATAATATCTAACGTAGAGTCCCACAACAGATATTTGAATATATCTTGCACTTCAACTCTTTGACCTGTGTTTGTTTCATCCGCAATCTCCATATCATCCATATATATTAAAATGTTAATCAGCTCTTTGGCATCCTCTTTATCTGTTGAGCCAAAACAGTTTTCTGTGAACATGGCAGATGAAGGTAAAGCCTTCAAAGCAAGCACAGAGTGCACATTGGGCAATGGTTCTATTAACATTTTGAAGTATATTCTTCAGTGAAGACCAAATGTTTGATGCAGTCCTCATCCGCATAGACATTGTAAAATGATTTCTAAAGGAACCTTTTGCAACCTATGAATATGAGCCTCCATTTCAAAGAAGTTTTGCTTTTGTACATGGAGTGAATTAATTCTTAAGACTCAAACAATGGGATCATGAGAGAAGAATTATGAAGATCTCAAAGCCTAAAAGATCCTTAATAAGTAATTGGTAATAATGACTCATCCATATGTATCTCAGAAAGCATTGAGCAGTTCTTGTTAAAATCTATAATATATATCACACGATGTGCTTAATAAACATGTTAACCCTTACACGAGCCGTAGATTTACAGAGACTGAGTACAGCCATTTGCCCCTCATACACATTCTTGAAACAACATTCCTGTAAAGGCTGAAATAACATTTCCAATGTTTCCAGAGTGCAAGTCACAATATTGCATTTACAACAACAACTTGCATTTAGATAGTGCCTTTCACACGCCGAGTGCTGGGAGAGCTTGGAACGTTAACCGTATTTGTTTAGCAGAGTAAGGTATGAGATTTTTCACTATTATTAGGCATGTTGATTTGTCATTTACCATCTGATTTTTACCTCCATTCTCATTATGCATTAGTAGGCTTCCTGCACGTCAATATTTCCTTGTAAGTTCACGATAACTTACCTTAGACTTAGACACCGTGAACTCGATCTTCACTCCAATTATAATCGATTGCTTTCCATTTCAATTGAAGATTGCAAATTAGCATGAAAGGTACGAAACAAATAGTTTCCATTTATTTGTTTCAAATAAATCACACATCAAATATACACAGTGTATTTTAATATTTATATTCTTCTGTAGCTACTCTGAATACAAATATTAAAATACACTGCTGCTCCAAAAGGTTTGTGCTGAAGTCTTCCATCCCAATCCACCCTACCATCAGCAGCCCTGATGTCAGCCTCTCAGCCCTACTCTTTGAACTCCATCTCACAATCCCTTCACCTTGCTCCCTCTCATGCTTCCTTCAACGCATGACTCAAGACCCTCCTTTTTGATTGCACCTTCAACCGCCCTCCTAGCCCCTCTGCCCTCTGTCATCCCAAGCCTGTCACCCCCCCCCCCCCCCCCCCCCAACTCCCCCCACCACCACTCTCCCACATTTGTGTCCTGATCCCTCATTGTTCAGCACCTTGTATGTCCTCATGACATGAAAGACATTTTACAAATGTAATTGTGTTGCTGTTGTTGTTGCTTTTCTGCTTTTCAAAAGTCTCTTGTTATTGCATGAATTAGGTTCAGAATAATTTACCTTTCTTGGAGTCGTTTGACATCTGCAGAAATCCATCATGGTGCATAATAATATCCAAACCAGAGAGTTTGTTTGCACTATCTCATATGGAATTTTCCATTTCTGGAATGAAATTTACAACCTCTCTCCAGAAGAGAGATGCACTTTGCTTATCTAGTCCGAATTGTATCAGGTTGGCAAGAGCCAAGACTTGGGCATCCCAAAGTGTGCGCCGGGGTATCTGCTGCAGATCACTTACAACTGTACAGCTTTTAAGAATTTGTCATATTATAGACCGACAAGGAGCTTGTACCCACAAACTTCTGGCTCAAGGATCTCATGGTGGCATTGATGCAAGGGTATAGTACCTTGCAATACCTTGTGGGTTACAAGTTGATGAGTGATAAAGTGTAACTCATTCATCACTATACTCAAATAATGGGCTCTGACCACTTCTACTAGGCTGACAACTGACTTATACCATTTCTTAGGAAGCATGGGACAATACAATCATCTGTGCTACCGCTGAGAAATTGACAATTCATTGGAAATTCTAAAATAGTTTATACATAGTTTGCCTGTTTTTCGAACTATAGGATTGACAATGGGTCAAACAGCTCTGTGAAGCCAAAGGATAGAGTGATCAAATGTTACCCAAATATATTTTGCCTTTACTCATAATAAGTTCAATTGCCCCTCAAGTCTTTTATTGTTTTAGTAAGTAAGTGTTCAAACATGTTAAACAATATATTTTACTTATGTTAGAGGAAAATATAACTGGTATACACAAAAATAGACTGTTAAAATCAATAAATATTGTCAAACCCGATGGTTATGGGCTTAATAGAAATGTCACATGGAGGTACTTTATACTAATAAGCTTTAATTGCATTGAATCTGTTCAGTTTATAGCAAAAGGCTGCAGTGATTTTATTGCATTCAAAAGTATGACATACTGACATTTTAACAAAGGTTTTCAAGCTGCTGAAGAAGTAAGGATGCTGTCACATACAGATAAGGAAAAGGGTATGAGAATTTGATATCAGGAATTTCAATTTTTTCTCTCTTTTTCTTTTTCAAAGTGACTGGTAATTATCTACAAAGGCAAATAATAGTCTAGGTATGGCAGAAAATGATGCAGGTTTTTCGTTACTATGTAAATTGTCAGTGATTGGCAGGGTTCATCAGAAAATCTTGCTGCAATACAGTCCCAATGGCAGTTTCATTTGCCACAGGGTAACAGTGATGACATGTTTAACTGTGGCTTTTTAGCATCCTCACTGCACATTAACCTGCCATGAGAAGCTCAAAGAAATGGTGCAATCAAGCATTCAAAGGCTGGCAGCCTTTGTTAATAGGGCTGTAATCATAGGACAGTAGAAAAGGTGATTGTTTTCAGTTGGTGACAGAGAGTAATGATAGCTGGTTGATTGAACACAATGATGTGTGATTTTCAAGCCTTATAGCACAAAGCCTGTTATTATTGAAGAAACTGTATCTGACAGAAAATTTGCTGCTGTACCAGTAATACAGGGGTTTCCATTAGGGTTGCAACCTTTTAGTACTTAATGATTGCCGATTAATGACTGTCAATAATTGAGTTCTGGTGGATTAAATTCATACATTGTTCATCACCACTGTAAACCGAGAACTGAGTCTGATTATGTAGTGATTTTTGGAATGTGGTCATTGCAGTTTACCTTCCACTAAGCCATACTTTCATCTTTTGTGGCCTTTTTTTTATTTGTAATGATTATGATCTAAATTCATCAGTTTCCATCCTCCTCTTCAATCTCCACCCTCTCATCTCCCACTCTTGTCACCTCCCTCATGCTTCTTGCTCCAACTGCCTGGCTATGAATGTTTCAAAACACGAGTTTCACTTTGATATAATTGGCTTGTAAATTTTATTGGAAATAGTAATCTATAGTGTTCAAAGGTTCAAAAGGCAAGCAAAATGATGCAGCAATTTGCCAGCCTACAGTACTTTGATTGTAAAATGTAGCCACCACCATGAGCATCCAACTCAATTAAATTGCTCTGGACAAAGAATAATAACAGTAATCACTGACAATTCTAATCACTATTTGCTGAGTGCTACGGTTAATCAAAATCCAATATGGATGCTACAAGGTGATCGTAAGGGAAATAAATAGGAACACATTTAGTGTATTAGTCAAGGCTCTAACTGATTTGAAGCATTTAATACACCTGTAGGTTAGTGCATTTTTAAAATCGTATCTCAATCCATCGTGGAATTGTTTTCCTTGGCAAAGGTAAAAATACTTTTATAGAAATACAATTCATGAAATATTGAATCGAATAATTATTACATTCATCCAAATTTTATTCCTTGTTACATTTTATTTATTTCCAGGTAGTACAACATTTACTGAAGTCATCCTGTATGTTCCGGTACCCAGGCTGGTCTTCATTGTAATCACTTATATAGTGTTATGGCCTGGCGAAATGTTGAAGCAGTGGAAGAAAAGGTCAAGGCTGATAGATTTGCAATATCACAGGAGAAGCAGTCAGAGCTGGCTCTAGAGGGAGCTATTATGCTTAAATTCAGTGATCGGATTTTACCGGAAATTTTATGTTGGTCACACGGGTGTCTGACACTTCTAAGTAGTACTTTCAGTGCAGAAACCTATCACCATGCTTAACAGTAACCAAACTACACCCAGTGTTCCACTGCGGTCAATGAGATACAAAAACACTCAAAACCACAGCAGTGATCAGGATCAGAGAGAGAATATTCGAAAGGTGCTGATGAATGGTCACCCCTAAAATTTGAGTCAATCTTTCTCTTTCAAATGCTCATCAAGTTAAATAAATAATCCTTGCAGTTGATGCATTGCTTTTCAAGTCTTCTGGACATCTCAAAGTGCTTCACAAAATATACTGTAAAGTAAATTGACTGCATATTTGTGGGTGAAAGTTGTTGTGGTTTTCGCAATATTTGAAGATGCTGGTGTTTTTCTTTAAAAATGCGCATATAAATACATGACATTTATCACCCAAAAGGGATATAACAATTATTTTGCTTCACGTTTAATCGAAACATTTGATTTGCTTCCAGTGGGTCTCTGACACTCATGGAAACTCATCACCGTGCTTGAATATGTAAACCAGCGTTCCATATCTGTATGCCATCCAAGCATTTCTCTTCGACTGGAATGCTGTGTTCACTCTCTCCTCAGAGTGGTACAGCCTGCATATCTAATTCAGGACATTACTGGGTCCAAGTTGGCGAAATCCAAGTTTTTCACATGCCGCCTGTCATCAAGTGTTACCTTAAATGTGATCTGTTTAGCATTGTAACATTGGGGAATTCAACAGCACACTCTGAAAGAGTTTGATGAGATAGTTTTACTCTTTGCCAAAAGCTCTAGATTTCAGTGGTTGGAGTGTCAAAACAGCAAAGTACAGTATCCCCAACGCTCAGAGTACAGGAATGAGTACAAGGGTAATTCCGTCGAATATGTCCAAGTGTTCCCTCTGAACTTCCATCTCCAACTTAATCAACTTCCATCTTTCGACTCTATTGCCTGCCATCGGTCAAAGAATTGCCATAAAGTGGTGTGGCAGACTCAATGGGTCAGATAGCCATCTCCAGAAGCTCCAATATCCATAGTGTAGCACTCTCATATGATAATAATAATATAATAATAATCCTTGCATTTGATATAGCGCTTTTCACATCTTGCTCACAACAAGAAATCAAATTTACATAACACCTTTGACATTAGGAGGAAATCCCATGGCACTACTTAATACTTTACATTAGAGTTTTTCAAGCTTGGAGAAAGGCACCACACAGTAGATCTTACAGAGCTGTATAAAAGACTAAAACATGACTTATGAAGTACCTACTTCAATTAGTCACATGTGTTTCTAGAATAAAGACAGATCTAAATGGGATGAATCAGACACTTCTGAACTTACTATTGTTCATGTCTGTTTGCATTAAAATAAATTCATTACTTAGCTTTACAAGTATTCCCTCCACACAGTATATATCTTGCTTAACCTCGCATACTTAGTATCAGCTGAAATGAGAACGTTGTAATAAGAATATTGTTGAACTCAGTGTTACTCTATACAAAGGTTAATTGCAAATTTCATGGATGGAATCACTGTACAAGTAGCAATGCCAGTACAGTAATTGAAAGATGCAATTGAATAATGGCAAGTAATTTTTACTTTGTTTTGTTTGACGGAAACTGAGTTCAAGATATTTGCTGCAAAGTTCAGAATAATTTTAAGAGGTTTCCTTGCACAATATGCATGCAGAGTGTTGCTGGAAAAGTGTAAACACAGCCAATAGCTCCCTCCTCTGCCTGGAAGATGGCATAGGAGTTGGATATAATTCACTACAAAAAAAATTGCTAAATGCTCCTTACAAAAAGGTCATGTTTAATAAAACGGAAATAACAATGAATTACTCTAAAGACAAGCATGTGATATAGGAAACATTTTATTGAAGATCACCAACAGAAGACAGCACCCCCGCATGATTAAAAGTGGCATAGTTAGTGAATCAGAATAAACTGATGCTTTTGTGCTGTGTGAGCAAGGGAGGGAAGGATTCTCTTTGAAGCCTTAAAGAGTTGCTACAAATTTCCGCTATCGAACAGATGCCACAGCACATATGTAAAATGACAATAATTCAGCTGTTCTATTATCCAGATAAAGCGTCTAAATTTTACATTTTTTAAGGCACCACCCATCCTTTATGTAATAGTTTTTATTAAGTAAAAATATGTCCATGCTATAATTCCAAATCCCAACTCTTTTGAGGTATTTGAGTCTGACAGTTTGATAAACACGAGCAAACTCATTTAGCTGTGCTTGTAATTTACTGTACTACAGTTCATGGTGGGATACATTCATATCATGTGGAGTCCTGTAGCTTAGTGGTTAGGTGGTTAGAGCACTCACCTCACAAGGAAGAGGACCTGGGTTTGATTCCCGGCAGGACAAAATGTTTGCAAGTTTCCTTAGTCCACATGCCTCTGTTTACCTAGCAGTAAATAGCAACCCAGTTGTTAGTCAATTGGTGCTTCGCTTTTCTGAGGGTAATCATTCCTTCAACAACAACAAAAATTTGGTCATTTAATCCACAACTGTTTGTCGGACACTGCTGTATGAAATTGGCTGCTGCATTTTACCCATAAAACACAGTCAATCCACTTCACAGTATGTCCTGCAAAGCATTTTTAGGCATCTAGAAGACGTGATAAGGTGCTATGTCAAATGCAAGGATTATTATTTCTACGTAATATTATTTCTATATGCTGAGCATGTTGCGTTTGCATTGTGGTGACTCCTGTACCATCTTGGGCGGAATGCATCGGGTGATTTATTCTTAATAACTCTTAACACATATATAACAGCAAAACCTTACTGAGTGATGACTACTGTATAATTATTCTAATCAAACCCAGGTCACCTTGTAAGCAAGAGGTCTGGGTTTGATTCCCATCAGGGCAAAACCTTGGGTAAATCTCCTTAGTCCACAGGCCTGAAAATAATCCCTCATGAAAAAACCCCAACAATAATTTGGTCACTTTGGTCACTCAATCCATCACTGTTTGTGGGACACTGCTTTGTGCAATTGGCTGCCACGTTTTGCCCACAAATATGCAGTTGAATCACTTTGCAGTATTTTCTGCGAAGCTCTTTGAGATGTCTAGAAGATGTGGAAAGCACTGTACAAAAGGGAAGGATTATTGTTATGCCCTCTCTATAATACCATCGATGATATCCACTCATAACACATTACTGTGATGCTACATTAAGCAGTGTTATGTATTTACCTTGACAGTACCAATTAAGATAATTCCAACAATGGTTGCCAATGAAACTATCACCTAATTTTGTCACTGAGGCAGAATTATGTCATGCATTCCTTGAATAGACCTACCCTGGCTCTGCTAAGTAGACCCTCGGATGTTCTATTGAAGCAAATAGAAGTATGAGTGTGCCCACTGTCATCTATCCCCTTTTCAACTGTTTATCTGCTTCCTTAACAGACTTGTAATGCTATTGTCCTAGACGCCATTAGTCACCACTATTAGTCCAGAGGAGGGACTGTGATTATAGGTTGGTGTGGTGTAAAGTCCCTTTGTGTAAAATGGAATAAAGGTGATTCAGTGTTGAATTAATTGGGAAGAAAGAAGCATCAGGGCTGTATTTCTGCTTTCAGGAGGATCTTCAAAGAGGAGGAATTCCCAAGTGCACAGGAGAGTAGAGAAATTTACCATTTGAGCTACATGAACCCATTTTTCTCTCCAAACCACCTATAATTTGTCCTACCATAAGCAAGAGAGCAATGATTTGGATTTCTGAAAAGCCAGTTTAAGGAAGACACCAGCAAGCAGTTCTTCACACAAAATATAATCAAAAGCTGGAACAGATTATCAGGAATACAGTTGAGACTTATACACTTGACTCCGGGGGAAAAACTGTCATGACAAGTGACATGGATGGTATGATTTGTATTGGTCAAAGCCTAAGGAAACAAACTCGCTGAAGGACCCTTTTTATCCAAACCTCTTTTGTTGTCTAGCGACTTTGTTCTGCTACCTGATCTGTCTGGTAGGAAAGGGGAGAAGGAGAGCACATATTTAACGTGACCACATGTTAAAATTCTAAGATACCATCTGCCTGTTCATTTAATGTCTCTGTATTATTTATCAGTGTTTATTGCGATACGCATTTATATTGCATGGCCCTGGATATATAGCAAGCATTTTATTCCCTTTGTTAATTGACTATCGATAATGTCTATAAAGCAACATCTAAGTTGAGTGTGCAGATATTTTCATCTTGTGACCTTACAGTTTCAGAATCTTATTGGTGAAATCTGTGCCACATTCGGAGCCAAACCATTCATCATAAAGATTTCAACACAACTTGAATGTTTTATGGTGTGTCTATTAATTTTAAATACATACATCGCTGAATCTTTCGTACAAACTTCATGATGGGAAATCCCCTCGTAAGACACTAACAAAAACATTGCCAATTTATGAACACAGGATAAACCACAAACTGAGCTATGCAGTTTTAAAAGGTACAAAACCCACCTTACAGCTATCAGCAAAGAAGCTGCCTGAATTCCATCAGGCAGAAAATTAGATTTAGGCTGAAATTGTGTTTGGCTAATTATCCAGCAATCCATGTCTCTCACCTTATCTTTGGGCCGAAATTGTTTTCTGCACAGTGTTAAACCACCAATGTAGCCAATTATAATGAAGCAGATTTTAAGATTGGCACAACATTTTTCCGATGCATTGCTAAATTTGATTTGCCAGCTGAAATCACAGTTTGTTTCGAGAAAGAACCAAAGGCACATAAACTGAATCAAAGGATGGAGAGACAAAAGGATGATGATGATGATTCAGCAAGTTACTTATTTAGGTGAACAATTTATAAACCCAGAAGTCATTTACTTTGGTATAACTGAAGACGAGTGTGTGAGGAGGTTTAGATCAAACAGGATGTCAACAATAAGGTACATATGCTGATTTAACCAGAATTTGGAAACCCTATCTGTGAATCTCACTGCCCTATCTATGGAGTGAAATTTAAAACTGCCTTTAAGGTTGCTTTTCTGCTGCAGGGTTCTTCCAAACTCTTAGCATAGCCTGTCATTGATTAAAGAAGAGTGTTAAATTAAATACAGAATGTGATTGAAGCTTCCATTCTTTGTGCTTCATTTACTTTCCCAAAACAAAGGATCAACAGTTGTCACAGCAGCAGAAATTGTTTGCAGGAACAGAACAGGCCAAACTTTCTCAGTGTCCTTGATTCCACATATATCAAGACTTGGATATTGCCTGAAATTGCAATTGTCTGCATCAATTCTAAGGTTCCTCTTCCTGGATGAGGAGGTAATCCGTGATGCATGGAATATTGTAGTGCTGGTCACTGCAAAATACCCTGAATCTAGATATGATTCCTTCTTTATGCATAACTCACTTGAACCTATATTAAATGAACAGGCTAACTATCTGCGTGGATGGCTTTTGGTCGACCAAGTTTGAAACTTTGGTTGAATATGACTGTACAAAATCTATTAAATGAAAAGGAGTGTAATTGCAACCAGGCATATAGCAAGGTCAGCTGTTGAGTGTATGTTTGGAATCCTGAACCAAAGATTGAGATGTCTGGATCAATCATGTGGAGCCTTATTGTATGGTTCAGTAAAGGCATGCCAAATCATTGCAGTGTGCGTTACCTTGTATAATTTGGCACAGTAGCGTGCTCTGCAACTTTAAATTGACAAAGAACACATGTGTGCAATGAAAGCCGAGGAAAGGAAATTTTTCAACAGTCTGTTTCTGGGAAGATGTTCATAAGTAACATTCTTAAATGAGTTTCACAACCGAATAATTAAAACACTTTGCACAAAACGTTCCTTAGCGACACTTCAGACTCTTGTCACTTGTGGCTCACTTGTATTCATATTTACTCTGATTTCTATGGAATAACTGTGTACAATATATAGTATTAACTACAATGCCCAGGTGACTTGTAGGAAAGATAAAGTTATAGACTGTCACTTGGTGCATAGATAGTAAATAATTTGCAGAGCCCATAGAATGAGTCTCATATGAATAATAAGATTCAAATAAATTCTAATTGGTGGCTGGTTCTTTCAGCAACTGTAGAAATGAGGATGCTATTGGCTGTAAGGGCAGTTATCTTTTGACACTAGCTGGGTCTTCCTGCCTCCTTAGTCAACACAACAAATGGCCAAGTTTTTTTCTGATCAGGAAAACAAAATGTCCTACTCTGAATACCAAAATAAATGATGAGAAACTTCCCAGAGTCTGTGGAGGAAATGCTCACTTCAAACTTCCCAGTCCATGCAGGGTTAACAAGGAAAACAGTTGAAAGGCATGTGTGGGTAGGGTGGTTTGAGTCTACAATCAGTCTCTGGTTTTAATCAGCCGGTTTCTTTCGTCTCTTTTACATTTTCTCAATTTTTAACATTATTGAACAATAACTCATCCTTTTGCTGGTAAGTAATAGCTCCCTGTAACATATGGGGGAGGTTTTGTGGTCCCTATCATTGCTGACCTCCTGGCCCGCAACTATCTTCTCTGCCATATTATTGTATCTAGCTGCTCGTTGGAGTTGTTCCCAACACTTTTCACCCAGTTTTCCAATAAGTGTTACTGGCAGAATCTCCACATGTCTCTAATTAAGGATTAAGGTATAAATTATATACCTATATTATATTATAATATTATAATTATATTATATCTACAGCACCACACCAGGCCATTCAGCCCAAGTAGTCTGTGCTAATGTTTATACTGCACATGAGCTTTCCTCCACAAAACTCCTCTATTCCCTCACGTGTGATTATTAGTTCTATTGTCTCAAATTCCTAATTTATTTATTTGTAGGATTTCCCACACATTTTTAATTGCAATAACATTTTGATACATTTTCAAAAATGTTACAAAAATGATGTTTTTCAATAATTCTGTAGTTTTTGTTAATAGACATGAACAGGCAGATAAGACTTTAACATATACTGTGCTTCGTAGCAATGAATATACTCCTTGTTGCCATTATGATTACAATTGCTACATTAGACATTTTTAACAAATAAGTTTGAGCTGAGGAGCAAGCACCGATTGTCATGATTTTAAAATGTTACATATTATTATTTACAAAATTACCTACATTGTAAAATATAATATTTTGTAAATGCTTAGTGAACAACAAATAACCACTTAATGCATACTTGTTTGGAAATTATTCGGATGAAAAATGCCACATTTGATACAATATTTATCACACCGAGTCTAATATGAAGCATTACATTTTAAATTCAATACAAGTGAACATCTAAATAAGAACATAAGAGAATTCAACCTGATTTCATCTTAACTGTAGAATAAAATGGTTTAGAAGTCATTGAAGTTAGTTGTCAAAACTTTGTGGTGAGGAAAGTTTCAGTGCACAATCTTCAGGGATCCCTAGCTCTACCGGCTATTAGTTTTAGCACTAAGTAAATTATTCACTTTACAGTATCTGTGTATTCTGGGCAGCGCTTCAAGATGTCTCAATAATGTGGTGAAGTGTTATATCAAATGCAAGGATTATTATAGGATTATTATTATTCCATGTCTAAGATTAATGATAAAATGTGTACTCATGTGACTGGTGCCACATGAATATTCCCAATGAAAACACTACTGTTGCAACATGTCACAATATTTCAATGTACTCCAACAGCCAATGCACCGTAAATGTTTTACTTCACTTGAAAGGAAAATAGCAATGATAAAAGTTGACATCACTTTAGTGAAGTAAAGATGTGTCAATAAGAAAATGATGTAAGTGTATCCAATGGATGGAAAAGTAGCAAGTTATATGCCATGGATATAATTTTATTATGGTGCAACATCTTGTTGGACTGAATGCTTTCCTAACAGCTTTTATTTTACAGAAACATAAAATGCCCTCAAGAGAAACTGAAAGGTCAAACATATATACAGATTTCAACGTTATTTCACGTGATATATAACTCAAATGATTTATAATTTCAAACCAAATACATTTCCTCAACTGATTTTGGACTTGAGCTATTTTATATTTTACATAGTAGTGTACTGTAAAGATAAGTATCCTCAGTTAATCTCAACAAGGTGCAATTGTATGAAGCAGTGCTGTTTATTTTTTTATTTCACAGGGACCATGTGGAATATATCACCATACATTTTGTTTCAAGAATCTAACGCTTGAAGCCATAATGTGCCTTTTATTTGTTATGTGCTTCGATGGTGCGGCCAATCACATAAAATAAGAGACCAGAAAGTAAAACCAGAGGAATCCCAGCTGCAGCAAACATGAAAGACCAGCCATACTGTACATACATTAATACATCCTTACAGCTGCCACTTCTGTCCAACAAGATGTATTTTTCCAAATCTGCAGCAAACTCCTTCCACATGACAAAGAGAAAAATCAGAATGGAAAATAAAGTTCCTGCAAAGAAAGAGATTTTTTTTAAAAAAAAACTTGTATAAAACCACACCCTACTGTAGTAATCCTTCCACTCACCCACCCACCACTGGTAATGGTTTATACATACGTGAAATACTGTATATACAAATTAGTTTTTGAAATAAACATTTCTTAAAGTAATAGCAAACATAATAAGGCGTTCAGTCAAATTCTTTATGATACCATTTGTTACGGCTTGCATCCATCTTGCACCTCTGTTATAATGATTGCATCTAACATCTTCAGGGAACTGCCAGCAAATAGTACCACCGATATCCTTGGTTTGGAAGGAGATGCATACTTGAAGCATTTTCAACCCTGATTAAATAGTTGTTCTCAATTGACATTTGAAGTACGCATAGGAATTTAGGATTAGAAGGGCAGTAAGTGGAACACTGTGTATTTTTTCCACACCTGCATCCTCATATTTGGCTTTTGTTCAGCAATTCATTGAAACAAACATCAGTTGGAAAATGCAATATTTGATAATAGTTCATAATGATCAAAGCTGTTATTGAATCTGTAATGAAATCACTCTGGCTCAGTGAGAGCGCTATGGCTTCTGAGTCAGAAGATTGTGTGTTCCAGCCCCACATCAGGACTTGGAGTTGCATAGTCTAAGCTGACACTCAAATACAGTGCTGTGGGTGTGCTGCATGGTTTATTTGCCTGCTCAGTCAGACGTCCTCCTGATGTGAAAGGCACTATACGAATGTAACTTTGTTGTTGTTGTTGTTGAAGATCTGATTCAAAAAGAGAAGGGAGTTTCTGTCTCCTGGTGTCCCGGCCAATAAATCACCCAAATAAAATTTGGCATTCACTCCATGGCAGTTTGTGGGATTTAACGGTGCACAAATTGTCTGCCGTGCTCATCCACAGAATACACAGTTAATCCACTTTACAATATATACTGTGAATCACTTTGAGACATCTCAACCGCGTGACAAGGTGTTATATTGAATGCTTGGCTTATTATTATATCATCATGGAGTTTTATCTTACTTTACTAGATACAACTGGCACTCCTCTCTGATTGTCAAAAAAAAACCTTTGTGGCCCCACAGAAAGGTTATACTTCTTGTCGTCTTGTTCAATCCTCAATTATCCTCCACTCAGTGGGCTCTGGCCTGCTTTACATCCCCCGCCTCGCCCGCCCCACCATTGGCGGGTTGGCCTTCAGCCACTCTGCCCCCACCATCTGGAACTCCATTCCACAGTCCCTCCACCTTGCTCAATCCCTTGCCTTCTTCAAGGCTCATCTCAAGGCCATCCTCTTCAACCATGCTTTCAATCAACCTCCTTCCCCATCTGCCCTCCACCCTCTCAATCCCTACTCCCAGCTCAGGTCCAAAATACTGTCCGTCCAGCTCTTTGGGACATTCTCCTGAAGTGAAAGGCACAATACAAATGTAGTTTTGTTGCTGCTGTATACTTATATAGGAGAGACCAAGCGCAGTGCTCTATGGCTGAATATAAGACAAATAGAGCTACTCAAATGTCAAAAGTCACTGTAACATTACGCCTCTCATAAAAAACACTTTTAAAAAACAAATCACAACAACTTAGACTTATATTACGTCCTCCATGCAGGGCAGCATCTCAGAGCGTAACAGTGGCGGAGCCTGACTCCGAGGACGGGAGGGGTTGGTGACTGTAAGAACAGTCAAAAAGGAAGGTTAACACTCCTTTCGTCGTTTTTTTCATTCTGTGTTAGCTTTACTTTCCCTATATCATTATTTTTTTCTTCCCTTACTAAAAATATGGTTTAAAAAGGGTTACTGATCTACAGTATATTTCCTTCACTTTTGCAACATCTTTATACCCTTCTCTGTTCTATGTGTTTTGCTTTCTGACAGTATATTTATTCTTTCTCACTTTCATTTACTTTTCTTCTACATCTTTGTCTGTGGAATAGGGTGAAAATAAGTTAATCAATGTTGGCACGAGCTTCTTCATATTTTAACAGATCACTTAACATCTGTAAGCCTTATCTTTGTGAAATAGGGAGAGGATGTTTAAATCTGCTAGAAGGGAGGACATATTAATGGCATATATTAATTAATTAATTTGCATATGTAAATTGGATCAGACACTGAACCTTTCTGCTATAACTCAAATCGCAGCAGCCGTATCCTTATGAAACACGGCAGTATAATTATTATATTATTAAGATTAATACATTATCATGGTAATACATTTCCATATTGATGAATTCAGCTAATTAATCATAATTTAAATATACATATTAGAAAGATTATAAAATCGACTCCCTATAAGTACTAAATGCCTGTGTGCGTATGATATCACTATGTTTCATTCTGTCACAACCATTATGGTTGCCACTATCTCCATATTTAACATGAAAGATGCCAAAAAATTCCCTCCTTCCTTTTTACACATCCTTTTTTCAAGTTGAAATGAGTCCTCTTAAACCCGGTTTCTCGTGTATTAAATTCATAGCAACTCAGCTGTCATCTCCACTATTGTGTAACCTTTGCTTTCACTACTAGAATTCAGATCAAACACTGGAGCTGATGTATGTCTTCTGAGGTCCCAGAGAGAGATTTTGAGAAGCAGCTTGAAAAAGCTTCACAATTACATATGGTGTGATTGAAAAGGCAACAGTAGAGCAGAGATGACCACCATTTTTCCTTTGCTACTCTGTTGTGCTTTTTCATACCTTCCCTCACACTGTATCGCTCGGAGTTATTCATCTTAGAACATGAGAAAGGATGCATTTTGTTTCTGACAATAGCAGAAGTCTTTCTTTCTTTCTTTCTTTCTTTCCCTTCTCTCTCGGTTTCTGAAAACAACAATAACAACTTGCACTTGTATAGAGCCTTCCAGATAGGATTGCTTCTTGAAGCACTTAAAGACAGATCTTTCAGGGGCATACATTATTACAAAATGGAGAACTCTATAATCCACTCCACTAAAATATGCATCAATAATTGTCATTCCTCCAGTTATACACCAAATATGTTGCTTATGAAGAGTCAGGGGGCAACAAAAACAACAACAACTTTGATTTATATAGCGACCTCCACACCGGACGACATCTCAGAGCGTTTCACGATAACGGATCCCGGGGACGAGCCAGGGCAATGTTTTCTTCTTTCGATATGGTATGGCCATGGTGTTATTTATTTGCACTGCATTATATGCATTGCATCAAATGCTGACAGAGTGCCATCAGAATGTTACAGGATTACATTTAGCTATTTAAAGACTTGCCCGTTATCTTTAAACCAGCTGAGGTTTCCAATTCCTAGTAAATGCTGCAGTGGAGTAAATTTGTGGGTCTCCAAGCCATCCAGACCCACTAAGGGAAGGTACCCACCACATCGAATTTACACCTCAGAATGCTAATGTTAAGTAAATAAACTGATCTAATTAATTGTAAAATTGTGCCAAATGCAGAAAACACCTCATATCTCATCACTCCAAGAGAAAAGAAGCTCATGAAGTGTTATCAGGAGTGGTGAGTTAGGCATATGTTTAAATATCCAAATACATGCAGCTGGGATATTGACCGTATGATGAGTTAAGTGGCAGTACCATGTTAAGTCAGGGTCAAGTTATCAGGAGATTACTGCAACTATTAATAGCCAAATAACATTATAAAAAGGAATTTATAATTATTTCATTCTGGGAGAACATAAAATTGACGTGACAGATATTAACTTTATTTCCATAAATGAATAATAATAATGAATGCAAATATTCAAAGTCATTTAAAAAATATATATATTATGTTACAGTGACAATTGCCATTCAAGGTGTGTTCTCTTGTATCCCTCTGCTGACATATTTTCTTGGCAGAAACGTAATGGATATTGCCAGCATTTTTGTGGAGTGCTGTAGGTCAGTGGTTAGAGCACTCGCCTTCCAAGCGAGGGACCTGGGTTCATTTCCAGGCCGGGTGAAATCTTGGGAAAGTTTCATTACTCCATACGCCTGATAATAATCCCTCAAAAAAAAATTTGGTCACTCAATCCACGACTGTTGTGGGGCACTGTTGTGCGCAATTGGCTGCCGCGTTTCGCCCATAACTATATAGTAATTCACTTTACAGTATATTCTCTAAAGCACTTCGAAACATCTACAAGAATTGAAAAGCGCTTTATCAAATGCAAGGATTATTATTAGTTTATACTATTACTAGAATTAGGGACATAGAAATGAGAGAAAACTAGAATCTCCTGGATTAAAAATGACTTCTAATTTTCCGCTAGAATTATGCAGACTGAAAAATGCATACATTTCTTCCAAATTTGAGATTTCCCCCTGAAATAACCTTTTAATTGTGTTTCAGGGCAGTAGAATTCAGTTTTCTGAACTTGAATTCCATCTGCTATTGTCTGGTTCCACTTGTGAAACCAGACAATTGCATTCTCGTCATAACATTGAAGCAAATCTCAGGTTTTACAATACTGCTTCAAGAATGTTGTTAAGCTATTAAGATCAGGGAGTATCTTTCATTTATGATGCAATGTAATACAATGCTTCTCCCGTTACATCGGATCGACACTTTTTCACCCTATTAGAGAAAAGTGTAGAACTCAACATGTTGGTAAATATTCAAAGGTTCCTTGACAGTTTGCAGTGGTTAATTAAGTCAGTAGAAACTCTTCCAATACACTACAGCTGAGATTAACTAGCAACGCAGACCAAGGTTTGACTCTTCTAGGTTTGTATGGCTCTACAACAGCTTATATTTTATGCAAATAGCTATTGGAGACACCGGACCTGATAGGTATTGGTTCTTATGTATATGATCAACAACTTACCAGCAGCCAGAAGAAATCCACCTCCTACTTTGTACAGCTTGGCGCTCACAAATGGCACTGCACAAACTAACAGGAATCCTCCCACAACAGCAGCAGTCACAGCTAATATTATGAACGCTGTCCAAAAGCCACGGTACACTGTGTAATTGGAAAGAATGCAAAAGGTGTCAAACTGTCTGGTGAGAAGCGTTGCTATCATAACGAAGAGAATGCAGATCTCAGATAATTGTACAGAATCAAACTGCAACCCGAGTTGAAGACTAATTATGGTTCACAAAACATACCAGCCGTGCTGTCGTGGGAAGGAAGGGGCCCCAGTGCAATCGGCAAAGGGAAGAGATAGCCACGATCACAGTTCTTTGATGGGGCCTGGCTTGCTGCGCAAAAAAAAATGATAATAGCAAATTAGTCAAATTCTCGGAGAGAACAAAGTAAAGCTATAACTATAGCACACATACCACTGAATCAGTACTTGATTCAATTCAAATATTTTAATTGAAAATTGGAGGTAGAGTATCCTCGTGAACAATGGAATATTTTTGGTAAATTTCATTTACATTTCGAAGTAAAGTCATCATTACACAAAATGCAAAGCCAAATAAGAAATTTGTGCTTCTTTAAAGTTTATGTTTTAAAAATATATAATACATGTACATGTTCCTGTCAAAAGCTAATGATGCCCTTGAATACATTGTATTAACATTAGTAAATGCAATCCACCGGCAATAAAGTGAACAACTTCAATGGTATATAATAATTTCGCCCAATAATTTGGACTAAGGAGGAAGAATTAAAATGTTTTTTTTATAAAAGTCAGCTATTTAAGCCTTGGAAAGAATTAATGGTGAAACATTTAATAGAACATGTGTTTTAATAATGTCTCATTAAATGGGTTGACTGAACCTGTGTCCAAAGCGAAATAAACAGAAAAAAGCATGGTTAAATTCCTTTCAATCCCTCCATCTTGTCCCCTCCTTGCCCAATCCTCAGATCACACCTGAAGACCTTCCTCTTTGACCATGCCTACAATCACCTTCCCTTCTCACTGGCTCAGTGTCAGGCTCCGTTACTGTTAACCATTCTGAGATACTACCCTATGTTAAAGATGCCATGTAAATGCCAGTTGTTGTAGTTGTAAAGGCCCCTAATGGAAATGTGGGTTGTAGGTTTCTAACTGCATAAAGCGACATTTTCACAGTAATAAAGCTATGAAAGACATAATCAGTGAGACAAAATGGGAGATCTTATCTCTGTACCGCAGGCGGTTTTATATATTTTAAATAATGATTTGGATTGGCTGGATAGGAATTTCCTGAATGCGATGCAGCTATCCCTTCACATTTTACTTGCAAAGATCCACAGAGTTTTTTTTTGCATAGAATATGTCTCTGCAATAATGTCTTGAAATATGTGTGATAATATGTTACTTCCTTGACTGCTTCCACCACATTCCACCTCCAGCAGTGATTACTAGGCTCTCAGTATGCTGCACTGTAGTTTGTTGTGGTGACCTTTTTCTGCCGTGAGGGTATTTTAAGAGCTGAATAATTCTTGACCATTGCTATTCCAGAATTTCAGACAAAACCTTTTGGGGACATAAAGTGGCTTAAGCAGATGTGGGATATAATAACACTTGCATTTGATATAGCACCTTATCATATTATCAAGATGTCTCAAAGCGCTTTAACAAATATTATTGTAAAGTGGTGTGACTAAGGTACACATGAATGAGGGAAAGTTAAATGATTGTAGTTACATAACTTACTAAACCAGAAGTTCCAGATGCTGTCATGGGAAATGTCTTCATTGAACGAGCACCGCCGAAAGAATCCCTCATGATGAAAGGTGATGTCAGATTTATTGTGTGTTTCACTAGCATCCTGCACACAAATGACATACAGTATCTTATAAGCAATGCACTCAATTCAGTAAATAAGCTGCAAATTGATTTTTATTGAAACAAATTGAGTTTTGCGAACTGAATTGAATTTCACCAGTGGATTTACTACCACTGACTGGCAGAGTGTGAATAGTCTGGTTGACCTGACGAGTTTAACATTGAATTAGTGCTGTAATACTGAACCTGTATCCATATCTCTCAGCACTTGGATTCTTCAACGTACAGTGCGGAGTGTGTTCCATAGTAAATGCAGACAGATAAAGTGGGTATATGACACACTGAACCTTCTCAAAGAGGAAAGTGAAACTTTGATCCCTGTTGTTCAATGACCTAAGCTGCCAGCTTGTTCCTACTTTGTCTAAATGATCTGTAAAATCAACCCTCTGCTGGTTAATACTTCCAAGTTATTATTCTGTTCTCTATACACCCATGGGCTTATGCATCCATCCTCAGATATGACGAATACATTGTCTGTGCATTGGTGATGACACCACAACTCAAAAATCTTACAACAGGAACGTTTAGCTATTATAATCCGTGCCTTTTTATATTGTGGCTTCCTATCACCACCTTCAGTCAGGATTTTGATAAAACACTGCCAATGTCATTCCTTATCAGTGCAGAAGAGATGTGTTTGCCAAAGTGTGATTATAATCTCTCTGCTGGTGATTCATCCGAGTATTCTATTCTGTCATTCCAGTACTTATCAGGGAAACTTTAAAGTGACAGAGTTGATTCTGAACCGTCTTTGAGGCAAGGATTTTATCCCAGATTTTCTGAGAGGGAGTAGATATCGCAGTGCAACAAATACACGAGTCCAATGCTGAGATTTGCTTCACTAAGTGAACACGCAGAAGAAACAACAACAATGTCCTCTCAGCGTGAAAAATGCTATATAAATGCAATCCGTTGTTGTTATTGTTGAAGGGTGTAGGGAAGATGGGAAAGGAGGAGACATGGTGCTTCAAAGACACTGTACGATGGAATAAGCTTTAACCGTACAAATGTGGTCGTACTGATAGAGAGAGAATTGAGACAAAGTTGTAAGTTGAGTTAAAAACTGCAACAACAACAATTTGCATTTATATAGTGCCTCTCACACAAGGTAGCGTCCCAGAGTGCTTGAACTATTGTGCAGTATAGTGTAGTATGAACTCAAACAAACCAGCAGGCCGCAAGACTGCTTATCTACCATCTCCATTCAAAGTTCTAGTGCTGAGAACTTTGAAAGGAAATGAAGTGATCGGAGCCATTGTGATGGTTCCCACTAACCAGGCCCCTATATATTCTGCGGAAAATTTCTGTCCAAATCGCACTGATTTGTCAGTTACAGCTCGATAGTCCGAAGATTCGTTAGTATGAAAGGTTCATTAGTCCAAAAGTTCGTTAGTCCGAAGCTTCCCCTAACCTTAACCCTAACCCTAACCTAAGGATGGAAATGTTTGGATTAACAAACCTTATTTTCAGACTATCGAGCGGTAACCACGGTAAACGTACTGGGTATAGGAAATTTGTGTGTTCAGACTATCGAACGTTCGGACTATCAAACCTTCAGACTGTCGAACCTTCGGACTATCGAGTGCCCCCCAATTTGTGGTGACAAATAAAAATACAGGTAGAATAAAAATATGGCAATATGTTCACTCGCACACTGGCAATACCCAGTGGCAATTTGAAGTTTAAATATTACCCTCCTCGCATAGTTCACATACAACTTGCCAATAGCTTGACAGCTTTCAGAAATGGATGCACCTCATTAGTGTGCATTGGTATCTTCTATTTGTTACATGTTTGAGCAAATTAACTGAAAATATTAACGATATGCATGTGGCCGAATGAAAACTTTTTGTTTCCTCCACACATACGTATACAATCATACACACATACCCACACACACCGACCAACTGTCTGTACCCCTCTCTCCTCCCATTTCCAGTTCAATGCTTCAAGCTGAAACTAACCAAAATCTCTCTGTGGCTGCTATTGGGTTGGCATTGTTGAGCTGTTGAATAACACTTCACAAGGTAGAGGCTTAACTCTGATTAAGAAAATACCTCACTGCATGTTTACTAGTATACGTAACAAATTACTCCGCTCTCTATGATTTTCTCTGTGCCAGATATAAATGAAATACAGTACTAACATTTCAACAATAAGAATTAAATCAATAAAAGTTTCAAAAGCTACAGGAATCTGATCATTTGGGTCCCACTTAACCTGCGCTGAATATCATTTGTCAAACAGAAGACTTCAGTACTGTTTAAGGGAATCACATAAAAGTTCATCTTATGTTTCTAATACACACATCTTTCAACACATATGCCAGTTTTGAAAAGAGAAATCACATCAAGAATCGCCTCCAGTATTACTGACAGAATTGTAATACCTTGTTATGACACACTCTCCGGTTCTGCTTGGCAATTTGACTAGTTCAAATCAGACAAAACACGGGCACTCACCTTTGTGGGAGCTATAGGCCTGACCGTTTTACTTTCAGATCCACGATCATATGCTTCACAGTTCTCAGTTGCTAGCAGCCAGTAATCTGTCCCAAATGCTATCAGAAATAGAAGCACCCCAATGGATCCAATAAGCCCCGCTATAAAGGCAATAATACTAACTTTCATGGTCGAGCAAAAGTTTCTAACCGGGATAAAGTGTTTGGCTGGAAGCTGTGTCTGCAATGAATGTTTGTCAGAATCAGATTGCTATTTTAGGACGTGGATGAACTCTGTTCCATGTCGGTGTAAGTTTCACAAGGGTGCGGTACAACATATATCAAAATAGATGACCTTGATGCAAAAAATGTGCCTGATGTCACAAGAATTAATTTAATACAATGTCGTTTAAATTTTGCTGACTTGGTTTCTATGGAGAAAACAGGTTGGAAATTTCTTTAGGATTCTGGGTTAAGTTCCTAAGAAGCTGCCAAAGGTCCCATAATAGAAGCTGCGAAGAAGTTGGCAATGTTTGTATTAGAAACATACAATGAATTTGATGTGATTCAATTCAAGTCTTCTGGTTGACAAATTATATTTCAGAACAACAACAGATTGCAATTATATAGCATTTTTCAGGCTGAGAGGACATGGTTGTTGTTTCTTTTGTGTGTTCACTTATTGAAGCAAATCTCAACATTGGACCCGTGTATTTGTTCTACTTCAATATCCACTCCCTTTCAGAAAATCTGGGATAAAATCCTTGCCTCAAAGACTGTTCAGAATCAGCTCTGTCACCTTAAAGTGTTATGTCACAGAGAAAACATCTCTCCAAACAAATGCCATAAATATATGTATTCTTCCTGCTAGAATTGACACTACGGTGTAACTTTGGTGGGAGAATAACAATTTGTAGTGTGGAGTCCCATAGTTTAGTGGTTAGTGCGTCCGCCACACAAGCAAAAGGACCTGGGTTTGATTACCAGGCAGGGAAAAGCCTTAATCAAGTTTTCATATTTCACATGTCTCTGTTTACCTAGCAGTAAGCGCTCTGAGGCGCTGTCCAGTGTGGAGGGCGCTATATAAATGTAAGTTGTTGTTGTGGCAGCAGTAAAGAGGAACCCAGTTGTCAAACAATTGGCAGATCGCTTTCTGGTGTCATAATCCCTCAAAATTTTGGTCACTCAATCTACCACTGGGTGTGGAACACTGTTGTGTGCAATTGGCTGCCGCGGATTTTGCCCACAAAATACACAGTCACTCCACTTTACAGTATATTCTATGAACAACTTGATAAGGCACTATACCAAATGCAAGGATAATTATTACTAATAAGGAGTTGTTATTATTATAATGTAGCAATAGTAACCTGATGAGCTATTTTGAAAGAGGAATATATCAACTGTTTCAGTAATAATCCTCTTGTTATTCTATTCTTCTCCAGCGTCTTGAGACGTCCTCCCGACATGAAAGACACTATACAAATGTAATTTTGCTGTACTTCTTTTCATCTAGGCAAATTGTTAGTACTTCTCAACTGCTCTTCCTTGAGATGTCCTCCCGATGTGAAAGGTACTACTGTAAATGTAAATTACATTGTATAGGTCTTAGGGGAGAGTGGGGGGGAGATTTGCAAGTACCGTTGATGTAAGTCTATTTCAATTATTTTAAATAGTTTTACAACAAATTCTTGGCAATTTAACTTGTCCAAATTAGACACTCACCTTGTCAGATCATTATTTTTCACAAAGTTGAGATGAAAACAGGTACAATGGGAAGAAAACTAAAGTTAAAAGTTAAATGTTAGAATTTCATATGTGATAAATGATACATCAACATTTTAAAAATTCAAATACTGTATGATGATCCATCGCCTTCATATTTTAGCTGCTGTTTAAAAGCTACAAAAGCAGTCTCTGTTTGATGGCAACTAGCTACCTAGTGAAGCAAAAGGTTAATCATTGAAATCTTTGTATATCACACACCATTGAACGCATAATTCTGATAAGGCTTTAAAGCACAGTAACAGCTGTTCATATGGAATAGTGTTGTTCACTATTTGTACAGAGCCTGAGGAGAGTTGACTACATAATGTTTGAATTATGAAACCCAAGGGGTTTGATTCATTTGGTGATTCACACGTAAAAGATGACAGGCTCCCAAACATCAGCAAATATAAATAAATCATGTGGTATAAATTTTCCAACAATTTCTGTGGGAAAATGGATGTGTAAACGCAAAATTGTATTAAACATATTTGTATTGAGAAGTTTTTTAAGTAAAAATACACTAACTTAATGGAGTGTATTCGCAATCTGTGCACTTTTCTATTTAGTCATTCCATCATATATTGCAAATGACCCCCACTCCGGAGGGGGGATCCTTACTGCAATGAATCAGCTTGTGCCTTTCCATGTGGAAAACCATACAGACTTTTTTTTCACAAATCCTTGAATGGTCCAAAGACAGTTATTCTACTTTACTAAACTTTCTCCTACAAAATACAACAACAACAACAACAAATTACACTTATAGAGCACCTTTCACATCGGGAAGACGTCCCAAGGCGCTGCACAGGAGGCTTGTGACCCGAGCTGGGAGGGGAGTGTTTGGGAAGGGGTGAAACACGACAACTTTATGAGCAGCAGTGTGTCACAGTGGTGAATGATGGTGGAGTTTGATACCGAGCTGGGGGAGATGGGGAATTGACAGTAGTCACAGTCAAAAAGAAAAGTGTTCAGATGGAATTTGATGACCAGTAGGTAAAGAGGGAGCATCGCAGAGGGATTGAGGAAAAGAGTTCCATAGGTTTGCTGACTAGACAGTAGGTACACTACACAGATACTATAGTTTAGAGATGTCCTGCTGACATGAAAGATGCTATATCAGATGCAGGGATTTTAATTTATTATTTTACACCGTATTGGAATTAGGTCATTATCAGTTACTTGACAAACATTTTGGATGACTTCAGATTTCAATGATTAACCTTTTGCTTCACTAGGTACATCTATTTTACATATATTGCAGTGAAGGAGTCTCACACAGTATTGTACAGTATTCCTCCTGTAAAAGTAACCGGACAGAAATGAACTATGGATTCACATTGTGTGGAGGAATTTTATTTAAGCACAATTTTTTACAAATGTAATGTTGTTGTTGTTGTTGTTCCAGTGCAAGGCTCAAATATACAGCTAGAATTTTAAGTTCTTTCACTTCTCATAGAGAATTCCAGTCATCTGGACTGAGTAAAGATAAACTGCTGCATTGGGAACAAATACAAAAGCTTAAACCATGTCAGGAATCATTGGCGGAACCCTGGTCTCTCCACTAGTCAGCATCGAGCCAAGACAGATCCCCCAGTGACTGATGCAGCTGTTTCAGCTGTTTCTGAGTTATAAAAGCTGTTATACTAGTTTATTTAGTCCACCCTCCAGGCTCAGCTCCTAAAAGAATTTAAGGTCAGCTTTCAGTTCCTGTGTAAAACTTTCTTTCTTAACAGGGCAGACTTGCGTTAAACACAGTTCTCAGAACCTCTGACAAGTTTAGACCTTGGGACGTCCTCTCGAAGTGAAAGACATTATACAGATGGAATTTTATGGTTGTTGTTCAAACTTGCGGTGTGGTGGGTTGCTATTTATTCAAAGTTCCCTCAATCGGTCGAGCTAAGCTGCACAGGGGTACAGCACTGAAGGTTGTCAAACCTGGCAGTTTAACAAGAGAATCTAACCATCAGTGATCTTCTATGAATAACCAACAATTAAAATAAATTTTAATTAACTTGAGAGTGTTGTTAATTTTTTTTGTTTTCTTGAAAGGTGGAAATACTGTAAAGACAATATCAGTTGAAGTAAGTTTATTGCAATAGTGTTGGTTTAATTTCTGTTTCTACTGATGTTCATTTCACCTTGGTCACTCTGCTCTGTTTAAAAAACTATTACCTTCAACGGCATCACCAGGAATCACCCATTCAAAAAACAAAGGTTCTTGTTTTTTTACAAAATGACAAATATCAAATGGCATTGAACTTTAAAGAGGATCTGAGAGAGAAACTCTACTGGGAAGCTAAAGCATGAATACATGAAACAAAAACAGAAATCGCTAGGAACACTCAGCATCTATGGAGAAAGAAAACGTGAGTCAAAGTTTCGGGTTCACGACCCTTTGTCAGAACTGTCATGCTGTGCTGTCGTGGACCCAAAACGTTGACTCACTTTTCCTTTCTCCATAGATGCTGCCTGATCCGCTGAGTGTTCCCAGCGATTTCTGTTTTTGTTTCAGATTTCCAGCCTTTGCAGTATTTTGCGGGGGGGTTTTCATGAATACGTGAATGTTTATTCATATTGCTCTCTGCAGACTACAATGAATAAGATGCCCCCCCATCTCAACTTTCTATTAGTTTTGTTTCATCAGCTGATCTCCAGTCCAGTTCACGGTCAGTACTTAGAAATTAAAATATGGCATAGCTGCAGAACTCTTCATGGAATTTCTAACCACTGATTAAGAGAGAAATGGTGTTTTAATGCATTTGATGTAGCACGTAGAAATGTCAAAAACGTCAAGCAGAATAAAGTTTGATAGATTCTCATTTCATTGCAGCAAGGGTAATATTGAATCCAGTTTTAAAAACGGGCCAAAAAAGGAACACGTTTGGAGAACATTTCAAAAAAACTTATTTTGCAGGCTGTCCTGCTGGCAAAGTGCAGCATCCTGCAGTTCTATTACACTCAGTGCTGACAAGTATTCCATGCATGATTTATGGGCATGGGGCACCTGGAACAAAAAAATCATTGTACAACATAAGAGGAAAATGGAAATTATATTAGAACGTGGAATAAAGTGTAAGAAACAGGAAAGGTTAATGAGAGAACACAAAGAGATGAGGTAACATAGAGTTAAGATATTTGGACTGATTCCCCCTTTATGCTCTGTAAATGTATCCAGTCCGCTGAATGATACAAGCTGGATTCAACTGCAGTCAGTGCAACAGTAGAAATGTTCCAATTGACCTCTGCTCCCATGAGTGGGGAAAATCAGGAAGAGGTCGTGGTCCAAATTGCTATCCGGTGGCTCTAATGGAAGGTGCATGAGTACAGATGGTGAGTGAGGAGAGCGTTGAGTTTGGCTTTGATTTTCTCCGTGGTCAAACAGCTCGGCAACGTTCCGTGTCAAGACTCGCACATAAATACAATGGCAATTTGAGTGAGATGCCTGTGGCCAAGTGGTAGCAGGCCACAGGCATCTATCCCAGAGAGGATCGACTTCAAGATCCTCACCCTTGTTTTCAAATCCCTCCACTCCTCTGCACCCCCCTATCTCTCTGATCTCCTCTTCCCACAACCCAGCACCCACTGCCTTCGTTCCTCTGGGTCCTCCATGTCCACCGAGTCCTCCGCTCCACCCTCGGCGGCCGTGCCTTTAGCCACTACGCCCCGAGGCTCTGGAACTCCCTTCCTCACTAGCTTCGCCTCACCCCCTCTCTTCCCAGTTTCAGGTCACAGTTGAAGACCTTTCTCTTCGACCACGCTTTTGGTCACCTTCCTGCCCCTGCTCCTGGCTCGGTCCCGGGATCCGCTACCGTGAAGCGCTCTGAGACGCCGTCTGGCGTAGAGAGCGCTATATAAATCGAAGTTGTTGTTGTTGTTGTTGTAGCAACAAAAAAAACCTAAACAAAGAGGCAATTTTTTTTTTCAAAAAATATATTGAAGTAACTTCACGCAAATCCAATGACATGGATTTTTTCCCCAAATGCTGTTCTGATATGTTCACAAACTCAGCATTTGTCAATTATTTCCAACTTAAACCACAATAATTGCCTACTGTCTCCATCATGTGGCTAAAATAATTATTGCAGAAAGCTTTGTTACATTTGCAATTCATGGAAGGATTTTATCAAACATAATATTTGTGCACTTCTGGGGTAAATTTGTATAGCGTCAGAAGAGATGGGATGTGATAATAATGATCTCATTAGCAATATCAGATTTTAATAAATACTCATATAGTTGTTGAGGTCAATATTCAACAACATAGATTTTCCTCTAGTACGCAAATTAACAAACCCTGAAACCTGCATTTCTATTCCAGCTGAAGTGCAAAACTGTTAACAATAGTAAACTGATAATCAACCTTTGTGTAGCAGTAAGATCATTTTATATTAATTTATTGATACAGGACTTCACCATCAACGTGATGTCTATTAATAAGAAAATAACAAAGGACAAAAAGCAGCAGAATAAAGACATGCTGGACCATCAGTAAGACACTTTTAAAAAATGTTACAGATTAAAATTGCACAAAGCTGCAGTCATACGTTTCATTCAGAAATGTTTCCGTTTCATAAATTTGCCGATTTATTTTACTTTAGAGCTGAGATCCATCGCTGAGCCACAAAATGTGTCAGAAGATTTATTGAAAATTCCTCTAACTGAAGGATGTCTGCAATTTGAATAAGTAAATGACCTTCTAGTTGAATGTCATACTGACAAAAGCTAAGGCAATCTAGCAGACAGCTTGGAAGCAGCGACATTGTTAAATATTTATATAATAGGATTGAAAGTGGAATCTCAGTTCTTTCAGATAATTAAGCCAACATTTTGAATTTCTATACAGTGGCATGATGGTGTTCAAAAGAGCAAGGCAAGCTTCTCTCAGCCAAATACTGTACTAGCAGCTCGAGTGCACACATTTATTTTACCAAGACAAACAGCAATAATCAAGTAGATATAATGAGAAGATTTGAAACTGTAGCATTATCCAACCTCATTTGTTTCCACATTGCTTGAACCTCAACACGCTCTGATGTTATTTGACTGCGCTTTCTTTGCTAGTCAAGCTTTGACATCCTTTCCAGAGAGCTTCCAATAGTATCTCATGTGCACCTCCTGTCATGTAATGTTAACCAAGAAGCTTTAATCATTCCTAAAACTGATGTTCACAGGCAGGTTCACAATGGTTCTCCCAAATGTTGAAGATAAAGTGGACATCTTGCAGTAAGAGAAATTCCAAAATAAGTACCAAAACATGTAGAATATATTATTATTGATTTGACTAGTGAATGGTTGTTATAAATTTTAGAATGCAATTTTATAATTGTTATTTAAGGGAAATTGCATGTGTGAACCGAAACCAAGTGTAGTTACTGCTGAGCTTCAATCATTATCTCATTCACTCCTGTTTGGTAATACATAATGACAGTCATATAATTCAATAAAACCATAATTTTACTCATCCAGAAACACTTTTCAGACACTACAATTAATGGGTTAGGGAGGGGTAAATCAGCCAGTGTTCCTGTTTACAAAATACACAATCATTCGATGTTGCAGTACATCTTGTGAAGCGCTTTGAGGCATCTTCCTGACATGAAAGGGCTATATCAAATAAAATAATTATTCTAATTAAGATTACTATCCAGGTTTTTGCTGGAGGGTGCGAGAGAGCATGTTGACATCAGGTAAAGACAGGATCCGTCTTGGCTGGAATGTCTTTGGTGTCAAATCGCCTGCCAACACATACTGTCAAAGCTCACACATGAATAATAGTCACAAGAGCAGTCTCCCAAAGCAGATTAATTGGCCTTCATCACATTGCAGGATTATGTAGGTGCAGATTAGTTGTTATACTTGGCTACATAACAATCACTAGGCTTCAAAGTACTTTACACTGCAATGTGTTTGATACATTTCTTCACGGTAATGACCGGTATCAAATTCAAGTACACTACTTTTATTATTATACTTTCTTAAAATAAAGAATGCTGCAAGTACACAATTTGAAAGAGAGGGATGCACAAATGAAATTTGATCAAATAAAATTGGTAATTCACTTCATGTTTGTGGGATATTGCTGTGCACAAATTGACAGCCACATTTACCTAAAAATAATCACTACGATTTATAGAAAACCTATGAAACGCTTTGAGATGTCCTCCTGACATAAGGAATATTGGGATTTTTATAGTGTTTTAGGCTGCATGTTTCATCAGCACCAAGAATCTTAGTGCTTGTATCCAAAGGATTTCATTCCTCAGGATAAAACAAGCACTAAGTTTCTTGGTTCTGATGAAACATGCAGCCTAAAAGACTATAAAAATCCCAATATGCACTGGCAGTGTTAAAAGTGTCTAAAACGTAAACATTGGATGCTGAAGTTAGCTTTAGTAGAAACAATTATGCAGCTGACAGGGAAGACAGTTTAATGCCATCAAATATTATTTTTTATCTTAAATATCAAAATCCCACAAGACTTCAACAGCTACTGAAGAATGTTTGACAGCCGAGTTGTGACATTTGCTATTTGCTGAGGATAAACTGGATCCAGGTCAATTGTTAATTAAATGAATAATTATAACATCTAATTTTTGCCTAGTTGAACTGAATATCAATTGCTTCATTCCTAGGACAGTTTAGTTACACAATGGTGCACTTTCCTCATGGTTTGCTCATTGCACCACCTGAGCTATTGGATGACATGGAAAGATAACTTAACTATCAAATGTGTATGATTGTTGGTGGGACGTTGCACAAATTAGTTGTTGTATTCACCTACAAAAATACAGTCCCAATATTCCACAGTAGAGTACTGTTGTGAAGTGAGAAGTTTTAACAATGTGATAAAGAGTCACGTCACAGGCAAATGCATCTTTTTGTATATACAGTAAAAGCCCTTTTATCCGGCACCCGTGGGACCGACCAATGCCGGTTGAAGCGCCTGCCAGATATTCGGGTGGCCCACGGCCGAAAACCCACCACAAGAAAATTAAAGTTATATTAACACACCATACACACCAGACTAAATAATAACAGATAATTACAGAATATTGTATTGGTATTTATTGTTAAAAATACTCTCTTGTGCTTCTCACCTTTACTGATTGAGGTTTACAGTCCAGCGATTCTTTTTTAAATGGAGGACGCCAAGCGGGTGAAAAAAATGGCAGCATGATTTTAAAGTCTCGCAATTTTACTAGTGGCAAGCAGATAGCCCTAGACTCTACTAGCAGCAAACCAAAATACTGCACCTGTGCGACAATGTAGTTTATCAACTAGCGTTATCGGCTTGCCGCTAGTATGGCTTAAAATCGCGCTCTGTTTTTTTCACCTGCTTGGCGTACTCCATTTTTAAAAGAATCACTGGACTAAAAACCTCAACCGCAACATCATGGCTTCGAGCGCAGCATCTACCAGGAAAGGTGAGAAACGCAAGAGAGTAGTTTTAACAATAAGTACCAATATTCTTTTATTATTTATGCATTTACAAATGCTCCAGTGCTATTGTTCCGGATACATTCCAGTTTATCGAAAGGGGACTTTTTTTCTGGCATGCCAGTTATACGGAAGTGCTGGTTCATCGAGTCACGGATAAACAGGCTTCTATTGTACTGTATTTGGACTGTTGGATGCATTCTTAAAACTTGATAATGAAAAATGACAAACTGCATTGAGGTGATTGGGAACTTCTTGCTTTTACCAAAAAAAACAGATCAACATTATTTCAGGAATATTTTTAATTGATATACTTGAAGAGAAGTAGACCTGCCGTATATCAACAATAGTTAAGCTTTGTTAGGACTTGTACATCTCAGCTCCATGGGGACACACTGCATCTGATTGTCCAATTAATTGGATTCACACAAAGAACCCAAATGGTAGTGAATGTGCCATAACCATTTAGTAGAAATACAGTGTATGAGTAAGAGGTGAACAACAATCATTTCTGGATTTTGCTTTTCTTGGATGTGGTTAAATTTCATTCAATTTAGAAACATAATAAAATCTATGCGACAACATTTTCAAGAAATAAGACATCTACTAAATTTCTGAAAATCCTATCTGTCCAGTCATATTATTACAAAATATCACTGACCACAAAACGTTTGGAAACTGTACTGATCATTCTCAATGGCTGTCAACATAGTTTGTACAGATAAGTAACAGAAATGCAATATACAGTACTGTATTTTTTGTTACCTGTGCAACTCATCAATCCCCACCATTCCCACAGATTTATTAATGATCACTGCAGCAATCATACAAACTGACTGCCAATTCCAGCAAACGTGTCTTGTCAACATGTTTTTATCTTTGTTCCCATTTGCTGTTTACACTTTTACTTACTTTAAATGTGTGTGTTAATTATTTGTAGAAATGAAAACAATTACAGATACCATTTCAAGTGAAAATTAACACTAAGAAATGATCCAGGATGGAAATGACCACAACCACAAGTCTGGCTCAGACAGCTACAGATAATGAGCAGTTATTTCTGTCTTCTGCAGCTTCGATTGAAGTCTCCCACACAATTATTATTTTCAGGTCAAAAGTAATCATCTCCATTAGTATGTTCACTAATCACTCTTGATTTTAATTTCAAGATTTATGTTCAGTTAATAAACCAAAAGAGTTTGGGGTGTAAAAAAAATATATGGATAGTATTGCAGGTCATCAGGACAAATCAACTGAATTACAAGTTTGTAACTCCCAATTATCCGGAAATTTCTTGATCTGTGTATTGTACAATATGCAATTATTAATTAATAAGCGCCTTTCATTCATATTATATTAATTTTCTGTAAATAAGATTATAAACATTGTCATTGTTTATTAATTTTAAGCAGTGACCTGATGCAAATACTGTAATTAATCCTACTGTTTGAGATTTTTTCTGAATTAATGTCTAAAAAAATACAGTGGTTTAGAAAGCTCAAGGGATGAAGAGGTCTTACATGGAGCTCCTGTGGTTTAGTGGTTAGAGCACTTGTCTTGCAAGCCTGGGAGATCAAGCTGGGAAACCTATGTTCAATTCCAGGCAGGTCAGGGCAAAACCTTGGGCAAGTTACCTTACTTCACACGGTTAATAATCAGTCCAAAAAAACCACAATAATAAAATTGGTCATTTCAATCCACAACTGTTTGTGGGACACTGCTGTGTCCAATTGGCCGCCACAATTCTCCCACAAATATACAGTCAATTCACTTTTCAGTATATTCTGTGAAGCGCTTTGGGACGTCGATAAGATGTGAAAAGCGCTATATCAAATGCAAGGATTATTATTATTATTAGTTATTACATTTGAAAACAGATTATTTGCATTAAATACATCAAATTTGGTCTGTGATAAATTGATGAGAGAAATTTGCAGCCAGTGATTTGCAGATGTCAAGTTGGTGCTAGAGTGGCGGGGTTATCCAAATAAACAGCTCAGTGAGCAGAGCACCTCTGTGGACTAGTTATCTTGCTTTCTGGGCTTCTTTAATTCATGTCCCTGATAATAATAATAATAATATTATAACAAATCATGCATTTGATAGAACGCCTTATCGACAACAACAACAACAATAAAATTACCAACAAGAATGAAGAAAAAATACATGACAAGGATTATACAAGAGCATTCAGTGATAGCTTATCTCATGATCAACATTGATGACATTTTGCAGGAATTTTGAGCAGCCTATTGCTAGCTGTTCGAGGAATGTAATAACCTGCTCGAAGGTGGTGACAATTGATATTGTCCTTAAACTACATAAAGTGCAATATGCTGCTAGAAAGTGCTATTTACATTTGGAAGCTTAGCTTGTAATTTGAATGAAAGTTAAATATTTCAAGGAACAACTTGTGCTCCATCAATTTCATGCTGCTATATGCTTTCTTATTCAGTGTGGTCCCGATCACTAAGGTGTTCAGAGAATTGGTGCACTAATCGGGGTATACTTGATGTTCTCTGCCCATTCCTATTTCCATTCGGTGCCAATTCATTTCCTTCTGTATCTTGAGAGGCAAATCTCAACTTTAATTTGGGTCCAACCTTATTGTCTTTTGCACTATTATCAACAAGCCTCTCTGGTATCTGGTTCCCATCAATTGCATCAGGACTTTGTGCATTTTCTGTTTCCTCCTCGTTGATCCATTCTGTGCTGCTAAGTTGCTGATGTGCTGTGGCTGACTGAGACTTGGGTAATTGTGTAGATTTCTTCTGGGCATTATTACTGCCTCCATATCCTCCAACTGCAGAAAAAAAATACAAAGGAAATCTTAACACAATGAAAGATTATTAGGTTTCATTGTAAGTGGCATAGCTCTCAATTCTTACCCACTATATGGTGGAGTCTTGTAGTGTATGGGTAAAAATACTCGCCTTGCAAGCAAGAGGACCTGAGTTTCAGTCCCAGAGTGGGCAAAACCTTAGGCAAATTTCCTTATTAAACACCTCTGTTTACCTCGCAGTAAATAGGAACCTGGTTGTTAGCCACTTGGCGAGTTGCTTTTCCGGGAGTAATAATCCCTTAAAAATAAATAAATAATAATAATAATAATAATAATAATTTGGTCGCTCAGTTGACAACTGTTTGTTGAACACTGCTGTGCCAAACTGGCTGCCATGTTTCGCCCACATAATATACTCACCCCACTTTACAATGTATTCTGCGACGCGGTTTGAGACATCTCAAAGACGTGATAAGCTGTTATATCAAATCCAAGGATAACTATTACAATACCTAAAGTGAAAACAAATGGGTCTATTTGTCATGGGCTAATAAACTATCCCAATTGATCTTGTGATGTTTAATTAGCAGAAGACACATCCGATTCAATCTTGATGAATATTTTGTGAATGCTGTTGCAAAGCGCCTTCATTCTGCATCATTTTTCCGGATTGGAATGCTCCACCTAGATTGGGGTTGAAGTATACTGAGGAGGACTATAGAGCTAGTCGTTTCTGCAATGCTTTCCGTGATCTTTAGAAGCGTTTTACGTTGACACTGGGAGCAAAATATGAAAAACGTTCCATTACTGTTATCTGATAGAGTCAGGGTTTACTTATTACCTTTTAATTTAAGAATCCATGAGATTTGTTTTGTGCCCGGAATTGCATTTAATTCTGACTTCACTCAATTCCTGAAAAATGACCTTCATCTCTTTTTCTTCCCAAGGCTAAATCCGAACCCTATTCTCCAGGGGCAGAGATTATTATTTGAGCACAGCACACTCTCAATTACAGATGCATTTCAAGTAAAGCTTCATTTTAATTATCCCCAATCTGTGCAGTAAGCTTTGTATATGAAGAAAAGACAGCGCGAGTCATGTGACATAGGCCCCAAAATGCCCGAGATTTATATATAGAAAACTCAATGCTTTGGGTCACCACTGCCAGAATTTACAAAGGAATCAGCAGACTGGGGGGGTTTAAACTGCTGTCACAATGACTCAGATCCAATCTAAATGAGCTTCTGTTGTCTGAGGTGCATGATTCCTCCATTGGATACAGTTAGCTGCATTCTGCACCTTAGATGATTGCTTGATGTGATTTTAATTTAATTTATACTAATATTAAGCACATGACCCTTGGACAGAAATCGACTCATTTTGAAACGTTCACTTGTCTTGTAAGGCTAGCTTCATGCCAAAAATCTGAAATTCATCACCTTTTATATGCACATTCTCGTATCTATAATAGCAATTTACATTTTGATAGTTAATAATATTTAAAATTGCACGAACAGAAAAATACAAACTCCTTTATCAGAAACAGTAGAACTATAATGGTCCTGATGGAGCCTCCTGTTGTGACTAAGAAAGCAATTCAATGCAAGTTTTTTTTTAATAGGAATCTTGGTACTGTGTGTGGGTGTCTGCGCAATTGTGTGTATATCTCAAGTTTTTGTATCTGAATCCAGACAAACAATGTAGATAAATGTTATTCAAAGCAAACAAGCTAAATTGGTACCTGTAAGGGATCGAGCCAGTTTACCCTTCTTTTGAGACTCAACCAACCCTGTAAGTGATCTCCTCTGTGGGCAGGAAGAAGGGAAACAATAAGGATACAGAACTATTCTTAGGTATTTTTTTCAAGCCTGTATTCTATGCCTTCTCGCATCAAACAGCAAGTGTGAAATTAATCAATCCATGATGACGGCAGCATTTTAAATTTGAAGAGTTTAACAAGGCCAAACATTTCTGTATTGCATTATATCTCCATCAGCAATGCAGAGGAAGAGTGTGATTACACAGAATACAGAATAAGAGCATACCTTTCTTTATTTCCACTTGGCTTTCTTATTACAACATCATCATTCATGTAATATAGACAACTGAGCTGTATTTAGAAAATTAGTTACTTAAAAGATATTGTTTGTTCTCCATCAAGAAGTTGTTCTCAAACAAACAGGAAGAGGAAATGGAATGCAAAAGTGTTTACAAAGTGATTTAAAAAGTGAGTTAATCTTTAAAAATAAAATTGTATCATTTGCAAATGTGACTTTGAAAAATGTGTATATATGTGTATATATATATATATACAGTATATATAATTTATATATATCAAGTTGTTGTTATTTTTAGATCTATCAGATGAGATTGAACACCGAATGTACCTTTATCGTGCTCAGGGAGGAATCGTCCTTCAGGAGACTCTCTTGACGGCGCAGAAAAATCTCTTTAGCTTGGCTTGTATTTTTCCCATGAGGCAGGGTGTGTCTGCTGTAGGACTGTGTCTGTTCAAATAGGATCAGTACAACAAAATGTCACTGTGTTGATGACATTGCATTTAAGATAATCACACTTGAACACATCAGTTGATGGTAATTACCTGCAATGACAGGGATAGCAATGAAAGGCCCTATTTCAGAGACTATCTGCAAGAAGCAACATTGGTGCACACATGTGAAGGATACATAAATGCAAGGAAATAAAAGGTATGTTTAAAGATCTGGTGATATTAATTTTAAAGAGAAAATCTTTCTCTTTAAAAGAGAAAATCTGAAAACAAGGGGCTGTGATGGTTATTATTATAGTTCTTCGCAACACTGGAGTGGGCTTTGGTGGGAATTTAAGGGACTCAGGGCAGGAAATGTGCTTTTATATACACTGATAAAAAGAAATACAGTAAACTCCTCATAACTTGTGATTCCATGGCAAAGGGGTTCGATAATGAGTTATCCAGTGTAGCGACTTAAGCATAGGTACAAGCATGTAAATAAATGTAGCTGGAATATTGACAGCATGATGACTTAAGTGGTAGTGACAAATTAATTCAGTGTTGAGTTATAAGGAGTTTATCATATTCCAAAAGTAGCATAACATACCATAATGGCAGGGCAATGTTAGGAGTGAGATTTGCAGGAAAGTTCACAAATCTCATATAAAATTAGGAAACTGTGAAAAGCAACAAAATAAGTTATTTAATAACTCCAGTTAACAAATTAAATTAAGCTGAAGAGAATGCTGCTTGGCAGGTCTGCTGTGCATTTGTATATAGCACAAGTACTCCTGTTAGGTGAAGTAGACAAGTTGATGGATGGACAGGAAATTGTATATAAATCATTTAAGGTTTAAACTGGATAAACGTGTCAATTGTTACCAATATAGAAAGATAAACATCTAATGTGGAAAACTTATGTGATTTAAGATCAATTCACAAACAATCTAAACTGTACTTTATATTTTGAACTGTAAATATTTGAGCATTTTGAACTCTTAAAGGAACTGTTACAGTGAGGATCACTTGCAAAATCTGATATAGCGTCTTATTATTAAAACGTTCAAATTGCTTTAAACAATGAGTTTCTCTGAAGTGCAGTGACTGTTATGAAGACAAATTTGTCAGCTAATCTGTTAACAATGTCCCACAAAAAAAATTAGGTAAATGAACAGTTTTTGAGAATTAAGAATGAAAGAAGGAATATCAGACAGGAGAATTTACTGCTCTTTAAAATTAATATCACCAGATCTTTAAACATTCATCTGAACCACCATAAAATCCAGATAAAACTCAGTTTAGTATGCAATCAACAATGCAACGCTCAATCAATACAGCATTGGAATATCACATCAAGCTCTTGTTTTGACTTATATCATATTCTTTGGAGCAAAGGTGCCAGTGCAACCTACTGAGCATTATAGTGTAAAAAAAAATCAGTTCTATATATTCACTGCCTTTGGCTAAAAACTATATCATTGAGACAATCGCTCAGGTCTAGCAGACTGCAGCACTTTCCAGTTGTTTGACCTTGTTTGCTATTCGCTTCACATACAAGCAGTCCTGTGGATTCCTGTAGCTCAGTGGTTAGACCACTCGCCTTACAAGTGTGAGACCTATGTTCGAATCCAGGCAGGGCGAAACCTCGTGCAAGTTTCTATACTCCACATGCCTAATAATAATCCTTCAAAAAAATAATAAATTGGTCATTTCAATTCACGACTGTTTGTGGGACACTGCTGTGCTCAATCGGCTGCCGCATTTCACCCACAAATATACAGTTATTTCACTTTACAGTATATTCTGTGAAGCACTTTGAGGTGTTTAGCAAGCTTTGAGGCATCTAAAATAATAATAATAATCCTTGCATTTGATATAGGGCTTTTCACATCTTCTAGACGTGAAAGGCATTTACCAGAATATACTGTAACACGAATTAACTTTAAAAATGTACAATTTATGGGCGAATTGCCAATTGCGCACAGCAGTGTCCCAACACATTTTATAGATTATAGATATAAATCATAGACAGAAACAACTTTGATACCGTTTGCCTTATTCGATAAAGATTCCTTATCAGCAGCTTCCGCATGTTATCAAGCTGTTCTGGAGGAACTGTAGTGTTGGAAACCGTGGGAGATGGCTGGTCACTGTTTCAAGGAATTAATAAAAAAGTTAGTAGTTATCGCATCTTGTGGAAAGGCTAAAATGCAACAAATCACACCAATTATTTAACTGGAAATTCTTTCAGTGATGATTAACAGGTGATGCATCCATGCGTTATACATAACATAGACTTTTTTTTGTAAATCTGGACTATTTACATTTCGTTTTAGTGATATTCACGATCAATAACACTTTCATCTGGCTGGGTGTTTTCGTCTATCGTTAATCAACCAGGAATCACAGCCACAAGGTTGTACCAACACATAGTATACATTGGGCTAAAAGCTGACAGTTGGCACATCTGGTACTGTGTCATTTGTGAATGGTTCTCTGCACAAGTGCTGAAAATTAAGTCAATAGTAAACTCAGTGCAGGAGAGATGTAAAAGCAGTTGTATCTATACTGGTTTGGAGCATTGGAGAGTAATTCTAGGTGACTGGAATATTTTGAAACTCTGAGAAATTTTAAATGCTGCCGAAAAAATAATGCTTTCAAATACCGCAGAAACATGTAGAGGAACTGTTTCCCAATGAAAATACAAAGAGGAATGAGGCAAAGTTAGGTCACTCACTGGAGAGATGCGAGGGATGGTGCATCTATCAGATGTCCAGCCTCAGCTAACTCAATGGCGTGCTTTTTCTCTAGTTTCTGATATAAGACGACAATACTGGATTTGGACAAGTGATGCTCTCTGATGAGAATCTTATTTAAATATTTATTGTTGAAATATTCAAATCTGTAAGAAATTTGAAGTACATTTTTAGACGAGATTCCACAAGCTGATATCATCAAAGCTTCTGTGTGCCATCTGCAGTGATAATAATAAAATGAATAATTAGCCTTGTACCTGGTATAGTATTTCACATCAGGAGTAAGTCTCAAAGTACTTCACAGCATTTCCTGTAAAGTGTAGTGACTCCGTAATTTGTAGGTGAACACTCAATCCAATTGAATGCTTAAAACAATTTAATAAGTTGGAATTAAATAAATATTATCTCACTCATAATATAACATCTTATGCTTAAACCACCAAAACCTTAAGTCGCGGACAGGATCAGTGCAAATACATAATATTCTAGACGTGTTCAGAGCAACAGTTAGTGTAGTTACCCACTGAAATTCAGATTGAGGATACACGTACAGATGCATTTTCATTATGTGAAATCCTGATGTGAAATTCATAATTCTAATGTTCCACCTTGAATAGCCTATATAATTTTATATTTATTTGAGATAAAAATATTTTCTTCATTATGATATCATCTCACTCATTCATACGTACACCCATCTACTAAAATAAATGAATTTCATACTTGTCTTTCCAGTAATATTGGCCCCAGTGTCCACAAATGTCTTCAATCCCAGCAAGCAAATGGTCCAAGAACTGAATAAAGCAAAGCAGCAATGGTACCACATTGAGGGAGGTTTCCAGCTTTTTAGTTACGTAAAAGACCATAGTTTATGCTGAAACAAATCACGGAATCCATTTTGAAAGTGGGAAAACTAATCAGGGGAGTAATAAAATTAGTTGGATTAGAACTAGGATTAGTTCTGAGAACCTTGCCTCCCAAAAAAAACATATTCTGGACAATGGTTTCTTCTTCAGCCATTTCAGAGATGATTGACAATACGATGTTAGATCGGTCTCTGAACCATAGCATGTAGTCTTTTTTTTTGAAAAAAAAACTTCAATCCTATTCTAGGATATAATTGTAATTTTGTTGTTGTTGTTGTCACTGGCCAGCAAATAAGTTTCCATGACCCAATTTACCCAAACATTTCAGAGCTGCCAATACATTCAGGCAGAATTATGTAAGAATCCTCAGCAATTGAATACAGCATTATAGCTCTGCCAGTGCACTAACACAAAGCAGAGACTGCAAAGATGTTAGGTGATGCATACATACCCGAATATGAATCTGCTCACTGATAGTTGGAGGGGTTCTGCTTGTTTTTTTAACTTCCAGTAATTCTACGAGTGGTTTAATTGTCATTCCCTGCAGTAAAATATAAATGAACGCAATACGCTTATGAAACACATAAATTGTGTATAATACAAATGCACTGCAATTTACAGGATTAGTTTGAAGAAGGCTCATCTGATCTCATTTCCCACCAGGAGAATATCTCAAAGCAGTTCACACAGCTGGCTCAGCACCCGATGAATCAATGAACCAGTGACCCTTTGGTGCCTCAGGTGTACATGACAATAATGAATAGTTTTTACTGCTCTGTATCTCATTTTGCATCATATGAACTGGCTACCTGTTTTTTTAAATTTAGCTCTGTTTGCGAATCAGTTCTTACAAAAGTAGCATTTTGGCAGCAAAGCTGGTGCGAAACTCATTATTGATCTTTGACTGAGTTTCCATTGAATGAGATAACCCATGTGTTCATTGTAGACCAATTGCACCCATTTGAAAATCAATACGAATTTCTACCAAATTGCCAACATTATTGAAAAATGATGGGTATAATGTATACCAGCAACAAGCCAATTATTGAACCGCTTCTCTGTGCCAGTGGATTGTTTGTGTATGTGTGTCTTATCTCTAGCAATTTGTACATAAAAGTATATTGAGTTTTTAAATATCTTTTCACCGCCCTCAATTATTTCCAGTCCTCTCCTGACGATGCCTGTGCAGATTCACAGGTACCAGATGCTCTTGGGTATTTCACTTGAGCACTCATTCTTCGTGCATGAATCTTGAGAGTTACTGCCAAAGGCTTTTTGACTGTGAAGGGTATCACAGAAAAGCCTAATCTTGTCCCCACTGATTGTTGGTAAAATGTACGTGCCTCAGTGGTATGAGCAAATGATCAATTTAATGGTAAGTGTATTTATTCAATGCACCTACCAATGCAATAGTGCAATCCATACTCAGCAACTATTTATATTTACAGAATGCAATATCTGGTCCAGTTAAAGGTCTGATGAAAGAGTAAGGATGTATTAATGTAACCATTGATCTTTGACTTAGGAGATTGCAAATGTTAGCATGGAAAGTAGTCCATCGTTTAGGGGCTGATCCCAGTGGAGGCATGGATACTGTATTAAAATCAAATGTATTTTATTACAACTCAGTGATATATATTTATATTCTGCTTTCAGAAAGGAATTTGTTTTGCTGCTTTAAAGGGGAAAGCTCCTATATTCCTCTCTGGTGTATAGATTGTCACAGTTTAAATGCCCATGATTGGAGGTGGGCCTTGACGTAACACTTTGCTTGATTGAATATCATCCATTAAATGTCTTTATTGGTATCGTAATTTGATAAAATGTGTTTTGTTCATTTATACATAGTACAACTATATTAGTTATGCAAGTCCATTATAAGAAAATTCAGGTGAAAATTATATTGATTGTCTGCATGTCTGAATGTTTCATAAAATACTTGCTTTCACTCAAATATGAATGGCATTTGTACCAATCTAAATAAATATTTATCAAATATCTCATAAAAGATTGTGTATTATTACTGTAGTTTGTTTCATATTCCACCTTAAGTTGTTTTTACTATTACACCTGTTGACTTAAGCTCATCAAAGAAACCTGTGAAAATTCACAATTCATTCATTTTAATATTTCAGATTTTCTTCATATCCTGCAATCTGCCCTGGGGCTGTCATCTCACTTGATAATTTCATATGCACTTTATATGTGTCAGCAGGGAAAATAAAGCATGTGATATCTGACTTTAATTAGCACACATTACATGTGATTAATTATAAAATAAATCATGGGAAATGTGTGCCTATAATTTTGCTGTAATTATCCTTGCAAATCATCACTTTTTATTTGGTTTTAACTGGGCAAATTGTTTGTGATATACAGACTAGTTTATTTTATGGCAGTTGAAGCTCCAAACTAAAATTCCTTAAGGATTTATTTCATGTCATGCATACTTTCCTGGTGATCAGAATGAATATAAAAACATTTGTGTGTCAAGCTTTCTCGCCTAAGCATTAATTTTTAAAGTGGGAGCTTTTTATAGTTGAGCTTACATTAGAGGGAGAGCTATTCTTGGTTTGATCCAGTTAAAAAAAATCACAGTGCCTTCTCTGACAATGCTTTACATTTGTGCTATGACTTTCACTGTATCGAGGTTTCTAATGAATCAGTTGTTTTTCATGAATGCAAAATGGTTTCGGTTTTAAATACTACGGTGGACTGGATTTTGAAATGAAAGAGAGACGGTATCAGAAAAAATCTTGCTTACCTGAACAAACACTGTAAAAAATATAACCACTATTGTAGCAGTGATGAAAAGTTTTTTTCGTGGAAAGTTGGGAAGTAAGAATACTAATGAGAAACAGATTGCCCCTCTTAATCCACCATAGGCAATAATAAACTGGTCTTTCCTTGTGACTGTGTTCACCCGGAATTTGTTCACAATAAATGTCAGAACAATGACACCTGGAAATGAAACATTGTTCACTTAGCACTGATGCGAGAAATGTACTGAAACACCTCAGGTACAAAAAAATGGAATAAATAAAATGGGTTAATTTTGTTGTTAAATCTCAGTTTACAATGTATTTTTTTGTAAATTGAAATTTAACATGATGAGAATTCAGTGAACAATCAGTGAGTAAGTGAGCCTTACAGAAACCGAAGATCTGGACAGGTTCAACCGTTGATGTGTACTGAGTAGGGTCATTTCAGCCAGGGAGGAATGGATGCTAAGACTTGTTTCAGTGCCACAGTTTAGGAAGTGAAAGATCACTATTTGCAGCTTCGAATATACAGTATTATCTTACAGTGTTAAGTAAGGTAATAACAGGTCTCGGCTGTGACGACATAATATTTATAATAATCCTTGCTTTTGATATAGCACCTTATTGGGTCATTGAGGCACCTCAAAGCGCTTCACAGGATACTCTGTAAAGTAGATTGATTGTGTATTTCATGGGCGAAACATGGCAACCGAAACACAACAAATTAATGACTAATTTTGGGGGGGAAATGTTTGACCAAGGCACTGGGAGAAATTCCTTCTCCTTTCAAAGATTGCTATGGAATCTTTCAAGTCCACCAAAACAAGCAACAAAACTTTGGCTTGATGTCTCATCTGAAGGAAGGCATCTGCAGCGTTCTCCCAGTGTCAGCCTAGACTACGAGCGCAGTCTTGATGTCAAGCTTGAAACCACAACCATCTTACTCAGAAGCAAGAGTGTGCGATAAAATTGATCATCCTCTTGGCTGTTTGCGGGACACTGCTGTCTGCAAGTTGGCTGCCATGTTTGGATATTCAGCCACTACACTTTACAGTAAATCTTGTAAAGCATTTTAACATATTTTAAAATAGTTAGGAAGTAAATTCCAATTACCTACTGCTCTCCAGGCAAGGCAAAATATCAGTGTGAAACATACATAGGGCCAGCTCCAGTCATGATTGTCCCCAATGGTAGAAACACCAAGGAAAATGAAGATGAGGGTCTCACTCACACTGCTCCACATCTTCATGAAGTATTTGATTGTAGTGTGAGACTTCTGAGAGATATTAGCCTCCACATACCGCTTCATGCTCATGGAACAAGCTATAATTCTGAAATCAAATTTTGCTTAGAATTATCAAGTGTTTTAGGAACAAATATGACCCCACAAACAGTTTCAAATTAATTGTGGTCCTCAATTTATGTGAAGCACTCTTAATGGGCCCTTTTTAAAAATTCAATTCACAAAATCTGCTTAATTTGTTTAATTTGCCAGAGACAATCAATTTGAAATATTTGGGCATCAATAAATGCCAAGTTAAAATCTCACTCAATCCACTAGTTAATACAGGAAGTGGAAGCAACCCTCTACTTCAGTCAGAGCACTGCTCTTAGCTTTAGGTTAGGACACATTATTGTCAGGTAGGGTGGAGCGGGCCTTACTGTTCCATTACATGGAGACGTACACCCAGTAATGAGCCGCTGAATTGTATTTCCAAGAGTGCTATATTATAAATGTGAGTAATTCCTTCTCCTTTTCTGTTTAAAAACTCTGCAAAGTAGCCAGAAGGTCAGAAGGCACATCCCTGTTTAATAGGAGGAAATTATTCCAAATATTAAGATAACTAGGAGATAATTATCTCATCAAAAATGAATCTGGAAATTTTTTCTTATAAAGTATGTATTGTGCTGACGTATTTACTGAATAAATATGAATTTGAAAACATATCATATTTAATTGATGTGTGTGGGTGAGGTGATGGAGGGTGCTTTACACCGTAACCAAATCAATGTTCAGTGTGTGTAAGCTCAGTGTGTGTTTCTTCAAAGACAACTAGCTTTGATTAAGCTGCGCTCACAATTCACCTGACTCTCATCAGTGACATTTACACTAGTTATTTCTTTAGGGAAGGTAAAAATGCTTTTCATTCTAATACAGCTTCTGAAAGTATTGGTACCATGTTCTGTGATTTAAACGGTTAATATTAGGATTCCATGAAGACAAGTCAATGAGATTCTGAATATCATTTTAAACCATCAATATTCCTTAATGCAACTGCCTAGCTCAGAACAGAAAATAGAACAAAGGTCAGAGTTTGCATTTTGTTGAGGCAACTCAAGCATTTTTCATGAGCTTTAACCAAAGAGGAGATCACATCAATTATTACTGAGTTAAGGGGTTCATTGTAAGGGAATAAATAGCTACGCTGTGAACTTTACCTGACCAGCTTATTTATTCTTAGGGCATTTCATTTTTTCGATCTGCACTATTAAATATGGCTTTTTCATTTCTGATGCTTTTCTAAATTCTATTTTATAAACTTTATAATCTTTTAGATATACACGGCACCAACATTTTAAATTATATTATTATCATTCGCTCTGTGGTAGGTTCTTCAATCACTTGCTGAAAAATTAGCATTTTGGACCAGATGTACTTTTCAAACTTTAAGAACATATCACTAATATATTTTGCAAAAATAAAATGTTGTTTATCAGGCAAACTATATACCATAATGTTATCAAACAAAACCTTATGAGAGTTTAGCCCCACTACATGGCCCTACACTATTATATACATTTCACTAACACATTTTTAGAACAAAATAAAGAACTTGAGTGAAGGCTTAACAGTAGAACCTGATGAATTATTCAGGAGACAGAATGTATTGATTTTTATAAATCATATATTAGACTAAGATTAAAAAGAAGCTGCAGCAGCATGATTCTGTTAATAATATTTGTTTTAAAGCTGCCAAATCAGCAATATTGCAAAGATACCACATTTGCAAAAATCTTATTACAGTACTGTACTAATTAAACTGCTACCATTCTCTGATAAGAAACAGGGTAACCCAGAATAGGCAAAAAAAAAAACTGGTGCATCAAGTGTGTTCCTTCTACAGGCCATGAAATAATCTGTTCCTGTACAATCAGGAACAGATTATTCAGATTATACTTCAGCTATGAGGAGAGGCTAGATAGGCTAGGGTTATTCTCTCTGGAGCAGAGAAGATTGAGGGGAGACCTAATAGAGGTTTATAAGATCATGAGGGGTTTCGACTGGGCAAATAGAGAAAAACCAGTTCCACTCGTGGGCGAATCTGTGACTCGTGGTCACAGATTTAAAATAGTTTCAAGGCGAAGTAGAGGGGATCTGAGGAGAAATGTTTTCACTCAGCGAGTTGTTCGAATCTGGAATGCATTGCCTGAAAAGGTGGTGGAGGCTGATTCGATAACAACTTTTAAAAGGGAATTAGATCTTTATTTAGGGAGAACAGGTCTATTAGGCTATGGGGAGCGGGCAGGGCAGTGGGATTGAATCGCTCTTTTCAAAGAGCCGGCACAGACAAGATGGGCCAAATGGCCTCCTTTTGTGCCGTAAAATTCTATGAATCTATGAATCTATGAATCATTCTCTTAAATCTCCCCAGGAAAGTGTCAACAATTTATCTTGTACTTGAAAGATGAATTGAGAAAGAACTCGATTTCTCTTTTCCACATGAACTGTTATTGATCCTTGGTAGCTTTGGACAATCATCCTGAATGTTACCAGATTGTTTTTCTCTAACATCTAGAATTGAATTACATTACAATAAAGTGACCTAATGATGTTATACTAATGTGCAGACACCAGTCTCCATCTTCACATTCATGTGGCATAAGTACCTAGTGCTAACCAGCACAATGTGGATTCTTGGAACAATATGGATTGTGTTGTTAACATTTTCCAGTGTTGAAAACTTTCCACTGAACCAATTTTATTTCCTGATACACATTAATACATTAATTATATTATGCCTTTGTTTGTCACATTACACACTAAACTGAATTGACACTTATTCCATCCTGCTGTCAGCAAATGGTTCAATATTTTGCACACAGAATACCTACAAGAAGTTAAAAATGGATATGTGATTTTCAAATACTTAAGACATCCTGCAATGTTACCTCCAATTGTCTGGGTTTTCTATAGCTGTCATGTATTTGCAAATGAAGGCATTGTTGGATGTTAACTACCGGTATTCTGTTTTTTATAACTATACTGACCAAAATTATTTTAAATTAGTTCAATTCAATTTCCCAGATGCATTTCATCTTTCTTTACTATACATTGTCTATCAAAACCACTGGTCACAAAAACAAGCAAAAAATTATATTTGTAAGTACAGTACATATACTGTACTTACAAATATAATTTTTTGCCAATCATCCCAATCATGGGAGCAAAGTATGCAATGATTACACATTATTTAAATATCAATGTATTCAGACAATGTGGACAGTAATTCTTAAAAAGACTACATGTGAAAAGCACGTAAAAAAAATCATTTCTAATTGTAATTTATTGATTTAATGAATGCACGAGTATACATTATTGTGTGATGTCTCATCCTTAACATTTTGCTATCATTTTCTTCTTATTCATTAATTTTATTTCTTCTTCCTCACTTATTTCATTTAAATCCCTTCACTCCTCTGCATCCCCCTACCTCTCTAACCTCCTCTCTCCTCACAGCAGTACCCGCTCTACTGGGTCTAGCCTCCTCCTTGTCCCCTGAATCCTCCACTCCACCATCGGCGCCCATGCTTTAATTCAGCCACTAACCCCTTGAAATTTTTGAACTCCCTCCCTCATCCCCTTTGCCTCACCCCCTCCTTTTCCATCGTCGTGCATAAAGAGCTTTCTCTTGCTGGTCATCTTCCTCCACACTCTTGCTTAGCCTCAGACAACGCCTTTGTGAAGTGCTCCGAGACATCATCCAGTGTGGAGAGGGCTATATAAATGCAAGCTGTTGTTATTTCTAAGGTTATTTTATATTGTATGAGAACAGATGTGTAGTCTGGAAATCAGGATGTTAGTGTTCTTCTAGTGTTTCATCATTATAGCAAATAAAACAAATCCCACTCAGTAAAATCCCATTGGTCACACATTGAATGACTGGAAAGGTCATTTTAGGCCTGACTCATTTAGTTCGTGTACAGCAATGAACATATGCTTTCTCTGTGACAGTGAGGTGCTTTAAGGTGAATTATTTTTTCTCTGAGTTCAATCGAATGGGTGTTGCAGCAATTAGAAGTTTGAATTAAGATTTCAGAGTTTACAATTGTACAACAGAGATTAGGAATAACTTCAGGCCAATTTCAGGCTTGGCTGCATTTGATGAAAAAGATCAGGATAACACAATTGTATAATGCTCTTTGTCTCTCTGTGCCATTAAGATAATGGCACAAGGTAATGGCACAATAACATAAGAGTGAGAATGTTGAAGTCTATATTTTGTTGAATTGGAATGCTTCCACTGGTCACTGGGTAAGAAACAGATTGGCGACACTGTGATGATTCAACATGTGAAATATGAATCTGCAAAAATAATCAATCCCAGAATGTCCATTACTGCTTCACTGACAATGATCAAAAGTGATGTGATAAGGCTGAATTGTTTTTATCACTGATCGGAGATCATGTGGGAATGAAACTAAACTAGCTAAATCTGTAGCTCGGTTGTTAAAGCACTCGCCTTACAAGTGACAGACCTGGGTTCAATTCCAGACAGGCTGAAACCTTGGGCAATTTTCCTTACTCCACATGCCTAACAATAATCCCTCAAAAAAAAAATTGTCATTTCAATCCATGACTGTTTGTGGGACACTGCTGTGGGCAATTCGCTGCCACATTTCGCCCACAAATATACAGTTAATTCACTTTACCGTATTTTCTGTGAAGCGCTTTGAGACGTCCAGAAGACATGAAAAGTGCAACATCAAATGTACGGATTATTATCATTATTAACTATGCCTCAGTCAGGACCAGTCCCTGCCACTTTGATTATGAATTTACAGCTATGATAAGTAATTTACAATACAAAAGCATCATTTGTTTGTCATTTAAAGTTTTGATTACCATATACTGTATATTCATAGTATTACCTACATATTATTTTTCTAATCAAAACACTAAATATTGAGGGGCCTCTTCAGTTCTCTGCAAACACAGAGTGTAATCCCTGTACCTTGAGTATTGGTAGATTAGATGAAGATTGGGCCAAGATATTTCCATCAATATTCACATGTAGGCTTTCCAGCAGGTGTACGTGTCAGTGTACATGGAAAGAGGTATGCAATACAAAATATGAAAATTATTGTATATGGATTTACCCATTGGCTGAATGGGTAAATCCATACAGTGAATACATGTTTCCAGGTGTTTATGAGTATAGCATTAACTGTTATAACATGTGTCGATGCTGTTTGCTTTAACTAGTGAGGTCCACATTCTCACCACCATCTCTGTAAAGAAGCTCCTTCTAAACTCTCATTTTGTCAACATGTAGCTAAATGGAAACACTAATATTCACCCGATCAAACCCTTTTGTAATCTTAAACACTGATATTGGGTCCCGTCTCGATTGTCTCATCTCCAGCCAGAAAAGCTCCAAACTGCTCAACGTTTTTTAATAGCTGTAACCACTCATCCCAAATAACATCCTTGCAAATCTATACCTCACTCACCAACATCATTCCACTATTGTGGTGACTAATACTGCACAAAGTTTTCCTTCTAACAAAGATTTGCATAAATCAAAAATGAATTCCTTAAGTTTGTACTTGATTCTTCTGAACATAAAGCCAAGGTCTCCATATCATAATAATAAATTGTATTATTTATGGAAAATTGTTAGAAAATCCTTGCGCAAGCGTCTGAATTGCATGATAAATTCAGCTTATCACTATTACATTATAAGCGATTGTGGAGGCGTTTGGAAAGGTTCCGGATCCTAAATTCAGAGTTTTAGTTATTATACTTACGCCACAATACCAGAGAAATGAAACATTTCTGCAGTCAGGTACGACAGATAGCTGTACAGGAAGACAAAGAGAGGCTCGATGACACGGATGTGCTCAGTGAAGCGTGTTGTTAGTGATGCGATGATTCCATAAACAATGCCTACTATTAAGCCTCCAAATCCTACAAGAAAAAATTTAACAATTCCAGCAACAATATCCCACGTCCCGATCGAGGGCATCGTGCAGAAAGTCTCAAATAGTTTGTACAGAACCTGCAATTGAAAACAGAAAAGCATCACTAAGAAATTGTACCATTTTATTGGCTACTTCGTTTCAGTTTTTATATATACATGTATGTATATATAGGATGATCTACAACATATACATGTATTATTGCACTCATAGTATTTCCATATACTGTAAATAGCATCATATCCACTGTATGAATGAGAGGAACCTTCAGTAACAAACAATCAATTCTGATCACCCAGCAAGGTGGTGGAGAGGCTGGGTAGGAAAATATCATACAAGTTGCTTAAAGGAAAATCAGGGTTCTGCTCTCTTGCTGTCTAACGATGTTGAGAAAACTGAGGAACCTGACACTTCCGAGAAATCAACAACAGCAGGGCAAGACTTAATCCCTACCCCACTCCTGTGCTGTAAATGCCAATGTTAAAAGTCACTCCACAAGCCAATGACAGAACATGGCTGCCATCACATCGCCAACTGTGACACACTATAGGCATCCCATCAATAGTGAATTCCAAAAGCTATCACAAATATGTTACCATATGTCACTCCTGGTCCCATGTCTTTGTTCCTTATCTGTTTCTACCATCCATCTGTCATTGTTGTTGTGGGACAGATTGACTGTATTTGCAGGACGGATATCTATGTTGTGGAACTTGCAACAAAGACAAGTTCCTGCTACTTGTAAGTATTTTCGAATTCAGTGTGACCTTGAATGTTAAGACATTGGTCTTAAGGCTAAGACCAAGAAAAATGTTAGGCCTCTGAACATCTGTAGATGATCCTGATTGTAGCTGAAGTCTTGGTGTACTTACATGACTCCATCATCCAATTGTAAAGAATTGGCAAAGGATAAAAGAGCTTGTGTAATGGAAGCAGACAAGGCAATAATGTTCCTTGCACCATATGTCAACTGCACATTAATAGAACATTTTTCCTGTTGCAGTTGGCGCACCTAGTAGAATGACCTTCAATTTTCAAATGCAATAAACTCCAATTAAATAGATTGCATCTAGTTTTTTGCACTTAATGTTGCTGCTGGATTCATTGTAATCTGAGTCCCAATGGTCTTCTGTGATCATCAAAAGAAGGAAAGGGAAAATTACGTCTATTAATGTCCCCCCTTTCAAAGGCAGAATTGGAAAGGCTGAAATGACATCATCATCATCATAATAATAATAATAATAACTGCACTGTTCTTTCATTGTTTCAATATGACATTCCATGTCAACTATTTTCATTTGAATTGTCAGGCTTGAGAGAGTGATGGCATTAAATGCCACTTGGTGTTAGAACAAATGCTATTTGGGACTGCTAAGTGCTTTGAAATGTCTCAAGGATGTGATAAAGCACTATATCATTCCTCACAAATTCCTCATCAGAGTTTCCTCAAAGTTTCTTTTAATGCTAATAATAGTGTGGCTACAGATTCATTTTCAACAGATTTGGTGGAGGTGGTTTGTCGCTGGTACCATTTCTTTACTCCTCTGGTATCAATAAGGAAAATCTTTGCGTTTAATATAGCATTAAATATAACTCTTACTTTTTGTCGGTGTAATGCTGGGGCTTGTATTCATGCTGAACTTCTCTGTTTTTTTGTGTTACAACACTGAATTGTCATAGAATGTACACTTTTTGTTATCCGTTTTTCTCTGCTCGCTGAATGGGACAGATTAATTATACAATTCATTTATGCAGTGAGACGTTCCTGCCATTTTTTGAATTTCCGTTTGTTGTTTAGGATTAACACTGTTTGAGTTGCTATCCTTTCTCTGTCTCTTTCAATTTACCTGTCATTCTTTCTTTAGACTTTATGGTAAATTGCTTTTTCCCCAGACAATCTCAATTGAATTGGCTGCTGCTCAGATGTGCCTTGCATGGTCAAGTTCAGATAGCCTTTATCTATTGTCATGGAACTTGTGCAACATTTAAATAGTTAAAAAGAATGTATATTTCAGACTGGAATAAAATTGAAGCATTGTCACATTGAAAATGTTTTTTACTCCATACTGACAATATCATCCACTTTTCTAATAATGTATCAAAAATTGTGCTGCAAATGTATGCTACTCTCTTTAGCTTTTTGGTTTCCTCTAAATTAATTTGGAGGTACCAGGTATAATATTATTGGCTCTGGTCCATTTTTTGTTTAATACAAATTAAATTGGCAGAAAATTCAATTTGAGCAATTTTAAATTAGCTAATGGTAAATTTGCAGACAACAGCTGAATTCTGAGTATGTGAACCTCAATGCGGTGTTGTGCACATAGAAACTTTTAATAAGTAATGATGAAAATGCCTTACACTGTTTTTATAACAACAAGAAGTATTTATATAACGCCCTCCACACCGGGCGGCATCTCAGAGTGCTTAACAAGGGCGGAGCTCGAGGCCGAGCCAGTGGGAGAGAGAAGGTGACCCTCCATCCCCACCCATGTCTCCTCCGGCGTATTAAGCTCAGTTTAGATTCACGAAAAACACAGTATGAAAGTTCATGTGAAAAGTAAAGTACTATATTGTATATTGGTTCTCGCTATTTCTACATTAATACTGCCAACTAGGGTCCGTCGATATGGAAATTTTCCGATTTAGATATATTGACAGGCTCATGTCGAGATATACCGAAATATCGATATTTTCGGGTTTTTGGTACTGCGCCTGCGCGCGTGGCGCGTGCATTCGGGGTGCGTGCGCATTCGGGGTGCACGCGCATTCAGGGCCTATTTCCTCAGGAGGTAAATATCTTTCTCTCTCTGTGTCTCTCACACTCACTCTCTCCATCTCTGTGTTTTTCTGTCTGTGTCTCTGTGTCTCTCTCCTCTCTCACATCCTCCCCCATCTCTACCTATCTGTATATTATCACATCCACCCCGTCTCTCCCCCTACACCCCCGCCGCTGACCCTCTCTCCCACCCACCCACCCACCCACCCCGCCATCTCTCTCCCCCCCCTACCGCCCCCCCCCCCCCCCGCCGTCTCTCTCCCCCCTACTCCCCCCCAGCCACCTCCTCTCCCCCTACCACCCCCACCCCCATCCCTTGCATACCTGTATATTGTATACTATGAATACAATATGGCGGCTTTGCACCTCGGTCTGTGCATTGTGTATAGAGATGAGCATTCTGGGTCTTATAGTTCAGTGTGCGCGCATTCCGATTTTTTCCCTTGATATATCGACTTTTCAATATATCGATTTTCTTGAAATGCCTATATCAGCGTATCGATATGAAAATTGTATCGGGTTTTAGCGATATATCGCCGGACCCTACTGCCAACTATGCACAATTAACAGTTTAAAGGAACATCGTGATCTCAATGAATCCAACAACCATTGTATTCTATTGTTGCCCTGAGCTTGCCAACTACAACAACTTAATTGGACACTAAGTGCGAAACAAGGAACATGATAGTTTTTCGAAAGAACTGACGAGCTATCTTTTTATCTTGATTCCAGGAAGTCAAAATCAGATGAAACAAATATTTTACAGAATCACAAAATGACATGAATTCTTGTAATGGCTTTAGAGTTGGACTTCTTAACATAAATATATCAACTACTGTTATTATAAATGTATCATATGTCATAATGAAAATAGGAATAAGAACATTTTGGTATACAGATAAATTATGTACTTGAGTGCCTCAATGTTTTGGGCATAACAGCTTTTGCACAACAAAAAGGACCACAAATTTTGACATGGACATGAATGAATATGAATAAAACAAAATTTGTGACCCTTTCCTGATAATGAATAGAAAATGTAATCAAGTACAAACAGTGATGAACAACATACTGTACTGTGTTACTTATTTAGATATTGAATGATGTTGCAAAGTAATTCAGTAAACTTGCTGTAACATTACTTACCACAGTAACGGCATCATTCAGCAATGATTCACCGAAAACCAGAATGTGAAGCTGTTCATTCACATGAATCTCTTCAAACACTGAAAGTACAGCCACAGGATCCACAGCTGCAATCAAGCTGCCAAACAGCAAATTATAGAGCAGGGAAATATCCTGCAGGCCAAAAGACTCAATCTGACAAATCCCGTAGAGAGACAGACCAATTCCAAAAACATTCCACATAGTTCCCACTACTGCGTACCAAAGGATGGTACCAATGTTCTCAAAGAAGGGTCTACTTGGCATGAAGTAGCCAGCGTCAAGTACAATTGGTGGAAGCAGGTACAGGAAAAATACATCTGTGCTCATAACAGGCGCCTGACTCTCATTCACTCCATAGATTATTCCTCCCATTATAAGGCCCACAATTATTAATAGGCAGCTTTCTGGCACAATTGTGGACAGCTTGATATAGAGATGAAATCCTGAATAGGGTTTAAAGAAAGAAAAATCAGTAATATTTAAAATTTCTAAAATTTCCAAAGCAAACAAGCATTATTTAAAACACCAAGTATTGTCAATGATACTAAATAATAATAATCCTTGTGTCTCATTTACTGTAGAGTGTAGTGACTATGTATTTTGGGGGCAAACAAAGCACATGAACTGATATGAATGAAGAGTTCACATCCCAATACAACTTTCCAAATGGGTGTGAAAATAAATGTTCACAGCTGATTTTCAATAAACAAACAGAAATAACCATTTTAATTTGTCAATAATCCAGCACATTGTGATAAACAGATAAATTCTTTATCCATGTCAAAATTCCCATTAATTTTGTACATTTTGCTTTTTCAAGGTTTAATGTATTCAGAAGCAATAATTTCCCCCCCCCACCCCCACCCCTTCCGACAAAAAGCTTGGTTATTCAATTCATGATTGTTTGTGGGACACTGCTATACGCAATTGGCTTCTGCATTACACTCACAAAATACACAGTCAATCCATTTTAGCAATATATTCTGTGAAGTGCTTTGAGATGTCTTTATCAAATGAAAAACTTATGATTATTATAATAAACAATTCTTCTCTGTTTACTCTCAAATCTCTAAAACTGTGTGCAAACTAGTACTTAGTTTAAGCGCTCTGAGATGCCATCTGGCGTGGAATATAAATCAAAGTTCTTGTTGTTGTTGTTGTTACTTGACATGCAAAGAATGGTCCACGTTGCTTACGAATACCGGGCTGCTGCTGAAGGTGTAACATTGACCTTGAGCTTCTTGAGACGAGTGGAGATCTTGACAGTTTTCTGTTCATTGTACTGTCAGATAAAACTTATGTATTTGATTCTGATATCTCACAGTAGTATCCTGCAGCTGGCTGAAATACTCTTTCAACAGAAAGCTAAGTGTGCCCACGATTCAACATTACATTACAATGTAGGAATCTTCTGTTATCTATTGTCCAGCACTTGGAACATCTCCCGATGTGAAAGGTGCTCTATAAATGTAATTTTGGTGTTGTTGTCTGGCAAGTAGCTATTGTGAACACAGATAATACTCACTACCACTGACCAACCTCAATTTCTATTGCTATAAAATTGTATTTTTGTAAAGAGGAATCCAGTCACAAAATCCTAGCTCTCAACTTAATACAGTAATAATAATAATCCTTGCATCTTCTTGACGTTTCAAAGCGCTTCACAGAATATACTGTAAAATGAATTTGTATATTTATGGGCAAAACACGGCACCTAATTGCGCACAGCAGTGTCCCACAAACAGTCGTGGATTGAAATGACCAATTTGTTTTGAGGGATTATGATTATGCATAAACGTCCACCTGTAACTTAATAAAATTGATGCACAAGAGCAATTCAGATAAAATGGTCACCTAACACCAAACCTAAAACAAAAAATTGCTTCTATATCACGAGTAAATGACCAATATCCACTTTAACAATTTACAGAAAGTGTTTTCAATAATAAGATATTGTAGAATCTATTAAAGTCACTGGTAATAAGTAGCCTGAAGGACATTGTAAACAACCAGCTTTGGTATCAGATGTCTAGCTCTGCAGATGGATTAAAATCAATATACAGGTACTGTATTAGCAACTAGTGTTGAAACCCAAATCAGGTCTAATGAACTTGGAGAGTAAGCTTTTTTTTAAACAATGTTACATAACAGTTGAAACCATCTGGACTGAGATGGATAACTATAGTGAAACAATGTTACTCTATATAAATAAATTAAGAGTTGGTAATACCTGTGGGGGAAGGGGTGAGAGGGGTATTTTATGTAATGTGGATTATCCTCAGAAAAAAATAGCACATCACATATCGCATTTTTCTCTATAGGGTGCAAAGTTTTCAAGTCATATCCAAAAATAAGAACTCATGATCAACTCATGAGTGATGTGATTAATTCATGCATTATCTGGAAGATTTTAAATGATGAAAGCTCAATTTAGCTCATCGCTGAAGAATATTTTCTCATTGCTGAGTTTGTATTAAATCAGATCAACAACAATAACAACTACATTACATTTATTCAGCAAGCACAAATCCTATCCAAACCAAACACCCAACCAAACAATGACTAATGGGAGTGTTTGACATTGCATTGGGAAAAAATATAGTAATAATCCTTGCATTTGACAATGTGCCCTTCACAGAATATATTTTAAAGCAAATTGACATACTGCATATTGTGGGCTAAACGAGGCAGCTGATTGCACACAATTGATTTAAAAGTTGTGGCAAGTTATGTTTCAATGAGCATACAAGGAGGTACCTGAAAATCAATGGCACTGATGAATTTGAAAGAAAATTAATTTGGCAGCTTAGTTAAGATGTTCTTGCTCCAGAAGATGGAGCAAGCAGTGTGACAATTCAATCAGATATTTCATAGCCAAGCTGCAGCATCACGTGCAGTGATATGCTTAGGCATTGAGTATAACCTCATTCAGATCCAACAGCCCAGACAAAATTAGAAACTCAATCTGTGCTGTACACTATGTGAGATCAGAATGGTTGATTGAACTCTGGCAGGAGATAGTAATCCTTGCATTTGATGTTGCACTTTTCAAGTCTTCTAGACATCTCAAAGCGTTTCACAGACTGTAAAGTGAATTGACTATATCTGTGGGAGAAACACAGCAGCCAATTGCACATAGCAGTGTCCCACAAGCAGTCGTGGTTTGAAATGACCAATTAATTATTGTTTTTTTGAGGGGCTTTGAATCTGCAGCAAAGATAAATAGTTTCTTGTCAAATCCAACCCTTGTGTGAAATAATGGTAACAACAAACTTGGACATTGTTTACAAAAAACGAAAAATGACTGCAACTGTAATCCAGCAATGTTTTACAATTGAATTGCTGTAATTCAACAAAAATGTTGGAAGTCTTATTGTTGGAAGGCAAATGTAAGTGGTCAGCATTTTCTGGGTCTATTGTAGTATACTCCAAATATTAGGAATAAGAAGGCAAGTTAATTTCATATGGATATGATACCAGAATGCTATACAGCAGGGGTCAGCAACCGAGTATACAGTATTGGAATGATTCATGTCAGACTGAACTTGAAGGAGACAGGTGGATCTCGAGAGAAATAGGATTTGAAGATAGATTAAAAGAAAAGCCTGCAATAATAATCCCAGTGTTAACATGAAGTTATCCGAACACTGATAATGCTCATATGACATCCATTCAGCGAAATTCAGAAATTCAATTCTTATATCCAAGCAAAATTACCCAACGGCAGCACCTTGACAATGGATAAGAGATTGTTTATTGCAGAATACAATCTAATCAATATTTTTACTGCAGAATGATGATATGAAAGCACATTGTGTGGTCCTATTGTCCAATCCAAGTGAATGGAGTCATCTGTCTCACCAAACTGGAAGTTGTTCTGGATAATTAGTATTTCAGATAACTTTGTTAACAGGTAGAAAACAAAGTTAGTTAAATGAATCAAGCTACAGCTATTTTGTATAGTCCACCCAACACCCAATGCATGGGAAAAAGTAAGAGAAGGAACAGTTTAGTCAAATATGGACTATTATAATTTTGACGAGTCATTTTACATGGAAGAGATGTCACTTTACAAACTCATGGGAAATAAGCAAATGGAGATGCTTCTGAAAGTGTGCTATCTTTTACAATTCAAGCACTGAAGTTTCAAATATTATTTTAATATGGCTCTGGGGGGTCAGCTTAGCAAACCTAAGAGTATAAACTGCTGTAGCTCAGTGGTTAGAGCACTCGCCTTGCTTGAGACCTGTGTTTCGAATCCAGGCAGGTCAGGGCAAGTTTCCTTACTCCGCACGCCTGACAATGATCCGTCCCTTCAAAAAAACTATAATAAATTGTTCATTTCAATCCACGACTGTTGGTGGGACACTGCTGTGCGCAATCGGCTGCCATGTTTCGCCCACAAATATACGATCAATTCACTTTACTGTATATTCTGCTAAGCGCTTTGAGACGTTTAGAAGATGTGAAAAGCGCTACATCAAATGCAAGGATTATTACTATCATAACAAGTCCAACGAGTTTCAAATGAGAATTGAAATTGGTAAAACGGTCTCATAAAGTTAAGTTACTATATTCGTATAAATACTACCCCCAACCGCACCCCCCCCCCCCTCCCCCCCTCCCAACCCCACACACACTCACACACATACACACGTTTTCTCAAGAACTCAAATTGCACAAACATAACGAAAATCTAATTATTGGCAGATTTTTGGCAGCTCATAATAATAATAATAATAGCACACACTAAACAGCACAGATATAAACCCCGTTAACTGATCGATAATTAAAAATGCCTTCACTCTGCTGGACAGCAATGTGCTCTTTTGGAGTTAAAGCTCTCTCAACATTGTAAGTTAGTCCATAATGTTGCAGCCTTAGCCCACCCTAAGGTATATGGTATGTGATGGTTATACATTACCATATACTGACCGCAGTGAGACAAGGGCGACCCGTGAGAGAGAGAGAGAGAGAGAGAGAGAACCACAGATTTACACAAATACGAATGGAAACAGTAGACACTTGTGTGGTATTATCCGGCAAAGGATTCCCAAAGACACATTGAGGGAGGCGGTGGCAGCCACTGATACAGCGACCGCAACAAGGAGGACAGGGATAACATGTTAAACCATGGTGCGGTTTCAGGGGAGAGGTGGGGGGGGGGGGGGGGGGGGGAGTTCTCAAAACGATCAGAGCGCGTTGTGTCAATAAGCTGTGTGTGTGTGTGTGTGTGTGTGTGGGTGGGTGGGGAGGGTCACTCACCGATTTTCGCCAGCGATGCTAACATGATCCATAGCGTTATTTCGAAAGGAATCTGCACGTAAGAGTAATCCAGGGAAAACACCTTCAGTTGACTATCGTTGTGTTTCTCGTCCGAACTGGCGACGGGCTGAGAGCCTCCGCTGATGCCCGAGTACAAATCATTGCTGAGGTTCCGAGGCTGTGGGTTTGGTTTGGAAAGCGACGAATCTTCACGGACGCCGAGCAGCAAACTCCGCGCTGAAAGTTCGAATAATAGGATGCAAAGGTACAGGCTGTGGTGCGGCATGGTGACCGGGTTACACTGACTAGATACAGCCTCCGCTCACTCCACACTGCTCCCTTCAGGGTGACTGGCATGAATGCAGATAGGGTTTGCAAGGCAATGCCTGCGTTATAAAAGCTTTGCTGCTCCCCGTAGTAAACACAGCCAACACCATGGCATTTGGTGTTGAGCTTTTCGCGTCTTCCCAGACGTCTCAAGGCGTTTCGCGGGAACCTACTGGAAAGTGGATTGACTGTAAATTGGGTGGGGGGGCGGCAGCCAATCACGCACGGCCGTTGTCCAACAAACAGTCCTGGATTGAAATGACCGATTTATTATTTGTGGGAGGTTTTTTTTTAGAGAGAGGGGGATTGCTATTATTAAATCCTTCTCTTCATCACATTTCACGACGAAATGGGAAACGGACCTGGACTTTCTTGCAGATTCTGCTTTTCCTTATTTGAAAAAATATATACATACCTATATTAGATATATTTTAATTTTATTTTCAATGTCACAATATTTCAAATTGTAGAAAACAAAACGCATGCCTGATGAAATATTCATAGAAATTCAAGCAGTGAGACAGAATATTGGCTTTTCACTCCTAGGGCTGTGTTAATTCAAGACACGATGGGATGAAAGTCTCCTCTCCCTGAAGGTTATTCCTTATTCGATTCATTACATCATGCAAAGCCTTACTCAGCAGCATCTGCATCCTCACCAACGTTGCTCCCACAAATATAAACAGTCAATTCACTTTACAGTATACTCTGTGAAGTGCTTTGAGGTGTCTTGAAGACGTGATAAGGTGCCAAATCAAATACAAGGATTACTATTATTATTATTCACATCACAAAGCAGATGCTTTAATGTTCATGTGTCCTGGAAAGTGGTGGTGAGGGGAGGGGGGAGATTACATTGGTTTGGTTGAGGCTCTGGTTATGCTGAATTGCTGGAGTGGAGCAGAAGAACCTTTAATGGGGGCAGTCCCAATCTTAAGACAACTAATGAGTGTTTGGTGTGGATGTTAAGTGACCAAACTGAAAAGTAATCTAATTCTCTATGTTAAAACTGTCGGGTAAAAAAATCCTTTCCAACAACCAGAACAATTTTAGGTAAATGACACATATTATTGTGCTATAAAGACGACATATTTACAAACATGCCAGCTATATGATCAATTGATAACATCTTCGACTGTTCCCCAAAGGGTTTAAGAAGCTGGAATTAATTTAAAGTAGATCAGAAGGGCTCTTGTGTACTGAGGTTTGAAGAATGGAGATCTATCGATGTATATAATTCATGAACGGTTGTGTAAACAAAATCCCTAGGAACTATTGATTATATTCAAGATAGCACACACAACAGTATTCCAAAACACAAGTTTTACAAATGTGACTTGATGCTGGAGTCCTGTCTTACAGACACCAGCATGAATCCAGCATGTGACAGAAGGTAGCCGTCACTTCAGTGAGGCCGTGCAGCCCTGCATAATCCTCATTTGAAATTTCCCCTGTTCTTGTTCTCAAGCACTCTGGGACTCTACCCCACGTAAAGGTTGCTATATAAATGCAACTTGTTGTTGTTGCTGTCTAGCACCTTGGAACATCCTCCCGACATGAAAGGCGCTGTACAAGTGTAATTTTGTTGTTGTTGTTGTTGTTGAAATGCACATACATGCAGATAGATCCTTATTCCTCCCTTCCCCAATCTTGGGACATTGAGGCCTTTTTCCGCGCTCTGGCTGTGAACAACAATAGCTCATTGTAGACTAGCAATAAATCAGCTGGAGCCTTACCATAATAATAATAATAATAATCCTTGCATTTGATATGGCACTTTTCACGTCTTCTGGACATCTCAAAGCACTTCACAGAATATACCGTAAAGTGAACTGACTGGATATTTGTGGGTGAAACGCGGCAGCCAATTGCGCACAGCAGTGTCTCACAAACAGTCGTAGATTTAAAATAACCATTTTTTTTTGAGGGATTACCATTAGGTGTGTTAGGAGTTAGGAAACTTGCCCAAGGTTTCGCCCTGCTTGGAATTGAACCCAGGTCTCTCACTTGTAAGACGAGTGCTCTAACCACTGAGCTACAGGACGCCAGGAGTCAGATTCCACATTTAGCAGAGGGCTAAGCCACAAGGGGAAACCAACCACTTGCATTACTACTGTAATATTCATCTGTTTAAGCCCTGTTTACTTTGCTGAAACAGTCTGAACAGAAGATAGCTCTGCTCATGAGCAAATTAACTCCCAACTGCTGTTAAATTGTTCAATGTTATTAAAGGATTCTGTAGTGGCCTCTTTATTGTAACATTTTAAAACAATCATTTAAATTCATTTGTGGCTGTTTCTAGGGCACTGCTGTGTGCAAATTGACAGCTGCATTCACCTACAAATTAGGTTAGGAAAACCTTTCCTCCAATTTTTCGCTTGTATTCAATGTGTGTATTCAATGTGTTTTTCTATGTATCAAATGATTGTGAGGGGTTAAAATCTGAAAGTTTTTTTAATGTACTTTGTGTAAAACCATATCAAAGGCAGAACTTCTGAAATAACTTCTGAAATAAGTGTTTTGCACACCATAGACAGGACCAATAATGAAGCATTGAGAAAGATTATCATAGAATCATAGAATTATATGGCACAAAAGGAGGCCATTCGGCCCATCTAGTCTGTGCCGGCTCTTTGAACAGAGCAACTCAATCCCACTGCCCAGCTTTCTTCCCATAACCTAACAGACCTGCTCTTCCTAAATAAAGATCTAGTTCCCTTTTAAAAGCTGTTATGGAATCTGCCTCCACCACCTTTTCAGGCAATGCATTCCAGATTCGAACAACCCGCTGAGTGAAAACATTTCTCCTCAGCTCCCCTCTGCTTGGTTTTGAAACTATTTTAAATCTGTGACCACGAGTCACTGATTCGCCCACCAGTGGAAACAGTCTTTCCCTATTCACCCTGTTGAAACCTCTCATAATCTTATAAACCTCTATTATGTCTCCTCTCAATCTTCTTTGTTCTAGAGAGAATAAGCCTACCCTATCTAGCCTTTCCTCGTAGTTGAAGTCCCTCATTCCTGGTACCATCCTAGTAAATCTCCTCTGCATCCTTTCCAATGCTTTAATATCCTTCCTAAAGTGTGGTGACCAGAATTGTACACAGTACTCCAGCTGAGGCCTAACCAAAGTCTTATAGAGGTTAATCAGCACTTCCTGACTTTTGTATTCTATACCCTTATTTATAAAGCCTAGTATCCCATATGCCTTCTTAACGGCTTTGTCTACCTGTCCTGCCACTTTCAAAGAGTACCGTGTTATTTGGTTATTTCATGCACAGCCTTTGCATGTTGAATAGATAAGAGCACTGATTTTCCATTTCAACAGATAAACAAACAACAACAAATTACATTTATAGAGCGCCTTTCACATCGGGAGGATGTCCCAAGGCGCTGCACAGGAGGCGTGTGACACGCCTCCTGTGTGACACAGTAAATGTGGTGTTTGGGCATCCCCTATTCCCTTTCCTTGCTCCTCCAATGAGCATGTATGTGTGTATTTGTGTGTTTACACATCCACAAAGAGCTTTTGCTGCCATTTATCAGACGTATGTGTATCGGGAGAACTGACAAATTCTGCATCCTTTCCCATCTGTCTTATCTTCAGCTAGGACTACTAATCAGGTTGCCATCTCACCCTCTCCAGAGCTAATGTAAATTAAAGCCACAGACGGTTTCTCTCACTTGAATGAGCATTGGCAACAGGAAGAAATTTTGTGGTGTTTTTTATGCTGGTAATATGTAACCAATTGAATCTATTTCACCATTGGAGAGTATAAGTATAAAAGCCACAGCATTACAAGGGGATTCTTTTGTAGATTATTCCCAAGATTTGTTTTTTTTGAGGATTCAATGAGATTTTCTACTAACTACTGCTAAATGGTGTGTAATTTATTGCTGTCAAATTATATTATCTTCACTTTCAATGAGAAAGGATTTGCCCCAGCATATGCATTTGAGACCCTCAACAATTATCAGAAACAAAGCAAAATTCTCGAAAGAAATATGGCCTAGATTAGAATATCAGATGTAAAAGCCCAGTTTTTAGATAGAAATCACCAGTGTTCCTGCTTCATATTATTTCTGCAAATACACTTTTGGAATAAGATGTAAACTATGTTTCAATGTAAACATTAGGTAGATTCGCTACTGAATCATAACTTATTGGAACATATTAATACCTGCCTTGTATTTTGATGCAGAATAATATTTATCAATAACTCAGCTGTTTCCAGAGCCAGAGTGCTGTGTGAATCAGAGCATGAATCTTCAGCAATCAGCATGATCAAATTTTTGTAAAAGACGATTTCTGTTATTTAATTTTTGATCGAATGCCTATATAGTTGTGCTTTGCACAGTGCCACATCACAGTACATGAATAGCCTCAACTGTTTGTCAAATTGGTTTGACAAACAGGTTTGTCAAATTTGCTACGGTTTGCTGCAAATTTGCTACATGAAAATATCTATATTTAATTTATCATAAAAAGGTTGTCATCTTGCATTACTGTTGAATATTATTAGTTTCATTAAAAAAAACAGATTTAGTTTATCTTCAACTATTTAATGTTTCCTTCAATTGTGACCAGAGTTTCATCTTTTCAATCCATTTGTCAACAATCGATTCTTGGCTGAGCTTGCCATGTAGAATTCTGAGCAGTGATGACTTGGCAGTTAACAAACTACCTTACCTGCTTAATGGAATACAGCATTATTTTATTATTATTTCGATCTTACTTTGTGCATATCAAAAATCCAATTGTTGTCGTCAGATATTTACCAAATTGAACATTAGCATGAAAACGCCTAGCATATGTTACAACAATTTGTATTTATATAGCACTTTACTTGCAGGATACAGTTTCAGAGCACAGTTGGACAATGGCAAGCAAAGATTTATATGCAGTAATTGCTTTTGTGAGATTGGTGTAGTTTTGATAATAATAACCATCTTAATAGGAACAGATTTGTCCTAGAGTTAGTCACGTGTGAGACAAATCCTATTAGTTTTCAGCTGAACTGTTGCTCTGTACGTCTTTGTGTATAGAAATAGTGATTGAAGACTGACTCAGCCACATCTGCTCGTTACAAATGTGTGTGTAAAAAAAGAGTGCCAGCTCTTTTGAATCCCTGTTCCCTAGCCGAAGCTCTGATAAAGGAAGGAGATTGGAAAGAAAAAGAAAGAAAGATAAGATAAAGAATGGTTTGGGAATTTCTCATGCAAGCTGTATAGGCTGGGATGTGCGTTTGAGAAGAATTAATACATTCCCATCAAACACACATTATAAGCAAGCTTATTGATATACAATACATGAGCTACCATGAAGGGATCAAGGTCACATCAAGAGAATGTGTCATAGATAAAGAAAGAAAAAAAAGGTTAGAATTCTGAAATGAAAACTCGAAATAATCTTCATATTATTGCTACTGAAATCCATGATATTGTTAACCACTAACCAACATCAATGCTCCATTCATTCCAAATACTATGGGATACCGCAGGGAAGTTTTATTTTAAAACAGCCATTTGTTTATTAAGTCATTTATTTTTCTCAGTGAATTTCTTTTGCTTGTCAAAGTGAATGAAATGGGAAATGCAACATTTTCCTACTTTGAATATACAATATCAGCATCAGCCATAATAATAATAATCCTTGCATTTGATATAGCACTTTTCACATCTTCTAGATGTCTCAAAATGTTTCACAGAAAATACTAAAAGTTTAATTGACTATATATTTGTGAGTGAAACATGGCAGCCAGACACAGTGTCCCACAAACAGTCGTGGATTGAAATGACCAATTTATTATAGTTTTTTTTGGAGAGATTATTATTAGGCGTGTGAAGTAAGGAAACTTGCCCAAAGTTTCGCCCTGACCTGTATTTGAAGCTGTAGCTCATGTTCAGGTATGGTATAATTACAGTTAAATTCAGAGTGTGGATTCCTCTAATAATAATAACAATAATAACAACAATCCTTGCATTTGATATAGCACCTCATCAAGTCTTCATGACATGTGGAGTCCTATAGCTAGTGGTTAGAGCACTTGCCTCGCAAGTGAGAGACAGGTAGGGCGAAATGTTGGACAAGTTTCCTTACTCCACACGCCTCAGTTTACCTAGCAGTATGCAGGAACCCAGTTGTTAGACAATTGGCATGTCACTTTTCTGGGCATAATCATCCTTAAAAAAAAATACAATTATAATTTGGTCACTCAATCCATAACTGTTTGTGGGACAATGCTGGATGCAATTGGCTGCCACATTTCGCCCACAAATATACAATCAATTCACTTTACAATATATTCTGTGAAGCGCTTTCAGATATCTAGAAGATGTGAAGAGTGCTAGATCAAATGCAAGGATTATTATTACATCTCTATATGTTTTATAGAATACTGTATATTGTAAAATATAGTGACTATATTTTGTGGGTGAAAAGCAGCAGCCAACAGCAAACAGCAGGATGCCTTGGGACAACCCCCCGACCTGAAAGGCACTCTATAAATGTAATTTTGTTGTTGTTGTTTTTAACCTAAATCTCAGAAGAATGTCCCTATCACAATGAAGTTGTCCCCTACCCTTTCATATTCCTGCCCCACCCCCTTTTGAGCAGAACATGTGAATTATTGATAGATTGTATGCCTTTTGTTCCATGGATACCTATTTATAGTAATTCATTTTCAGATAACCAGCCAGTGGCGAAACTGGATGGTTTAGGAATCTCCCATGCAAGACCTCTAGGCTGGATTTTGTATTTGAGGGAAATTAAAAGATATAAAAATTTCTTGTCAAAGTCACAGCATGCTTATTAATATACAATACATGAGCTGTCATAAAAGGATCAAGACCACATACAGTGGATGCATCATAGAGAAGAGTGTGATATGATAACCACTGAATCTTTCCTGGCCCAACTAAACACTTTTCACATTGCGTGCAACTCACAACCCAAATATAAATCCCCTGAAATTTCTCAAGTGTTGAGTAGCCCTCAGAAATCAAGCTGTTCTGTGATGTTGGCAGTGATGCTAACAGATTGTTAATTTAAATGTTGGCAGTGCTTTGTGATTTATACATCAGCATAAGTCAAAGGAAGTCAAAGGAATGTATAGAAGCTTTTAGTAACAGTGCATTAATTTAAGCTACCAAGGTCAAACCAAACAAACTGCCCGACATTCTCAGAACCAAAGCTCAGCGTGATAAATAAAAATAAAGTTACAGTACTTCTCTGTAAGAGATAACATTTACAGAATTTTGGGAGAGGAAATCACACGTGTCGTTGTGGTCCATCTGCTCAATCAAATACACCTTGGGAAGACATTTCAATGACCAGCAACAAACAATTATAGTGGTTATACTATTCGCGGATGATTGTTTAAAAATGTAATACTGTAATAGAACCTGAAGGTTAAGCAGTCTGGGACTCTATTCTGTGTGAGGGGTGCTATATAAATGCAAGTTATTGTTGATTTTGAAAGTGGATGAATTTTAAATCCTGGTTCTAGATGAGCACAGTATCCTAAAAGATACAATAGGGAAACATTTCTCATTCCAAATTAATTTGTGAAATAAGACATGCGGTGTTGAAGTGCTGATACTCAGATTAAGGGAGGGTTGGATCTATTCCAAGACAATGTACAGATGAGTTCACAGAATTCTGATAACCATGTATAGGGGATGTTGTATCCGTGTTCTTCAGTGACCTAGGTCACACGTTATTCATCTCTTCAACTTCAAAAACACTGGAATTTCAGTTGGTTAAGAGCGCACGGCTCAAAAAGAACACATGTATCCTGTTTATAATTAAGGACCTTTCTCTGTGGATCCAATTATCTGTAAATACTTTCTCTAGATTTGCTAAATTCTTGCTTTTTGGACTATTATTATCTCCTTAATGTCTGTCCTGACTTGTTCTGCACTGTTTCATGCAATCATTCTTCACCTTGTTTCACCTCTTTCCAAACACAAGCTGTTAGGTTCCTTACTTACTGATGTTATTTATTTAAAAAAATTTAGTGCAGTTTTTTTCATCAATCTCAGTATTAACCTCTTGGAGTAGATATCTTCTAGTGAAGTCAGGATTTGTCACGCACAAGCTATCCATTGTCACATGATTTATCCTTGGTTTGTCAAGTATCGTGACAGACAAGATGGATGAGCCAGTACTCGACAAGTAGCTGAAGCGTGACTAGGAATAACTGAAATATACTAACAAAGAAAGCAGCATACACTCGTTACCTTCTGTGTTTAATTAGCCATCTTGGCACCAGTTTTTTAATCTAAAACTGTTTTTTTGGAATTATCTTTTTAGTAAACAACACAGTTAAATCTGTGGCATTTCATACTGCATTTGTTGTGATAACTATTATTGCCTTGAATGCATTATGCAGATTTCACCCCCATATACTTAATGGGGCCAGTAGATTTCTACTTTTGGGAAATACATTTTATAAAAGTTTGCAACATTTTAACCTATTGGTTTTAAGAACTTCTTAATTTGTTAAATAATTTGTTGAAAATTTTGCGAATTCTTTGGGAAATTTGTTCCAATAGATACACATAAGACCCTTCTACTATTCTGTTTTAAAATAACCCCTATTCTATGAGTATTTGCAGTATTTCCAATGCGCTAGAGCCATATAATTAACTGCAGCGATGTTCAAGTTTCCACAAGAGGTGGGGGGGTTGAAGTTGTGGATGTAAGTAATATCTCCTTTCGGATCAGGTGGCTCCAAGTTGAGGAGTTGATAATGGAATATCAGTATTGAGTCACTGGTGGCAGTCTTGGTAATCTATTTTTAGCAGTTTAATTCATGACATGACTCATTCCAAAGTACATATGTTCGAAACGTACAACAAAAGTTAAAGAACACAGAGTCCTGATCCACATGGAATGATCCCCTGCTAGAGATCCATGTCTACAGCTGAATGTTCTACGCAGGTGTGGGTGCCTTTTTTCGACTTCTTTACCACAGCAGTTGGCATAACAACAGAGTGCAATTGCGGGCACATAAGCAAGGGCAAAATTAACCCTGATGAGCACTGAATGGGCTGGAGAATTTTGTATTGGACTCAGGCGGGCTTCTCAATGCCTGCTGCATGATCCAGTCACCTTAGTTTTCAGTAAGTAACAAGTAAATTCTGCACTTGAGCGGCTCCATTCAAAGTTTCAAACTGATTGCTGGGTACCTATTGAGGTGAAAAGTTCTTTTATTGTCTTTAGGGATTGGAGAACCTTGCAAAGCCTCCTCTTAGCATAGTGGGTGTGTTGGAGTCTATGGATTGGGAGTCTACGATTGAGCATGTTTGCATTGGTGTGAAATAAGAGGGTTTGATTCCCAAATAAGCTCTCATTCTATGTTTGCTTATGTTTGAATTCTGCTGGTATCAAGTCATTTTATTGGAAACATTATGTTCATCCTATGATTTGTTGCTGAAGTAAGTTATATGCAGATTACATTAGATCATCTTTCATTGATATGCAGCTGTGAAGATGGTTCAGTGTATGGGTTTGATGTAAATAGCGATCATTTCATAGAAATATCCAGCTGTATCAATTGACTCCCAACATCACATGCACAGTGAAAGGCAAGTGAGGCAACACTTCAGGTCCACGACCCTTCATCAGAACTCACAAAAGGTCATGGACCCGAAACTTTGACTCACTTTCCTTTCTTCATAGATGCTGCCTGACCTGCTGAGTGTTCCCAGTAACTTCTGTTTTTGTTTCAGATTTCGAGCATCTGCAATATTTTGCGTTTTGGTCTCATGTACAATGTTTGTTATGCCAAATGGAAATGCAACAAGATTGAAGAAACTTCTATGATTAGTTTTAGCAATAAAGATGGACTTTTGTAACACAGCAGACAGTGTGGATCATTATCCTCTCATTGCCTGTAGTCCAGATATCAATCCGAGCCTGAATTGACAACTCTAACCACGTGGAAATACATTCATATTTACATTGCAGTTGTAGTCTCAACTCGTTGAGTCTAAGGTGCTATAATTTGACAATATACATTTTTTGGCATCTTATCTATTAAGACTGATTCGAACAGCAATGAAATGTTGATCATAGTTACAGCACTTTGGGATATCCTCCTGACGTGAAAGGCAGTAGCCAAATGTAAGTTGTTACAAAGCGAGGATCTTGATTGGTTAGCTGAAATAATGCCTTCACAACAAAACAATTGTTGTAATTTACCAGTTTGTGTGAATAATCATTTTAATTGACAACCTTTTTATATTTTACTGTTGGAAGTTTCACTATCTGGCGATTATGAGCGTAGTCTGGTACATTGACATTGTCTTCAGTTGTGTGGTTTGTATAATGCAGTACTGGCCAGAGCCACATCCTTGCTGCTAAATTCATTATTTATGCAAATCACACTTTTTAAGTGTTCGGCTGTGTATAACAAGAATTTGCTACTAATTATCTCAATGATTTTATTACAAAGTCTACTTGAAATATTGATCTGATCTAACAACCAGGGATGTTTACGCCTTGGAATGTCCTCCCAATGTGACAGGCACTATAAATATAAATTTGTAGGTACATTTGTTACATTATATAGTCAAAGCCGATTTATCTGGCACCCTCGGGACCTGGCCAATGCCGCTTTAAGCATGTGCCAGATATTCAGCCAAAAACACACACACGAAAAAATATTTTTTTACACATGCATTTTTCAGGATAAAGTCCAGTTAATCGAATGTGGACCTTTTTTTTGAGGGACCAGTTATTTGGAAGTTACGGTTGCAACTGTTATAATAGATTGCAGTATGGTGGTTGAAAGTGGTTTTAGAATCTCCAAAATATTGACAACTAGAGAGCTGCACCTAATAAAATCATAACTATTTCTGTCAAATGTGGAGTCCTGTAGCTCAGTGGTTAGATCACTTGGAAGTGAGAGACCTGGATTCAATTCCAGGCAGGGCAAAACCTTGGGCAAGTTTCGTTACTGCATATGCCCAGTAATAATAATACAGTACTTTGTACAGTATGTCTTTTTCTAACTTTATTCACATTTGCCTTTCAATCACTGCCTCTTCTGTCTCAATTACTGTGGTTTGCAAATAAATATTTGGTGAAAACTACAAAGTTTTCTACAAAGTTTACAAATCAATAGTAATCCCTCAAAAGTAAAAAAAAACAATAATCAATAGGTAATTTCAATCCATGACTGTTTGTGGGACACTGCTGTATGCAATTGGCTGTGGCATTGCGCCCACATATATACAGTCAATTCACTTTGAAGCGATTTGAGACATCTAGAATTCGTGAAAAGCGCTGTAACAAATGCAAAGACATGCAAGGAATGCAACGATTATTGAATAGATAAAACCTATTCATGGTTCTTCAGCTCAAAAATATGCAAGATAATTTCAGGTTCAAAGTACTGATTATGTAAGATATATATTTCATCAAAGGTGACAATATACTTGCCTGAAATACTTTGCAGTCTGTAGACTGTAGGTCTCATTGCTTAATTATGAATTCTCACTAAATTGAGGACCTCAATACTGAATCAATTAACTTCTGTCAAAATGTCAAATCATTCATGATATGTGCTTATAATTAGAAAATCCCATTACAAATGCGTATCAACACTCACCAGCATGAGTAATTTCTCATTCATATTTAGTTCAGAAATTAAAGCAGTAAATTAATTGTTTATCTCAGCTGGAAATAATGAATAATCCTTGAAATGCAATTGGAGCATAAATCGGTCAAGTGATAGTACAGTAGTTCTGTGTAAATGATAGCAGCTCTGTGTACATGTTGTTACTGATCCATGTTTGATTGAATGCAGTGTCAACTGTTCACTGCTCATAAAATGGACATTAGAGAAGTATTATGTGAAATAATTCAATGAGTAACTTGTAACTTCTTTGGAAAAAATATTTTAAGCAGATTATTGAATGTCAAAATGCTTTGCAAAGTAATATGCAATTAGCTGGGGTATTCTTCTCTAGCTCATTCTTTCATTCCTCCTGGAGGTAAAGTCAAGTTTACCACTTATTAATGGCTAAGACCGGATAGATGTGGTTAAAATCACAAAGAGATTCAATAACAGTCGTCAATAACAGATATAAAAGATGTTTAAGAGAAGTGCTCCAGTTCACTGGTGTTGGCAGACTCATTGGCAGGACATAGAGGGGTAAGAGGAATATCAATGGGTGGTGAGAATGTAGAACTCACTGTCCAAAGCTTGATGTTGAGCAGAGAGCTTCAAATCATCTACAAGTAAACTTGATGCATACATGAGAGAGAAGGGAATCGAGAGGTTTGCAGGGAGGCTCGGGAGATGAGATCAAGAGAGATGGAGGCTCATGTGAGTATAAACATATATAACCAAGTTATTTAGAAAACTGAGTCTTTCATAAAAGCAAATGCCTTCCAAACCTATGATTGTAGCAGCTGACTAATTGAGGTACAGCTGTCATCCATGTTGTTGGATTGGTCCAGTTTACTATTGTCTTCTCAGTTAGAATTCGGTACTGAACACAAAATATGTGGAGTTCCAGTTCTTGCAATACATACTCTATGCAATTGGTTGCCGCATTTCACCCACAAAATATACAGTTGCTACACTTGATAGTATAACCTGTGAAGCGCTTTGCGACGTACCGAAGATGTGATAATGTGCTACATCAAATGCAAGGATTATTATTATTATTTACCTAACAAGACTAAGAACCAAGACAAAAGTGTATCAATTCAGTTCATTGAAGACACAATTAAGTTCTATATTATTTGAAATCACATTATTTAATATATATATTTCAAATGTAGCAGTGACAGTCATCAGAGCTGAATTGTCCCTTGTCCTCTCCCAGCTCCTATCCTTTATTTACAATTCTGTTATTTTTCACATAAGCCACAAGATGGCATTAACACTGTTGTGCTTTTATCCAGATCACTACCATAATAACAGTCAGGTCACCATCTCTCCATACACAAAAGTAAACTTTGATTCAGTGACTTTTTCTTTAAACATAACAACTTGCATTAATTAACTTTGCAGACATTTACGAGATTATTTCTGTTTGATAAAGCGATGCTGTATATAGAAGGTATATTGTTTGTCATAATCATAGTGTGTCAAGGACACAACCAGGTTTAATAATATATTATTATACTAGTACTATATGTACTAATGATGAACTTACAAACTCAAAGTTCCATACAGGTAGCATCTACCTGGTTTCAAGTTAAAGTTGAAACATTTGCCAGCTTATTGATTACATAGGCAAAATTCACATGAACATGAACATAATTAATTTACATTTACACCAATATAAACAGTTTAATAATCTACAAACGTATTCTATTAGTATGGCATGTAGCCCAATATACACACATTAAAAATGATGTATACTTAAAGCATTTTTTTCTCTTTGACGTGTTCCTCAAAGCTTGTCGAACAGTGACCCAGCGCTGCAATGTAACAGGGACAAAGCCTGTTGCATCAGTAAGTTAGGATAGTGAACTATCACTGCAAATATAGACATACAGTAAACTACTAGTGAAATGGATGCGTGCCCACCATTAACCAAACCACATCTCCTTTCAATGTCTAACTCGATAACTCGATACAGGGACATAGCCCGGTAAATTAATTTAAAAGGCATAGGAAATATTCTTCAGTTTGAAACATCAGGTAAACAATCATCTCCTGCACCCTTATGGAGGGGAGGGATAAAATTTGATAAGTGTTAATGATATTAACAATAACCCTTGCATTTGATATTGCAATTTTCACATCTTCTAGACATCTCAAAGTTTCATGTACTGTAAAGTGAATTGACTGGAAATTGTGGGCGGAATGTGGTAGCCAATTGGGCACAGCAGAGTCCCATAAACAGTCGTGGATTCAAGTGACCAATTTCTTTTTCTTGAGCGCTTATTATCAGACACGTGGAGTAAGGAAACTTACGCAAGGTTTCACCCTGCCGGGAATCAAACCCAGGTCTCTCGCTTGCAATGAGAGCGCTTTAATCACCGAGCTACAGGACTCCACAAGACTAAGCTGTTTGTCTCCACTTTCAGACAGCAGGTGCCATTATGGATATTTATATTATACCATAAGGAAACTGGCTCATCGTGAGCAAAGATAAAGTTTGATTCATTGATGTGGAGTACTGTAGCTCAGAGGTTAGAGCACTCGCCTTACAAGCGAGAGACCTGTTTTCAATTCCAGGCTAGGTGAAAACCTTGAGCAAGTTTCCTTACTCCACATGCCTAATAATATACCCTATAAAAATTGGTCATTTCAATCCATGACTGTTTGTCCAATATGAATAATAGTCTAGTTCCATCTTTTTTATTTTAAAAAATCTTTAAAACTAGAGGCAAAAGAAAATAACTGTTGTGGTACAGTAGTTTGTTATATAGGAAACAGACACAAGTTGCCTCGGAAATTAGTGAATAATCCAAAAATTGAGTTTGGAATGAGTATTATTATGGGTCATTATGTTGTGTCTAATAGTTTTGAATTCCAAACTAATGCATGACGATTATGTGTCATCTCACTTCCATATATGGTTATGTAATAACTTCGCACCAGGCTCCAAGCTTATTGCATTATCCTCTTGACCATGAATTCTGCTCCTGTTTATAGACACAATCAGTCAGAATTCTGCCTTAAAAGTCTTTGAATCTGATGATCTCAATCTCCGTTAAATGACACATTGATTAGATTTCCCAATGAGACAAATGATCTTTATGTAAATGACATTTGTTGATGATCCACTGAGTGCAAGTGCATGTGGAATTTCCCTCCTCACTCCACCCATGTGAGGAAGCTGGCGGTTTCGGTAAGCAGAAGCAAGATTGCCAAATGACATGGAGCATGTCAGTACTGCTTGCAACTTACTGGTAGTGAAGTGAAGCTGGTGGTTTGCAATTAACCTGTGCGGGCAAAAATACTTTATACAGAAGCTAGCCCAAATCAGGCACTACAATCATATATTCATTAGAGATTTCACTGTATTTGCTGCACCTATTGAATAATGAAAGGGCATTTCGATATATCCATTTATTTTTAAAATATAGACTAGTACAAGGAAGTACTGGCAAATAATTGGCAGTGAGCTCAAGTCAGTAATTCATTCTGAGGCCACTTCTGATGGGTGTTAATTGCTCAAACTTTTCTCTCACCATTCACAATGTCATAACTACTTAACTGAATACTTTATGCTTGTGACTCCCAGCCAACAATTATCCCCACCACTATAGACTGGTTCATGCTGAAAGAAAATACTGAATAAAGTGACTGTCTGCCATGATATGATGTTTTGATACACATTGCAAATCAGGCCTTTTGGCAGGAAGCTGATAGGTCAGTTTATCTCATGCTATTTTAAATGGAAAGCTGTTAACTTTTCCCATAATCCAGTTACAAGATGTCATAATAACAACAAAATTCATCATCCAGTTGTCAAGTCTTCGAGACAGATCAAAGCACTTCATAGGATAATGTGTACAATGTTTATGTATTTTGTGGGTGAACAGAAGGTAGAACTTCCAAGTTGATCACTACCTGAATGTAAGCCCAGTACAGTATCTTGTGAAAAAACTTGCAGTCAAATCAAAAGGAGGGAATTATAGCAGCAAGGAATGGAAGGAACCTGAAAAGGGCATTGCTGTCTCAAAGTTATAATAAGATTGTCCTTCTTCCATTGATTTCTTTGTTAAATAGGTAAGTGATTCCCTTTTGAATTTACTGACACTATTTGCCTCCCTCTGTATCGCTTGGTGTTCAACTCTGCATTTTCACTGCTTCTATAATCTACAGCTACTTCAATGATCATGAATAATTCGAAATTACATCTTCAACAGAGAAAAACACTCAGTGGCTTGAAAAAACGATTAACGGTACTACTAGTGGGTCTTGAAGCACTGTTGTGTTGGCAATCTATGAAACTTAATGGTCTACTCTGAGTATGTTCAGAAAATGATTTATTGTTTAACCCAGCTGATAATTTCACACTGCTGTAGAAGGTATGATATTGAGGTTTGTCAGTACTGTACACTGTTCGCCATAAAATAAAATGCACAATAAAAAAAACTCACTGAGGTGTAAGAAACTGCTGATCTCCAACAGATTAGCGGTCTAAAACTGTTTCAATGTGACACTAACCACGGTTAACCAGTTAACCAGGTTTTATGCATCAAAATTACACTTACATCGCGCCCTTCACGTTAGGACGACGTCCCAAAGCGCTGGTAACACATAGATCAACACCATTTCTTAAATATACAACCTTATTGTTTAATGAAATTCAAAACATGAAATAACCATCTGTATTAACAAATGGTGAATCTTTATGTTTGGACCAGATGAGAAATGACATGCTAAAAATGAATTAATTCAATAGAATATTTTTCAATGCATTTCTAATTTTTCAATGCGCACATTCTATTTTTCTAGTTCACATGGGGAGGGAGAATCATACATACACCTTACATTTTATACATTAATGTTTAAAAACACAATTCTGACAAATAAGTTAACATTTTCAAGAGAAAACACAAATGATTGCATCGTGGAGATGGCTTGTACTATCTCCAATTACATTATTAGCTTGCATACAGCATTTCCATTAGCAAAGCGTTCATTTGGACATTTCCAATCAGTGGTCGGAAAAATAGTTCAGTAATAATATGTGCATTGATAGTTTTTAAGGAAGTCAGTGCAAAGAGTATCTGGCTGAAGCGAGTTTTGTCCTGAGGGTGGAGAGAGTGGGTGTATTCAGTAAGAGCCAGTTCAGCTTCCTGTTGTAGACACAGGATGTACTGTGGGGAACGAAGGCCTGATACATCTGCATAACAAAACAGAAACGATTAGGGAATGCAAGTTTTTGCAGAGATGCACTGGCTTGATCATCAAATTGCATGTACCAAATACTGATCGCTTCAATTTAAAATAAAGTTGTACCTTAAGAAGTGATTCAGGAGTTTGTTATTAAAACACTGCAATGGCATTAATAAGCCTATAATTGTTTCATTTGATGTAGCATCTGGCAAATCAGGACATCTCAAAGCAGTTCATAGGATATTCTATGATTAAGAGCTCGGAGATGTTGTCTGGCGTGAAGGCCACTAACATAAATGCAAGTTGTTGTTGTATTCTGTGTACCTGTAGGCAAACATGGCAGCTAGTTTACGCTAGTTTATCAAACTACAATCAGTCATGAAGTGAGTGACCAAGTTTGAATTGGAACAATCACATCGTACATTGCTAAACTGATGCTCTCCAATCAAACTCTTCATTCTATTGGTTGACAGCCCGCCTGATCCTTGACATTCGTAACAGAAAAGCTAGTGATATTTTTCAGCTGTTGCATTATTTAGTCAACCACATCCTTTGAACTGAATCCTGAGTACCAGGACCACCTGGCTGTTTATCACTCAGTCTAGCTGAATAACAGCTAAGACAAGTCAACCCATTTACTGCAACACATATTGACATTACTGTAATAGTTTCACGCCGTTGTTTTCTACATCAGAACCGCATCAGAAGAGTGGGAAAGTTATTCTGTGCAAAGCACCGGATGTGAAATAAAACAACTCAATACTTGTGTTCTCTTCTCCTGCTATGGTGGAAATAGTTGGCGTAACTGAAAGTATTGAATTTGGAAACCAACCATGTTGCTCTCCTTTGGATTGCCTCGCGAGGATCTCAAGCACACTTCCACGTCGCTTTATGTCACAAGAAATTTGATGTGATCACCTTAAGCATCATTTGTCCATTTAACTGCTTGGATATCATGAGTCATCCAATGCCTCTGGATCTCTTTCAGTTTTCTTCTTGGCAACTCTTGTGCCATCAGCGGAGAATGTAAGCATGAATATTTTTACTTCCAAAATGCAGTACCTTGCATTTGTATTGAACTTTATTTGCTACTGATTACCCCAGGGGCATATTTTGTTGAGTTCTGTTTGTACAATCTTGGTTGCTTCCTCTGATTTCAGTTTCCCTCAGATTGTGCCATCTGCAAATACAGCTAATTTTCATTGAGTCTGTGGATTTTGAGTGCTCTGATTCTACCTCATTTTACAATTATTATCAGAAATAGTTCACAAATAAATTGCTTTGTTACATTTCTTTTGTATACATGTTATTGAAGGTTTCAAACTACTAAGTATGGGATAATTATTACCAGTGATAAACGATGATAGAAACATGGATAGAGAAAAATATTTTAGGAAAGGACCTCAGTATTTTTTCATGCAAAATAAGAGAAGACATTTCTGAGAATATCTAACTTTCAACATAATGCAACAGATTCATGGCTGCTTGTGGGATATTGGTGGGCACGAAGATTGTCTGGTGTGTTTCACCCATTAAACACACAGTCAAAAACACTTTACAGTAAATCCTTTAGGTGCGATATGACATGCAAGAATTGTTATTATAAGGTGCTATATGAAATGCAAGAATTATTATTATTAAAATGGAATTAATTTTCAGAATTTGTAGTTATATTTAATTGTGCCAATAAAAGCAATAATTGCATTACTATAGCTCATGTGCAAAATACACAGTCACAACACTTTAAACTATATTCATGAAGAGTTTTGAAACGTGCTCCTGACATGAAATGAGCTGTAAATGTGAGTAATTAAATCCAGTCCTTAAAGAGCTAACATTTTGTTTCTGTTGCTTTAGAATTTACTTTGATTATTTTGGATTATGGTTAACATGTATTTATATTATATGTCTTCATTCCTTATATTCCTTAATGTGACACATGATCGATGATAGAAAGATCAATTAAAACATGAAACCTAAGATATATTGGAGGCATCCTGAGGTTTGTAGCAGAAAAATCATAAACTAATTTGTACCAAATTATTTCAGAGGGAATTATTTGCATAAAATAAGGGCACAATCTGCTGTTTCCCCCAGTTCATCACATTCAGCAATCACCTTCCTGCTTGAGTTCTGAAACTCCCCATTGGAAAAAAAACACAAATTGCCTCAATCGTAAAATTTTCTGATCATAAATAGATAAGCAGACTCAGCCTTTAAGTTCGGTAAAGTTCTAGCTTTCGGTTTGACTGGGGAAACATGCTTCACTGTTATTTAATAGCTTAACCGAAATAATTAACATTGCCTTGGTAATCTTAAATATTGTCAATTGCCTGGTCATTCATTGCATTTATTTTAAACCGATGCTAAAGTTGCAATGGGAGCACTCACCTGGAGTGAATAAAATGATCCCCTTTAAGTACACATACTCCTTTGTGCTGATGTCAATGCTCCAGCATTTTGTTAGGAAAGACTTTACTTTCTGCACTTCTGCTGCCGATAACTGGCTGCACATTTTCTCGTGGTAGTTTCTACTTTTTTGGTTCATCAAAATTTCTTTTAGGATGCTTGTCTTTGGCTCAGTCACTTCAAAATCCACCCCTTCCTGAGCTAAGCCCAGCACAAAGAGAGGAGCCCAGCAGTTCTCCAGCAGCAAAAATTGATCCTGCTGTAGTAACCCATAAAAAGACGGCAAATTTTTAATGAAGTTCACAGTTTTAAGGAGAACTTCAGAAGCAGCTTTACAGGTTACATAAGGTGATTCCAGCATTACCTTCTCCTTCGATTCACATGAGCAACTGCAGCTGGGTAGATGTCTCTCATGGTTCAGGATATGGTAAAGGATGCTGCCTTGATTAATCTTATCCTTTTCACAGTGACATTTTCTTTGACGAGTAGAATGGGAACTATATGCCATGACGGTAAAAGCAGCAGTACCCCAGCCAACTATACTGCTAGCAGTATTACTGTTTATGTTTGAGAAACAGGACCCTGATAGATCTTTTATACCCTGGCTGCCAAATAACCTTGAACAGCTCTGTAGCAAGTTCCAAGGTTATCACTGAAATAGTGGAGAGATGGTTTTGCGAAAATACAGACATGGATCAGAGACAGAGACAGAAAAATGGCATGGATCAGATCTGGAATAATATAATAGGTTGCAATACTTTAGCAAACCTCATTCCTTTTGTCCTCACAAGGCCATTGAGATTCTAAGGCCAGTCATTTAATATCCTTCAGAACCCACTACAATTAAAATAAATTCAAATTCTAATTGAAATTCTGAACACTTTCATTTGCACAAATTTTTCAGGTCAATTGTATTCATATGATTGAGTACAGAGGAATTAAAAACAACTATTTTATAACCACATCAATATATTCACTCATCTTGTAAGTGAATTAATGTTTTTTCTACTGACTATCTTTGTACAAGATGTTTGTTATCTATCCAATCTGCCAAATAGAAAAATTTAAAGGTAACAACAGAAAATTTCAGAAAATTGTCCTACAATCTTTCTAAGTGTGCAACAAATTGCACAACAAATAATAGTTACTAAATGTCAATTGATCAGCAAATAGTAATTTTCACAAAAGTAAATCACGTTATTCAATGTGTCAAAAATTTAATCAGTTGCATCAAAAGGCTTCACCCTGCCCTTTAACCCTGAGATACCAATAGAGGATGTGAAATCAATAAACAGGGAAACGGTGACACAAATTAGAGCGAATTGAACAATGTTGTAAATATTTTGTCCACCATTCTCATTCTAGCTCCTTTGTGCTGTAAGCATTTTGATAGATGCCAGATTATTCAAAATGTATACTAATAACATTAGTATTTCCAAGTTGCTAATGTTATTTTTCCCTGAGAGATTGAACAGTGGGCAGTGCAATTTGCCTTGAAGTTTATCATTTTAATTATAGATTTAAACTCAATGTTTTGTGCTTTTAGTTGTCATTATTTTATATTTCATATTTTTGTGCCCAGCTTTGACCTTGCTTTGTATGTGTATGTTTCAAAATTGGTTTTGGTTAAACAGAAAAAATGAGGATATTATTTGTAGAGTTGATACAAAATATTATTCCTTAAAAGTAGCAGATGTCTGATGTCACAGTGATATCCGTCATTTATTTATATTGATTGTGAAAATGTGATCAGTAGATATACTGTCCTGATTAGCACTGAACAATATGGAAGTTCACCAGTTTGAAACCCAATCTGCTCTGAATTAACTGTTCTAAAGCAGGGAAGCAATTGAAATACTGCACTACAATTGGTCTCAGTGTCCCTGGGGGAAGGGAAATAAAATTGGCCAGAGTTTCCATTGCCAGGCACTGTTCCTGAAATGAGTTTGCACACACTTGGTGATGTCATCACAGTAAATGCGTGGACATAACCGTTCTCAGTCGTGGTGCCCTTTACACCTCTAACCTCAACCTGGTGAGGTCCTGGATGCTAGGAGGGCACGTACAATGTGTTAATGATGGGAGTGGGGCTAAAGGGGGGAAAAAAAGCCTCTTATTTAAACAAATCACACATTACAGTATTGGTTTGAAGCGTGGAGGATTATTACAGTAGATCAAACAGTACAATAAAATTGTACTTTCATGTATGTCAGGCGGACGTCTAAAATCAAATCGAAATATTGTCTTTGTGACAAAGTATTATGGAAATGTGAATTTATTATTTGTGTTTTTTATGTGTAAATTAGCTACAGAAATGTGCTTCTATATATCAAAGGTGAAATGAGAGACTGTAGGGTTGCTGTGAGGGTTAGTATGTACAGTATTGATTTAACACTGGAGCTTCCCAGAATTCCATGTTTTTATCCCAGATAATAAATCCTAATTAAAGACACATTCTTGCTGAAAATTGTGTTTTATGTTCAATCTGCTTGTAAGGTATTTCATTTGTTGTAGCACAGATCAAAATAGGAAACAATGTGTCTGGTTCACAAATAGTGTTGACCTCTACTCCGCTTCACTGCTTCCTGTCTGCGATCAGCGTAAACTAGCAGAGAAGAGTACATATTTGTTAACAAAATGCACATTTTTCTAATCTTGATCTCCAAATGCAAATATCTTGAAAGGAGGTTTTGCTGAACAATTCACTTGCCGGCGAGATTTCCTTCTGGTACTAATTTAGAAGTATTGTTTTGGTACTTGTGGGCGCCTTGGGACGTCCTCCTGACGTGAAAGGCACTCTATAAGTGTAATTTTGTTGTGGTTGTTATTTATATTCTATGAGATATCAAATTCAGGGACTGAATTATTATTATTATAAAATTACTTCGTATTTTTTCATTAATGAACTACTTTTGCAGCTTGTTAGCCCCTTGGTTTTTATATGTACAAACAAATATCTGTAAAGCTCACAAATATCTCAGTGTGTTGACGATCCTATCAAGAGATGTGCTTCTGAGTGAAGCAGCAACAGTTTTCTCTTTTGCCAGTTTACCAGACAAGATAGACTGACAGGCTTGATGAGCCTGGAGTGAATAGCTTATTCCGAACTTAGCCACATAAAAAGGTTTAATTGCGACTCCAGTTTCTATAAATTGTATATTACAGGTGTTCTGTTTGGCATGGTAGGATGGGGTGAGGAGGAAACTATTGCATTAGGTTAATAGAGTATTAAGCTTTTTGGAGCTAATACAAATAAACTAATAAAATGCGGGTTTAGAATGTTTGGTCAGTGAATGAGTATGACTCATAAATCAATTTTAATCTAATAGATGGAGAAAGTACTCTGTTGCAGCACTCAAGATGATATATAGAATCCAAATCTTGTTTTGTGATTGACAAACTTAGGGTTGGCTACCCAGTAACATTTGTTAGAATATTCTTTATGGAACAATTAGAGAAAACGGAATCAGATTTGATTGTAAATGCCCTGCACAATCAAATCACTTGCCAATACTCACAAGGTTGGGTCCTATATGAAGACTGGCCACTTGGAAGAGGCAGCAAAGGACTGCTTAAACTCATGGAACATGTTAGATATGACTGTGCCTTCAAAATACAAAGCAGGATTTTTTTTTTACAAAACCAATTCCCTCACAGTCAGCGCAGTACCTGGCACTCACTAAGTGACTAAGCATGCTCGTTCCACTAAGTACAGCAACATTAGAGATTTACTAAACGTAACATTCATCTTCGAATCTTAACGTACATCATAGCCCTCTCGGCACTCAGTCACATGAGGAATTTTGCATTAACTATTTAAACACGATATTTGTTTTTAGAAAAATTGTCTGAAATGGAGAGAAAGAAACAAAAAATTATGAATGTTAATCAATGTTAATTATAGGGTTTTATATTGCATATGACACTGATAGGCCATGGTCTGGCCATTATAAAGACTAATTCTGGAGTAAATCCTTTAACAAAAGATATTTTTTCCCACATATCATCTTATGGCTATAGTATACAAATGCAAATTCTCAGCGTTGAATTAAGGGACAAAATGGTAATTAAGGCTTCAGGCAAGAGCCAAGAACTATAATTAGTCCTCGGTTTTCTATTCCAATTGAATTTGTGTATTCTTGTGCTCTAGTCATTAGCAACTAGGTGGTATATGGTCTTTTTAAGAAGCTTCAGTAATCAGTACAATAATTTGAAAAATCAAATTATCCATTCAGAGTCGAGATAACTAATTTTATTCAAGAGTTGTTTTAAGCAAAGAAAATGTGTTCTCAAAGCAAATGCTATCCACATCATTTCTTCTTCTGCATGACTCAGCACTAATTAAATATTCTTGGCCTCTCACACCCCAGTGACTAGTTTAAACATTAAGAAAAGGTATATTCGAAAAGTAACCTTGACCCCAAATCTGAGACACAAACAAGCCTTTGGATTCAATGTTAGCACCACATTGAAATGTGATTCAATAAGTTTATTTTAAAATATTATTTTCTACTGCTGTCTGTGACTCTTCACAGCTTCAGCTATGAAATGGATCAGTGGAAGGTTTTAAGACTGAGATAAGCCGTGCATTATCTTACCAAAGTTCTGACGTTGTAGAATGGCTCACTTTCACTATACAGGGTTTTTTCACAAAAAAGGTTTTTCCTGTCTCACATGAGATCTGATTTGATATGTTGATATCCAAATGCAGAAGGATGGAAACGTCCAGATCCATGCATATCTGACCCTGTTTCGAGTCTTGTCAATAGAAAGTTCACTTGCGTGTTTATGCCAGTACTTTGCCTACTTCCCTCCATTGTATTGAAGTTCACTACATACATGGCTGCATAATTCAAGTCTGAGGCAGGCTGGATTCATTACCTTAACTACAGAGACCTTGAACAGGTGTCTTAAAAGCTATTTTACCAAGTCAGTACCTTTCATGATTTTCCTATACATTTTAATCATTGCACCCCTCTTGAGGATATCATAAGCAATCAGAACCACAGTTGCATTCAATCTTCATCATGGATGAATACATAGCTTCTTATAGCACATATTATATGATGGAACCAAATAAATATGAATAACAGTGGTTCAGCGCCTTGGGACGTCCTCCCGACTTGAAAGGAGCTTTATAAGTTTAAGTTAAGTATAAGTTTAAGTTGTTGTTGTTGTTCATTGATGGAGGTTCTGTTTTGGGAGGTGATCAGCTTGACATGGTGAGTGAGCACAATTAATATACACAGTTGTCATCAAACCATCCTTAGTTCAGTGGTGCCGGATTATTGAATAAATAAGAATATTAGTAAGATCAGTACTGTCCTTGATAAAAGATCAGAGAGCAATAAGAGAATACACAATACTGTATAGTACAATCGATATAATCACAGAAGATCACCACTGAATAAAACATATTCTTTATTAAACTAAGTTGTCTTCATCTATTAACTATTTTCCAAAAAGACTGCAGTGTTTTTTGTTGGTTAGAAAGCTAAATTCCTTTGAAGCATTTTTAAAAAATCCTTGAAATAATTATTAAAGGTCCAAATTTGTCACTTGTCGGATCTTATATAAATTACTGTAAATTTCAATTACATATTTGAGCAACACTAAAGCAATAGTCTTATAGAAACGGTTATGCAGAAATAGCATCAAACTCTATGGAGATAAGATTATGTCACTTCCTATTACAGTATAATTATTATCGATTTTGCATATTGACTAATGACTAAGATCATTGAAGATTACACATTCTTTATACACTGTTTGAACTTATTCCACTTCACTTTGTTTTCTGGGAAGATTGCAGATGGTATCTTTATGGAAGTTGCGAATGAATGGATCATGGCTTCTGCACAATTACTCCTAGCAATGGGGTGTCAAAATAGAAAGAATGGACATTTATATTTTTCAAAATTATGCTTTGTGTGTTTACGTTTGCTATCCGGCTTCACATCAACATCAACAAAAATTGCTATATGAAGGAAAGGAACTCCTCAGTTTCACAGTTCACGGCACTGGAGTATCTGAACGTTTTTTTTTATTGTGAACATTGGCTACAGTTGCTTTGTGCATCTTATTTAAGTTCCCACTGGATGCGCTGAAGCCAACCAGACTTTTTTGAAGCAGCGGTTCAAAAGAATATTGCATTAAAACTGAAGAGGTGTTCTTGAAAAGACACGGTTGACAATAAATTCAGCAAGTGTTTGAGCTTCTACCTGTTTAATATGGTGAGACAGGCAGAAGATTTTAATAGGCTGAAATTCCTGATCAAGTTTAGTGTAGTAATAATAATAATAAGCCGTGCATTTGATATAGCGCTTTTCACATCTTCTAGATGCCTCAAAGCACATCACAGAATGTACTATAAATTGAATTGACTGTATATTTATGGACGAAACGCGGTAACCAATTGCGCACAGCAGTGTCCCATAAACAGAAACAAAATTTGCCTGTAATTAAGCACCATGAAAGTAAGATTTTATTTGCACAATAAAAACGCAGGTTTGTTTTGGGGAGGATGGGGTATTTACGACTGCCTTACCTACATGCGAATCGCATTGCACACACATCACATTTAGGCAACTTTCCTTATTCCACACACACTTTACGTGTTACCTAGCAGTAAGTAGTCGGTTGTTAGTTGATTGACAGATTGCTTTTTGGAGGTAATAATCCCGCCACACTGTTTGGGGGGGCATTGGTGTGCACAATTGGCTGTCGCGTTTCGCCCGCAAAATACATAATGGATTCACTGTACAATATATTCATGACATACTTCAATACATCTCACCAATGTTATACGGCAGTGTATCAAATGCAAGTATTATTATTATTAGTAGTATAATACCTGGAGAGCGGCTGTGCAGTGAGGCGGGATTCAGAATCCACATGCAGCACCACAGATGCCAAAACATACCATTCAATTTATTGTTCAAACGTGAAAAATCCTCATTTTATCAATTTGACTTTCACACAGAAAAACATGAACGTTTTGGCGAAAATGGATTACAAAGACAATTTTAATGGTCCTTACTTATAATGGAATTTCCTCATCATAAACATCAACCCATCAATAGTCAAAGTGGCAAGAGGAATTTCTCACCCGTTATGTCCACTATTTCTATTTTGACACCCAATTGTTAGGAGTAATGGTGCAAAGAAAATGTCCTTGTGTCTTAGATATACATCCAGTGAAAGATGTTATCCAAATTATGTCAACAATGTGATTAATGGTCTACTGACAGTGGGTAGGTTATTTAACTACTGGAGCTTGCTCTTTTTATAGTGCTGGTGAACGATTACTTGCAGCTTCCTACCTGGAAAGGGGCAGCAAAGATATGAATCTGAATTAATGATGTTTAAAATACTTTTGAATATATATATGCCATGATTTAAAATAAATTAACTGGTGCTTTATGCAGATCTGAAGTTTGGAGATAGACAATAGATTTTAATCCAGCAGAGAAATAATCAAACTAAAGGACAACACTCTTTTCATCTGCTGTTAGTCCACTTTTGTTCTAAATATTTATAACCAATCCCTTGTAGCTCAAGCACTCTTCATTCCTGAGAGAAGACCACAGATTACATATCATAGAGATGTATAAAATGTTAAACAGGATTCGGAAAAGTAACCCCATATCAAGATCCAACATATTGTGCCACTGTAGCACCCATTTGCAATTGTTTTATTTCCTGTAACTTGTGTACAATGTCAGTGTTATGTTCTTCAATAGAAAATGATTCCATATATTCTCTTCAGTTGAACTGTCTATCAAAATACCAGATTTTGTGCTGGGTTATTTCCTCATCTAATGTTTAAGCTTGAATGGTGACTCATCTGTATTCATTGATGGCCTTCTCCTGGCTGAAAACAGTCTGTATATTAACTGAGACTTCTGCTGGGTGAGTTGTATTTTATGTCCTTCATTTCAGTTTTCACATGTCCCTTGGATTACCTTTTCAGCTTGACCTTATCTGTTTTTATTTATATTGAATGTTACTGGTTGTCTGGCTCTTTGACTGCTTTGTTAAATATGATGTCTCTCCTATGTCAGCAAATAATGTTAAGCTGTTTCCTGTACCACATGATTTCAGCACATTGTAGTTAAAATCTGATGGGGGAAGGAATTAGAATTAAGCATTTTGTATATCATAACATTGATGAACAATATATAGTTCATTTAGCAGGTGAAATTTCCGTCATTCCCTTTCCTATATAGGTATACAGATAGACAAAATACTGTGTATGTAGAATTGTTGTTTATATGTTCCAGTACCTTGGGACGTCCTTTCAACATGGAAGGTGCTATGCAAATATGATTTTGTAGGGTATTGTGCGTAAAGTGTGTGTGTATACACATATATATATATTTATACATGAAAATTTTCTTTCAATTATTTCGATGTAATCCAACTGTTGGTATCAAGAATGTATCTTTGTATTCTGCTTTCTTAGCTACTTCAACAATGATTTCCGAGTCAAATTACAAACAAAATTGAATTCCCTCTTGAGTTCATCATTCAATGCAGAAACACTTGGAAGTTAAATGTTAACAGGCCAGTGTTTGTTCAATGTTTACAAAACTGTTATATAAAACATTAAGTTAGTAATTTCTGTGAGTAATTAGAGTTTTATTGACCCAAATTAACATTTGCTTAAATAGTGCGCCCAAATTTAGATTGTAGGCTGACTATTATGCATAAAAAAACAATGATGTTATTGCTGAGCTCTCAGTAGTGTTTTGTTAGGAAATGGTGGTGAATAATTAGGATTAAGTCAGTTTAAGTGCTCTAGTCATTCTTTCTGTGCTATTTAGGTAGGTATATCAGATATAACATACTGTATTTAAACTCTTTTGAGTGTGACCTAAAGTCCTAATGATTGTAACAGTGCAACAAATCATTTTATATATAGTAATCACCAATTCTTTGGATGATGCCATTACTTTAAATAGTTTATTTTATATTCTTACAAAAATGTACATATATTATATGTCCCAGTATATTGTGTGCAAGCAACAACAACAATAAAATTGCTTTTATAGAGCACCTTTCACATCGAGAGGACGTCCCAAGGCACTGAACAGTCAGATCAGGACCTGAGCAAGGGAGAAGGGCAGGGTAGGGGCGATGGGCGGGAGAGAGTTAGGAGGGAAGGGAGAGAGTTGGGAGGGCAGCAGAAGGCAGGATCGAAGAAGAGGGTCTTGAAACCGGTCTTGAAGGAGGCAAGGGAGGGAGGGAGCGAGGCGAAGGGACTGTGGGATGTAGTTCCAAAGTGTGGGGGCAGAGAGGCTGAAAGCCCATCCACCGATGGTGGGGCGGGTCGGGCAGGGGACATGGAGCAGACCAGTAAGGTAGGCACAGTCCATCCACTAATATTACTTCAGCCTAATTTGATATTTTAAGAAAACAAGATGTACTAAACCAGAGGAATTGGACAGAAATTCAAGGCATTTCTCCACTAATTGCAAACTAATTAAGAAACAAGTCTGATTTCCTCCTGACTTTACCCTGCTCTGGTCCCTACCTCTTTTCCCCCCTTTCTTCCCTCTTTTCTTCTCCCTACCCCTCCCCTCCTGCTCTTGTCCCTACCTTGGGACAATGTTGTATTCTGTGAAGCGCTTTGAGACGTCGATAAGACGTGAGAGTAAGAGACTGCGTTGGCCTCCAAAGCACAAGGAAAATTATGTTGAATCATCTTGCTGTCTAAAATGGTTTGTAAGTGGGTGTTGAACTTAATAGAAGGATATTTTTTGACACAAAATTATTTGTGGGTGTGAATCCGACCCCAAAGGAGGCACTTGCTAAAAAGGCATCAAAGTAACAAATCTTTCAAGATTCAGTAAAAATGAAAATGTTTTATTTGGCAACATTTGAACAAACATATGGCAACTGCATTTACAGTGGTTAGTATTCAACGTTAAATTCTATTCATATATGGAGAAAATAGCACTTGAAAACTTTCTTGCACTTTTTATTTTGAGTGATTTTTCACAAAGAATTCACTTCATCTGTTTTTTGAGGGAAGAAAGCATTTGTCCTTGTAACTTATAATAATAATAATCCTTGCATTTGATATAGCGCTTTTCACGTATTCTAGATGTCTCAAAGCGCTTCACAGAATATACTGTAAAGTGAATTGACTGTATATTTGTAGGCATAATGCGGCAGCCAGTTGCGCACAGCAGTGTCCCACAAACAATTGTGGATTGAAATAACCAATTTATTATTGCTTTTTTTTAAGGGATTATTATTAGGCATGTGGAGTAAGGAAACTTGCCCAAGGTTTCATCCTGCCAGGAATTGAACCCAGGTCTCTCGCTTGCAAGGCGACTAGTGCTCTAACCACTGAGCTACAGGACTGCATTGCCTCCAAACCATCTTCTGCCCATGGAAGAAAATCTCCCCACAATCCCTCTCCGCTGCCTTGGAATCCTCTGAACTCCTCCCCTTCTGGCCAACCTCCTGCATCGACCCATCCTCTGTACGCACTCTCCTCCACAATACCCCTCTCCACTGCACTCGATGCCCATGCACCCCCTCACCTCTGAATTGCCTACTCTCCGAATCTCACCCTGGTTCACGTCTGCTCGCTCCAGGACCAGGGCTGAACGCACTTGGCTCAAATCCAGCCTAACCTATACCTTATTCCTGCACAACCTTTCAAATTAGTTATTTTACAAAGCACAAAATAAAAGTATCTGGATTCAACCAAATGATGTTTTCAGCTAAGAGAAAAACAGAAGACAGAAGTGACCTTGAATAAGTCTAAAATGCTAAGTATGAATAATAAGTTATTGAGACCTTGAATATGAAGTGCAGTTTATGAATAATAGCAAATGGAAATCTATTTTATCAGCTTTCAACATTTTAATCAATTGTATGTTTGACAAATAAAGGATTTGATTCCCGTGGACCACCCCCCTCCCCCCCCCCACCACCCATAAGTTTATCTGTTAAGACAAACATTTGTTTTTCAATCTTTCAAGGAATTGGTTCAATCAGACATTTGTTCACTAGATCTTTGTGGGCACGCTTGTTAATGTGGTTTAGGATTCAGGATTGGGTCCTCAGCTTTTGATAAAGAGTATTTCTTATCTTCTTGTTTGCTGTCATTCTCAAAAGTGTTATACTCCTGTATTCCTCTTTGTGTTGGGCAGCTTCTCGTCTGTGTGTGTGTGCATGCATGTGTGTGTGTGTTTGCATGTGCTTTAAAAATGGGGAGATTCATTGTGGCTGTAGCAAGAAAGCCAAGTACTAAATGCAAGGATTATTAAAGACTGAGGTTCTATACAAGTAGACATTAAAGATCCTGGGACACTGGGATCCAAAATACAATAGCCCTCTACCCAATTCACTGCAAAAAATGCAGCTTGCAAATATTGCATTTGGTGTCTGATTTTTGAACATGAGGAAGACATTTCCTCGGAGTACCCTGGCCAAACGTCCTCCAGGTTAATTGGTAACTCATTTAGCAAATCTTGCTGGCGAAATTGGCTACTACATTTTCCCACAAAACAATCTCTATTCTTGTCAGTAATTACTTATGATCTATTACAATAAGGTAAAGAGCATGAAATGTAACTTTATTCTTACTAGGTCAACAAAGAGTGAATTTCTTGTCACCTAACCACATGAAACATGTTATAGCCTAGGAATTGTGCAGAAATGATTCTGAGTACAGCATTAGGAATTTGCATTTATAAATCTGTGTGCAAGGCTTATTGGAAGAACATTTGTTGGCTGTGCCTCTGAAAATTCACATTGGTGCTTACAATTAAGGTGCAAATGAATAAAGAGCTCATAAAATTGCTCTTCCATTGATAATAAATGTTGCCCTTGGTGTTGACAGACATTAAATGGTGCATGACAGGAGCCATTGCTTTCCATTGATCTATGAGTCACATTCCACAGTTCCTTAGGCATAAGACAATAGATGAGTTTCTCCGCAGATTGTCAGTGATTTTCATTGTAATGAGAGTATTTTTAAATTTGGGTTCAAATGAAATAAAAGAGTTATTTGAAATAACTCATTATTTAGATAAATCTAATTGCGGGTTGTGCTATATGTGTGAAAGATGAACACGTAAAGAGGGCATTTCAGGTGTCCTTAATTGTGCAATTATAGTCAATGAATATTTTCATTGTTTGTCAATTAAACAACAAGAACAAAAAAACTTTAAGAATGTTATTCAACTTTTTTTAAAATAGTCTTATTATAGTTACAATTCAGAACACTCAGGGCAAATTTCTTTGTCACATTTAACCAGAATTATCATTGAGAATCAAATGAGACAAGAAAGACAATACTGGGCTCAATTCCAACTGAAAAGATTCAACCCTGAACATCCTGGACTTGCACAATTGGACCGAGCAATATTGTTCCAGAATATAAAAATGAATTTGAATAGGTTTGATCAGACATAGAAACCAAAATTTCCTTGAAGAAAGTGAGAACCAAATTATCATATATACGATAGCTTAATGTAATTGGCATAACAATGTAAAATACACAAAAATCTACTTTGCAGTATGTCACATGAAGCACTTTGAGACATCCTCCTGACATGAAAGGTAGTATAAATGTAAGGATTATTTTTATTTGTTTTTTATTATATATTTTTTTAAATTGTTTTGAATAAGAAAAGTACGAAACTATTTTTAATATATTAAGTTAATAATAATTAACTGATTCAAAAGTCATTCAAAACATGACTCATTACGAATGCTCCAGTTCTCAGTTTCCTTTGGACAAATGGTTGTGAACAATAAATGATAAAGAAGTGGGGAAAACCCTGAAAATAACCACATGAAAACAAAGTGATCTGATAGAAAATGGAAAAACATACCAAATCAATGCTACGGATGAAGTATCACAAACTACTGTATTATTGATCAATTCTGCCATCGCAAACATGGCTCTTATTCTCAGTGTATCTTAGCAGTCTCTGGCTTCTCTCCATTGTATTTTGAGCTTGACACCTATCAATACTATTAATAAGAAGAAGTATCCTTGCATTAGATATAATGCCTTATCACATCTTCGAGCCTTCTCAAAGGGCTTCACAGAATATAAAGTTAATTGACCATATTTTGTGGGCCAAAATGCGGCAGCCAATTACATAGCAGCAGTACCATGAAAGGGAATGATTGTTTAGAATACAAAAAAATACTAAATTGGTCATTTCAATCTGCGACTATTTGTGAGACACTGCTGTGCACAATTGGCTGCTGCATTTTGCCCACAAAATATACAGTCAATTCGTTTTACAGTATATTCTGTGAAGCACTTTGAGATGTCTAGAATATGTGATAAGGCGCTATATCAAATGCAAAGTTTATTATTATTCATATTCATTGACTGATGGCCAAAGCAGATAACAGGGACAAGACAAAATTATGCTGCACAACACACCATAAATATGACCCATTTACTTATCGCAAAATATGCAGACCCCACAGATTTGCTAAGGAGGACACAGATGTTTCTAGTGTTAGTAAATAAAGTCAGTAGATTTATACCTTCAAATATTCTGCCTTGACATTTCAGGAAGAATAGGAAGCAGTGAATCACTGCTTATATTGGTAGAATAACATTCAGTAATGAAATCATTGATTTGATCGTATTAATATATAGGACACAGCAGGTCCCCAGAGTTTGTTTGCATCTTGGTTGTAAGTCAGTTAAACAGAACTAAATACTTTATCTGAAATAAAGTGGTTAAATCATCTTTAGTGCGGGAAGTGTACTACTTTCAGGTGGGGAATAGGAGAGGAGAGTAAAGCCTCTGATTTCTTATTGTGAGGGCACCTATTTCATACACCTTGATGTAGCACAAGTTTTGATAACATACTGAACAAAATTGAATAATCAGTTGTGATCCTCATACAAAACAGCTGCCATGTCTTCAAACTAAATTAACACAACAAAGTATTTGACTAGCATAACTGCTCTCATATACTGTACATAGCTACAAATCTGGCACATGACTTTCAATTGGGACAAAGCACAAATTATTTTTCTCCTACACTTTTTTTAAGCTAATGCATTTTCATATTTGTTTTGTATTAACTGTGTCCTTGATGTTCCCATTGAGTCAGCTTTTGTTAAGAGGAAACCGCTATGACCATGGCCTTCAATTATTTCATTGTAAATTTCATGCCAAGGCCTTGTTTGCCCAGAACTGCATGTTGTGTTCTGGCTACATAGTAGTAAATCTTAAAATTGTGAAGTTGTTTTTATGCACAGGTAATCAATGGTCCTTGATAAAGATCAAGTAGCAATTCGGTCTGTTTCTGTACTTGGATGAGATCGTTTATGAATTGTAACCATGATCAATATGAGTTCAAGAAGGGAACGAGGTGCTGTAATTACTGTATGTTCTTGCAAGAGTCAAGGTTTCTGGCATGTAAAAAAAAAGTGGCAAATATCTACTGGAATACGTGATATACATGAAGGTATAAATCTATTGACTTTATTTAATGTTTCCACATTGGCTTATGATTTCATTTAACCATCTTGAAGTTATTTTGACAAGTTATCTATGTAGGTTGTTAGCAATCCAATTAATTTTGACTACATCATACATACTCATGCGGAGCCTTGTAGCTCAGCGGTTAGAGCACTCGGCTTACAAGTGAGAGACCTGGGTTCAATTCCAGGCAGGACGAAAACTTGGACGTGTTTCCTTACTTCACATGCCTAATAATAATCCCTCACAAAAAATTATAAATTTGTCATTTCAATCCACGACTGTTTGTGGCACACTGCTGTGTGCAATTACTGCTATGTTTCACCCACAACTATACAGTTAATTCACTTTCAGTATATTCTGTGAAGCACTTTGAGATATCTAGAAGACGTGAAAAGTGCTATATCAAATGCAAGGATTATTATTATTACTATTATTATACTCCCTTTTGGTGTTGTTGACTATCCGACTGAAGCTGAAAGGTTTCCTTTGCAAGGGCAATCCAACAGGTTTAACAGAAAAAAATCGAACTTACTTGTCCAAAGACTGCTGGAAAAGGAATGATTCCATCCTCATTTTATTGTGGTTTAAATGTTCACAAGATCTAGAGAGGCTCAGATGAAGAATGCCCTTCATCACATTTGAAGATCCCTCAACATGTCTAATCGTTACTGATAGGTCATTCCTATTACCTTTGCTTCTGAGGACTGGCCCTGATGATTATGTATGAAAGCAATAATAAGAATGATCCTTGCATTTGATTTGGCACCTTATCAAGTCTTTGAGATGCCTCAAAGCATTTGACGGAATGTACTGTAAAGCAAATTATTTTTCGATTTTGTGGGTGAAATGCAGGAGCCAATTGCACACAGCAGTATCCTACAAACAGTCATGGATTGAGTCACCAATTTTTTTTGTAGGAATTATTACCCCTGGAAAAATGATCCAGCATTCGACTAATAACTTGTATTCTAATTGCTCAAACTGTCAACATGTCAAACTGTGGGACACTGCTGTGAGCAATTGACTGCCGCATTTTGTCCACAAATACACAGTCAATTCACTTTACAGTATATTCTGTGAAGTGCTTTGAGACGTCTAGAAGTCATGAAAAGCACTATAACAAATACAAGAATTATTTTTATTATTATAACCAGGTTTCTACTTACTACAAGGTAAACCAAAGCATATAGAATAGTGAAGCGTGCCAAAATTTCACCCTGACATTAAATGTGACATTAAACTTGGAGAACTGTTGTCCAGTAATAGTTCTCACACATTATAAAGGAGAAGCTTTAATTAAGATAGAAGATATTTAAGAAACCACTTTTTTTCAATACCAATAGTCCTGAAGAATGGTCATATTTTTGCAGTAAATTAATAGTAACAAAGCAATTACAAATGAGAAAGAAATACTGAAAGAGAAACAATTTTTGGTACCCCATGATGTTGCTAAAGGACTTTGCTAGATGATAAAGAAAACATAATTTGAAAAGATCTACAGAAATTTGGTATCTCTTGTATTGTCTTCATACTCTGAAGAAAGCAAGAAACCTGCAATTTACAAACATCACAGCTAAGTTTGGACGCATGCCTTCATTCAGAAAGACATGTAAAGCAACATAGTTATTATTTGCTTTAAAACTATAGTTCCTTTACCTTAGTCAAAAGGTTTGTGGAGAAAACATTGTCTACAGATGGAAGCTTTAGATTTTTATACAAGCTTTTAAACTAAACTAACATCATCCAATTCTTTGGGATCAATGGTTTGTGTTTATAATAGGATGTCCAGTGTGAATTAATGTTGTCCATAATATTTAGAATTATATTTAATTTGTACTGAATGTTTGGTGGTGAATTGCCACAATGAATTGCATGCAACATGGGGGATGAGCAGTGTGATTTGCGATGCAATGTGGGAAGCACTTTGAGACACTACCCTGCATGAAGGGCATTATAAGTGCAAGTTGTTGTTTTTGCTGTTGAGATCTGATATCACCTAGCGGAGGATGTTTCTGTGGTGGAACGAAGACACCCCCGCAATATACATGAGGCCTGTGCAAATCACACTTCTCCTTGGGGTAATGAATCCATTGCACCAGTACTTTAATAACATTAAATAACTGCAGTGATATCTGACTTTGATGTTCTGCAAATGCACCCGTTTATAGATAAAATGACAAAGCTGGAGGTCTGAGGGGTTTTAAGATGTGAAAAGCACTATATCAAATGAAAAGATTATTATTATGTTAACCTCAATTTGGAGCTAGTATGATAATGATCTACATGAAAAATTCCTTGTGTTACTAAGTGTAGCAACATTGATGATGTGCTCTAACAGGGCAGAATTCCATGTGTTAACATGATCTCGCTACAATTAGCAACAAAAGGAATTTTTGGCCTTGTCTTTTCTTAGTGTTAATGACAATGTAGCTGGTGATATTCAGTCCAATAATGTTCAAATCTGTATAGACGTCTGGTTATCCGACACTTATTTTTCTATTCTCACAATAACCAATATCCCCCCACCCCGAAATATTTCAGTACGTTTATTCACATGTAGTTTCTGTAGAGCATGGCCTTACTATTTTGTCAAGTATATTACATGATTCATTAATAAGAATTAGCTGTTGTCTGTTTTTTTTACTAAGTCAGACATCTGCTGGGCAACGTATAATCCTTTGCTTAGCAATGACCGAATTGCAAATATTATTGGCAGTAACATTAACCCTCGACATATTCAATATCACAGTTCATGCTGACACCACTTGCAGATTTTTAGACATGATAAAATCATTTAGATCCTGCAAAAGTACAAAGGAAATTCAGTTCTCGGAGAAGGAACGGTAATTAGCAAACATCTGAGGTGAACACAAGTTATCACTGTTTAGTTATTAGGATATGTGTAGAGTTCTGTAGCTCAGTGGTTAGAGTACTTGACTGTGTTTCGAATCCAGGCAGGTCAGGGCGAAACCTTACTCCACATGCCTAATAATAATCCGTCCAAAAAAACCTCTAATAAATTGGTCATTTCAATCCACGACTGTTGTGGGACACTGCTATGTGCAATTGGCTGCCACGTTTTGCCCACAAATATACAGTCAATTCACTTTACAGTATATTCTGTGAAGCCCGTTGAGACGTCTAGAAGATGTGAAAAACGCTATATCAAATACAAGGATTATTATTATAACAATATCCTAATATTATTATTATTACCCTTCCCCCACACACCCCACACCCGAGGACAGTCAATAGTTGGGCATTTGACATTCAACAAGCTTAGGTGTGAGCCCTCACTCGGTGGATGGCAGGTATTAGGAGCTGCAGATCATCCTGTCACTGATTGTACCCTGTTGCAAACTAAGAAATGGATAGAAGTTTACAATGGTTCTTAACCCATGTCCCTGTGTTAATTAACACAGAGAACACATTATGAAATGCTGCTAATGTTATCGCAATAGATCCCAGTTTATTCTTTGGTGGGCTGAAGCTGGTTTGCTAATGGACATATGCCTTTTCTGAGACTATCCTGTTCTTTGGGGCATTAGACAAGTGCTTCAGTTTGTGAAGCATTTCCCAGCACCAGTATTTTTCCCCCCAAAGTTTTAATTTATTTTACCTGGTTTAAAATGTTAGTGTGTAATTTTATTTAATGATTGAGAAAGGAAAACCAGGAAAAATTATTTGAAATTATTTGAAATGGATAAACCATTACAAAGATGACATATTCTCTGTCACGGAGTCAATTGTCTGATTAGTTTTTCTAATCTTTGCCCAGTTTAGAAATACAGAATTCACTCTGATGGCTTCAATTAAAGCTCAAGGATCTGTTCCTCTCTGCAAAGCAGTTCCGTGCACCAATATTAGGTGTTTGCCATTTGGGTTCTGCTGCTTGTGGATAGGATGATTGCAAAATGCATTATGGTTTATTATATATTAAATATACTTATTTTTGTGTGTATATATATATATATATATGTATGTATTGTATTGTTTGTGGTTTGGGGACTTAGTATCAAACTTAACCTAAACATATTCTATTGATATTTGCTTGAGCGCTTTCCTGCTCTTTCAGGTTCTAATAGAATGCAAAATAGTTAAATCAATAAAAGAGGTAAGGAGGTACAGCACATGTTGTGCTGACAACAATTAATTGATACACAAGGCAGCACATAATTTTACACAATACCATTGATATTAGGTCTGTCTCAAGGCTAAGGGAGCAGAATTTAGCTTTGGTACATGTAGCTTAACAGAGAAAAAAGCGGCTGTACCCATCCGTTCTTATTATGTTGCTACAATTCACTGATACACAATGCAGCAGACAGCCTTAACAATATAACCATTAGCATTTCCACCCAGTCAGAGGCTGAGCATTATACACAAGTTCAAGCCAATGGCGATGGCCTTCTCCGTGACCATTACATGCTTATTAGGACGACCAAAGATCAAGAATGTCAACTGTTCCCTTGCAGTCATTTTTGTTTCATCACAGCAATTGTTCGTTTCAATAGATCACAGAGGTTTATCACACATCTTAACATTTCGGTGATCTCAGATTACTAATATCATGACATTGTTTAAGCCAAGCCTTTATTTCAAGTTTTTTTTCCCCAAACTATTCATTTACAAATCTATTGTGTCATAGACTATTATGTCAGTGTTTAACATTTGCCCAACGCATGGTTGTAACAGAGTTCCATTTGTTTCACTTGTGTGCAGTGCCAAACACAGAGGCATTAGCACGTAGTAAAGTGATATGAGCGCTCATGTCAGGTTGAAAATAACCTGAAGTTAAGGATAAGTTATGTGGATGGCAACCTGCTTGCAGAAAAGCATCATGATACACAAGGTCACAAGATTAGGTTGAATGTAGAAGGTTCTTCGGCAGGTTGGATTTCATCCTTCCAGATTACCCTCTCCACTGTCCTCCCATCACAGAATCAAGCTTTTGTTTTAGATTAGTCCAGACTCGTCCGAGTGATCCATTCCAGTTGTTATTTACCCTCTGTGTCTGTTGATAGTACTCTTACCTCTGAGTCAGAAGACTGTGGGTTCGAACAATGGCCCACAATGAGACAATCACCGATAATATCCCAGTGTACTGCTGGGAGAGTACTGCATTGTTAGAGGTGCCATCTTCCATATAAATAACCACATCTTTCCCTGTCGAACACCTCTTGCAATAATGATCTTTTCTCTCAACAGCAGAGATACAGGAGCACTGGAATCTAAATGCTGATTGCTGTCAACTGCAGAATATTTCCTCTTTAAATAAACATACGTTAAATAAAGTATGTGAAACAAACCCTTTGCAATATTTGGCTGCCTATATTAGTATATATGTGCTCTTTGCACTTAGCTTTAGAACCACACAAATGTACAGCACAGAAGAATGGCATTTGGCCCACTGTTCCTAAACTACAGCTGTGTGTGGTTACATCTCGGACCATTACTTCATCTCCCTTAACTCCTCAACCCACCACCATTCAACCTGCTTCCCTCACCTACTGCCCCTGGAAATAAAACTCCTCTCTGCTGCCTTGGAGTCATCTGAACTCTTCCCCTTTTGGGGTTCCTCCTGCAATGACCTCGGTCACTCTCCTCCACAATTCCCCCTCCACCACTCTCGTTGCCTTTGCTCCCCTCACTTCCCGAACAGTCTCCTACTCACAGAAGTCACCCAGGTAAACTAGCCACCACTGCTCCCTCAAGGCACTGGTGCATACCACTGAACACACCTGGCTCAAATCTAATGGTCCATCATTTTTTGGTGGGGCTGGACTTTGTCAAAACAATCTTGGAGACAAATCACAACCCCAGGCTCCTCTTCTCCATCAGCAACTAACTCCTCCGCCCACCTTCTCATGCCTCGCCCATCCTCTCTGCATGTGTGCAGATGACCCCAACTATCTCTCTGCTTTCATCCTCAACTCCAGGACCAATGCTGCCCAGACAGAATGTATGTCAGACACATCAAGTCCTCGATGAGAGCTAACTTTCTACAGTTAAACATGAAGAAGACACAGAGGTGTTCCTGCTTGGCATGCGTCAGACCTCCACACCTCAGACGCTGACAGCATCATTATCCAAACCAGTGCATTCATAACATCGGAGCTTGACAACACAAAGTTTCTGCTTGTTGGCCTCCCCAACTCCTCCATCCAGAGGCTGCGGATCAGCCAGAACTCTGCAGCCCTTATCCTCTCCCACACCAAGCTCCACAACCCTATCACCCATCCTTGCCTAATTTTATTGCCTTCCCATTGATCAGAGGATACAATTTAAGATCTTGATTGTCACCTTGAAAGTCCATGGCTTTGCTCCCCCCATCTCTGCAAACTCTTAATGCTCTACCAGCCTGCCCATTCTTTTCACTCAGCGGGCTCTGGCCTGCTTCATGTCCCCTGCCTCGCCCGCTCCACCATTAGCTGGCAGGCCTTCAGCCACTCTGCCCCCAACCTCTGTAACTCCATCCTGAAGTCCCTCCAGTTTGCCCCCTACTTTGGCTCCTTCAACGACAATAACAAAATTACGTTAGACCCATCTCAAGACCCTGTCTTTAGTCACCTTCCTGCACCCCTGCACTCCATCCTCCCCCGATCCCGCCCCCCAGCTCGGGTGCAAAGCAATGATTTTCCAGCACGTTAAGGAATCTACCCGATGTGAAAGGTGCTATACAAATTTTGTTGTTGCTTTGTTGTTGTGGCTTTTTTTTAATATAAAATAAGAATCGATTTTGTGATTGATGAATTCCTCAGATTCCATAATGTAAAGTTTTGCCTTCAGGAAAATGCTGAGAATCTGTTAAACATTACAAAATAAAAACTTATAAGTACCTATACTTTGAAGACTGGAAATGACTTCCAATATACAATTACTAACAGTGTAGGTATTCTTACAGCATTTATTTTTGCTGTTTGGATTTTTGATAAAAGCTTTTGTTGCACTGAATTATTTAGCTTTGCTCCTTCGCAGATTCTTTCGAATATAACTCATTTGATGACTCAGTGGAAAAAGAGAAAGAACTGAGTCTGGGTAATATTCAAAGGAGTTTGTATTTTTTCTCTCTCAGTTAAAGCCAGTTTTCTTCCAATAATATTTTGTCTCCAAAACATAGGCTACCTTTCTAAAACGCCATTAAATTGCCGGAATGGAAGCAGTAAGAAAAGAAATGCTTTTGCAATTGCCATTCCACCTCTCCACAAATTTTGGTTGAAATAAAAAATCTAATTATAGTTTTAGGGCAACTATGCCTATGGTACCTTAACATGTCTCAGCACCTTCAGAATATTTGCCAAACAAATAAGTTCTCCTTGTGCAAGGAATTACATTTACGCAATAGGATTTGACTTTGGAGTTGCGTAGATACTCATGTTACTTCTTGCACTTTATCTCTGAAAACCCTGTTTTTGTGAGGTGAAGTGCTGATAGGAGCTGAATTGCTTGGATGTTTTGAGCACAGGGAATCAACAAGTAAAAACAGTGAGGGTCATCAAGAACACAATGTACGAAAATACTTCTACTCCTTTACTGTTGACGCTCAAAGAATTTAAAAAAATTAGAATGCATCATTGAAAAGTAGATGAAAGTATAATATTTCACAGAGTGTAGCTTGCACCTGATCACAAATCACATCCAGTGCTTTCAAGGCCTTGCCTTGTATGTTCTGTTACCTATTCTAACTACCGGTAACTAAACCACTGATAAGATAAGTAGAAAAAGTAATCCACGAGTAACATTTAAATGAACATTTCTCAGCACATTCGTACCTCGTCCTCAGGAAAAGAGAGATATATCTACCCTCAGCACATCCATCCTACATCGTTCCTTACGCATCGAACATTTAAATATATTGTACTAAAAAATAACTGATCCTAATTGGACAAATTGTCCTAGCTTCCTGTTTATTTCCCCTTGACTAATTTGAACATGCATTGGTGATCTCACTCATGATGCTACCGTCATTCTCCTTGGCCACTAATGCTTTCCTCTTCCCTCCTCTCCGTGAAGGGATTGATTCCACAATCATAAGTAACTGATCTCTTCAGTCATTGGTAATAGTTAAAAGTTCCAAACACTCGAATAAAATCATGATGCATGTAAATCTTTCACTGCAGAGAATGCATTCTCCCATCTCATTTTCTCTACTTCTTGTACTGTGTTGAAATATAGTAATTCTGGTGCAACTAACAAACACATTCCGCTCACTACTCCAGATTGTTCAAGTTTTTCTTTGCTCCCAACACACTGAGCAGATGGTTAAAAATCAGATTTTGCATCACAAATGTTTCAATTTAGTTTTATTTACTATGTACGCGAGTAAGCAGAAAAATGCTGTAAACTAGCCCTTTTGCTGCAAGCAGTTTGGAAACCCTCTGATCTGAAGCAGAAACACATGGCAAACTGTAGCTATCAAGATTCCTGTGTTATGGCCTTAGTCTCTTGAATTTGATTTTTGTGCCTGGGTATGTAGATTGCCACTTATGTTTTACATACGGTGGATGCAACTACACCAAAACTGTTTTTTAAAAGATTATTTGCCTCATTGAAATAATTTGGAGAAAGAAGTATTCTTCTACAATCATTATATAAATAGGGAGCTCCTGTAGCTCAGTGGTTAGAGCATTCGCCTTACAAGCGTGAGACCTGTGTTCGAATCCGGGCAGATCAGGGCAAACCCTTAGGCAAGTCCACATGCCTAATAGTAATCTGTCACAAAAAAACCACAATAATAAAAATTGGTCATTTCAATCCACAACTGTTTGTGGGACACTGCTGTTCGCAATTGGCTGCCAAGTTTCACCCATAAATATACAGTCAATTCAGTATATTCTGGGAAGTACTTTGAGACATCGATAAGATGTGAAAAGCGCTATATCAAATGCAAGGATTATTATTATTATTAGTTAGTTTAGCAGTTGAAAATGGCACAAGGAAATCTTTTTAATAATGCACAAAAATTAAGCAAAATTAGAGTTTAAACTTTGGTTTAGTTTGTTCTGATCATACTGTATATTGGCAAAAACAACTTGAAGGAGGCAAGGGAGGAAGCAAGGTGAAGGGACTGTGGGATGGAGTATAACCAGAGGAAGAGGAACAGGATTATGTTTCTAGTTAGTTTGGTTTAAAAATAAGGAAGCTATGTTCTGAATGAATCTATTTTCATAGCATTTTAATTTCAAATCAGAAACATATCTGTGAACCTTTCTTGTACCTTTTTTGTGTATTTGTGTGTGTCCGGGGGAATTTCACTTCTTTAAAAGCTTTCGAGCTACATTTTGCAAGTGTCATCATATGGATTCAGAACCGGAACAGTTCCCGAGGACTACTGTGGGAAAAGTTCAATCATTTTGACTCAAAAATGAAAATAGAATGAATGAATTTGAAGAAGTTGCATTTTATTTAATATTGTTTAGGTGTAGGTAAAGATTAACCATTTCAGGATTAGAGAAGTTCTTAGTATTACGAAACATAAGGGACAAGTATCAATGTAGTGACATGGTAAAATGTTAGACATGTAAAATGTTGTAAATGCAAATAACACTAAATTATGCAATCACAAAATCAGACCAAAATGAAAGAAATTAAAGTCTGTGAATTAATAAATATTTCAGTCAATTGTATTGTCCTCTGTCCTCCAAGGTGATGTGTTTGGCAATGAGATGTTGACGCTTGAGTAGTCCAATTCCTGAGCCAGCTAGGTCCTGAGCATTATTCCATGGCACACCAGCTAGACTGTTTCACTGGCAGGACCTGGAAGGTAGACAGGTCACTGAGGGAATACGTTTTGCGAATACTGAAAGCCAAGCTATAATGGATCAAGCTAACTAGAAGCAAGAAGCTTACCAGACAATGCTCTCGATATTATTAATAATAATAATAATCCTTGCATTTAATAAAGCGCTTCTCAAAGCATTTCACAGAATATACTGTAAAGTGAATTGACTGTATATTTGTCAGTGAAACTCTGCAGCCAATTGTTGCACAGCAGTGTCCCACAAACAGTCGTGGATTGAAATGACCGATTTATTATTGTTTTTTTTGAGGGATTATTATCAGGCGTGGGAATTGAACCCAGCACTCTTGCTTGTAAGGTGAGTGCTCTGACCACCAAGTACAGGACTACACAATGTTTAACAACAACAACAATACCTTTGTGGAGTGCATTTCACGTCAGGAGGACATCCCAAGGCACTGAACAGTTAGGGGTCAGCACCTGAGCATGGGGAGGAGTGGGGACAAGGTAGGAATGAAGGAGGCAAAGAGGTAGAGGGGGTGGCTGAAGGCACAGTTGAAAACTCTAGCAACATCCTCAACAGAACCGTTCATATCCCAGACCATGGGTCTCACCAAACTATGCCTGATACTCTCCAGAATTAGTTTCTGGCCAATCTGCTCCTAAGACTCTACCTCTGATACCCTATGCCCCTACCTCTGATGCTCAAGATAGGCACAAGTCCTTTGCTGTTCCTTCCCTTCATTTGTGAAGATGCATCTGACTTCTGTTTTCTGTTTCCTCTTCATGGCATGTTTCAGATGTTGAAGGATTGTATGAGAAATCTTTTCAAAACCTGGTCTGTCAATGCTGAGCACAAAATTAAACATTAAACTCAAGGATTCTGGCTATTTTCAGAAATCCCATTAGTACTCCCTATATTGTAGACAAATATATATGTTTTATAGATATTTCTCCTTCAGTTCAGAGCCCAGAGCATCAAGATGATTTTATTTAAACAATCTGCACAAAGTGGAAAATGTCTACACTTCCCCATTTTGCTATTTCTTCTACAGGGTAATGATGTCTGTTTGCTTAAATCTTGTTTTAAGGAGCTCCTGTAGCTTAGTGGTTAGAGCACTTGTCTTGCAATCTGGGGAGACCAAGCTGGGGAGACCTGGGTTCGAATCCAGGCAGGTCAGCTCAGGGCGAAACCTTGGGCAAGTTTCCTTACTCCACACGCCTAATAATAATCTGTCCCAAAAAAAACACAATAATAAAATTGGTAATTTCAACCCATGGCTGTTTATGGGACACTGCTGTGTGCAATTGTCTGCCGCAATTTGCCCACAAATATACAGTCAATTCACTTTACAATATATTCTGTGAAGCGCTTTGAGATGTCGATAAAATGTGAAAAGCACTATATCAAATGCAAGGATTATTATTATTGCTTTGACAGTACCATTGCACAATTTTATGACATTTGGGGATAGAAAGATTTTGTAACCAGTTGGTTACAAATTTCAATGAAATATATCAAGCAAGTTCATGCTGCAATATGTAAGCCTAATTTTATATATTTTCTGTTCCCACCACAGTGATGGTTTGGGTGGGGGAGGTCCTCTATTGAGCAGGTAGGCAATAGTTCAAGGCAGCCTTGGAAGCCATGTAGAGTAAGCTCCATTTCAACTTAACTACTCTGTCATATTTTCATGATGATCAGAGATTTACTGTATTTGGACACTGTTAATCTAATAGTGAATAGTGATCTAATCACTATTAGATTTCATATGTATCTTATCAACATAATTTTGAAGTTAAGGTACTTTGAACTTCAATTTCAAATTTAAAGATACAAAAAAAAGTTGTAACATCTGTCTCATTTTTTAAAAATACATAAGCGTGAATACTAATACAGCTTTGTCAATCGCTATCGAAACCTTAAAAATATTAAACATTAATGTCCCGGCGTGAGGGCGCTAAGTAAATGCTGGTGGTGGTGGACAGCTCCCTAAGGAAACCTTCTGCTCTCATAGTACTGATAACCTGTGTATTGCCTAGACATGGAGCTATTAAGTTAGCAGTTGACCCTATTGATCTGGGAAGCATGTCTGTCTAGGAGTTTCTCTCTGTTTCCCCTTCAATACGTGCCAGAGCTTGGCAGTCCATTCAATGCTATGCTAGCAGTAAGCAGGAACCCGGTTGTCAATCGATTGGTGGATCACTTTTTCAGGAGTAATATATTTCCTTCAAAGAAAAATAATAAATCCGTAACTGTTCATGGGACATTGCTGTGTGCAACTGGCTGCCGCATTTTGCCGACAAAACACAGTCAATTCACTTTACAGTATATTCTGGGAAGTTCTTTGAGACGTCTCGAAGACACGATAAGGCACTATATCAAATGCAAGCATCGTTATTATTGCACCATCCACAAAAATGTCTGTCCTACATGGAAATGTATTGAATTTTAATCATTTCAGTAATGTTTTAGTTTCAGAATTTTCTGATTACATATAAATAGTGTTTCGCATCAACACTAATGTTACAAAGATGCCATTCTTCTACTAATAGATAATTACATTTGGTTTCCATTCTAAACATACTCAGAGTAGTTTTGGAAAATATTGTTTATGTTTACATAAATAATGAAATAGACTTAAGTGTTCAAAATATATTTAGGATATAATCAGATTCATTTTTAATATTATAAGAAGTGACTGCTTTGAGTAATTCAATAAGTATGATATATGCAGGGAATATACAACAAATAAACAAACAAATATTTAACTAGATTTAAATTTCTGTGAGACAAAGTACAATATAAAGACGCGTTCTGAAGAAGGGTTTGTTGTTTTGGATGGTCTACCAAAACATGATCCTTTTTTTCTTAGCTTTTCCGTCAGTTTGCTGGTTGGAATTATTCAATGATATTTGCAAATTGGGAGTGCTGATTTCAGATGAATTGGATGCATATGCGACACTTAGGAGACAATTTATAACCATGTCCTTAGCTTTGGTGGTCTCCATGTTCTTTTCTTGGGAAATTTGTAAACTAATTTGATCCATGTTGGCCATGAGAAAATTGGAGTTCAATATTTTTGTTGGAGATGCACATTTTGCCAGGCAGTCTTGCAGGTATTGCTTATATAGTTCCGCAATCTTTTGTTCCATGTAGTTATTAAGCATGGAGTTTGTTAATGGCTGTCTCTGAAAGGGGATGCTTCTGTCACTACTGAGGAAGGTATCAACCTGAGAAAGGTGTTGACTCTCGCATTGAGAGGCAGGGAATGAGTTCCCTACAGCACTGTCATCTGAGAGGTTGCAACTGGAGATTTCATAATCATCATCATCCATAAAACAGCCGGAACTTGTGCAACTATTGGGTGTAATATGACGTGCAATCTGTAAATCTGTGTAGCTCTTACAAATGCTTGAGCAAGATCTATACAAATCTAAAGTTTCGGCACTGTATACTGAGGTGTTTGGTATATCCAACACATTAGATGTTTGCTTTATAAGCACAGGTATCCTGGTATTCTCTCCATTTGATGTTTCTTTTTCTTGAGCTTGGAGTGATTCTGCTTTCCCTTGTACCACGTTGCCTAAGGTACCTAGTTTGCTTTGAATGCCTTGACCTGCATCACATTGCTGGCATTCACTGATCGTTTTCTTCCAAGAGTCAGTGCTCTTGTGCATTTTCTTGGAACTCATACATTTCTGATTGGGTTTGCAGTCATTTCCCAGATTGCTGTAGCCAATCCCTGTGATGAAGCCTTCAGCTAACATGACTGTCGCTGTTTAGAGATAAAACAATGTGTCAGCCACATAGAAGAAAATTAGCAAAACATTTAGCAATAAATGGGCAATTTATTTCGCGAGAATGTTTTATTTTGTTTCATAAAGTGCCAAAAATGCTATAAAAACAGCTATGTTTCCTGAAATAAAATGTAACTACAATATCTTTTCAAGAAATTATCTTCAACCAGACAGAGTGCCTGTTTCTGATTGCTATACGGTGACCAATGACCCTCCATACTGAACATACACTTGTGTAGATGTTCAAATCTGAGGATCCCCATGGGTGAATTGCTTGTCCAGCAGTTATCATTTATAGTGAAAGCTAAAGGCTAATCATTTGGGTACGGTAATAATAATACTTGCATTTCATATAGCACCTTATCACTGCGTTGAGATGTCTCAAAGTGTTTTGCAGAAAATATTGTATAGTGGATTGACTGAGGGCAAAACGTGGCAACCAATTGCAAACAGTTGTGGATTCAGCGGAAAATTATTATTATTATGTTTCATGAAAGAATTATTACCCGCAGAAAGTGATCCATCAATCGACTAACAACCAGGTTCCTATTAACTGTTAGGTAAACAGAGGTGTGTGGAGTAAGGAAACTTGCCACAGGTGTAAAGGGGCTTTTTTTAAAAAAAGATTTTGCTCCATATTTAGAATATAGCTTATTTCTAAACACTGCTGACCTTATTCTATATTAGGAACAAATGCTTCCCAATTCTTGACATTTCACTTCCTTATTTTAGAAACTATTGCACAAATTTCCTCTATTGAAACGGATGATGTTGTTGGAATTAAATCTTTCAACAATGACCGGCTTTGTACGTAAAGTGAAAACGCAAAAATGTCTTTAAATCTATAGTACTGTATTTTAAACCTTCAGACACATTGACAATGCATTAAGCGACAATATAGCAACATCTTAGCAGCATCCAAAACGTCGATAAGATGTGAAAAAGCGCTATATCAAATGCAAGGATTATTAAAACACCACCATTAAAAAAAACAGAAAATAGTAGAAATAGACTATCAGTCTATCAGCTAGTCTCTTGGTGCTTGTAAGAGAGAACAATGTTGACCCATATTAAATTATGATTAAAAATGATTGAGCTATTAAAGCAATGAAAATGTAAACTTGCACTTACTTGACACACTTGAAGCTTTGTTTGCTTGACTTCTTCCTAACAGGATGGTATCAATATGCGTTAGATATCACGACAGAAATGATTCTTAACCCAGAATTACAAACTAATTATTAACTAGTTTCCCAAGCCAGCTTCGTACACTGTTTTACTGATCTGACAGACTGAGCTATCTGAATATGTTCCTGGTTTGACGAGTCAACGCCCATAAATTAAAGCTTGTCATGGTTTTGATGACATGTAAAAAATGATTTCCATTGACTAATAATGGTACTGTTCACATGACCGTCTCTGATCAACTTCCGCTGATGTTGAAATGTCTGATGTTCAAACCACAGAAACATTAACCCTTCCTTCGGAGATATAGCAATCCTACCTGGGTTATTTTTCAATAAGGCTCTTCAAAATTCTGATCTAGTACATTTTGTGAAGAAAGCAGGCAGATTATCGTTGATAGCAGTCAGCTCCATATGCTTATGGAGGTTGTCAAATGTAGCAATAATAGGCAAGTTATCTAATTTAGTTGCAGTTGCCAGTGTCAGCCTGACTCCGTTGGTAGCACTCCTGCCTCTGAGTCAGAACGTTTAAGCCCCACAACCGGCTTTTGAACTCATAGTCTAGGCCAGTGATGGCCAACGTGTGTATTATGGGGCTGTCAATAAGCACCACCACCCCACCACCGAATTTCGCACCAGTCTACGTAAGTCCGTGTTCAATCGGTAGTGCATTTTAATTTTTTTCTTGATTGAATGTTTATGGATTCGAATAAATCCAAAAACATTCAACCAAGAACATTTATTTTGTTGTCCGACCATTACGGTTGGTCTAAGCTAACACGCCTATGCTCCACTAGGGTTGATCTGCAGGGCTCACCCCTGGCAATGCTTTGGAGTGTAAAGTCAATGTACAGACCAAACCAATGTCTTAGCCAAAAGACGGAGATGCTGTCTTTCGGTTAAGACATTAAACCGAAGGCCGATTTGTCTGTTTAGGTGGTTGCTAAAGATCCCTTGACACTATTCGAAAAGAGAAGGGAGTTTCTCCCAGTGTCCGACAACAATCCCTCAAATAGGTTATTCACATCATTGCTGTTTGTGGGATATTGGACACACATCGCCTGCCACATTTACTGAAAAATACACAGTAAATCCTGTGGAGTGCTATGGGATGTCTCGCAGATGTGAAAGGCATAATATTAAATGTAAGAATTATAAATATTGTAAAGAAATATGAAATCTCAACTGTTGGATTTGCCTCTCATTCAGTTTTCTAAAATTTTGTATTTGATTCTTAAATTCAAAACATTCTTTCTTTAGCAAACATGTAGATAAGGATGGAGTGGTGGGTGTCACATCAGTAAGTGCTGTTATTTGTGAGGGAACTGAGAGATATATTTGTGTGAGTTTGGCAAATTTGGAAAAGATGACACTGTGGGCTGAGAAGCTCAAGGAACCAAGACATCAGAAGCATGGAATTACAAGTCCGCTTAGATTGGTCACTGTTTAATTTAACTTTGAATCTATGCTAAAATCAAAGAGTAAATGTGAATTCTTTAAATTGAGTTAATGTTGCACAAAGTCTTTGGGAGGAGACTTCTATTTAGCAAGAAAATAAGATGTTGTAGTAAATATTTGGGAAAAACTTGGTCCAAGCAATTAATTAGCAATATCAATAACTCTGGTTATATTGTCAAGTTTGAAGTCAGTTGTGATTTTTAAAAATATATACTTTTGAAAATATATATTTATAAATTTTTGTACAACAGAAAACCAAAACAAATACAAAGTACAATATCTTCTTTTCTATTTATCCTTACAAAAAACATTCTGTTGCTTATATGGTAAATTTTTTCACAGGTTGTGAACACTTTTTTAAAGAAACCATAGACAAAAGTAAGCCTTTCATATTATAAAAATGATTAGATACAGTTGTACAATGCATCACAATGTTTACATGCACTGTAGAAACAACTGCAAATTGTTTACTCAGCATTGCCAAAAGAAATATGAACTGAAGGCATGTGTTGAAATATAGCAACTAAATCCATTTGAGCACCTACTCATCCAGCAGCTGCAATAAAAAACTGATACTGTCACACCTTCAATGAACCATGTTAAGGTTAGTATGCAAACCTCGTAGTACAACAATAACAACAGGAAGATTACATTGTAGAACACCTTTCACGTCTGGAGGACGTCCCACGGTGCTGAACAGTGGGGGTGGGGGGGGGTCGGGAAGCAAGCATGGGGGTGGGGTGGGGCCGGCTTGGGATGAGGGAGGGCACAAAGGTTGGGGGGTGGCTGAAGGTACAGTTGAAAAGGACGGTCTTGAGATGAGCCTTGAAGGAGGCAAGGGAGGTGGTAAGGTGAAGGGATCACTTCCATAACTGTTTGTGGGACAACAATAACAACAACAACAACTTCAATTTATATAGCGCCCTCCATGCTGGACGGCATCTCAGAGCGCTTAACTGCTGTGCGCAATTTGGCTGCCGCGTTTTGCCCACAAGTATACAGTCGGTTTTCCTGCTCTCCTTCCCCCTACCCTCCCCTTGCCATCTTTTCCCCCTTTTTCCCTTAACCCCACTTCCATGACTGTTTGTGGGACACTGCTGTGCGCAATTTGGCTGCCGCGTTTCACCCAAAAATATAGTCAATTTTCCTACTCTTCTTCATCCTGCTCCGACCCCTCCCCCCCTGCTCTTGTCTCTACCTAACTGTACAGCGCCTTGGGACGTCCTCTCGACGTGAAAGGTGCTACATAAATGTAAGTTTTAATTGATTGATCAAATTTTTATCGATTGATGGAGGGATGGAGTTCCAAAGAGTGGGAGCAGAGAGGCTGAAAGCCCGGCTGCCAATGGTAGTGCGGGTTGGGCAGAAGAAATGGAGTCTGCCAAAGGAGGGAGCAGACAGGTTGATAGGGGGTCAGCAGGTCAGAGAGTTAGAGGGGGCAAAGCCATGAAGCGCCTTGAAAATGAGGGCAAGGATTTTGAATTCTATCCTCTGAGGCATTGGGAGCCAGTGGAGCCAGGCAAGGGTTGGGGTCATGGGGTCATGGAGGCTGGTGTCGTGGATTGAATGACCAAACTTAGCTTTATTTATTTCTTTCTTTGAGGGATTTTTATCAGGAGTATGGAAACTTGCCCAAGGTTTTGTCCTGTCTGGAATCTAAATCAGGTCTCTCACTTGCAAGGGGATTGCTCTAACCACTGATTTACAGGACCCTTAGTAAGCCATGTTTCATGTGCTGTGATAAGAATGCTCAATTAATTTTCTTCAACATTTGAGATGTCTGGGATGTCTGCTTTGCTTAATCAATTATTTTGTTATCATATGCAGTATTTTGAAATGAGTGCATGGTGGGATTTGAATACAATCTGATAATTATCTTCCCACAAGATTAGGCAGTTTAAGGCAAATTGTGCTTATATAGGCATATGAAAAGTGCTTTATCAAATGCAAGGATTATTATTACAGTATTATTACATTGTTCACTAGCTGTTAGTTAAATATGGCCACTGGTCTTCAGTCCATTCGTTCAACCAAGGAAGGAACATGACACTGGAAAAAAAATAAGAAATGCTTTGCAAGGCACAATAATAATCTGCAGATCCAAATTGAGAACTGGAATCTTGTTTGAGAAACCAGAACTCATGATTTCAGAAGAGGAGTGCCACCTGCTGAAATTATATAGTAACTGCTACACAACAGAACAGAAACTAATATTAACTAACTGACATTGGGAAAAAAGGCAAATGGTGATTCCAAATATTTAGGAAACGCAACTAAACAGTTGTGCAAATTTACTGAATCCATCAAAAATGAGGGAAAAAATGTTAGCTGCAAATGTACTGTATTAAGGTTCTTGATCTGTGGAGCTTTTCTTGTGTTTTTTGGGGACATCATTTTATTTTAATTGGAAATAAGAGCTGACCCATATACTCGATCAACTGCAGCAGTATAATTCATTTTTGATCCATGCAGATTTAGTTATCAGTTATAAATATACAGTTAATTCATATGACAGTAAATTCTGTGAAGCGCTTTCAGGCATCTTGAAGACACAATAAAGCACAATATCAAATGCAAGGAATAATTAATTTAATGGGATTGTGTAAATCAGCATTTTCCACAATTCAAAATTGAAGCTATTATCTCAAACTTATGAAGTTACAAAAACGTCTATTAGTTCTGAGATTTATCGAAGAAAGGTTACTATAATTAAAAATTAACCCAAAATTGGAAGATCCTTCCTGTTTAAATGAAAGGTTTATTTTCAGACTACATTACAAAGGTTAACCATTCAAATATATGGTTATATCCAATTATCAGATACATTATGATCAACATAGTATTTTTTCCACTTGACATTTTTTTCACAAAAAATATGATAGCAGCCATTGTGACTTGCACCAATGCAAGACTGCATTAGGCTATTTTGACTAAGCAAGGTTGCCAAATCTATGTCAGGTACACAGATCTCATATGAATGACAGCACTGCTGAAGTTTGCCAGAAATACCGCACTGCAGCTTTTTCCAGAAACAACTTTCAATATCTTCATCGCAATGTCTCAAAGGGCTTCACATGATGTTACTGTGAAGTGTAGTAATTGTGTATGTATAAGAACAGGCAGCAGCTGATGCAGGAAATGATGAAATATGAGTATCTTTATCTTCCAAACACCATTGCAAGAAGCTGCTCGAGAACATGGAATTTCATTCCCTAATTTGGGATAGATGAGAATTTTTTTTTTTTTTCAAGACTTTCGGTACCTAGTATCATAGAATCATACGGCACAAAAGGAGGCCATTCGGCCCATCGAGTCTGTGCCAGCTCTTTAAAAAAGAGCAACTTAATCCCACTCCCCAGTGTCTTACAGTTTCAATTAAAAGAAAATATCAGGCTCCCACACCCAAAAACAATAAGATTTTTCAGAAAATCAGGGTCAAGAAAGCGTTGCTGATACTCTGCCCTAATTAAATAAGAAATGTCACCAGGCACAGTGAGCTACAATCAGAAAATCATCATGCGGTGAATATCATTAAAAAATTGGGTCATTAAAAATATCCGTTAATCATCTCATCTTCTAAAAATACAACTATTTGGACAATAATAGTGAAAGATAAAGAATAATAAATAGCTATGTTCATAAATTCTTATAGTATTAAGAAAAACACCACAAATCTAATGATATTTTATCCAATTTTTATTTTTAACAACTTGTTCCTTGAAGCATACATGATTTGAACAGCAACTGCAAAAATCACAGATATGTTGTTCTACATTGAAAGATTCGTTTACATACATGAGCCACAGAGACTCCTGTCCATCAAGTTAATCTGACAATGCATGGCTCATTGTTATGGCATAAAAAGAACTAAGACGTTCATTCAGTTTCACAATGCAAAATCTAGTACATCTGCACAAAACACGATCTTGTAATCTCAAGTCTGTTTTACAAACTATCTTTCCAATGCAAAATATATTGGCAATCAGCCATGTCATCTGTAAATCTGGTTCAGTGCACAACTGTATCAATAACTGTCAATCATGAGAGTGGCAAAAGCAAAGATCAGAGTTGTGGCTGAATGGTGTGTTTCTTCAATGATTTTTTTTAAGACTTGTATATCAAAAGCATCAATCCATTGGCTCAATTTAAAGCATTTTTAAATGTTTTTAACTCAAAGTACAAGTTGAAGGACTTCAGAACGATACCACAATTACTGTGAACTTTCTCAGTCGGAAGATCATCAGTAGCATGCCTTGCCTATCATGATTATATGATTTTCCATTTACTTAGACTTCCTTTAAAATGATCAAAGCAGCTTGAATGGATCTGCAATTGACTGGCAGGGTTATACTTGGCATTGGCGGAGTTATATCTCAGTGTTGAACTGAGGCTAGGCAGATAGTGTGATTCTAAAAAGGCAAATGGAAGTTTTGAGATTTTAACTATAGTTTTTGATATAATAAGTGTTCTGAAAGTCTACCACTTGTTGGTCCTTATCAAAGCTACTATTCTCAATATTATATTTTATATTGTACGTGATTTCCTTTTAACTCGCAGTCCAGGATTGAACTCAGAGTACCAATACAAGATGACGAAAAGTAAAATGGTCTTATTTACCCCCACCCCAATGGTTTAAAGTTCACCTCTTGTAGCACATAAGGATTTTGCTACCGTCACATCAAACTTCAAAATGGAGAGTAAAAATATTCTGAGTCCAATGTGGTGTCACATGGTTTTAAAGGGGAGCTGATGAGAACTGGGCAAGTTATACTATAGTTCTACTACATCTCATCTTGTGACAGTGTGTGGTGTAAATATAAAGCTCACACCAGAAACAAGCATTAGACACATCCAAAATAAATTCCTTTTGTCGCTAAGTGTGGTGGCTTCCCCATTACAATGCACAACGTCAAAACCGCAACATTTAGTGGCAAATGGAATTTTATCCCAGTGCCATCAGCGAACTGAGAATACATTGAATCGAAATGAGCAAACTGGATCTTCTGGATATCTGAGCTGCACAGCTACTGCAATCAGCTGTAGACTTTAAGACTAGCTCTGACAGAAACAATATCCACTTGGTTTATGGAAAAGGAATATTGCCACTGAACTGAAAGCAACAAAAAAAACTAAATTATATACTGTTAGTTGTTTTGCAATAAATCATTTTTTGGTGTAACAATTTGGCTATCTGTGTAAAACAAATAAGATGATCAAGTACATTTTTTAAAATTAAATTCTTATGTAAACCTGTGGTCCATAATAAATGAATAACTAGTTGTTAAAAAAGGCGAAATGTCCTTGACAGTCACTTAAGTAAAAGAGGTTTGGTTCAACACTGCACAAACAGTGTAACATTATCACATCTGGTCCTTTCTGTTTAATTCCACTTGACATCACAACATTCTTTGCTCATACTGAGTGTTGTGCTTTCTCTTTTGCTTCTGAACACTTCAGTGTGAGCATCGGGTTTTAGGCATTTTGCTTTGCAAGGGCTTCAGCTTCCTGCACCAAAGATCAGAAAATAGAAACAGAAACAGTTAATTGTATTGATATATTTTTAAAAAGTGCCTGAAATTTTCTGATCTACTCTGCTCTGTCATAAGTACTCACACCGTCAAAGCCTGAAAAAAAAGTGTTAAAGAAGCAAAACTTCTAAAATCGAGACTGTATTGAACAGCTGATGTTTAAAAACCTACGTCGGAAGCACTTCCAACTCCATTTATCACAATATTCCAAAACAGTTTGCTTGACAAGTGCTATTTTAAGAGGGATGTGGAATAAGGACACAATCTACATGATATCCCATTGAAACAAAGCAAAGATAGATATGTTGCAAACACATCATCAGAATTGCAAGCAACATTCAAACCCCTCAAATAATCAAATAATGCCTTTGAATGGTATTCTACATGTGTCCACTAGGAGGTATAAGAGTAGCATCCTGGTGGTTCAATCTATCTCTGATATTTATATATGATTCTCTTATATGCCTTACTTCTCTTATTTCCATTTATTTCTAGTTATCCACTTCACCTGGATACAAATTCAAGCTACAGAGTCAGCACTGTCCCATTATCACGGTATATTGCCAGCAGCAATGGTTTAAATGTACTTCCGTTGACTACTGTGTCTGCAATTAGCACTAATCTGGATATTTATTTTGAATGTTTACCCTTTCGGGGCTGTTTAAAACTGTACATAAAAAGTCTCCATCTGCATACCACGAAAGAAAAAAAAGGTAATCCTTGTATTTTATTATATCAAATGCAACAATTTTATTATTTAAGACTCATGTGTAAGGAAACCTAATTTCACATGTTCCTTTCTCTTGAGACAAGCCACGTGTAAATAATTGGAGTAGCAATTAATACCTTACTCAATAACAAGAGAATGTAGTAGCTTAATCAATCAGTTCTGGTGCTTGAATGTAAATAGGTAAGCAATAATACAAACAGAATTTGGCAAATCAGGAACTAGGATTTAAGTGCAAATGATTTATTTTCAAATGTGCTGTAGGATATATAGATATTATAATAAAGAGTGTTGTAGTAAATGTAAACTTTACTGGGATGAGGGAATCTTAGGAAACCTTACAATGTTGAAATAACATCAACACAAATCTCTGACTAATTAAATTGTTGGTGCACAGCTAGGTCACATATATCATAATTGAGCAGAAGTTGCTGCTAAACTCACCTGGAGGCTCCAATAAACTAGAACACACTATTAATTAATCTTTAGTGGTTATATCCAGGCACACATGACACTCGTCTCACAAAGACCTTGCACGATAATGAAATTTTGGCTTTGATTCTTTTCAAGTCACCGTACCAATAAAACCCAAATAAATATATGTATATTTGAGGTGATGATTGACTGGGTTTTTTTTTACCTCTGACAGCAAGCATCGCTTCATCAGTAATTATCCGTCTCTGTTGTATTAACCCAGATGCAGTTTGCTCCCAAGTTCCTCATCTAGCTTCAGAATAGAATTCTGCAATGCAGCATTTCCATTCTCTTCAGTTAACCCCTGATCTCTTCATGAGAATGAATCATAAGGCTCAATTATATTGTCCCTTCATTGCCCAGCAAAAGCCATTCAGCGCCTCATCTCAATCTTACCCATTTTATTGAGCAGCATTCAACACATATTCATGAGGGGGTTATAATTAGTTCAGTGTGCACCAGTTGCATCAGAGATTCACAATGCAAATGGTCTCATTTGGTTTTCATAATTTATTCCCACCCACCAATAAAGAAGCAGAAATACAATTTGAATGGTTAAAAAAAACACCTGCCTCTGATATAATTAATTTGGGGGTCATTTCATGTACTGTAAACTCCTGTGTAAGCTGAACCTCATATGTGTTTTCGTGACATGCAAACCTTGTAGTCGTTAATTATAGTGATACCCCGTCATTGCATTCTCGGGTGATTTTGTAGCATGCTCGCTCACTTCTTATGTTTCCTCTCTCGAAGGGCACACTGAATATGGTTTAAAAGTGTGAGCAATGCTGCCCACACTGTCTGGATTCTCACATAATTGAAAGGCCTACTCTTTGAGCAGTATATCAGAGGGTTGCCACTAACTGTGCAACCATACCTCAGTGCAGGTCAGTGGGAGAGGTGTGAGCTGAGAAAATGTAGAGAGGGGAAAGAAAAATACAATATAGTATAACTAGAAAATATTTCAAACTTTGTGTCGGAGGCGACCTGCAGCCTTTTGTCTATTTGAAAAAAGACTGCAAATTTAGCTTAACATTCTTGTGAACAGAATAGTTTCTGTTTGTGTACCAAGGCTTAATTAAGAAACAAAATCCAACCTTTGATCCAGGTGGAGCTGTCAGGCCTAGGAATGCGTACACAGCATTGTTCTCCCTGGCATCAAAAAATGCTTCAAAGTCCTGCAAAGAAAGACAGGGATTGTTCTACTGTCAGTTCAGAATCAGTGAATCATATTCAGTTCATCTCCTACTCCTTGTACAAGTGGAAATAAAGAATAAAAGAAAAGGAAATTACAAGATTGGTCTGGATGAAGAGGGCCCAGCGGGCAGTCCAGTTTAATCCCTCCATAACCCTGCATCCTACCCTTCTCCTCCCCCTCATCCCATCAATACATCAAGCATTTAAAAAAACAGAATTAAAAGTGGATGGACAAAGTCATGAAGGACATTTGGCAGCAAACAGCCCCTGGCGAAGGTGCGCTGGTGAATATATGGCAGGATTAGAAACAATGATTCCAGATGTCTTAGAATCATAAAATTATATAGAACACTAAAAAGCCATTCGGCCGATCGTGTCCGTCCTGGCTCTTTGAAAGAACTGTCCAAATTAATCCCACTCCCCTACTATAGAATCATCCGATAAATGTTAGTCAATAGCAAATAGTATACAATATTGTCTTCTACAAACTTTAAATAAACATTCAAATCTGTCATGTTCGATAATTAAAAAATGAAAGTGGGTTTATTATTCAATATTATATAAAATTAATGAAAGCATGCTTCTCTCACTACATATGGTCACTACAGTGTTTGCAAGTAAAATAAATGTGGTAAAGAAATTTGATATTGCATCATTATTATTATAAAATCAGGATCCCTTAGTTTTTCCAACACCAGTATACCAATTGTGTAAATTACCTAGAGATAAACATTATTTGAGAAATAAAACTCTTTCCGTCTTACCCCACAGTATTTGTCATTGTTGAAGATCTGAGGTGGAAGTGGGTGTCCAGTTGCAGGTCGGCAGTTCTCTGGAACATTCTCCCTCATGTATTTCTTGTTTTCCTCATTTACTGCAATATCACATTCTTCAAAGTCAATTTTGTTGACCTGAAGGAAGCCAATCAGATCCTGTTGCTGCTTCTTAATCTATGAGTTAAATCAGAACTCTGGTAAACAAACACGTACTGCTTAAACTATTTGTGTAATCCCGCAGGCCATCGAGAAAATCAGATCACAAATAACAACAAAATTACATTTGTATAGCGCCCTTCACATCAGGAGGACGTCCCAAGGCGCTGAACACTCAGTGTTTCGGACCTGAGCTGGGGTCGTGATCGGGGAGGGACGTGGGGGGAAGGGGTGGCACGGTTGAAGAGGAGGGTCTTGAGTTGAGTCTTGAATGAGGCTAAGGAGAGGAGCGATGTGGAGGTATTGCAGGATGGAGTTCCAAAGGTTGGGGGGAGAGTGGCTGAATACTCGCCCACTGATGATCTTCATGATATTTTTTAAATAATCGTATATTTGGAGAAAAGTTGGTGCACATTCAAGAAAACCACATAATATGACTTTATAGAAGGATATTATCTGATTTGTTTTTGGACTAAGTGGTTCCAAGTGAAGGTCCTGATTTTTGAATGAACATTTCACAACTGACATTTGGTATACATCTAAATATTTGCCAATGAATCACCAAATGTAATCTTTGTAAACATTTGAAGAAACAATAATAGACATAAATAAGTTTCTCCCTGGTGGGCTATGGCATGATTTGGTGTGGTATAAAATCCAAACAGACTAGGTCACAGCTTCAAACCCTGGTCTGCCCTGATTTATGATAATAATAATAATCCGTGCATTTGATATAGCGCTATTCACATCTTCTAGACATCTCAAAGCGCTTCACAGAATATACTGTAAAGTGAATTGACTGTATATATGTGGACAAAACTCAGCAGCCAATTGTGCACAGCAGTTTCCCACAAACAGTCATGAATTGAAATGACCAATTTATTATTGTCTTTTTTTGAGAGATTATTATCAGACGTGTGGAGTAAGGAAACTTGCTCAAGGTTCCACCCTGTCTTGAATTGAACCCAGGTCTCTCATTTGTAAGGCGAGTGCTCTAACCACTGAGCTACAGGACTCCACAATTGTAAAATCATTCTTTTTTAAAAAAGAAATCGTGGTTCAATAATGTAAATAATGCAAATATAGAGTTACAACCAACAACTTATCTTCTCAACTTATTTTATTAATTACAATTTCCAACAAATGTTTTGAAAAGCTCATCAGTAGGGTTCCAAGAAAATGTCAGATTTCACTGGAATGTTTTTTAAATCATGAAAACAAGGGGAAAGGGGCTTCAAAATGTTGCTTTTTCACACATTATGTGTTGAAAACTTTTAGGAATGTCACATAAAATGATTTCAAACCATTTAAGCTTCTGTTTTTCTTATTGTGTATTATGCAGGCTCTTGGCCAAGCATCTCTTCATTTATTTGCTTGGATGTTTAAATAGTCCTCATAGTCCTGACTGACATTCAGAAAGCTGCATTGTCAAATGTGTAGTTCCTTTGCTAAAGACATTAAACCAAGGCCCACCTCTCTGTTTGGGTGGATGTTACAGAACCAACCCATGGCTCCTGATTAATAATCCAGCAGACAAAAAAAAGTTGGCTATTTTTTGCTGATAGCATCTGTACAATTTTACATTTAAGTTTAAGGTTAGAGAGATAGATGTTACAATAAGAAGAAGAATAATCCTTGCATTTGATATAGCGCCTTTTCCCATTTTATCAACATCTCAAAGCACGTCACAGATTATACTGTAAAGTGAATTGGCTGTATATTTGTGGGGAAAATGTGGCAGCTAATTGCGCACTGCAGTGTCCCACAAATAGTCGTGGATTGAAATGACCAATTTTATTATTGTGGGGGTTTTTTTGGACGGATTATTATTAGGCGTGTCGAGTAAGGAACCTTGCCCAAGGTTTCACCCTAATCTGCCTGGATTTGAACACAGGTCTCACGCTTGTAAGGCGAGTGCTCTAACCACTGAGCTACATGAGCTCCATATTGTGGGGAAACAGAAGCAAGAAGAGACCCAGCGAGAGAAATAGGATTGGCCCCAATTATTGCAGATAATTAGTACTCCACTCTTTTCAGATAAGACGCAAGGAAACTTCTTTTTTTAGAATAAGGAGCAGGAGTAGGCCATTTGGCCCCTCACCATTCAATAAGATTATGTCTGATCTTCTGACTTAACTCTAATTACCTGCCCTATCCCCATATCCCCTAATCCCTCTATTTTTAAAAAATCTATCAGTCTCAGCCTTGAAAATGTTCAAGGATTGAGCATCTACAGCCTTCTGGGGTAGTGCATTCCATAAATTCACTACCCTCTGAGTGAAGAAATGTTTCCTTAACTCTGTTCTAAAAAGCTGACCCTTAATTTTAAGATTATAGTTTAGATTTTCCTACCGGGGAAACAGTTCCCTCACTGTCTACTTTATCCAGCCCTTTAAAAATCTTATATATTTAAATAAGATCTCCCCTAATTCTTCTGTACTCTATAGAGAATACAGCCCTAGTTTATTCAACCTATCCTCATAGGTCAGTCCCCTCATCCCAGGAACTAAACCTAGTGAATCTACGCTGCACCCCCTCTAAGGCAAGTATGTCTCTTTATTAAATAAGGAGACCTGTGTGATGAGTAAGTAGAAGTCTTCTCAACTGGTGCCAAGCAGTACATTTTCAGACAAATAAATAATCCTTGCATTTGTTTAGCGTCTTATCATGTCAGAAGGACATCTCAAAAGGCTTTGCAGGATTTTCTGTACACTGTATCACAGGATTTTCTGTGAAATAGAGTGAGTGTACATTTGTTGGCAAATGGAGCAGCACAATTGCTCACATCAATGTCCCACAAACAAGTGTGAAACTAATGAACAGGTTTATTTGGGGGAATTATTGGCCAAGTATAGATTTTAAAGGCATCTTACCACGCTCACACCTGATGTGGAATGCTCAATATTGACAAACTAATATCATTTGCCTTAAGGAACATTATGTCAAAAATAAAACTCTCATGTCACATGGTCGTAATAAAGCTTCCCTGTAAATGCACAACATATTTTCCGCTCATTTTGTTCTACTTTTTAGGGACAGATGATTAAATGCTGTTGTATGTGAGGACTGCAATCATGGAGTATTCCAACTTCACTTCATTTTAACCTCTTTCCTATTGAGTTCTCATTCGAGTTTTGAACAGGAAATGAGCCAAATAAACAAAATGTTATAAAGCAACACAAGCCATCTGGAGGATAAAAAAGCTTATTTACCACATTGGTGCAGAAAAATGTGCAGTTGTTCAGTAGAGAGTATGAGAGGGCAGAGCAGCATGAGTGGAGCTCTTCAAAGCTTTTTTGTACAGCATTTGTTGATCTATCCTTGCAAATCAACTGTGGCACCCTCATTAATAGGTGCATATGTGTATGTGTGAGTATGTGTGCATATATATGCCTGAAAATGTATACAAGCAAAGTAAAAAGTGGGGGTGGGGGGGAAATCAAACCCTTTTTGAGTTCTGATTTGTAATAACAGACATCTCTAGCCAGAAATTCCACCCAAGCTTACATGTATTAACTCTATTTAAAACAGCCAAAACTTAAGTCTGACCAGAAGTCTGTACTATAAAAGAAACCTCCTGATATAAGACTACATCACATCATAACCTCTTCTAGGCCGAGAGAATCCGTTCGTGCCACACACATCATTAAATTAGACTGTAATGCAGAAACCTGATGAAAATGTTAAGAGTTCCAGGTGTTCCATTTTCTATCTTTTGGTTTCATTGTAGCGTTTAATTCCGCACACAAAATTTATGCTGACCCTGCACCTTAACTCACTAAAAAAAACACCACTGATAAACAAGAAATATCTAAACACTGGAGTACCATCTCCACTAATTAATAGAGTAGAATTAGGAAATGTAGCAAATTCATAAATATTGGGTTTCTAAACTACTGATGCATTCTCAGCACTTCCAATGTTTTATAACTTCAATAGTTATATTTCTTATTAGGAAATCTGTTAAGGAAAATTGATGATGAGACTGATACCGACAGTTCACATCCTGAATAGTGGGCTTTTCAGAGTTATTCAAAATTCAGAATTTCAGAATTCAATTCAATTATAATAAATCACTAATAAAATGCATTTTGCTCAAATTTTATGTCCTGTATAGCTCAACAAATTGGTGTCTCACTAGCAAAAAATGAGGCACCCTAAATGTGCTGTTTAAATGGTTTTACGAACTTCATTTATCAACAAATTATTGTAATAATACATCAATAAATTATTCTGCGACCACTACCCAAATATTAACCAAATCCGAATGAAACAGCCGTGCACAGTGGTGTCTTTCCCATTTAAGGAAACATAGAAACACACAGATCCTCAAATGAACCACTGCCAGGCATTTGAAGACCAAATATGGTAGCATCACAGGCTGCCTGAAACTCAAATTGAAGTACATACAAGTCAGAACGACAAATGAAGCCTGTTGGTTGCAAGAAGACATGCTGCGTTGGAATATGTAAAGCATTTGATGAGGAAGTATTAACCACAAGGACTGGCTCAATGGCCGAGTTTCTGTAGTTCGGAGACAAAGCCCCCTGAGTGTCTCTCTATAGGGGCAGATAGATGACTGTTGTAGTTTCAATTCAACCCGAAATGTGCAGCAGAACACAAAGTTCTTCCAAAAGTCACAGCTCCAGCTCCAAAAGTAAGACAAAACTGGGTCCATTCAGAAACCAAACTATAGCTTTTTATCCCAACTATGGGGATCAGACAGACAAAAATGTTTCACCCTACCTTCCCTTAACTGCTGTACATTTATAATAAAAATTCTTGATTTGATATTGAGCCTTGAAAGGTCATGAAAGAGTCTCAAATCACCGCACAGGATTTACTGTAAAATGTGGTGACGATTTGTAGACTATTTCAGGGGTTGTTTTGCACCCATGGTGTCTCTCTCACTAGCGGTGGTGAGGTAAATTACTATTTATGTTGGTCAGGAAACCGGAAGAAACTTCTATCTCTTTTCAAATCATGTCACCCATTTGAACAGCCACAGAGAGCATCTCAGTTTAACATCTTATCCAAAGGATCCAACAACAACTTGTAGTTATATAGTGCCCTCCACGCAGGGTAGCGTCTCAGAGCTTAACAATGGCAGAGCCTGACTCCGAGCCAGGGGTGGGGCGGGAGGAAGAGGGAAGTGGCTGTAAGTACAGTTGAAGAGGAAGTTCTTCAGGTGGGACTTGAAGAAAGGGAGAGAGAGGGCAAGGCAGAGGGATTGAGAGAGAGTGTTCCAGCCTTTCAGTGCGTACTGGCTGAAAGCGCAACCTCCAATGTTGGGACAGAGGGTGCAAAGGACAAGCAGGAGGGCAGTGCTGGTTGAGCGGAGGTGCCAGGTGATGGATTGGGGAGTGAGGAGGTCAGAGAGATAGGAGGGTGCCAGAGAGTGAAGGGATTTGCACATGAGGATTTTTAAGTCGATCCGTTCAGTGATCGGGAGCCAGTGGAGCCTCGCCGGAACTGGTGAGATGTGGGTATGAAGTTTTCTCCTGGTAAATATGTGGGTGGCAGAGTTCTGATTGAGCTGGTTCTTTTGAAAAGTGGAGCCGGGGCCAGCAATTAGTGCGTTGGAGTAACCCAAGTGGGAGGTGACAACTGCACGCACAAGATTTTCGGCTGCATTTGGGAGTAAGGTATGGTTGGAGGAGGGCAATGTGCTGGGGGATCCCTCTGCCTTGCCCCTGCCTTGCCCATCTTCAGTAGAGTCACCTCCCCCTCCACCCACGATTCGGAATCATCCTCCGCCACTGTCAAGAGCACTGGGAGGCTACCTGTGTGAGGGCGTTGTATAAATCCAAGTTTTTGTTAGCTCCTTGGCACATCCTCCTGACGTGAAAGGAGCTATACAAATGTTGCTGTTGTTGACAGCATTTTCAACAATGCCGTTTACAGGAATCATAGACTCGCTAATATTGCAACTCACTATCTCATCCTCACCAGATATCAAAAATCACATTGCTGTGATGAAGCTACCTTTGCTCCTCTTAGTGGAATTACAGAGTTTATTACATATAACTCTGTTTACTTCCTGTCAATAAAAAGCCTTATTTTAACCTTAAATCAAGGAATGTAGATACCCTAACAGTAGACAAGCCCCTGGTTACACAATATCAAATGGTCCCGGGTTCATTAATCATTGATTAAAGAATCTTTAATCTGGAAATCAAGGTTTAAATTGTTTTTAAGTCCCTCCACTCCTCTGCACCCCTCCTACCTCTCTGATCTCTCTCCCCAAATCACCACCCACCGGGTCTGGGCTCCTCCATGTCCCCCGAATCCTCCGTTCCACCCTCGGCGGCCATGCCTTCAGCCACTACGCCCAAGGCTCTGGAACTCCCTTCCTCACTCCCTTCGCCTCGCCCCCTCTCTTCCCAGTTTCAGGTCTCGGCTACAGACCTTTCTCTTCGACCGCAACTTTGGTCACCTTTCTACCCCTGCCCCTGGCTCGGTCCCGGATTCCACTATTGTGAAGCGCTCTGAGATGCCGTCCGATGTGGAGGGCGCTATATAAATCAAAGTTGTTGTTCTTGTTACAATTGCAGACTCTGACTCATGGAGAGCTCCATTTGAACATGTTCCACTGAATATCAAGCAGCAATATTTTTTTATCCTGAAAGTCAGTCATTAATGTTGCTGAAACCACAGATTATATATTGTCATTTTTAAAAAAGCTAACCAAAGGAAATACTTTATTTTTAACCTCAATGTTACACTTTTTCATAATACATATTGTATTAATTATTGTAAAACAATAATCTGCTTAGCAAGTCAATCACGTTTCTTAGGAGATTCTCACCCCGCGCTGTCGAACACACCTGTTCTCGAATACTGTTAGTATTTTATAGAAGCCTAAGGGATTATATGGCACAATGTTACATTAGCAAAACGTTTGATTAATATTCTGATTTAGAAAAAATTATAACACTGAAAATATGGCAGCCTCATAAAGCACAAGAACATTTTAGCTCCAATGCAATATGACCTATCAAAATCTGGAAGGAATAATGCTTTAATGCCTATCTGTGAATACAATACCTTAAAGAGCAAGTTTCAATGACACTAACAGAGGGTCTGGTTTAGAGGATATTGACCCAACACTGACATTGGGAATTAATTAATATCAACAGTCACCAAATTGAATTTTTTATTCTCCAGGGAATCAAGTACCGCATCATCAATTCCACAGCCCGCACTTTCTGCGTGCGACATCGGGTTGATGTTATTTCAAAAGCTGATTGTAAAGGGGATAAATCTGAAGAATGGAATATCAAATATGGTCCTTGCCAACAGCCATTTTACATTCTTTCTATTGACTATTGTACTGTTCAATTCAAACAGCTCACTTTTTCTCAAAAGAACATAAAGATACATTGTGTTAATGCCAAACCAAATTTTATTTGTTGTTAAGTTTGTTGCCAAATCAGAACCAGGCTGGCTTCATATTCCAGAGAACAGAGAAGTAGCATAACTGGTAGATTTACAATAGTATGTCAGGGTGTAAACAAGCCCAATGACCACTACTGCTGTGCTACAGTTCTGATTCAGGACCTGAAAAACATGATTTTAGTACATTCAGTCACTACAACCAACCGTTTTGTCTTTTTTCTGTAAGACATTGGCGCGTTGTCCATGACACTTCATTAACTTTAAAATTATTTCATTAGTTTAAAACATATGTATGATTCGAAGCAGTTTTGTGGCATAACATTTCCAAATCTCAGTGATATCCAGATGTTCCACATAATAGCAATTTTAAACTTCTAATGTGTGGCATCACTGTAGATAAACGACTGCTTTCTTAACCTCTTAAAAGAAGCATACTTTTTAAATTATACCAAATTGAAATGATAGCAATCTAAAGATTCTTGCAGGAAATGAGCGAGCATAAGATGTGAAGTGATCTATTTATTTTTCATTTTATTTCCTTTGGTCAGCCGGGTCTCACATGCTTAAGATTATGCAAACTAGAATGCCATTTCCATATCTGAAATGCACACACTCTCTCTCCAGAGGAACACATCCTGCTTACCAAAGTCCAGAGAGTATTAGGCATAGATTGGCAAGAGCCAAGGCTTAAAACTTCCCTACTACTGAGTCAGAATGGATATTCACATTGAGAAGGGTTTCAGTATAACCCAAGAAACTAAGACAATGTGTGTTGAATAAAAGTTAGTTATCTCTTTTAATCACAAAGCTCTCAAACATCTCCTAGCACCTGGCTTCTACTCAGCCATAGCAGAGCTTTCTAACTGCTAATTCTACCTTTCTCAGTGAAAGGACTGGGTTTGAATTTGGAGAAATAAGGAAGAGATTGAAAAACAATACTCCAGCCAATACTTTCACCCTGAATATCACTTGTGGCATGAAACGTTAGATGGTTTGGTCACAGTGCTGCAACAGCATTGATGTTTATTGATTTTTTAAAATCAAAGCCTCCATCCGTGACGCACCAGGCTTTTTGGAATGTGCACATTTACACATCTATCACCTTCCCTTCATGTGCAGCAGTCTACTGAAGACCCAGGCTCAACCTCGCAGATTATTTTTCACAATTTTTAGAAGGCATTTGTCTGCCTCAGCAGTTTGGATTCACTGATCACACGGATGGGAACAAAGCAGTCTTTGTTTGCCCAAATAAGCACAACGATAACGTGGAATCTGCAGAACCACTGGACAAATCTCCCCAAAGTCAGGGGAAGAAAGAGATTAATGTTCAGTCAATACCCGAAAAGAGCAAGTATTGGCTACATTTTCTGTTCAGTCGATAAATTAAGGAACTGCAATAAATAGGAACAGAATGTGTATCTCCTCAAATTTCTGTTCAATTAAATCTTCTTGCTTGAGACAGTTGTCTTGATAAAAAAGACATTTCTGAAGTGGTTACTATTGTTTCCTTTAAAACTGTTTCAAAGCAAATGCATTTTAGATTAAAGTTTTTGTTATATTTGACAACTACAGTATTTACACACAACATAGTGAGATTTACATTAAATATTTGTGTTGATTTTCACCTGAGGTGTCTGTGTTACAATGTGTATTTTTGTACACATTGTGCAGAACAAAGCCTGTTTCCAATGTCTTTAATTCTGCTATATGTTTCCTCTTTCTACTGCATTCTTCTGTATTCAACAAGGTGACTATAGGAAGCTTTTGTGGGATAATAATTGCTACGGGGCTGGTCTAAATACAGAAGTGTTTTGAGTTTTAATTCTCTTTCTCTTTAATTCAAATACAGAACATTCAGCATACAAGAATAACTCTTTGACATTATGTCTCAAAACTTCACTGAATTTTTATACTCTGTTGCACTTACTTTATGCAATACTGTACTGTAATAAACACATCATTAAAACATCATATTAAACGTTCAAAGGATAACAAAGATACTTTAAAATAATTATTTGTATTCATGCTCACAGAGAAAAACACAAAATACCATCCAGGGCAGAAATTGAATTTCCAAGACATGATGGGAAGATTCTACGAACCAATATTTTGAATAAAGAGGTGGCTGACATGCTCAAGGCATTAAAGGACAATAGGACCCACATGAACTGCACACACAGATACCCAAGGAAATGGTCAGTTAAACTGATGATGTTTGCCCAAGCATATTTAGAATTTTATCATCTGAATATAAAAGTGAGGCCTGTGTGTAGGAAAACAGGGAACTTAGCTCCAATTTACAAGCAAGAACTACATGTGAATGGCCTTAAAAACTTTATTTGGGCAGTTGTGCTTTCCCCAACCCCTGTGAATATATCAAACGACTAGACTATACTAGGGCCAACCGCATTTACCATACAATATTCCATATCTATTTACCAGTGATTCCCTTAAAACGATATGTGCATTATGTTTGGGATTTCTGATAAGGTTGAAATCTCTGTAGTTGTTATTTGGCAACTCAACCTTTGCCCTCCTCCTCCATACCCTGACTGAGGCCTACTTCACAACAGTACTGTATTGCCTGGATTTGAAACCAGCAAGTTATTTACTCATGTGTCAGGGTCCTCTCATTTGCTTTGCTTTCTCATCAGTAGCCTGATGACGAAACATGCAGGTACTATAACAGCTTTTTAACAGGATGCACAGATTATCCAAATTAATAAATACATATTACAACTATTAGAATTCCTCCAAAGTTACAATACTGATATGGAGGGAGACTTTGTACAGATCACGTGAATTGCCATAACCTCAATACAAGTGAGCAATAAACACTATATTTTTCCACTCCTGTCTATCCTGTCTTTTATTTTAATGTTAATTTTTGTTTGCATTTCACAGTGAATACTCTACACAGATCGTTGAATGATTTGTGTATTGTTGGGAGGTGTGTCAGCTGATACTGATGCTTACGTTTCAAGTCCAGAGGGAAGCACGAAGTGGGGGGAAAAAGAAAAACTAGAGAGAAATCAAATTCACGAGTAGAGTTGAGAATAAGGATCAGAAAACCAAACCAACTGCAACAGAGAGTACTGAAAGGAGGATGTTAAAAAAATAAAATTGAGGCCCTGGGAAGGATTAGATTGTGCTGCAGTTTAAAGTTCGTGAGGAGTTATAATGCCATGTATTGTCAGCTAGATTCTCTATTGAGCGTAATATCTTGTAGCTAATTGAATTTTCTCATCACCAGTTGCAGAGAATTCCATGTCCAACCAGACTTTAAAGGACATGCGAACCTTCGGAAACAGAACCCATGCAACATTTCCTTTTACAGCCTTTCAAACGTTGCCCATATAAATCCACGCAAAGAAGATGACAGCTAAATTACAGCTATGCAATAGGAGTTTGCTAGCAACCTAAGCCATTTGAAAATAAATAACAGCATACAATCTTTTGCCAATTTTCTCCCAATTTCATTTAAAATCATACACAATGTAAAATTGTACCCTTTCACACTCAATAAGCCACTGTTGTTTCGATAAGGATATTTTCACTCATAACCACAGCAACTGTGTATCAAATTTGACAAAATTGAATTCCCCTATGAAGAGAATCAAGTTAATCACAGGAATGTTGCCCTTCCTCCAAGTAAAACCCCTCCTGCTTTCCAACTCACCAAAGAGTTTGTAATCTCCCCTTGCCATTTGCTACTGTGCCTCCAGTGCAGCAGAGATCAACATTCCTGAGTACCATTAGTCCATATTTCGGCATAAGACTCAGGCTAAATGTATTAATAATTATTATCGCAAACTAATTATTACCATAAAAATTCACTTAAATGAAGTTAGTAAGACATGCAGATTTAAAATATATATATATATATCTCCATAGAAGGTTTTAATTGTATTTACTCTAACATAAACCGGAGGAACTTTCTAATCCAAATAATTCTGGACAAAAGTGAACTCGTTGTTAAAGTTTGCTGCAAGTGTCTTTGCCAACGGTCATACAATACGACGATGGAATAATAGGCAATGAATTGTATCCCGAACCATTGAAGCTTTTGCCAATTTATTCGCTTTCACAGCATTATTACATCCTGTTACTCAGCATATTGCAGTGCAAACATTCCAACCCAAGACCTGCAATAGCAGAGCTTAGCTGGATTTCTGGCATCTGCTGTGCATTTTAAATACATTTTGAAATTGACGTGTGAAACTGCAGACATAGGCTTTTTAAAAGCCAGTGACCACTCCAATGTGCTGGTCACCAACACTGGAGAATCGGATCAAACCGATGAGTGTCCTTTAAAAGCACACGGTCATCTTTAACCACGAGTGTTTGAACTCGAACATCTCATACGTTCTCAAATTCGCCCACATATACACAGTCAATTCACGTTACAGTGTATTCTGTTAAGCACTTTGAGACGTCTAGAAGACTCGAAAAGTGTTTTATCAAAATGCAAGGATTATTATCATTATTAAATTCCATTCTGCAATATAATGTTTTCTGGTGGGGAGGGAGGAGAGGAGGCAGTTTCACCAAATAAACAGCTCCCCAGAATGAAGAGAACACAATTCTGTGCTTATGTGTGTGTGTCTCTCTCTCACACACACACATTTGTTTTTTCGTTATGCCACAATTCAGCCAAAGCCACTTAAAAAAACCAAAGCCATTTGGAAAGCTTCGAATGCCACACTGCAGCCTTTATAAGTAACTTTACACTCAATCGAGACAAGATATGGGGTGGGGGGGGGGGGGGGAGTTCAGCGAAAGTTGCAGAACATGAAAACTCCCAATTTATTTCTACAACAAAGGTCCATTTTTTCTCCCCCCCCCAAAAAAAATATTTGAGATGGAGATGGAAAGACACTGGGAATTTGTAACCAGCAAAAAAAAATAACTGCAAAAAACAAGAGGTCACAATTTGTTGGGGGAATAAAGATACATCAGTACAAAGGAAAACATGGCAAATTTACTCTACCTACAATCTCTAAGCAAACCTTTCTTCTTTTTGCATTTACACTAGTGAAACAAAACAGAGGGAGGGAGAGAGAGAGAGAGAGAGGGAGGTGAGAAAATAAAAATGTCCTTACCCCTAAGGAACCAGAAGACGATGCGATGAAAACTTTAATCACCATCGTTTTAGCCCTTAAATGAAGCGGATTGTATGTGTGTGTGTGTGTGTGTGTATATGTGGCTGTGTGTTGGAGCCGGTGTGGGAGGCGATTGGTGACTACAGAGGCTTTCCTTCGGGGTGGGGGGGAACGAAAGGGAAAGTGCTCCACAAACCAGGAGGGACTGAGAGCAACTGAGACAGAGAGAGAGAGAGAGAGACTGGCTGCTCAGTCCGGAAGCAGCCAAACTAACAGACCATTTCTCTCTTACACACACACACACAGAGAGAGAGAAAATGTCAGATTCCAAACAGCGCCTCCTATTCAGCTCCGACCTTTCACATTACACAGGAAATCACACCAATACATTGGGTAAAACAACACACACACACACACATCCTAATACAGTAACTGCTACAATATAAATTCAATAGCCTATTCACCCACTTTGTGTTATAAACCACACACACACACACACACACACTCAGGCTACTCATTGTTACCAGGGGGATGGATGACTGATGAGTTAGCTGGTTATACAGTAACCAGCCGGGGTTTGACTCCAATGTGAATCCGATGCTTGGTGCGGAGAATGGGGGCATGGAATCCATTCCCAAAACCTAAAGCTAAAGGGCCGAGGGGGTGAATCTCGCTTTTAAACGTCAAGTCATTTCTATCCCAGTGCCTTTGGTTTGGTCCTGTTTTGCCTTGGCTTGTACTGCGCACCAGGAATTTAATGTTGACGCTTGATCACTTCAATCCGCGGCTGCTTGCGGGGACGCTGCTCGGCTGCCGCATTTCGCCCACAAACAATACCGTCAATTCACTTTACAGCATATTCTGTGAAGCGCTTTGAGACGTCGAGAAGACGTGAAAAGCGCTACATCAAATGCGAGTATTATTATTATTATTTCAGCGCGTTGGGACGTCCTCCTGACCGTGAAAGGCGCTAAACAAGTGTCATTGTGTTGCTGTTGTTGATGCTGAGGCTCTCGCCATCCTCACAGCCACAGCCTCTTCACATTGCTGGGGGGGGGGGGGCAAGTCAGGCCTGTGATTGGCTCGAGCAGATTTGAAATTCGGATTTGGCCACATCTAAACTGTTCATGAGAGAAACTGCAGCCTGGGATTGTGACAATGTGCCTGTCTGCACAAGAGGTGAATGCCCTACATTATGATAACAATGCTTGCATTTTGCACAGAGCTTTTCACAACAGGGAGACATCCCAAAGCACTTCACGGGAATATAATCTGAAGCGCGGGTGACTGTGTTTTCTCGCAAGTACATCTCAAAAGATTAACAGACGCGCTAATTCCCCCGTCTGCCAGTTGAAACTCGAAATAAAATAATTGACTGTATACGCTGTTTATCACGCACCAAACGGTAGTTATCTTATGGATATATAAACACAAAGGGGGTAATCTAGAGGATATGAAATGATAGTTACAGAAGTATAGTCAGAGAAAGATATTGTATAATTTTGCACATCTATATAATAATCCCTCAAGAAAAAAAACAATTATAAATTGGTCATTTCAACATTTGTGGGTCACTGCTAGGTGCAAGTGGCTGCTGCGTTTTGCCCACAAATATACAAGCACTTGCCTTTACAGTGTATCACTGTGAAAAGCTTTGAGACGATTAGAAGACGTGATGAGGCGTTGTATAAAATACAAGTAGTATTATTATTATCTGCTTTACCACTGTCAAAGAGACACACACGCCAAGCATGTAGTAATATCATCCAACCTGTCTCGACTAAAATACTTCTCGTTCATTTAACAATTTTCCTCTTAAGAATTTTAGCGATGTCACGTGAAAACAAATTACTTTTAAAAACATCTTGTTTCATCTCACTTCAAAAATATCTCGATTCAAATTTTAAAATACTGTCAAGCTCGCAATACATTTAAATATCGAGGATATTCTCCCAGTGGTTCAAATGGATAAACATGGTATTCACCAACAGACAAGAGCATTTATCTTAAAATGTGGATGACCAGAATAATGGCAAAGATGAAACATTTAATATAACATCTCCAATAAAACACACAACATCTGCCAAGCTTAATTACTATGTGTCACATTTTTTTTCTGTAAAATATTCAACTAATCGGAAGTGATATGTGGAGAGAATTCTGGTGTTATGCCACCATTTGGCATATAAAAGTCTTCATTTCAAATCAAGTGCACAGCCACCCTCTGCTGGATGGGTGTAGAAATACATTGAATGAAAAGCCAGGGATGGGAGAGCCAGACCAGCCATGTCAGAAGAGATTGCTCCTTTCGTTTTATTGATTTTATTGCTATGACGCTAAAATGCAAGTTAAATATGGCTGCCATAATATGAACCACCGTGAGTTGGATCTCATGGATACCATAACATTTTTGCTAGCGTTTGAATACATGACCTTTTTTTTCACAAACATAAATGCTATGAGTGACATAACCTTATCACCCATCATATTATTGTCCTCCTCCACTTAGAAAGGAACACAAATAGTACCTCATTAAATGCAAGTGGTTAGGGTATCTATTTTGTGAAAACAAATAATATGCCGTGCTGAACCAGCAAAGTTGAGAAAGAGATTTCTTTGGATCTTACTGGATGTGAGTACACCTGGCACAAGATCACAAAGTGAAATGACAAGGAATCATTCAGAAAATTACTTTCAGGTTTTAACCAGACTGTCAGTATCAAGCCTCTTGTGGAAGCAAGTCACTTTCACCGAAGAAGAAAATCAGAGGAAAAGTCAATCTCGGTTGCTACCATACTCCATCCAGTGGACAGTTAGAGAATGATATTGGAAAAGATATTGTGAGATTCTTCAGTACAGCAGGAGAATAATAAGTAATGGCAACTTTGCAACACTCGTAAATTTTCACATCACTTTTCTAGCTAGGATTCCCCTTGAGGAAAGTCTCATCCTTGAAAGACCACAAGAATTTGAACCTAGAACTACGTCTAAAGTCTGGTGCTCAAATGACTGATGTGTCTACAATGTCGTAAGTGAGAAATCTACTTCAAGAGTTGGTTTCTATAAAGTTCACCCTCTATGATTAGAGCTCATCACATATAAGGTATACCAAAAGTGATATTTAATATAATTTTTTGTGTGAAACAAAATGCACTGACTGACTTCTGACCGACTTTCTATACACTAAGCCACCGCGATTTATTATCTGAAGTATTTATTTTATATCTTTTATACATAAACCTCCATAAGGAGAGGAAATAACACCACTTGGGAACTCCCTCCGTGCATTCTTTCTTTGTAAGGAGCAAATAATGGGCACTCAAGCAGGGCTGGTATGCGACATAGCACTTCAAGTGTAATTACCTCACTGTGTTCTGCTGCGCTTCACACAATGAGTATTTTTTTCATGAATCTAAATATGAACTTTTACCCATTCCTGCGCAGAGGAAAGGGGGAATTGGGGCCCCTTGCTTAAAACTCAGGGAGCTACAGATTACAGCATGGAAACAAGGAAGAGACAAAAAAAAAGCTTGGCCATGGCTTTTGCTGCAGGAAAACATTCCCACCTGATGTATCTTAACATTATTTCTGGGTAACCTGGCCCTATTGTCACAGCCACTCTTAACATTTTTGCATCCCTCTCAGTTAGGAACGCAGAATAGTCTAATAGTTAATAGATGGTGCAGAAGCAGGATGACCATATTTTGTCAATGAAATCCAAGGACACTTTTTTTTTAAAAATGAACTCAACACAGTTCCTGATGCTGCCAGTAACTGAGAAACTTGTAGGATTAGTGGTTGTATTTCGCATCTGTTTTAGAATGTTATCGTTCTTGCTCAGTTCATTGCTGAACACTCAAGACAGGGCAAATTGGACCAGGGACACATTACCTTATTCAGAGCGGAGCAGGGGCTGAAGGGAGAGGTCGAGCGTATGACGTCACATACTGGACTGTCAGGGACTGTCCCCAGAATCACACAAGTATGGTCACCCTACTCTAAAGTGCCACCCAATTTGTCAGGAGGAAGGTTACATCTGTGCAAATAGTTTATTCTCCAGTCCCCCAGATAATCTGGTTAATCTTGGCAAAGGAAAATTTAAGTGATAGTGGAATACAGTACATACACAGATCTGGTGGTGAAGAATCTGTAGGTACTGAGTCTCTATTAAAAGATATTCTAAATTTACTTTAGCTGATGCGCTGCAGATAAATATGATTTTGTTTCATGCACTCACAGCAAAATAATCTATAAATTCCTAAATAATAAAGTAGCTCAGAGCAAAATTCTAATATGTTCTATCATGTTCACTGGTTTACAAAGCTGGATGTGACTGCCTAGAGTCATTAAACATTTCCCATACAATAGAGGCCTGTTTCTTCCACTGTGGTCTGCACCTTAGAAGGATGTTTCCTCTCTGTTTTTTGTCTACACAACATGCTTGCAGTTCATTGTAGATCTGCAACTTTAGCATTTTCAGCATTGAAACTAACTCTTCTTGGCAAAGAAATACCATGTTCTGTTATCAATTACAAATATATTACATTGTTCTCCTCATCTGTTATTGGGTTTCAGCCTGGTTCGATTGGTAGCAATCTCATGTGTGAATCAGAAGGCTGTGGACTGAAGTCCCACATGGGGACATTGAGCTGATAGTGGAGGTTGACTTCCCAGTTCAATGCTGGCACAGCATTAGCAGAGGTGGCTTCCTTCAGATGAGACATTAAAACCAAAGACCCAGTTGCCTGTTCAAGTCAACAAAAGATGTCATGGCATTATTCAAAAAGAGATAGCAATTTCTCACAGTGTCCTGATCTGCAATGCCCCAGAGAGAAAACAAATGGACATTCAATTCATGACTGTTTGTGGGACACAATTTGGTGCAAATTTGGCTCTGTGTTGCCTTACAAATACAGTAACTGAACTTTACCAAAAACTCTGTGAACCACTTTGAGATCTTTCAACGTTATATGTGACTCAGTGACTGCCTTAGAAAGGAACGAGGTGGAAGAAGGACTAAAAACCGAATCTATCTGGTTAGAAATGAGGAATAAAAAAGGTGCAGTTACACTGTTAGGGGTATACTATAGACCACCAAATAGTGGGGAGGAGATAGACAAGCAGATCTGCAAGCATATCACGGAGAAATGCAGAGCTAATAGAGTAGTGATAATGGGTGACTTCAACCATCCCAACATAGACTGGCAGAATAGTAGAGTAAAGGGCAAGGAGGGAGAAGAATTCCTGAAGTGTGTGCAGGACAACTTTCTTGATCAGTATGTTTCCAGTCCAATGAGGAAAGAAGCATTGCTGGATCTAGTTTTGGCAAATGAGGTAGGGCAAGTTCAACAGGTTTCTGTAGGTGAGCACCTAGGAAATAATGATCACAATATTGTTACATTCAGAATAATTATGGAAAGGGATAAGGAACGATCACAGGTGAGGACACTCAACTGGAAAAGGGCTAATTTCAATGAGTTGAGGTGGGACCCAGCCAAGGTGGATTGGAAAGAAAAATTGGCAGGTAAGACAACTAACAAGCAGTGGGCAGTGTTCAAAGAGGAGATAGTTCAGGCACAGGTCAAAAACATCCCCACAAAGGTGAAATGTAAGGCATCCAAACCTCCCTGGATGACTAAGGAAATCGGGGCCAAAATAAACCAAAAAAAAGAGGCTTATGATAAGTGTCAGGCTCAAAATTCAGAAGGGAACCAAGCAGAATATAGGAAGTGTAGGATAGAACTTAAAAAGGAAGTTAGAGGGGCAAAGAGACTGCATGAGAAACAATTAGCGAGTAAGATTAAGGGGAACCCTAAGGTTTTTTACCAACATATTAAGAGTAAAAGGTTGGTCAAGGATAGGGTGGGGCCAATTAGGGACCTAGGAGGAAATCTCATTGTGGAGGCAGAGGGCATGGCTGATGTACTGAATGAGTACTTCGCCTCTGTCTTCACAAAAGAAAAGGATACAGCCAATGCCATGGTATTGGAGGAGAGGGTAGGAGAAATGGATAGAATAATTATAACCAGAGAGGAAGTTCTAAAAAGGTTGACGTCACTCAAGGTGGATAAGTCACCTGGTCCGGATGGGATGCACTCTAGGTTACTAAGTGAGGCACGGGAGCAAATAGCAGGGACTCTGGCCACGATCTTTCAATCTTCCTTGGACACAGGGGTCGTGCCAGAGGACTGGAGGATAGCTAATGTTACTCCCTTGTATAAAAAGGGGCAGAAGGACAAGCCTGGTAACTACAGACCAGTCAGTCTAACGTCGGTAGTGGGCAAACTTCTAGAGTCCATAATCAGGGACAAGGTAGATCTTCACTTAGAAAGATATAGGCTAATAAAGGACAGTCAACATGGATTTGTTAAAGGCAAATCTCGCCTGACAAATCTGATAGAATTTTTTGATGAGGTAACGGAATGGGTGGATAATGGTAGCGCAGTTGATGTAGTTTACATGGACTTTCAAAAGGCATTTGACAAAGTGCCACATGAGAGACTTATTAGGAAATTAAAGGCCCATGGCGTAAAAGGGACAGTGGCAGCGTGGATCCACAACTGGCTGCGAGACAGAAAGCAGAGAGTTGTAGTGAGCGGCTGTTTTTCAGAATGGAGGGAAGTGAGCAGTGGTGTGCCACAGGGATCAGTTTTGGGACCATTGCTCTTTGTAATCTACATCAATGATCTGGACTTGGGTGTACGGAGTACAGTTTCCAAGTTTCCAAGTTAGGGAGAATAGTAAATAGTGAGGAGGATAGTAGCCATCTGCAAGAGGATATAAACAAATTGGTAAAGTGGGCAGACACATGGCAGATGAAGTTTAATGCAGAGAAGTGTGAGGTGATGCATTTTGGGAGAAGAAATGAAGGGAGGCAATATAGGCTAGATAGTACAATTTTAAATGGTGTGAAGGAACAGAGAGACCTGGGGATTTGTGTTAGTGACTCGTTGTAGGTGGCAGGACAGGTAGACAAGGCTGTTAAGAAGGCATATGGGATACTAGGCTTTATAAATAGGGGTATAGAGTACAAAAGTCAGGAAGTGCTGACTAACCTCTATAAGACTTTGGTGAGGCCTCAGCTGGAATACTGTGTTCAATTCTGGTCACCACACTACAGAAAGGATGTGAAGACTTTGGAAAGGGTACAAAGAAGATTTACTAGGATGGTGCCAGGATTGAGGGACTTCAGCTATGAGGAGAGGCTAGATAGGCTAGGGTTATTCTCTCTGGAGCAGAGAAGATTGAGGGGAGACCTAATAGAGGTTTATAAGATCATGAGGGGTTTCGACAGGGCAAATAGAGAAAAACTATTTCCACTCGTGGGCGAATCTGTGACTCGTAGTCACAGATTTAAAATAGTTTCAAGGCGAAGTAGAGGGGAGCTGAGGAGAAATTTTTTCACTCAGCGAGTTGTTCGAATCTGGAATGCATTGCCTGAAAAGGTGGTGGAGGCTGATTCGATAACAACTTTTAAAAGGGAATTAGATCTTTATTTAAGGAGAACAGGTCTATTAGGCTATGGGGAGCGGGCAGGTCAGTGGGATTGAATCGCTCTTTTCAAAGAGCCGGCACAGACTAGATGGGCCGAATGGCCTCCTTTTGTGCCGTAAAATTCTATGAATCTATGTGCTTTATCAAATGAAGATTATTATTTAAATTCATAGAAGATTCAATTAAACAATTTGGTTTAAGAATGAGGCTAATATTTTAAGTAATAAAAATGTAACAGTGTCAAGAATATTTTGAGGGGACAGAAATCTAGCCATGCTCAATATTTTCCTGCGGTTTTGAAAGGCTTAAAATGACAGTCAGTCCATACAAAATCCATGAAGCAAAATATGTGGATTTGCATTATAAAGAGTTAACTCTTGGTGACATGATCTGCAGACATGGGATCAATTTCCATATCTTTGCAGATGACACCCAACTCTAACTTTCTGTCTCCATTGTCGATTCAATGGAGGCAGAAATGTCAGGCTGTCCTGACAGACTGCCTGTCAGACACCAACAACAACAACAAAATTACGCTTATAGAGCACCTTTCACATCTGGAGGACAACCCAAGGCGCTGAGATGAGATCAAGTCCTAGATGAGAGCTAACTTTCTACAGTTGAATGTCAACAAGACCAAGGCCATCCTGATTGGCTGGCACCACACCTCCACACCTCAGGCACTGGCAACATCGACCTCCATGGATGCACATTCCACCCTACTTCTTAACCCCTACCAACCTGTTTATTCCTTCCACTCGGAGGGGTCCGGCCTGTTCCTTGTCCCCCTACCCACCCGCCACTCTGCCCCCAACCTTTTGAATTGCATCCTGCAATCCTTCCGTCGGTCTAGTTTCCTTCAAGTCCCACCTCAAGACCCTTCTTTTCGACAGTGCTATCGGTCACCCCCCCTTGCTCTCCCTTCCCTCCACCCTCCCCAATCCCGATCCCAGCTCAGGTCCAAAACATCGACTTTCTAGCACCTGGGACATCCTCCCAACTTGAAAAGTGCTTTACAAATGTAATTTTTTCATTGTTGTTGTTGTTAAGTCTCCAAAAATCCTAATTCAGTAATAATTGGAATTTATTTCCTTTATATGTTTTATACTACAGTATTCACTTGGTTTGAATTGAACAGCTTGCATAAAGAGAAGGAAAGTGTGCAAAATGTTACTAACAAGCCATTGGTTCTTGTTTTTTGCCTTTATGAGAACTTTGCTACCTGAAGTAATTTGTTCATGTCTAGGCACCCCAATCTACTCCTCCCATGAAGTCTTGTAATTCCTGCTTGCATTAGAAATGTTTTCAGACTGAATACTGTTTACATGGGATCTTTTATTTCTCTCAATTAAAACAATCTATCATGGCTACATGAATATTTAACAACAAGAACAAATTACGCTTGTAGTGCCTTTCATGTTGGGAAGATGTCCCAAGGCACTGGACAATCAGTGTTTCGGAGCTGAGCTGGGGTTCAGAATGACAGGGGTGGGAGGAGGGTGATCGAAGGCACGGTCGAAGGAGGGTCTTGAAGGAAGCCAGAGAGTGACTGCAGGATGGAGTTCCAGAAGATGGGGACAGAGTGGCTGAAGGCCTTCTCGCCAATGCTGGCGCCGAGGTGATGGGGGAATGTGAAACAGGCCAGAGCTCACTGAGTGGAGGGAGCAGGCAGGTTGGCAGGGGGTTAGGACGTTGAAGAGACAGGGAGGAGCAAGGCTATAAAGGATTTTGAAGGTGATGACCAAAACATAAACAAATATCTCAATGTTCTGAATCAATGTTTGGGTAATGTACTAGTAAATTCCAGAGATACATTTACATGACTCACTTGTTTGACATCACTTGTTTGTTTTTCTTTTGTAATGTATAAAATACCATTTATTGGGCTTATGATAGATATAGAAGTGACAGCCTGGCTCGGGTGATAGCACTCTTGTCTCTGATTCAGAAGGTTGTGGGTTCAAGCCTCACATTGAGACTCACAGGCCAGACCGCATTCAGAGTCAGAACAACAATAAACAACAACAAAATTGCACTTATATAGTGCCTTTCACATCAGAAGGGAGCTCCTCTCCTCCCCTGGATAAAATTAGACATGTACTTCATGACTGTTTGTGGGACACTACTGTGTGGAAATTGGCTGCCACATTTGCCTATAAAATACAGTCATAAAACTTTACAGTAAATCCTGTGAATGTGTTCTAGTCATCTTTCTGACATGAGAAGAGTTATATCATATGCGAGGATTATTACTGAAGTAAATCTGGATCCAGGTGAAATGTTACCCTTATAAAATATTACAAAAATATAATTTATATCTTGCTCTTCCTTTTCTTTATCCCCTCACCACCCCAGTTACATAGTTGTGATAGACTATTTGACTACTGGCCAAGTTCAAACCTGTTCTCTGCAGTGAACACATGGATAACATGGATAACAATTAGGAACCAGAATCCTGGCATGTCGATGGCATAGACAATTGTAGCACTGCTAAAATCAGCCAATATATTAAGGACCATAATTCAAACTCGCAACCATCTAATGTATACCTTGTTGCTGTATGTGATACAACTTATATGATCAGCTGATTATTATTCTAAATTTGCAATTTGTCACTCGTGAATTCTTTCAACTTTATATCCTATATTGCCAGCTGTGGAATAGTATTGGTCACTCAGATACAATTCGTTTAAAAGCATCATCACTTCACTCCCATACTGTGCTAAAAAAAATTAAACAAAAAAAAATGCAGTTGATTATATTTAAATTATCAGGAGATGTTAAGTACATCAAATAATAATGACTAAAGCTGACTTTGGGAATTGAATGGCATACCTTATGGAGGGCAACAAATAATTTGATGAGAACAATCGACTACTGTAGTTGTAATTCAAAAGAGGCAGCAGCTAAAACCTTTGGTGCTCTATTGGGCTTGTCTGGCTTCTTCTCTTGCTCTGCCAACACACAATGTAGAGTTGATAATCATTGTAAAAGACAAAGCGACAGACCACATTTGCAAAGGAAAGTTAATGAGCTGCAGTGGATTTAGGTCTAAGGTCTGTTGCTTGACTAGTTTGGAAATGACCCTTGCCCCAGTAGGGTCCCCAACAACAGGCTCAAAAATAGGTGAACAAAAGTGGTGACTTATATATGCGGAGGAGAACCCTACTGCAGGGAAAGACTGAGTGTATGGCTTTCTCAGAAACAACTTTAAACAAGACAAACCTTTATTCCGCTAGTGTGCCTGCAATGAAAGAACTTAAACACCGCACCAAGTAGCAAGAAAACTGCTGTCTGATCACCAAGGCATAGTTAAAATCTGTGTCTGGGAGCAAGCGGGTGTTCAAAAAGAGGATTAGAATATTTCTAAGGAGGTTGTACAACAGGGATGTTGCAAAACACTCATTTCAATTTTATGTTGTGAAATTCTCCAGAATCTTTCATTTTTTTTCTTAGATTTGTAATTCTAGTGGAGTACTTTTCTGCATGCATGTATTTATATATACAGTATATGTATATTATATATATATAAAATATATATAGATATAGATATATATATAGACATAGGCATAGGCAAATGGAGCAAGAATGCCTTAGTGGACTGAGTACAACTCTTAACTCAATCGGATCACTGCGGGTTCAGGTCTTGGGACTTTGGACTTGCAAGTCTAGGCTGGCTCTCCAGGGCAGCGATTGTGTGCTGCATTGTTGAATGTGCCATCTTTCACTTGCGCTGTTAAATTAAAGCCCCACCTTCTTGTATAAGTGGACATTAAAGATCCCATGGCACTATTCAAAGAAATAGGGGAGTTTCTCCTGGTACCTCGGCCTACAAGCCTACTTTAAAAATATAACAATCACTACATGTTGGTGTTGCATTTGCCATGAGTTCTGAAGGGTATTCTGAGAAGGAATGATTTCTTACATTCCAAACTTTTTAATTATCATCAAAAAAATTATTCCTGATCTAATGTATTCCAGTTCCATAAGTCATATCATCTTTGAAGGTAAATTCTGTAAGCCTACTATTACCACCAAAGAGAAACCAGCAAGTTGCTGAAGAAAAATAGATTGGCAAAATTGATTAATCTACTTAGTATGTTCAATTTATAATTTCACATACTTTCCCAACAGGCATAATAATAATTATAATAATAATAATGCTTGCATTTGATATAGCACTTTTCACATCTTCTATATGTCTCAAAGCATTCACGGAATATACTATAAAGTGAATTGATTGTATATTTGTGGGCGAAAACATGAGTATACGGTTGAAATTGTCAGTCAAGTATTCACAGTGTGTGTTTACATCTTTTCTTAACTACAGCGTTCAATGTTTCACACAAAGTGTTGATCTCATTGAACACCAGTGGTCCATGTTATCATCCAGACATGATGTAATGACTTCTCACAAGTGGTCATATCACAATCCAAGCACCTGGCGAATGCTTCCTCAAATTTTTTAACCCTCGCTTCTCATGTAGCAGATTCAATCCAGGTATGATTTCTCTCATTAATTTGTAGGATTGTTTTAAATGATATTCAAACTTTATTCAATACGAGTTATTTAATGTCTTTCTATTTTATGCGAAGGCCACCCGACTTGTCTGACTTTCAAGCGAGTCTGGCTCAATCAACAACTCTCTTAATTCTAAATCAGAAGGTTCTATGTTCAATTAACACATCACGACAATAAGTCATAATTTAGGTTGACACTCCAGTATGGTGCTGGGGAGCCTTGAAAGGAGATGTTAAACCGAGATGCCATCTGGCTTTTCAGATGGACTTTAATGATCCCTTGGCAGAAAACAAGAAGAAAACATCTTCTTGTGTCCTGGTTAATAATTCTACACGTGGGTTGCCATTCATTTCATATCTATTTGTGGCACTGTGTTTGCTTTTTTAAAAAAAAACTAATCTGTCTATATTACCTGTAAAGCGCTTTGAAATATTAAAATTTTATAGACACTATACCAAGTGAAAGAATTATTCCATGGATGGGGATATTTAATATTGTATGTTAACATTTGAAGAATCACAAACGTACTCCTTGTGACGCACCTGTATATAAAAATGTAAATGGATTGATTCAGCATTGTATTGGTGTACAGTGAAATTCATGCCAAGGGGCCTAAATTTAGAATGATGTACCACTAGAAATCCACTTCAGCCAAGCTTCTTGGTTTATTGACATAGTTTATTAATTGTACAGCATGCACAATTATATATTTTGTATGAAATGATTCCTTATCTACAAGGTACTAAAAACAAAGATTGAAATTGGTTTGTACATATCAATTCTTCAGAATTGAATGATCTGTCTTTATCAAATAATCTGTGCATTTCATATAATTTTATTATATACAATGAAAAAGTACCTAAATTTATTAAATTAAATATACTGTACTCAACATCACATAGTTAGAACTAAGAATGCCTCTGTATTTAAAAACTGTTTAATGTCAAACATATAACAGTATTGTAGTTACAAGGAAGAACTAACAACCTGTTCAGAATATAGCCATGTAGAATTAATGTTTCACTATGATGACCTAATTGTGTTTCCATTTGAAAAGAATTCCCAGCACAAAGTTCATTTGAACTTTACAAACTTTTCTTCTATTTTCCAACATAGTACAGTAATTCTTCTAGTGTTCTTTTAGCATATTTAGAGATCAGATGCAGTGTTCAGTTATAGAACAATCTCGGCACTAATAAATCTGCAAAGCAATGGACTTTTAAATTAAACATTGAACAGTTCAACTAATATTTAATATAGTGGTAGACTCAGGTTACTCAATTTCGATTGCTTGTCTGGATCAAAACAGTCAGCTTGTTTCAAACCTGGTGGTAACGGCTTAATTTAAATTCCTCAGTTCAGTTCAAGTACTTTATTGGTTTATAGTTTAATTAGTATTTGACACATTGGGTCTGCAATCCAATTTCTTCAAATTGGATTAAGTAATGTAATTTACTTAATAGAAAGGCCATAATTTTGCAGAAATCGTATTGTTTCTCCAAAGTGTTGGTACATCACCTGCATATTAATAGAATTAGGTTGCTGGTTCACAGGTGACAAAACAAATCTGCATTTTCAGCCACCTTTCTCTGAAATTGCTCAATTGTTGTTGAAATAATAAACTCCAGCTGTTAAAATTGGGAGCAAAAATTCTAACTTTTAATAATCCTCCCTACTATGTTTATTGAAATGGTAACTGAATACACGTTACAGTTAATAAAAAAACGTACAGTTTTGTAGCTCTATCTGCAAGGTGATAAATCAGATTTATACTCATTCTCAGAATTTAGGTGAGATTATGTTTTTAAATGGTTCCACTGTTGGAGAAAGTGTAAGCCATTAAATACTGCATTTGATTATTTTCCAATAAAACATGTTACAACCATGAACTAATATGAAGTTCATATGGAATTTAAAACGAAAAGTGCTTCCCAGCAGTGGAGGTGGTACCAAGATAGGAGGAAGGAGGCAAGGAGCTGGGAAGTGATAGGGTATATCAGAGATAGGGTTTGAAGTGGGATTTAAATATAGAGAGGGAACAAGGTTGTGTTTGTAGAAGTTGTGGTGTAATTATTGACTCGGTGACTGATAGTGATGTAGAGGGGGGGGCAGGGAAAAGCAATAGACCTGTGTTACCTGAGCATATTAAGAGGGCAGATGCATGGATTACGGGAGACAAGGGAGTTATACAGAGGAGTTAGGGTTGTAGACCTGTCTGTGAGGATACAGTTTATCTGTTCATATATAGGGAGCCAATGGGGGCCTAGTGAGGGTTGGTGTGATGGACTTCCATGGTTTGTTGTGGGTGACGAGGAGGACGGGAGAGTTTTTTGATTACTTGATCCTTGTGGATGGGGGGTATAATGAGGAATAGACAAGAAAATATAGGGAGATATAGTACATATAAAGCACAGGAGAAAAGTCAAACAGAAAGAAGAGAGTACAAGAGGTCAAATAAACTTTGAGGAGAACCAGAATTGGGCAAATTAAATCAGGGGAATATGAAAAGAGAAATATAGAATCCAGAGAAAGTGAACAAGAAGATAAGTACAACATTGAAGCAGAGGAATTAGTAAAGACCTTACACATGAGCGGAAAGTAAATTTATGGTGTAAAAAAAGTAAAGAAAATGCAGGAGGAAAAGGAGAAGCAGAAGGAAGAGTAAGGAGTGGCATCAACTGGGAGAACAATCAGATGTGGAAGAGAAATAAAAGGACCACAAAGAATGATAAAACAAGATTGAAAAAAAGAAGGAAGATGTTGCCTATTGCTTTAACGACATAAGTATCAATTGGATATGGAGGATGCAACTATAAAAGGATTCTGGGAAGAGTGACTTGCACATTTTGACAGAGGTTGATTTGTGGAGTTTGAATAAAAGACTGAGTGAATATACATTGTGTTTTGGATTAAATAACATTACAACTAAAGCATGGATGAGAATTTCAGTAACATATTGTGTGAGGTAGGAGCGGAGGCTGGCAATCTACCTCTAACTTATTATACGTTGCCACCCTCTGCTACTGGGTACTTTTCGTTAGGGCATGTGACTGGAGTACATAAGATATTAAAGTGACCAAAACAATCTATGTTACAGAAACTCCCAATTGTTCTAGCCTCCAATCGGGTTTTCATTTTTCCAATATGTGGATAATTACACCATGTGTTTACTTAGTAAACTTATTGTCAATTTGCAGTGAAAATTCATAAAGTGAATTAGATCTTAATTTCACTCTGTCTTATTGATTCAGTAACATCATTTTGGGCTCCTACTATGTTGAAGGAATAGGGTAATGTTATTTCAAAATGTATCATTTGAAATCTTCATTAATATTAGGTACTATATGACAAGGTTTTAATAACAACAACAACTTTGATTTAAATAGCGCCCTCCACGCCGAACGCTTCACAATAGGGGATCCTGGGACCGAGCCAGGGGCAGGGGGAGGAAGGTGACCGAAGGCGTTTTTGAAAAGAAAGGTCTTCAGGTGGGATCCGAAGCTGAAAAGAGAGGGAGAGAGGCAAAGGTAGTGAGGAAGGGAATTCCAGAGCCTCGGGGCATAGTGGCTGAAGGCACGGCCGCTGAGGGAGGAGCGGAGAATTCGGGGGACATGGAGGAGGCCAGACCCATTGGAGCGAAGGCAATGGGTGCTGGTTTGAGGAAAGAAGAGATCAGAGAGGTAGGGGGGTGCAGAGGAGTGGAGGGATTTGAAGACAAGGGTGAGGATCTTGAAGTCAATTCTCTTTGGGATAGGGAGCCAGTGAAGTCTGGCAAGGACCGGGCTAATGGGGGAGCAAAGTTTGGTGCGGGTGAGAACGCGGGCGGCAGAGTTCTGAATGAGCTGGACTCTGTGGATTGCGGTGGAGGGGAGACCGGCAAAGAGGGCATTTGAATAGTCCAGCCGAGAGGTGACAAAGGCGTGGATCAGGGTTTCAGCACCTTTTGGGATGAGGTATTGCCGGAGACGGGCAATCCGTCAGAGGTGGAAGGCGGTGCTGGTGAGGGACCGGATGTGAGGGAGGAAGGGCAGTTGGGGGTCGAAGGCAACCTGACGCCTAGGTTGCGCACAGGTTTGGAGAGTTTTAGGGACAGGCCGGGAAGGTGGAGGAGGTGAGAACCATGTGAATAGAGACGTTGATAAGAGCCAAAGAGTATGGCCTCCGTCTTGTCAACATTCAGCTGCATGAAATTTGTGCTCATCCAGCCCCTGATGTCTGGCTGACAGAACATCAGGGGACTGGGGGTCACAAAGTGAAGTGGAGAAATAGAGTTGGGTGTCATCAGCGTACATGTGGAAGTGTGCCCAAGGTCTGTGAATGACATCCCCAAGAGGGAGCACGTAGATGAGGAAGAGGAGGGGCACAAGGATGAATCCCTCAGATACCCCACAGGTAAGCAGGTGAGATCGAGAGGAAAAGCTGCTTGTGGAGATGTACTGCTGGCGGTTTGTGAGGTAGGACTCGAACCAGGGAGTGCGGTCCCACTGAGGTGGATGATGGAGGACAGGCGGTGGAGGAGGATGGCATGGTCGACCGTGTCGACTGTGGTAAACTTTTGAATAAATCACTTTTGCTGAATTTTGCTTATTCCTGAGTCAATTATATTTTATTAGTAAAATTCCTGTTGAGGTGAGAATTTGTAAGCATGATGTACAATTATGAATTCCCATATAACTAATTAATTGTAATGAATACATTAGGCATGTAAATAATCATGCTGTGTCTTTAATATCGCTCATTGAAAATATTCAGTGAATGATAAAACAGTGCTAACCCCCAGCATTATAATAACATTTACATTTTCTGGGATTCACCAAATATAAGAGCATCATAGTAATAATTCACGTCATTGAAAATTGAAATGTTTCTCGGGGAGACAATGAAAGCAATTATCATTTTGATTCAAAATGTACTGTAAAGCATTAGTCTTATTATAATCACCAAACTGATTTATTAAAAGCAACCATTCTCGCTAGTAACATGTAACTTGTTATGCTGCATGATGTCACGTCCAATTGTTACATGCTAAAACAGTTCTATTTAAATACTGTCACAATAATTCATACAATTTGAACAGAATATTATACAGCAAAATATTCATTTTGCATTTTAGTATAAATATTGCTGTGAGAGAATGATTAATTTACAATTGATATTTCCTGTAACTTGATAAATAGAGATACAGCTAAGTCAATGAGATTGTATGAGGATAATTCATTCTGTTAATTCTGCCTTTTCAAATTAACTGTAAATTTTTCAGGTGACAAAATGAATTTTTTTTCATTTTTCTGATGTTCTGAGTATTTTTCAAGTGTCCTGGCCAACATTCCCCCCGATAAGATTGATCATTCACATTATGGCATTTTGTGGGACATTGCTAAAGATCAATTAGCCACCAGGCTCACTTAATAATAATAATAATAATCCTTGCATTTGATGTAGCACCTTTTCTCATCTTCTAGACGTCGCAAAGCATTTAACAGAATATACTGTAAAGTGAATTGACTGTATATATGTGGGCGACATGTGGCCGATAATTGCGCCCAACACTCTCCCACAAACAGTCCTAAATTGAAATGATCAATTTATTAGGGATTATTATCAGGCATGTGGAGTAAGGAAATTTGCCCAAGATTTCGCCCTGCCTGGAATCGAACCTAGGTCTCTCACTTGCAAGGCGAGTGCTCTAACCACTGAGCTACGGACTCTATCTTTATAAAATAGTCAATAGATTTTATTATAATTCCTCTGAAGCTCTTTAAGACATTTTGACAACACCTACAAGGAATGTAAATACAAGGATTATTATTTTTATTCATTACTCTCTATGTATTTTGTATGTTTATTAATGGAAAGATAACAGGCTTTGCGAATGAGTATACACTAAGCTTCTCACAATAAGGCTAAACCACAAAAATAATTATGATACTAGAAGGTAATAAGAACTCTTACCAGGTGGCTGTTATAAAAGTTCAGGAGCCAAGGATAGCCAGGAATGCCACTACATTTGTTAAAGGATAAGGAATTTCTAATTCAGTCAAAGTTAATGTGACAACACGGTTTCATGAACTTGAAAATGTTATAGTGATTTGATTGCCAGGTATGTCAGTGAAAGGGATGTTTCTGTACTTAGCCAACACACACAACACACATTCCAATAAGGATCACTGAATAATGATGAAGGTTACAAATCCTGCCCATCCCTATTTGAGGATAATTAGGCAAATTACATGAACCCTTTCTTTACTGCTCCAAATGAAATCAATTCACTACGCGCAGACCAGTACCTTACCTCCTGGTCTGTCTCGTTCAGCACTATATACTATTTACCTGTTGAGTTATCAAGGCAGTAATGACCATTAGACTGTAGACATATGAAAAGGTTGGATGCTGACTTCAAAGTCCTCAGTTAACTTTTCAGTCCACTAAATGAAAGGTGGAAAATATTACTGCCCCATCTTTTCAAACTGATGGAAACTCGAGAATAATTCATCCCAAATGAGATGCTGCTAAAGCTTTGTAGCCTTCATACATATATATATCTTTATATATATATATATATATATATATAAACATTACACTGCTAGAAAGCTTTTACAGTACAATCAATTCACCATCACTTTATTTTGTCTTGAAAAGGGTGGTTTCAAATCAAGATGATGGGCTGAGCTCCTCTCTAAAATCAAGCAGGTTACAATGCTGATTTTTAAATATATATATATATACAAAAGATCTTGTATAACCCCAGCTGCACTCCTAGACGTTTACCTATCTGGAATGTAAGAAAGTCGGAAAGGAGGAAAGAAATATCATTAAACTCGTGTAGTTCCAACTGTAGTCGTGGTTCAAGACACAGATCACCTTTGCCTCCTAAAAGCCAGACCCCTTGTGTACCTGACTGACCAGGGTAGGTGTGTGTGTATGATCCATCCCCATACCAATAACAACCTGACGTTTACGCAAAAATAATGAGGTTAATCGATGCGTTGAGTTACAACTCCACATTCTTACCCCCAATATTCTCTGTGTAATCCTCCTCAAAAGCCTATCTTATCTTTTTTTTTTGGGGGGGGGGGGGGGGGGGGGGGGTACCAGACCCTTGGAAACATTTCGGGTCATGTTCATATACACTCAGATGTCTATCGCTGTACAGCAAACGCTATGTAAATGGGTCTTTTGTGTTTGCCAAACATAATGAAAACACATCGTCCGTAGTTTATTCTTGATGGTTTGGAGTTTATAGCTCGTTCCACGTGAAGAACACAGCGGGGCCGTGAGTGCGCTGTGCTCACGGGGTCAGTGGTGCAGTTCGGACCTTTGTTCCATTTATTTATTTTTGGTCGAGCTGAGATTTCACGGTCAAATCATTTTCATTCCCTCCTCCTTTCCTCCCCCTCCTCCTCCTCCTCCTCCATCGCGAATGGTGTCTAAACGCAATATTGGGGTTGTCTCATTCTTTTTCGATCTGTCCAAAGGATAGACTGTGTATATATATATATATATATATATATAATATATATCTCTGCCAAATGTATTATTTTTTTAAATGACGGGGGGTGGGGGGCAACACTGTTTTTAAAGAAATAACCCAAAGGAGACTTTATTTTTCTTAACACATTTGGCTTCAAAGGTGATTTGATTTTTCACGAAAGGTAAAGAAAGGAGTTAGTTGAATAACCAATCCCTTTGAGCCTTATGCATCGGTGAAACAAATATGGAGCTTTTTAAGCCATCAACTAAGTCTCGGTCATAGACAATATAGTATATATATATGTATATACTCTATTCAGTGGAATTTAATGCTCTTACATTAGTTGCTGGTTGAAATAAGTTTTTTTTTGTGAATAGAGGTTTCCGTGGGGTTTCTGCAATAACTTGAAAATGAAAATGCAAGCCGGTGCGATGTGAGACAGTGAGAGGTTGCAATTTCTTCCAGTTTGGTTGGATTTCAAAAATTAATAAGCAACCCAGCATTTGGCATGGAGAGATAAGATACATTTTTTTAAAAAAGAAACACATAAAAGTGAAGGGGGGGGGGAAAAAAAGAGAAAATGGTAGAAAATGGATTGTTTCCCAACCCGGGAAGGGGCGGGGTGGGATTTATTGCGTTGGTCGCATGGGGGGAGGGTCTGCTGCTGCTTCAACCCGTTGCAATTACCAGCGTTAAAATAAGATAAATTATTGCAATAACTGGATTTATATTTGTCCTGACGGTCAAGGGTCATTTATATTTTGGGAGATCACGTGACCCGGTCATATCCAACCAGGACCGGGGTATTAGCCTTTAATCAGATCTGGTTCGAACCGGTTTGGACAGATTACCATATTTCACTTGTAATTCGCGATGAATTATTTTCTGTTTCTCTCTGTCTCTCTCTATATTTTTTTTCGCGCGCGGGGGGGGGGGGGGGGGAGGTGAGAGAATAAAAAATCCATAAGGTTGTGATCAGACGATCGTGTCCTTTATGAAAGCTGCCACGAACCCTCTCTCCTCCTTCTTCTCCTCCTCCCTCTCTCCTCCCCCACCCCTCTCACCCACAAATCTCAAACCCCACTGTTTTGCACCGAGACCCAGAAATGAATACAGATAAATAAATTAAAAATATTTTTGGGGATAAAAAAAATCACATCGAGCAACGGTTGGCATTGGCTTGTTTTCAGCACAATCGCCTCTCACACTAACGTGCTGGCCCCGGGCTGAGGCTCCGCCCATCCCCCACTGTGATTGGACTCGGCGGCTCCCGTTTACCAATAGCCCGTTGGGTAGTGGCGAGCGATTGGTCCAGAGCCGCGTCCATCAAGGCCAGCAGCCAGCACGTTTGGTTGTTGGCTTCCCAGTGTGTGATTTCTGGGACTGGCCATTGGTGGTATTTAGTTGTGTGCAAAAAAGGGGGGAAAAGGGGGGAAAAAAAACACACTGTGGTTTTATTATTAACTGTTTGCAAGGAAACAATCGTCGCTCGGTTTTTTTTTCCCCCCACACTTTTTATTTTTTTTTGTACATTTTTTTTATTTGGGGGATCCATCAAGTAGCCATGCCCAAGAGAAAGGTACGTAAAATCTAGCGCCGTGTAGTTGTCGTGTTTAAAGTTAAAAGAGTGAAGGGAAAGAAGCATCGTCTGACATTGCCGCTGCTTGCTGTTCGCTGTTCTTTTCTTCCCCGCACCCCACCTCCCGTTAGTGAGTTAGTTAGTAAGGTGGTTGCTGTATCTCCCATGTCCATGCCGGACACAACAACCACCACTGTGTCCCACGGGCGCGAACAACACGCCACAAAACGCACACCCAAAACGCTTCGCTATGGTGCGCTCCCCCGCGCCATGATGTTTTATTCTGTAGGAGGGGGAGGGATAGGGGGTTGTTACAAGCGGTTGTGGAGTGGAAGCGAAAGAGAGGAGCCCGCGTTTCTTTGTTCTCGCTCCTTTTCTCTTCCAACCCCCCCACCTCCCTTCCTTCCCTAACCACCGTCGATGACTTGTTTTATTTAGCGCCAGATGTCGGCGCACTGCCCGGTTCCCGCCGTTAGGGGGCAAATGGCCGCGGAGGGAAAAAGGCGGGGAGAGAGAGCGGGAAATTGATTATTATTGTTGTTGTTGTTTTCAAATAATAAGACGTTTATAAATACATTAAAACCTAATGCCAGAACGGAGTTCGTGTTCAACAGAGCGAAGAGGCCATCTTCCGCTATCCCGCCCCCTTCTTTCCCCGTCACCCAAACATGAAACCGCTGCGTACTCGGGACGGGCTATCAGAAACACTAGGGGGGGGGGGGGCGCGTGGAAGGGAATGATTTGTACAAGATGCCAGTCGGGGTGTTGGTGATGGAGGTTATTTTGTGTGTAATTTAAGGATGCGGAGTGACGGCTTCCATGTTTTCGATATCGAGCTCGGTGTATAGACGGTTTGCGAAGCTGTCAGTTGCACTTCACTGGTCGCCCGTGCGTCTGGCGCTCATGACGGGCCCCGCTCGAGCCCCTGTGACCGTTATGTCTTTCGAATTGAAGCCCCCTCCCCCTCCAACTCACACACAAAAAAACGGCGGGAAGCTTGAAAGTACGTGCGACGTCATCGGCGGCGCGTCTGACGCGTGCCTTACGTTCCCGTGCGTGTGGCTCACTGCTGCTGTTTAAGAGATTTCTGTCTGTCTGTTTACCAGGGAATGTAATGTGCAAGTAATTGCGCACAGTTCAGTTCATTCTCCCCACGCCCCCATACACACAAAATCTCTATTGTTAAATAATAATTATTGTATTTGATATAGCGTCTTATCACGCTGCGAAGACCCATCAAAGTGCTTCACTGAATCCATTGTAAAGTGAATTGACTATATTTTGTTGGCGAAATGCGGCAGCCAATTACGCACAGCAGTGTCCCATGACAGTCGTGGATTGAGTGACTTTTTAATATATAACTAGCATCTAGTTATGAAAGAAAACAATGCTAAGGTGACATCAGTTTTTGATTGGATTCACTTAAAATGTATTTACAATGCTCCAACTCAATGAAAAACCCTATTAATTTTGGTAAAGATAATTGCAGCATCATTACAAATTATTTATTGCATATATTCAGACGTGCTTGCAAAAAAGTTGCTGTATCTACCACAATAAATCTTTGGGAAGACTTGTTGGAGTGGTGGGGGGTAGCCATGATTTAACATCTAGGGAGTGATGGTTTGAGAACTTGCCTTGGTTATATGTATGTTAGTTTGTGGCTGCTTCTCCTATCCAGCCATGAAGCTAAATAATATTGTGATTGAAAGTTTGCCACTTGAGGTGCTGCATATTCTTATTCTGCATATTCGTGTTGATGTTGAAGTCCTAGTAAGTTGTATTTAGTTATCCCTTGAGAGGTGGTTGCCTGAGTGGTGGGAAGTTCGGTGCTACCTTATCTTAACTAAAGTGAGGAATATTAGTGCTGTAGTTTTTTTTTAGGTGATAATTAATATCAAGCCAGTACAGGTACACATTCCACTTAGAATTTCCTGAGTGAAGTTGTCAAGATAGTGCCATGTTGCATGCAAATTTGTAATGTACTTGCACTCGCTTGGATCTGAGGACCAATGTTTGATTCCTTAAACATATTTTGCTTAGCCCCTTCTACAAATAAGCACATGGACTTTCATCCTTTCCTGAGATTAAACTTCAAAAATGAAACACTGCATGATTTCAGCGTCTTGGGACCTCCCCCTTGACGTGAAAGGTATTATACAATGTAATTTGTTGTTGTTGTTAACTTGCTGTCGACTCAGACTCTTTGTTGGCCAATTGATGCGCAGTCATTTTTAAATGGTATATCTCTACAAATTGGCAATGTTTGGTGTGATTAAAAGTTTTGAAACTGAGTGATCTTTGTCACTTCCCATGTGCTCGGTGTGTATTTTTATTTTAGACTGCTCTTTATAATAAAAATGCAAATGACCAAATAAAGGATTGTTTGATATACTAATTCATGTTAATGGCAACTACATTCACTTGAACTTGAGGATAAATTCTGCTGAGCATTTTCATGAATACCATAAAATTACTCGGGGTCAATAATGAGACACTATTCTAACTTAGGTCACAACAGGAGTTATATTCCTAAAATAGATAAACTAAATTGAGGTTGAGGTTCCAAATTACATTGTCTGGTGAACTATCTGGAAATTTTTATGGATTTTGTCTTTTCACATCGTTAATTCAATTAAAATCTCTAACCAATATAATTGTTTCTTGTTTTATCTTTCTAGGGTGAAACAGATGTAAAACAGGAGGTTTGTGAATTGATTTTACTTTTTCAATGAGACTAAAAATATGAGCTTTTGCAAATCATTTCTAATGTAAATGTGGATTGCACTTTAAGCAGTTATAAGATTGACATTTATTTTTCTTTTCTGAAGCCAAAAAGAAGGTCGGCCAGGTTGTCAGCTGTAAGTATCTTTATTTCTGTTGTATTTAATTTCATCAAAATCTAGATTGAATGGCAGAACATTGATTATATTAATCTTTGCAATATTGCAGAAACCTTCTCCCCCAAAACCAGAGCCTAAACAAAAGAAGGCACCAACTAAAGTAAGTGCGAATTCACTTTAGTAGTTCTATACCTCACATGAAAAAAAGTTTGATGCATAAATTGTGTACTTGTTTTGTCGTCACACAAGACTTGCTGTAAATTATTATTGATTATCTGTGTTTGAGTTTCAAGTTTCTGAAAAGGTTTGTATAGATAGCACTAATTCAGGACTATTGTTTTGTTTTTTCTCGCAAAAACTTCTTTTTTATTAGACCATTTTCCCCCTTCTAATGCCATCTCTACTCACTACTGAACTGTAATCTTGTCATTTTCTTTAGTTTTGCTTTTACGTGAAGCTTGTAATTTTATCAGTTTTCTTTTTCCTTCCACTTTTCCAGAAAAGGGGGTGGAATTGCAAAATAACAGTAGTTTCTGATGGATCATTTTCAGAAGGATAAATTAGCAGAGTTAGTTTGGCTATCTGAATTTGTGGACTAGACTTTAATAATCCTTGCATTTATGCAGTTGGTGTACAGGTTTGGCTTGCTGTGAAGAAATAATTTGCTTTTCTTGAATCAGCTCACAGTGGTTGAATTTGTGGAAGTGGTAACAGCTCTTGCCATAAAAAATGAGGGTAAACTTGAAGACATCACTGCGTTTGTTATTTTGGAAGAAGTAGGGTCCGTCAATATGGAAATTTTCCGATTTAGATATATCGTTGGGCTCATATCGAGATATACCAAAATATTGATATTTTCGGGGTTTTCGTACTGCGCGCGAGGTCAGGGCCTATCTCCTCAGGAGGTAAATATCTCTCTCTGTGTCTCTCACACTCATTCTCTCCATCTCTGTGTTTTTCTCTCTGTGTCTCTCTCCTCTCTCACCCCCCCCCCATATCTATCTATCTATCTATCTATCTATCTATCTATCTATCTATCTATCTATCTATCTATCTATCTATCTATCTATCTATCTATCTATCTATCTATCTATCTATCTATCTAATCTGTATATTATCACATCCCCCCCACCCCCACACACACACACCCCGCCGTCTCTCTCTCTCACCCCCCCCCCCCCCCCCCGCCGTCTCTCTCCCCCCTGCACCCCTTGCATACCTGTATATTGTATTCGAGGACTATGAATACAATATGGCGGCTTGCACCTCGGTCTGTGCATTGTCTATAGAGATGAGCATTCTGGGTCTTGTAGTTCAGTGCGCGCGCATTCTGTTTTTTTCGATATATCGACTTTTGCTATATCGATATTTTTGAAATGTCTATATCGACGTATCGATATGAAAATTATATCGGATATAACCGATATATCGATATATCGCTGGACCCTAGGAGGAAGGTTACCTATATTGATTGGAAATAGCATACTCGTACTAACATAGAGTAATTCTTCCCCAAAGGGACTTTTAGAAAATCAGGCAAGCCACTTTATCATAAATGGGGGAAGTATGGATAAATGCAGAATTGGTCTAATTTACTTTATTATCTGATACAATCATTCATAACATTCTCTCCAGCAGCTGAAGGGTTAAGGTCAGTAGGTTTTTTTTTGTATAGTGGGAAAACGTTATCTGCTGTCTGGATACTTCTACTTAGATTCTTCATTGCTTTGACTGGTTATGGATTTTACCTGCAAAAAGACTTGATGGCTATTATGAAGAACATCCCTCATATTCCTCAAGAAATAAATTCCACTTCTTTAAAATCAGCCAGAACTGGAATGCGGAGAAGACACTCAATGACACTCAAACTCAAATGTGTGGAATTAAATAAATAACGGCCACTCTGCCTGGTTTAGGCATTTTCATATATAATGGCATTGTGGAGTGTAGCTCAGTGGTTAGAGCATTCGCTTTACAAGCAGGAGACCTAGGGTTGATTCCAGACCTTGGGCAAGTTTCCCTACTTCACATGCCTGATAATAATCCCTCCGAATTTTTGGAGGGGTAATTTCAACCACGTTTCACCCACATAGATACAGTCAATTCACTTTACAGTATATTCTATGAAGTGCTTTGAGATGTCTAGAAGACGTGTAAAGCGCTATATGAAATGCAAGGATTATTATTTGATTGTTAGTGGTCAGAATAAAGTAATACGGTATCTTAAAAACTGCCAGATCAAACAGCAACTACAGTTGAATGTTTTCTAGCTAAAAAATCAGGATTATACAATAGACTTAATAAAGAGGGTGAAACTAGTCAGATCAATGGGAGATTTGTGTTAATTCAAATTCTTGTTTCACACACTTAAATAATAATAAATATAACTTAGTATAATGTAAGATGAATTTTTATTGTGTCAAAATTAGGATGATTTAGTGTCAAGTGTAGTGAAACCATGTGTATTTACAGCACTTCACAACCCGCTATGAGGTGAATGACTATTTGACCTGGAGCATTGTTGTTCAGGATACTGGGAGCAACTCCCTGTTCTTTCAACAGTGCCATGGGATCATTAAAATCCATCTCAACAGATCTTTGGTTTTACGTCTCCTCTGACAATGCAGAACTGTCCTGGAATGTTCCAACATGAGCTTCATCCACAGCCTTCTGATCTAAGGCAAGAATGACTAAATTGACACATGGTATTTGATTTAAAGGTTCACTTAGGTATAAAGGTGCTAGATTATAATGAAGCAAAGTACTTAGCCTTGTAGAATCAGAATGAATCTCCTCTGTAATTCTTTTGGAAAACACCTGTCTTTGCTGGGTGTTTTGAGATGTGAGGAGACTCTAATCAACTCTTTTTCATTATTCTGATGGAATTTAACCTTGAAGAACATGAAGAGTGTGCTCTAGCCTCAATGATAATATTGTTTACGTAGAACTTACTGCCATGAAGTGCATTTTGTTTAAAGTAGGCATTTTGTGTGCTGTACACACAATCTCAACTTGCATTTATATAGCATCCTACATGCCAGATGGTGTCTTGGAGCACACAGTCCTGGGATCCAATAGGCAACCCAAGACAGACTGCCAAGTATGTGTAAAATGAGTTTTGATCATGACATAAACGCAAATAAGTTCACAAGGTTATCAGTTTTGTTGGAAAGTTTTTAAATTGCTTGATTCTTGCTCCTTCAAACCAGCTTCTATTTAGTGATTCTGCAGGTTATCAATCAGTGTTAAGCATCACCAACTCACTTGGATCTTATCAATGAAGTTCATAATCTTCACTATTACACTATTACAATAGTTATCTATGTCCCTATGTAAGGTGCTACTTTCTTGACTTGTTGATTTACTTAGGAATTTTCATTGGAACTATATTTTCTATAACACAATTTAGTCATACGGTCTGGACTGCTTCATGCCACCCCACCCCCACCGCCCATTTCACGTGTTTGTAGAGGAAGTTTTCAACCTCTTTGTCCCCTTCTCTGGAACTGTCTTCCAAAATCTGTGTCTTTGGAATTGCGTTTTAACATTCTGAAGTGTTGTTAATCTACACTTTTTGCACTGTCAATTAGACTGACTGTAACACGCTGGATCTATTTTAACAGAAAGAGAAAGCAGCAAATGACAAGAAGGAGGATAATAAAAAAGCAACAGCAAAAGGAAAAAAGGGAGCGAAGGGCAAGGAGGAGACTAACCAGGAGGATACAAAGGAAGAAACTCCCTCTGAAAATGGAGAAGCCAAAAATGATGAGGTAACTGTAGGGTGAAAAGCAATGCCGTTAAGTAATCCTCTTAACTTGGCAGCTTGTCTCAATCCTGTTTTCTCATGATATTTTGAAACTCAGTACATGTATATGTAGTAATTGATTTTAATTAAAAATTTTACTATTTGAATAGTTTGAGATTATTACAGGAACCACCTCTCCACATTTGTTTGTTTGTAATCAAAAGAATTCCCCCTCCCAAAAAGAAACCGAAAACTATTTATAATTCTACAGCTGTTAAAGTAGACTCGTTTATAATTTGTTATATTTGCCAGTCAGTGGTTTGGAGGGGTTAAAATGCTTGTTTTCCTGCTGGCTTTTAGTTTACCTATCTTTGTGCATACTACTCTATTTATGTTTTAATTACACTCCAATTTGAATAATTTAATTGTCCTATGTCGTAGAAATGTATATTTTTTCATCCATTATTCAACATTTGACTAGTTTTTAGTTGGTTTATTTACATTTTTACACTACAGTGTTTTAGTTAGTCTGGATAAGCATAGCAACATATGGGTTGTGTAAGACATGGTTGTCTGTATTTTAATAATTAACAATACATTTTGGTGAAGGAAGCTTGGGTAGCAATATAAATTTCATGAGGATTTCACAGTATTTTCAAATACTCACTTGAGTTTTAAGTGAGGATTTTTGCTTTTAGGCAGAGAATAAATTGTACACCTGTTAAAACAGTGTAATTTTGTCCAAAGTTTACTTGATATTTCACATAGGATAGAATGATATGGTGCACAAGCGTAAGAAACCTTAGACAAAAAAAAAATTACGGTCCATTTAGTTCACCTTCCTGTCGATTGCATGCGCATATGTCCCGAACTCCCTATGTAACATAATGTTATTTCCTAAAAGAAAAATACGAATATAATGAAAACATTCAAACAATAAAATGTTTTCTAAACTAAACTGGTAGTGTGGCAGTTGTAAGTACAATCAAAGACCCTTAAAGACAACCCTTTCTTTTAATAAGTTTCTCTGTGTAATGTTTTGTTTCCATCTGTAACATTTTAGTTCTTTCAATCGCCGTTTATGTTCTAGGCACAGTCTGCTGAAAGCAGTGAAGAGAAAGAAGCCAAGACAGAGTAACTGCATCTGCCCGTCATCTCCATCAATGGCATCCATACCTCCATACTGTATTGTTAACAGAGAGGAATATTTTTATCAACTATTTTATAAATACAAGGTTTTTTTAGCATGAATTTAATTATGGAAACACCCACATCTCAAGATTATTTGGGGATATGAAAACCCTAAAAAATCATTGTTTTAACATTTTGTGATTGTTGTAGCTAGTGTGGTACGTGGGACAAGTAAATGGTGGTAGTTAATTGACTTCTGTCAAAATGTCTGTCTTGTGTCATTTTCAAAGGTCTGATATTTTAATTCACCGGGGTTTTTTTTTTGGTGTTAGGCTACTACAAGTGGGGAAGAATAAGCAGAAAGTTGTTGTCTATGTCAAAAACATTCCAGTGGTTTTGTGGATTAGTTTTGTAACCAGGTAAAATATTTTGGTGAAAAGAAATAAAAACATGGGGCCTGGAAATCTGATGTGAAAAATATTTTAATTTTGGATTTGTCATTTTTGTAAAGAAAATCTTTGCAAATCATGTAAAACTAGTTTCTAATGGAAAATGAACATCTCTTTTAAAGGGCAGATGGCTATGTGTACCCACTTCCTGTCAGAATTTTTGCTGGATTTACCTTAATAAAAAAAACTCCCCAAAGTTTCTCTACATGAAGTTGTATTGCTGATGCTATTTCATTTAATTGTTCATTCGATTTTCTGAATGAACAGTATAAAGGTCTAATCCAAGAATTCCCCATGAATGTGGAATCATCCATGGTGTATAAGGTGCTTGTATAGTAGATGCCGAACAAGCTCAAAAACCATACTTCACAGAGCAAAAACAGAGACTCATGATTTTATATTTCAGCATAGTACTGTACTTAGTTGTCTGCTACCCAAATTTCCTTTTCATCTTGCTTTTTTCTCTCTCTCCCCCTCCCCCCCCCACTCTGATTCAGAATTTGTTTTAAGAAGAGTTGTGTGGATCATCGTGATCTTGTTTCTATAGTGACTAGAAAAGCAAATATGAATTTCTATATATGATATTTCACAGAATAAATTTGAAACATCTAATTTAAATAATTAAAATGTGACTGCTTTTGAGCATCTGTTGAACAATGTTTGAACGATTATTAATCAAGTTTTTTTCAGGAGTTAATTACTGGAGTTTTAACTGGGAAGTAGTTTTCTATTTTAAATATGATTTATGCTTTACCCATTCCAGTATAAATTTTAGACAACGGGTTTATATTACAAAGCTGATACTTAAACTAAAAAATCTTTTGGTTTAACTGGTGTTTGGGCAATTTTTAGATGATGGTACTAAAAATCATGATGTGATTTTAAACTATATTTAATGCCTATCTGCGTCTTGCCAATTTATCACTGGCAAATTAATATAAACCACCATCTATATAACTATGGATAGCTTATTCATTAAAAAGCAAGCATCACAATAAGCAAGCCATCTTACCTTATTCTAGGATGGAAAAAGTTCAGATCAGCTATTTGGGGTTGTGATGTGAACTCAAACCAATCAAGATAAAACAGCAGATTTTGAGAGTACTACTACTAATTGAGTAGTTACTCTTAACACATTGAATATTCTGAGAAAACCTCTTGGTTACAGTTTAGAAATGGATACCAAAACGATCCATATATTATAATTATAATAATCCTTGCATTTGATATAGCACTTTTCACATCTTATCGACGTCTCAAACGCTTCACAGAATATACTGTACTGTAAAGTGAATTGACTATATTTGTGGGCGAATCGCGGCAGCCAATTGCACACAGCAGTGTCCCACAAACAATCGTGGATTGAAATGCATTTTTTTATTATTGTGTTTTTTGTTTTTTTGGGAGGGATTATTATTAGGCGTGTGGAGTAAGGAAACTTGCCCCAAGGTTCCGCCCTGACCTGCCTGGATTCGAACACAGGTCTCCCCAGCTTGCAAGACAAGTGCTCTAACAACTGAGTCACAGAAGCTCCACTTGCAGTAATATTTAGAATAAAATGAACTATATGTGTGTTCTTCTCTCCTTACCTTTTTATTAACAAATTACATTTATATAACTGCTTTCACATTGGAAGAATGTTTATTTAGATGACTGGGAGGTGCACCTATTAAAAAGGCCAAAGCGATGATAGGGGTGGACCAAATGTGATAACTCAACTGCTTACTCCTGATCTAAAAAGCCAGGATAGATCTGCTTGATATCTTGCAAAATCTTGTATTTAGATTTGAAATGATCAGATGCTTCTAATTTTGAAGAAAGTTCCAAGTATTTGTAAAACTTTGGGAAGAAACAAGTCCTATCCTGGGATTCTGATAGCAATTCTGGATAGATATCAGCCAGATTGAGGAGAAAGGGGGTAATAGAGGGAGAGAACTTTGAAAGAAGCTACTTTTCAGAATTGTCCTGCATACTCTTTTCTGCGTTACTGAGTAACACATTCTGTTGCTAAACTAAGTTAGCCAGCACCCTTACCGATCTCCAATTTCCCATCAAAAAGCTGACTGAAAATCATGACGCAGACGGGAATGTTACCTAAAATTTCTATTTTATCTGCATTGCAAATGATCTGCGAAAGTTCAAATTTGTGTTATGAAAAGTTGTTTCGCAGGTCTGAATATATCTGGCCAATAAACTATTGTTTAAAATAAAACAGAAGTCCCTGGGTTAACTCAACAGATCAAGCAGTATCTATGAAAAGAGGAATGTGAATGAACGTTTCAGGTCAATGACCTTTCGTCACCAGTGATACCTAAACAACTATAGTTTAGTTACTCTGGAGCAAGCTACCAATACATTAACCACTAGCCACATATGAATTGGGAATCTCCAGATGTGGATAAATTATATTTTGGATTAGTATATAAAATTAGTAATAGATACAGTCATTGGGTATGTGATCTAAATACTCATGTGTACTTTGACCTGTTTGCATTTGTTGGTAAAACAGTAAGACAAAAATCAACGTGAGCAAGTGTGTTTTGATTATTACGTGTGCTTCTTTGGGTCCTGTTTATTGATTTCTGATAAAAAGCTGTGTAGCAAGGGTGAAACCTATGGATCTGGCACATCTCGCCAACGAACAATAAAGAGAAGACCTACCCCTGCTCTCCATGCGGAACATGGATGTCCTTTACCCTTTGCCATGATGCCATGACTGATGAAGTCAAAAGTACTGCTCACAACTGCTGGACATAAACCTAGAAGTTTAACTAAAATGTGCTGCATCTGATCAATTCATGCCAGAATTGTAAACATTGGTAAAAGAAAAAGACTGCAAAAAAACAAGTTTTGCACTGAATGCTGCTAGATCTTTGTTAAGTAGATGTTTGTTAAGGAAATATCCATATAAACATAGATGTACAGTACATTTACCTGTATTGTGTGAGTATGTAAGACGTTTTCTACTAAAGTTAGCCACTCCCAATGGCCTCGCTTCCCAATGGACTGGCCTCACTCACTAAGGCATATCTTGCGACAGCCTAACCATACTTCGACTTCACTAAACTGCAACTTTGAATTCCACTACTTTGTAAACTACTTTGTCACTCCTACTGATGGGATGGGACTAATGGATAATGTCCTGACATGGTCTATAGTTGTCCTGTGTTGTATCCTAGAGCGATATGCAGTTTTGTTTTGACTGCTGCGATTTGTGCTCTTTGGGCAGAACCATGGGAAAGTAAGGAAGGTGCTTTGTAAAGCAGAACACAAACGTAGATGGACCTTGGTGCTTTGTGAAGCAGTGATTTTGACACTTGTGCTCTTGTAACTTATTGACTGGAGCCCTTCTACTTTTTTGCTCATATTGCTGCAAGAGTATGGAATTTTGGGTTCTTTGTGTGGTCTTGATGAACTGTAGGAAGGCACTATTGTTTGTTGTCTAAGGGAGGCTCACTGACAAAGTTTGAGAAACACTGCTCTAGAGAAATTTCTGATGGAAAATATATGGAATTTTATTTTAAAGTTCAACAGCATTAACAACAACAACAACTTTGATTTATATAGCGCCCTCCACGCCGGACGGCGTCTCAGAGCGCATTAGTTGTCAGCAGTTTGATTTAGTGGGCTAAGTCAGTCAATATGACCTTCAATAGGCATTTTTTCCATTAAGCCATTATAAGAATAATCCATGCATTTGACAGTACCTATAATATTGAAATGTCTCTTTTGCGGGAAATTGATGTTCAAGAATAGTAACCATTTGTACCCAAAGGCAACCATTTTGTGCACCCATGGTTTTACTCCAGAGAGGGTGAAGCCAATTCTGGTGGTTGCTAACCAATGAGGATGAGACATGGGCTCAGAAGGAGGAGTCTAGGCTTTGTAAAACTCTCAGCAAGAACCATCTCTTTGGTGTGCTCATTGCATGGAACAGGTGAGCACTTGACAGCAGTCACAATATCACAAAGGCCTTTGCGGGGAGCTCAGTGAGTATCAACATTACATGCTGAAGAATCCCTACCATTGGAAGCAGAGGACTCTGCCTACAGTTGACTTCAAGTTGGACTCTATCCAGAATCATTGTGTCTGACTGAGTAAAGTTCATGTGCTCAGAATTGACATAATGTAGGTTAAGGCAGAATTGGGAAAACACAACATGTGGCAGCATAATTGAGTGGGCATTACCAGAAGACAAGGGTAGTCTAGAACAGTGGTTCTCAACCATTTTAAGTAATGTACCCCTTGTTCATTTTCATCCTTATCGTGTACCCCCACTCGACCAGATACATACACACACCACCCCACTCATTCCACTTGCATTTTTATGACCAAGCTTTCATATAACAAAATAACTAGCACCTATAAAACGAGGGGAATAACAATTAAATATACAATTTGGAAGGCTATAAAACGCTAAATAATGAGCTAAATAAATCAATGCACCGCCATCTGTACCCCCTGGAAGTAATTTTGTACCCCCTGGGGTACATGTACCCCTGGTTGAGAATCGCTGGTCTAGAGCATGCTAACGCCTTGTGCAGTGCTGTTTTGCAGCCATGCATAATTTGGTTTGTCCCCTTAAAGGATGTGTGTGTATGACATTGTTGTAAATAAAATTATTTGCTTGAACTCTATTGGTTCCCCTTCTGCCATTCTTCAAGTTGTTCCTTGACAACATTACAACAACAACAAACCTACATTTGTATAACGCCTTTCACGTCAGGAGGAAAATCATTATAGTATGATTGTTAATCTCATCAATCAGAAGACAAGGTATGGTATCCATTCAATCAACCAAGCAGCCACAGCAGGTGGAAAATGTTTCAATCTAGCCATTGCCTGCCTTATACTCTTAATGATTTTCTTATCCTGCTCATTAAGAAGCTCGTGCAGTTGCAAATATGGTTCATTTCTATTTTGACAAAAGTTTGAAATTCAAATTCCTGTTGTCCTGGAGGAATTTATTCCAAGAATGCTCCTAATCTACAGGTGTCAAAATTCTATATTTCTCCTGGATCTTTATGAATTATATCCTTTCCATTCTGTATAACTCAAAAGGTATGAGGTCATCTCAGCTTCATTACCATCTAGTTCTGCCTCCTTGAATATTTTGTGTTAATCAATGTGAGTGCAGCTTGATCCTTAAGGAAAACGTTTAAAGGATAAGGAGTTTCAACCCGCTGTTGCATGTCTGCTCAGAATGGACATTTTGATAGATCTTTTTTTCTGTAACCCATCATACATCAAATGCTTCTTAGTCTCTGCTTGAGTTGTAACAAATAGTGTATCCTTTTATTTGTCCAGTCAACAATATTGTTTTTGAAGAGTGATTTGTCAAAAAGAATAAGTGTTATGTATATATACACACACACGGTATATTGTGTTTTTTTATATACAGTACAGTGTGTGTGTTTATAGATATCTATATATATATATAGATATATATAATAATAATCTTCACATTTGATATAGCCTTATGTTGTGGAAACATAAAAGTGCTTCATTTGCTGTGGAGTGTAAATATCACTCCTTGAATTAAAAACTATGGGTTCTTCTGCAGGAGAAAATTCATTTTCTATCTTGTGGATTTTCAAATCTCTGCAAAGGACAAATTACTGCAATTTAAGCATTATCAAAGATGATGCTTGATTCCACTAATATGGGAATGAGGAGCTAACCACTTCAGAGGATTGTACACTGTATCATGGTGAATGGAAGTGAGTCTTTATTGATGTGCTTCCTCTGGTCGATGTCATCCACAGACATGGGGTAATCTTCCACATGTATGGGGTTGATACACAAATCTACTTTGTCTCCTCTCGTACCAACTCCAGGTCTGGAGTTGGTGATGTTCCATCAGCTTATCTGGCAGACATCAAGGCCTGGGTGAGTGTAAACTGCTGCAGTGTAAACTTTCTGCAGCTGAATATGATGAGACAGAAGCCAGACTCCTTGGCTCCCGTCAACGTCTTCACTCCTCAACCTCCCTGGGCTTTCCCTCAGACTCACCGAACCAGCGTGCTACCTAGGTGTCCAGTTTGGCCCCCAGCTGTCCTTCCTGCCCCACGTCCGGTCTCTGACCAGGACCATCACCTTCCACCTCCATCACATTGCCCTCCTCTGACTGTATCAATTTCATGTTTCTCACACTCGTGTTCAACTCTATTCATTCGCTGCCACCTCCCTATCTCTCTGACCTCCTCACTCCCCAATCCACCACCAGGCGCCTCTGCTCGACTGGCACCGTCCTGCTTGTCTCTTGCACTCTCAGTCCCACCACTGGAGATTGTGCTTTCAGCCACCATGCCCACACTCAAACACTCTCCCTCAATCTTGACCCTCTCCTCTCTTTTCAAGTCCCACCTGAAAACTTTCATCTTCATCCATGCTTACGGCCATCTCTGACCACCCCTGCCCATCTCAGAGTCAGGCTCAGCCACTGTTAAGTGTGGAGGGTGTTGGTGGAAGGTATAATCACAATTATGTAGGTGACAATTTATTAGACGTTGTTTCTTGCTGATGAAAAAGATTTTTCTTAATGAAAATATTTCCCAGTAACATCCGATCATAGTTCCTCTTGTATCCCTTTGGATAATGAATAACCAAAACCCATTGGTTTAAATAGTCTGTGAAGCTCAACTAAATAGTTGCCTCTATTCGTACAATTTTGGAGCATCACTGCTAACTCATTTCTCAATACAAAAAAAGACACACTCATTCTCCCTGCTTGTATGTCTTCCTGTGTGACTCCGATCTACTTTCTAAGATTATTCACCTATATCCCCTATAAAGGAAACTGAAGAGAAATAACAAAACCACAAAGAAGCAAACATAAAAGTAATTGCAGAAGTTATTAAAATACTGTAACTTTTCTGTCCCAGCTGTAAACTATTGTCATGAAATTGTGTGAATTTTTATTTACTCCATTAATTGTACTTATCTTTATTACCTACAAGAAACTTGCTAGTAACACCACAAATTCAATTCACTGAAATCAAATCATGTGAATCCTTGAGGTACTGTACGTAGTGAAACATACTCAAACCTGTCTTCATCAACCTCTCAGCGGACTGCCAAAGTGGCCTTTACGTAACGGTGACTTCTGAGTAAGGGTTTGTTGGTGTGTGAAAGCACACTGAAAGGGCTGTCCCAGGATTGTTGTTAACGAGGTGGTTACTGAATGGAGATGATTGCTTGAACATGTTTGACTGTAAAACCACACATTTCTATATTGTAATAATGTGTCTTTGCAGGGGATTTACTGGGATAATGACCACAGCTGGTACTACATTTTCCTGTTTTGGAACATTCCCAATCAGCGCCAAAAAAGATGCTGATTTCTGGGCTCCCTATGGAATTGGTCATTGACGTTCCAGTATCACTTGGTCAGCTCTGTGGAGGGAGGAAATGTCTTAGGCAGGGCGAATGGTGGGTGGGAAGAAGAAAGAAATTAAAATTGTGGTTTTCCCGTAGAAAGGAGATTTGGAAAACTTATTTCACTTTCCTTTTCCGATGATAAGTTTAGATTTATGATCTGGTCCATTGATGAGTGAATTCATCGTCATTTATTGTGTGTGTGCGTGGTGTCCAGTGCACCAGTTAGTCTTCCATTTAATAATGTTTTAATTAGCACACAAGCAACAATGGAAGATCAAGGTTGAATTGAAGATCATATGTGATTCTGAATTGCTTTTGGATCCCCTAAAAATCAACGAGGGACCTCATATAAGTCTGTAATTGACTCTCTTGCCATCTGTTCTTTGTATGAAACATTTAGATTATTTTCTCCTTTGTTTCCATACACAAACATTGACTAAAGCTAAGGATCTTCAGTATTGCAGAACATTGACATATAATGTCACATTTGCCAATTGAGAATGGTCACCTCTTGCGGGAAGTGAAAGAATACAGGCAAATTTGCACACTCAGAATTGTAAAATCTGTACTTTTAAAAACCTGCAGCTTCATAGAATATACTTGTGTAAACATTAAAAACGATTGGAAATTAAATGTTCAAATATCTGGCAAAGGTTTTACATTATTTCCTTCCTTCTGGTCAGGTTGCTGTCAGACAGTCAACTCTTATCCAATGAGAGGATAATGAAACCTACCTATTAACAGCAGAGTTTTCGTTTTATTTGGTATTATTGAAAACAAAGTGAAATAACAAATAATATTGTTTTTCTTTTTAAGTAATAAAATCAGTGATCAAAGTGCTTTTTATTAAAAGACCATTGAATATGTGACTATTTGACGCCAAGTAAAGGTCAGGAGCTGAAGCCTTTTTTTAAAAGGCTTCTTGAAGAGTGAAGATTTACTTTAATAAATCTGAATCTAAATTAACCGAAGGAAATTTAACACCATTTAAAAAAAAGTTTTTTATAGTCTAGCCTGCAGAATATTAAATATCAACAACATTTATCAGCGATGTTTTACTTTACTTCAATAACAACTTGCATTTATATATCGGAGTGCGATTTTAAAGCCATACTAGCAGCAAGCCGATAACGCTAGCCGATAACTCACATTGTTATGCAAGTGCAGTATTTCGGCTTGCTGCTAGTAAAGTCGCGCGACTTTAAAATCGCGTTGCTGTTTTTTTCACCCGCTTGGCGTCCTCCATTTAAAAAAGAATTGCTGGACTGTAAACCTCAATCAGTAAAGGTAAGAAGCGCGAGAGAGTAGTTTTAACAATAAGTACCAATACAATATTCTGTTATTATCTGTTATTATTTTGTATGGTGTGTGTTAAAAGAACTTTGATTTTTTTGTGGTGGGTTTCCGGCCGCGGTTCGCCCGAATATCCAGCAAGCGCTTTAACCAGAAATGGCCAGGTCCCGTGGGTGCCGGATAAATGGGCTTTTACTGTATTTAGTCAAAAAATCTTGCTTTACATTATGTAGTATTTCAGGTGATGACTTACTAAGTGCATTATTATCATAACCACAATGGGAGATAAAATCTTCATCAGTGCAGATATCAGCCTCTCACTGTACTAGTTTCACCAGGACACTGGTACAAAACTACTCAATCGATAAAAAATCACATTTTGCAGAATTTACTTTCATAATTGAATTGAGAAGTATTATTTTCTGAGTGTTGCATCTGTTCTTACCGCAGAAATCAAACATTGTTTTCAGTTCACCTTAAGGCTTATCAATATCTCTTCATAAATGGATCCATGTGGTGGGAAAACATATATCATATGGACAGATGGTGCCTAATATTTTTTGTTACACTGTATCTGTAAATAAGCTTTAATGTTTTGAAAACATTCGTGTGGCACACTGTTGCTGTTTTATTGTCTACACTCTGACTTTTAATTTAGCGCGGGAAGCTTTTATTAATTTAGTGCTTTGATTTACTCCCTCAAAATTGCAGTGTCTCACAAACAGTCGAAGATTGAAGTAACTAGTTTATTATTTCTTTAAGGAATTATTACCGCCGGAAAAGCAATCCGCTGATCGATTAACAACTGGATCCCTACTTACTACTAGGTAAACATAGATCTGTGAAGTAAGGAAACTTGCCAACATTTCGCTCTGCCGAGGATCAAACCCAGGTCTCTCGCTTGCGAGGTGAATGCTCTTACCACTAAGCTACAGGACTCCATGTTATTAGTGAGGGAAGTGTGTTAAGCTTCCTTTAAATGGAAAACATTTCAGATTTAAACTATTTCCTTTTATCGTGCATCTGACATTTCAACTGATACGCTGTTCTCTAATGCCTTACAGCTAGATGAAGCAGTGTTGGGGGAGAAAGGAATGATAGCAATCATTAAGGACACTCGGGACAGACAAGTGACATTTACATTACATATATTCTACTCAAATAAATTTTTATTTATCGCTGTCTTGCATTGTTTTTTGAAGAATGTATTAAAACTGATACTGTCTTTTAAACAAACGTTTAGACCAAGACAAAAAGGACATTGAACTACAGCCAAAATAGTACCACCAGTTCATGGTGTAGAAAGGCTTAGTTGCGATGTTGTGCTGTTGTGTTAGGATTCTTTTCGTTCCTTAACAAAAAAAAACGTGTTTTGGAGCTTCCAGATTGCACCAGTCTTTTTGTCCTTAGAGATGTGGGTGTCTTCCACTGCAACGATTATCACGTCCGTTATGAAAACTCAAAAAAAGGACAGAAATTTAATTCTGATCACGATATACACAAAGCGTATGTTTCCATGAAGAACCACCATGTCTGACAAAACGCATTACATCACCCATCTGGAACAACTTGCTCCAGCAGCTGACTGGGAGCTTTAAGGAATAAGCGGCAAGGAATAAGTCATAATTAGACCTGTTTTTGCAAACGCTTCAAAATAGTTTTGGGAGTGGGGCCGGGGGAGTAGGAAGAAAACCAGAAAGACAAAAACTAAACTAGCAGCTGTGGAGATGGGAGGTAAATAGCAGAGAATTCTGCACCTTGTGAATCTATCTTTCCTTTAAAAAGCCTTAAAATCCCTTTTCATGCCTAGCTACTGAAGCCAATGATGCATGAAAAGCAAGCGTAGTGTCATGGCAATGGCAGATGGCTCAAAAAAAGCAGAAAGGTTCAGGCTGTTTGTGATGTTATTCATTTTTTTCTGTGGGAAGAACCACCTGCTGAGTAAAGGCCTGATCATTAAATAGCTTGAAAATGGGTTGTGCACCAATAGTATTTGAAAGGGAAAAATATTTTTTCCCAGAAGGAGGGGCTGCTCACTGCAGCTGAAATTTTACCCAAACGCTAATGTTCAAGGCGGCTGAGGTACTGCTTACTGAACCCTGATTAATGTTTTCCCAACAAAAGCTCCCATGAGGCGAGATCCAAAAGGGGGGTGGTGAGGGAGGGTCTGTGCTGTTTGTTAATAATCTGCAAACTAAATCTGACCACATTTGATGTTGGAAAGCTACAATAGCACAGTCCGATGCCCCCCTCTCTAAAAATCTTAAGATTGTTTATTTTTTTTGTCTCTTTCCTGGGGGATTATGCTGTGGAGGAGGTAGGATATAGCTGTCTGATCTGGTATTTCTGACAGTGTTTAGACAAAAGGTCTGCAGTGTCTGTGGAAGATAATCTGCCGGTGACAATCGTGCATCGATGTTGAGTCTTGTGGAATTTTTATGACTGTCAAATATTAACAAAGACTTTCCTTTTTTTGAATGCAGTGAGGGGGTTATCGTTTTACATGATGTGATTTAAGGCCAGTTTAAATGCCACAATTGTGGTTTCCCTATTTTAACAATGATTTCCCTTGTTATCAAACTCTATTTTCTATACACCTGAGTAAATGTGGTCCTTATTATGCAAACTGTGTGACAGGTAGGAGCGAGCACAACAAGGAAATTAATTCACTTTTGAGATCAAGGGTTGTTGTCAAAGGGGGTGTGGGGGTTGAGGGGGAAGGGGTGGTGGGTGAGAGGGCGTGTGTTGAAGGAGGGAGAGACAAAAAAGTGCATAATTCACAGGAGGCATAAAATCCTGCATTTTCAAGGACCCTTGAAGAGAAGCATACTTATTGAAATTGTGTTAAAGTAGCTTATTAAAACCACTCTGGTATACCACATCATGCAAGATTTAATTGGGGGTATCTATATCTTACTCTGAAATAATTTCTCTTAAGTTTTTATGTAGTAAAATTAACAATATGACGGAACTACTAGCTTCTTTTACATTCAATAATTCCAACCTTGAATACTGTACCATTATTTTAGGCCCAATACAACTGATTAAAAGCACAACACAAGGCTGTCCACACTCTTTAATAAGTGGTAATAATATTTACTAATAAACCTTGCATTTGATGTAGCAACTTATTACATTAGCAAAACACATCTCAAAGGCCATTAAAATAAAATTAAGTATTACTGTGAAATGTAACAATTGTGTATTTTAGATATCTTCATGCCAATGCCTGAAAATACATGATGCCTGCTCATGGTAGATTTGACTAAATGCATCAAAGCTCCACTTTGGGGTAATTGCCATATTCAAATTAAGCATAAATCCTTCAAGTTCAGTACAAGGAATCAGTGTCTGGGAATAAAATTCTGAGTAGAGAACATACACATCTATCACCTGTTTCAGCAAATTTGCCTGCAAATTTCTGACAATTTTTAACAGTTCTATTTTGATTCAATCTATTCTCATCCCTGCTTTGAGTTTAGTCCTTCTAATTTTGGCAGAGCTGCGTTTGTCGAAGGGGGATAGGGTCTATATGGCAGTATGGCTGGAGATTCTACTGAATCTCACTGCAATGGCATAGACAATTAGATCTGGGTATTATATATTTGAATCTACAACCTATTGGTGTGGTTAACTCCAGCACAATGCATCAATATGCTGGATATTTACAGAAGTTTCAATAACATGATCCACTTATTTAAAAATCAATGCTTAGATTCTTTGCTTATCTCAGTGGGAGAAATTAAATAGCTAAAGCTTTCAAATTAGCAACAAATAACCAAAGTGTGACAACGAATAATCTTTCCAAGATATGTTTGGCTATTTAAGAGATTCTAAGAGCTCTTAATGTAATGCACACTCTGAGGTCCACAAGGCTTCTCTCTTTCTAATCTGCGCATAACACTCCAGGGTGTATCCCTCCAGAGTGCATTCCATTCTGGATTTGGTGAAATTTCCATGAGTAGATGGTGTATATGTATGTGACACTCTCAGACTGTTTTATATATGTATAAGCAGGTGATGGGTTTCTGCTTGTGTCAGACTCCCAGCTGATCAAAATCATGGCTCTAATAAGCACATTGTTTACATTCAATTCCTATGCACTGCATCTCCAAAATACAAAGGCTATTCCATTTTTGTTCATTCACAAGATCACCCATTCCAGGTGTTGATCAACCCCTGGGTAAATAAGTATTTGTTTCAGATTTCCAGCATCTGTAGTATTTTGTGTTTTGTGAAATACTTGTTAATGTCTGTCCTAAAATTTCCATTCAGAAATAAATCCAGAACCATCCATTCAGATTTTCTATAGCTAAGGCAAACCAGCCAGGAAACTGCAATGTAGAATATGTAATTATATCTTGGAAGAATATCTTTACAGTACTTCATAGTGGTGAAAGTGTGGGGACACTATTAAGTAACAATGGCATTTTCCAAAATAGATTAAAAACATATTCTCATCTGTGATCTACTTATGCTATATATTACTTTACCATGTTAATGAGTGCTAGATATTTAAATTGTAAATAGATGAAATGCCAATTTTGATCATTAAATTATGACCTGGATCTAGTTTTTTTTAAAAAAAATTAGGATTCAGGACGTTTGGATCTCCATTGAGGTATCATGAGTTTTGAAAATCAGCTGTTCGGAATAACTGTAAAGCACAACAAATGTTATCTTTAGTTTTTTGAGTGTTTAAGCTGGAATCTTGTTTGATTTCTTCTTTTCAAACTGCAGGGAAATGTGGGTATGATATGGATTCAGACCACTATACTGACAGAGCAGCTTGGAAAATTGAATATTGTTTTCATATTTTGATATTTCACAATAATCTGCACAGTGACAAACTGGATTTGTTTGTGGGACTGCACTGTATCTTATTAATGGGACTAAGCTAAATGACCTATGTAGAAACTAATGCAAAATAGGGTATACACTTCATTAACTGTGAATCTCAATACAGTAGAATTGTAGGAACAAACGTATATCAGTACACAGGAAAGACTCCATTTTTATTTATAAGGCTGTTTAGAGATTGGGGTAATACACAGGAGTATTTGAGTGGCATGACAACACCGGCTTCTTTGAAATGAAATGTAATTGGTATTAATGTAGCAATAGAAAAATAATCCAAGTATCTCATCTTGTCTGAAAGTGGGGACAATTGCATCCTATAATTGAAATGAATGGTCATAATGTTGAAACACAAAGCACTGGCTGAATCACAAACAGATAGCAATATGAATTTTCCACACATATTGCTTTGTAGTTTCATTATTTAGGAGAATTTTCCGAACACTGTCCATTCCAATTTGTTTATACAAATATGTATCAGTTCTAACAGCATGTTTACTTGAATTATCATTGAGCACAATACAGTGAGAATATTTATTTAGCCTTTTTGGGAGCACTGCATTTCTCAATACACAGCAAAGCTCAATTTAATGAAACATTCTAGTGTTTTTATGCCTCCTGCAGGAGGTCCTGTTCATCACATGCTGTAATTTGTTACATTCCAGCCAATGCAAAGGTAAATGCATGAGGATGCTTTGTCACTGATTTAAACAAAAATGAGAAACACTGAAATGTTCAGCCAACAAAGACACACCTTTCATTTAATAACGTATAAAATCCAGTTAAGGGCATTGCTGGTCAAGTTGGGAACAGAAGGAGAGGGGTAACTTATATTGCCTTTTGGGGCATTTGATATGTTAGGTAGAGAGAAGGAATTTTGCTTTTTTGTCATTGGGATTTAGCCACTGAACGTAATTGGTGCTTTGCAGATTGTATCAGATTTGTAACACAATAGGTTGTGTTGTATGATCTTTAACAGCTAATGATTGTGAACTTGCTATCTTTGTGATGCCTTACTTATACCACATAACATCAATGATTCTCTATTGTACTCTATTGTATAAGTTTAAGGAAGGACTGATGTTGAACAAAAACAAATTTATAGGTGAAGCAACCTCACCTATAAATCGCTTCAGCCTCTAGGGTGCAAAGAAGGTTTACTAGAATGGTACCAGGATTGAGGGACTTCAGTTATGAGGAAAGGGTAGATAGGCTAGGTTTATTCTCTTTAGAACAGAGAAGGTTGAGAGGAGACCTAATAGAGGTTTGTAAAATCATGAGGGGGGGGGGGGGGGGATTCGACAGGGTGAATAAGGAAAAACTGTTTCCACTGGTGGGTGAATCTCTGACTCATGGTCACAGATTTAAAATAGTTTCAAAACGAAGCAGAGGGGAGCTGAGGAGAATTTTTTTCACTCGCCGGGTTGTTCGAATCTGGAATGCATTGCCTGAAAAGGTGGTAGAGGCCGATTCGATAACAGTTTTTAAAAGAGAATTAGATCTTTATTTAGGGAGAACAGGTCTGTTAAGTTATGGTGAGAGAGCTGGGCAGTGAGATTGAGTTGCTCTTTTCAAAGAGCTGGCACAGACTAGATGGGCTGAATGGCCTCCTTTTGTGCCGTAAAATTCTATGATTCTACGATTTAAATTGTACCTAGAAAATCTTCTGTTTGACTTTACCTATGGTCACCTCCCTCTTCTCTATTTCTTGGCATGCAACCCTATCCTTGTGAAGCACTCAAGAGATTATATCCTATTTGAAGAAACTATATAAAGGCAAGTTGTTATTGTCTTCCCAAAGACTGTGCAGGAAGGAGCCTGAGATGGGAGGGAGAAGACTACACAAAACAGGAAAGAAAATCAGTGTGTGCTGATTTATAAAATCACTCAAAGTTGGATTTACACTGCACCAACCTTCATTTCTACTGCTGATGATCTGTCAAACAACCAGGTTAAATCAGAATTGATCTTGAATCACATTTGGAACACAACATTTTGAGTTGATTAGTATTGCATTGCAAGAGAAAAGGCAATTTGGCCACCATATTGGTTTATTTACAGACTTTACCCATTTAATCTTTACAAGATCTCCTGTCTTCCAAAGAGAAAATAAATTTCTGAGCTAATTACATGAACATTATGCTTCTAGAACAGCAATTCCTTGACCTTCCATAGCCTCAGTCATTATGTTCCACATCATTCAAATAGATCTATTCTTAAAGCTCTCAATCCCATCCCTAGCCAATATGTTCAAAAGAGCTAGTTCTTTGAACATGTTGATCAACACAAGATGAACAGCACTATGTTGGATCCATTCCACACGTTCACTTTTCTATTTGTTTTCGATCTTTCAGATTGCTCGTAACTCTATACATCTGCTGTATAACATCTATTCTACGCAATTTAAATCAACTAACTCATATCATCTTCGCTCCAGGACAAATAACGTTTTCATTGGAAAAATATAGAGGTTCAATTGTAACCCACTTTTTCTACCAACTTGGATTAATCTGCAGTCTGATTAATGCCTGTCTGATTAATACCAGGATTTCTAACCACAGTATTAGGAAATTTGAGAATAACTCAACATATTTGGACACACACTCTCCTATTCCGACGCCTAATGATTTTTGATCGTTTTACACCATGGTCAAAATGTAATCATTATGCAAACCTTATAAGGATGCTTTTGCTTCATTAATTCCTCACAGATATGAGTAAAATGGAGGATGTCATATATTTGTCAATACCTGATTAGTTCAGAAAAAATAGTCCATTCTGGGGAATGACTTGTTCTGTCAAATGTGACCTAGGTTAGCAGAGTTCATGCTGAGGATTAAACACCTGCCCAGGTGGGGGGCTTACATTACTTTCAACTGTGAGTCATCATATCCAGTTTTATTTCTCCAACAACCATCTGCTTGCATTCTGGTGGTTTAAAAGACCATCATTTTGCGCCCTCTAATGGGCATACCCAAAAGGTACATAGGAAAACTGAAACACCATTCAAAACTCTTTATCAAATGATTCTGAATTCAATAATAATAAAAATCCTTACATTTGATATAGAGCCTTTCACATCTTGTAGACATCTCAAACGCTTCACAGAATATACTGTACTGTAAAGTGAATTGACTGCATATTTGTGGGTGAAACGCGGCAGCCAATTGAGCACAGCTGTGTCCCACATCAGTCATGGATTGAAAATGACCGATCTTATTTTAATGGATTATTATCAGAAACTTGCCCATGGTTTTGCTCTGCCTGGATTGGAACCTAGGTCTCTCACGTGCAAGGCAAGCGCTCTAACCAGTGAGCTACAGGTCTCCAATGGCATTCTGCAACATGTTTGCTAACCTAGAGTTTGCAAGTTCTCCAAGAACCTTGTTCATTTACATATATGTAGAACCAATAATTGTAAATGTAGATCTAATTTTTGCCAAATTGTTTTGTTTATTTTGACCTATTGAATGTTACCAAGTTCTAGTGAATTAGTTGCTAGTTGCATTATAACCTCTGAATAGCACTTTCCCTGTCCATTGATATAACCTGATAGTGAACAGTGATTTTACTGAACTGAAAGCATGTCACCATGAATGTTTATCTGAGGAAAACAAACACATTTGAGTGAATGTCCATTATTGTCACTTTGCACGTGTTTTACTTGCCAAGAACAGCAAAACTAATTTAATGAATTCACCTTTATTACCATGCATCCTCTTATCTTAATCAGGAGTAAAAATATTCAATTTTTTTAAAGTAAAGAGGTGTGAAAGAATCATGTTTTCTTTAAAAATGTGGCAATGTTATTTATAGATGTGCACAATAAAATGTCTTATATTTCAAACATTTGGAATTACAGTTTGCTAACAAGTGAGATCTTGGACATTCACTTCTTCTGTTTATTGTGCAAAAATGCACTAAAACATTTGCCTACAGAATGAATGTTACTGGACTGACAACAGGCACATCAGTAAATCCTGTGTAACACTGAGACTTTGACGTGATAAGGTGCTATGTCAAATACTGTACAAGGATTATTGTTATTATCTTTCTGTGGCAAGGGCTGTCTCAGCATTTATGCCTCCCAATTGCTCATTCTTGACTCAGATGTCTTTTTCATATGCTTTGATACAAACAGTCAAAGATGCGATAACTCTTGTAAAATCGTATATTCGTTGTTCTTTATCTTCTTATTAATGTCACCTTTTTATTATGCTCAGTTTAATGAACCTAACATCACTCTGATCCTCCAGGAGTTAATTTTGCAAAAAAAAAGCCAAAATGGACTTAAATTAATTCCTGATCAAGGTATGAATTATGGTCCATCCTTGGTTGTCCAGCATAAAATGAAACATCCTTGCTATCTGCTGTTTTTAATATCTACAGCGTCTGTTGAAATGGCAAAATGCTAGTTTTCTGCGGGATTTGAAGGCAAATGTAGCAGCCAATTTGCATTATAGCCAGATGATGAATGAGTAATTTACCTATAAGGTTTTCGGCTAGAAGATTTTCAAATAACTGAAATTAAAATTGAGTGAAGATCTAGAACCTTCTGAAAACAAATAATTGTGATGAAATAGTTTTTGTAAACCAGTAAAGAACTAAATGGCAATTAAGTAAGAGGCAATCACAAGAAGATGAGATGCCTAAAAGGAAGATGGGAGTAGGGACTGGGAGATTATTGTGAGCTGAAAATAAAGGATTTACTTAATACAAGTTGTGGCTAGAAAAACATTACAGTGTCAGAAGTAAAAGTCAAATTTGGATTGGAACAGACTATGAGATTAAGCACAGACAATAAAGAGATAAAATGAGTTTGGGAGCAGCAGAAATGGATGATTTACCAAAGTGTGTGCAAATACCGTGACCATTGAAGTTAGTAAGCAATTTAAGACACAACTGTCAAGTTCAAGTGAGATTTTAAAATATTTGCAACAGCCTCAAATTTGAGCAACGACCATGAATATAGCAGTCGGCTATGTTACTGAAGGTAGCAGGTGAGGAAGCTAGAGTACTTTAAAGCTTTGGAAAAGGATTTGAACATGCCATTGAATGAGATTATTATGTGGGAAAGATGCTGTGGACGAAACATCAACATTTTCAGAAGTTTGGAACAAAACGGGGACTTCGAGAATTGTTTCAATACTTTGTCATATTGAGATCAATAAGTAAAACATGCAACTAATGTGCTGAATTGGCTCCAAGGTGATTCTTGGCAACGGAATGTTGGAATTTAGCCAGCCCTCTGTGGTCATCTGTGTAATGCGGTTACTGAGCCGGGTGGGTCCGTAGTATTCCAGGGCACTGTGGTTGACACAGCCAGCCTAGCTGATTGGCAGGAACTGGGAAGGGCACTGCAGTTACTGAGGTCAGGTATCCTTCCACTCAGCTCATGTTCACCCTACAAACTAAAGCTAGGGTGGTCATGGTAGGACAAGCAACAGGAAAGCTTACCACAGTAGTGCCAAGGGCAACCTATGCTGTTTTACTTAGTTAAAATTCCTACAGTATCCCAATGCACACTCAGGGATCTCCAAGCCTTGGCTCTTGCTAACCTGCGCTTAATATTTTCCAGAATTAGGTAAGGATGCATGAGTGAGCACATTCCATTCTTAAAATCTACTTCATAAATGGGTGAGATGCATGAAATCTGTTTGGTTTGGATACTCTTAAGCATGCTGGTGGGTTTCCGCAAATGTCAGATGCCTGGTTGATCCCCCAACAAAATTCAGGACTGAATACTGGCAAGGAAAACCCCCCAAATTCCTGGCTGCTTAAAGCTTTAGTTATGTATACAAAATGCCAAAGCGTGTAACATGGAGGAGAGAAGGCAAAGGACCTACAGCTTCTATAAACAGTGAAATAGTGCTATAGAAATAATAATCCTTGCATTTGATATAGCTCTTTCCACGTCTTTTAGATGTTGCAAAGCGCTTCAATGAATATACTCTAAAATGATTTGACTGTATATTTTGTGGGCGTAACAACAACAACAACAACAATTTACATTTATATAGCGCCTTTCACGTCGAGAGGACGTCCCAAGGCGCTAAACAAGAGGCGTGTGACCCGAGCTGGGAGGGGAGTGTTTGGGAAGGGGTGAAACACGAAGGGGAGGTAAAAGAGTTCGGGGTGGAACAAAAGGCATGATCGAAGAGGAAAGTCTTCAAATCGGCCTTGAAAGTGGAAAGGGAAGAGGCGAAACGGAGGGATTGAGGGTTGGCATTCCATGAGGAATGCCATCTTAACGCGGGAGGCAATTGCGCTCAGCAATATCCCACAAACAGTCATGGATTAAAATGACCAATTTTATTATTGCCTTTTTTTGAGGGATTATTATCTGACGTCTGGAGTAAGGAAACTTGCCCAAGGTTTTGTCTTGATTTGCCTGGATTCAAACACAGGTCTCACACTTGTAAGGCGAGTGCTCTAACCACTGAACTACACGAATAACTGACTATATAGTAAAATACTTTAATAGAGTATATTGTACAATTTCATGATAGATAAAACCACACAATATCTTTTGGATTAAATAGAAAACGCAGCAGTAAAAAAGCAAAATTTCAGAACTAAAGAACAATTTATATTTATGGTCCAGATTAAGAATGTTAAATGGCTTTCTGAAGTCCATGTACACTGATAAACAGTGTTGCAAGATAACTAGACTATACAGGGAAGCAAAACGGAGAATGGTCAACTCTGTGGAGGAACTTAAAATGATGACTCAAACCACAAATGCTTATTAATAATCAAATTTATGCCAATTTTTTGGTTTCAATGCTCGTATCCAACTCATAACAGATATTGAACTTTTCGCTAGATCAAGTCGCATTTTGGTCCCTTTTAATAAGACGTTGAAATACAATGAATACAACTACATCTTCCGATGCTTGTATAAGGTCGATCCTGGGATACCCATTTCAAAAGAGTTCATGGACAGCCTTCTCAGGAGAACTCTGAATAGACTTTAGCAACTATAAGCACACTGTTCATATCTTGTGGGTGGTCTGCCTGTCAGGTCACCATCTCTCACACTTCTTGTAGTGAAGTTTCTCTCTCCCCTCCTCCCCACCTCCATCTTAACAGACTTTTTTTTGGGAGGAGCCATATTTTGGAAACGTTTCTTTATAAAATCACGACGCACGTTGTACATTTACCCATGTACTGACCACAACACGCTCCTGGGCGGTATATATGTGTGTGTACTGTAGTGACTGGACACTCGACTCACCTGCAACTGAAATGAAAAAAAGTCATTATAAAAGGCAGGGGGTGGGGGGGGGGGGAATAGGGACTTTGAGGACACCCTGTTACACACCGGGCTTGATACGAATGGGATAAACTCCTGAATACAGACAGGGTTTCTTCTAAAAGGCCTGAAACACGGTAACTGGAGAGGTTGAGGCCGAGCAGCAATGGCCATTGACTCGGGAAACAGCTGCGAACGTGAACATCAAAGCCTTTTTGTTTGGGTCTGAGCACAACCCAGACACACACACTCTTCCTTTAACCCAACCTAATGCAAGCATTTACAGCCCTAACCCGCCGGGCTAGGGGACGAGCGTCTCGTGTCTCAGTCGGGCCAAGCGGGAAGATGTGGGGAGATCGATCGAAGAGACGCAGCAACAAAGCACAGCTTCAGCTCCGTTGCTAACAGGCCGCCATTGACTGTGGGCTCCACGGCACCGCACGACCTAACATTAAAGAGCGCAAGTCCCGCCCCCTCTCTGCTCACCCATTGGTCCTTTTGACCCAGGTCGGTCCATTTAAAACCCACAGCTGCGCTCTTGATTGGTCAATTCGCGCGTCAATCAATCCCGGCTCCTCCACTAGCACGTTTGGTGGACTCCTGTCGAGAAGAAAGGCTGAAAAAAAACGAATGTATCGCTACGCCAGTCGCCGGCTCGGCGAATCGTAACAACAGGGCCGAGTCCCCGACTCCTATTTGGAGCTTTTCATCCCGTCGTGGGGGGGAGGGCGAACAGGTCACGCGGTCAGAGTAGTGGCGTCCATTCCCCCCCCACCCATCTCACTCCGCTCAGTGCCGACTGAGAGCCGGGTGGGTGGGGGGATTACTTGCTGGCGGCGGAAGTACACGTTGCCTGGGGCCGGGCTGGCGTGTTGGGTTGGGCTGGACTGGGCGGTGATGCGGCTGCTTCGCCCTGAATGGCGATTGATTGAAGCGCGTTGTGTGCGGCCCGGAGACAGACAGCAAACCGCCCCTCGCCGACGACGAAGAAGAACATGTCGGATAAGAGCGGAGACTCCGGGAAAGTCTCTCAGCTCGAGTGTGGTGAGTGCGTGGTTTTTCACATTTAAAAAAATTTAACCCCCTCCCCCCCTCCACACACACATAGTTCTTGACAGACAATCTTCCTCATTAATTTAAATTCTTTGCCAACTGACTCTGCTCTTCTCGCCTCTCCCTGCTCAGAGCTGTATTACTTGATCGCTCGGTTTCTCCTATCTGGACCCTGTCAAAAGTCGGCGCAGGTGAGTCAATAAACCAGTCGCCGCCAACCCCCGCCGCCTATTGAACCTCACCCCCAATCGGTGATATTTACACCCATTTTTCTCATGTTTTTTTTCTCTCTCTCCGTTGTTCATTGTCCTCCAGGTCCTGATCCAAGAGCTAGAGGAGCACCAGGTACTGACCAGCCCCGTCTCTCTCTCTCTCTCTATCTCTCTGTCTGTAGAAATTTAGGTTAATTTTTTTTCTGTGAAATTATTTAGGATGATCCGACTGACTTTTTTTAAAAACATTATTTTTCCTCCCCGCCCGCTCGCCCCACCGTTTCAGTTGATCCCCAAGCGCTTGGACTGGCAAGGGAAAGATCATCATAGGAGCTTCGCCAACCTGGTGAGTGGGAGAGAGAGTGTTTTAAATTTTTTTTAAAAAAATGTTTGTGTATATGTGTGTATGTGTATATACACACACACACACATATACAAAAGAGTTCTCCTCAAACTTTCTTTTCAGACGAAATTGAATCTCCCGCAAAATCGAGCCAAATGTGTAGGTGGGAGGGGGGTGGAGGAAGCCCTTTGGTTAAAAATCGCTCTTACTCGATCGAGGTCACAACAACAACAACATACACACACAGCCGCCTGTGTGTTGCACAATACGTGTCTTGGGAAAATTTGATTTGAGAGAAAATCTTTTTTTCTGGAGGGGTGGGGGGGTCTGATGTTGGAGAATTTTTTTGGGGGGTGTTTTTTTTATCCTCACAAAAATTTAAAGCTTTGCCTTGTGAGAGTCACAGACTGGGGAGGAGGAGAGGGGGGAGGGTAAGGTTACGTCGGGGAGGCAATGGATAGCACCCCGTGCTGACTGTCCTCCAATAGTAGGTCGCCTTCCATCTGCTGCCTGGGTTGAGAGAGATAGAACGTGTCACCGCATTGGGTGCAGGGACAGCCAGCTGATGCAGGAAGCTGCCGACTCGCACGTCTGCCAGTTCATTAGCATTGGCATCTCTCCTGCTGCACATAATGGACAGCTGGGGGGAGACCTATTCGCTCTATTGTCTGTGGCTTTCAGGTGTTACTTTGAAATCTACATGTTAAAACAGTTGCTTTTGTCCGTCTGTCTGCCTTGCCTTTTTGTTGTTCTTGCCCGATGTCGCGCTGTTTTCCGAGCTATTAAGAACCTCCGGTTGTTTCAGTTGCAAAAGAGTGACAAAAGGAATAAAACGCTTTCCAATGGTTCTCCCCCCCCCCCCCCCCCCCCCCCCACCACCAGTCGCAGTATGTTCAAATTAGTTCTATTCATCGTTTTTAGTCTTATTATTTTGAATCTGAAGTTAAAATTTGTAATCGAGGGTATTGAAAGTTTGTCTTCCACGTGTGTTTTGATTAATTTTTACTAAATAAAAGAAGTTGTTGTAAGAAGGGAAATTAGCATTCTATGATGAATGCTTATTTGACCAGGCAATAACTTGTTTCTAAAACAATACTACAACGACTAATAATAATCCTTGCATTTGACAGTTGCACAGCAGTGTTCCACAAACGGTCGAGGATTGCAATCACCAATTTATTGTCGCTTTTTTTGAGGGATTATTATTAGGCGTGTGGAGTAAGGAAACTTGCCTAAGGTTTTGCCCTGCCTGGATTCGAACATAGCTCTCATCTTGTAAGACAAATACTCTTAACCACTGAGCTACATGACTCCACGTAACTTTATTATATGATTGCAAATGGAACTGATGATTTCACAAACATTGCTTTTATTTATTTTTGACTTCACCAAAATAAATATCATATTAGCCAACTCAAGTCAACTGTTTTATTTAAAAAAAAATCAAATTGGGACTTTGAAAAGGTACAGGATAATTGGGGATTAGGGTGCCATCCATAGTGATGGCATTGAAACATTATTCTTTCATAGATTACAGATGAGTTCTTGAACATCTTAAATTTAATTCACTTTAATTGAGTACTTTTTGTTAAGGGAAAACTTATGTGGATTAGAGGCAACATCAAATGATGTAACAGTCGAGAATTATTTTCTAATGAATGTCAACAAATTCCCTAAATTAAAAAAAAGTTTTCCAGCTAAATTTTCCAAGCAACGGTAAAGTGATAATGTTAGAAACATTTATTTGTATTCTTTAATTGAATATAGTTTTGTCAGGAAAATATATAATTTAAAGATTGATAGATCCACTTTCTCCCAGGAATATGAGTTGGTATTTGAAGTGGGATACATTTTTGTAACAAAACTATAATAGGTGCTGTTTTAAGCAGACCGGTTTTCTTATGTAAATCGGAAACAAGCTATCATAGTATCTTTATTTGTTATTGTTCTTGTGTTTGTTAACCTATTATTTTAATTTTTCCTGGACCCTGTGCTTTTTGTTGTTAACAAAGCAGTAAGTGTAAGGATTCTTTTTGTTTTGTTGTTCAGGTTAATTTTTAAGTCATAGTGCTGTATAAAATTTAATTTGGCTGCATGTTAGTTCCACTATGGCTTTGTATTGAGAAATAATGACTACTAAATGTGACTAAAATTAACAGCCACCAATTCTATAATTTAAGAACAAGAGTTGCCTACCTAATTACCAATAATGATTTTGTACCTCATCATGGTTATGTGGTTGGTAAATACAATTACTCTCCGACATTAGGGATCATAATATACCTAGATCCTATTGATTTAACACATGGAATAAAATTTCTGTTACCATTCAACCCCTATTCGGTTGTGTATGAATTCTATAGTTATAATTCTTTGCTTAATTCTATGATGAGAGGCCATTGATTTAGTTACTTGGATGCTGGCTCTGTTCCAGTTTGCTAATATATAACATGACTTTGAAAGAAATAGCTTTTTTTTAACTTAAAAGCATCATAGTTTAATTATGCTTTTCTAGGTTTGGTATTTTCTATCTAATTTTTGTATATTTTAACTGACACAAAATAAATTTGAACTGAATCTCATTCGGTTTGATATGTGCAATAGTAATATCGGAGATGCTTTGGTCACAAGATGTTAACATTATAATGTGATTTAATCTGATGTGGTGTAAAACACTGGTATTATAAAACATTTTTGGCATTATAAAACAATCTGAAGAATTGTAAACATGATAGCAGTTAGAATGTGCAGTTAAAATACCTTGGGTGAGAATTTTAGAGAGTCAGCATGTGTTTAATGAAAGATTTCTATGGTTTCTAATCCAGCTGGATTCAATTGAAATGACTAAATATTGCATTAAACTGAATTAAAAAAACACAGCAGGTACTTGCAAACTGGCAATATAATCAATTTATTTTGTTTAGGTTTTAGCCAATAAACATGTATCTTCAGATCACTTGCTGCGCGTCTGCCAGAGAATTGGGCCCCTCTTGGATAAAGAACTTCCACCAAGTGTTTCTGGAGTACAGACATTGTTGGGAGTCGGACGACAGTCATTGTTACGAACGGCAAAAGGTAATTAAAACATAAGCGTTTTATGGAAATTCTTTACCCTGAGAGATTGTGTACAGTCTAGTTTATTTTCTGCAATTATGAAGCATTCAAAACCTGGTTTTCCTTATTACTATTTTTTAAGAGACTTTGAAGCTGCACTAATACATTTGACAAATTATGAAAGATTTACAAAACTGAGTTATTGTGAATTGCCCTTGTTTTTCTTGGGACAAACCTGTATCTGCGTTATTTGTGTACCAATGCTATTTTAGTACTTTACTCTGGAATTTAAAAAAATTAAATAAGCTTACATGAAGATCAAAGTTTCTTTCAGAGTCCTGACCAACAATCCCTCAGGTACAATTACTCATTAATTTCATGGGACTTGCTGTACAATTTGTTGGACACATCACCTTACAAAATATAGTCGCTGTACTTTCAGTAAAACCTGTGAAGCATTTTGAGACGTCCTTGCAAGATGAAAGGTGCTGTAAGGATTACCATTAATAGAGTTACTAAAATTGACCTACTTTTTCTGATTCTAATATCCTTTTGTTGTAGAATATTGAGATATGGGTCAATTGCAATGTGGACAGTTCAGCAGTACCAATTTCTGGACATTTTTGTGGGCCGTACATTATTTTGTATGTCAGCTTTAAAGTCACTTACTTCTAGGATATTTGTCTTGGTTCAATTTGTTTCAATCTTCATTTAACAAGTTTGTTAAACTGAGAGAGTGCTAGTAGGCTTCTGACTTGATCCTCTTTGTGAAGGGTGAAACCTTTCCTTGCTCCAGACGCCTAATGATAATCCCTCCCCCCAAAACAACAACAATAATAAATTGCTAATTTCAATCCACCACTGTTTGTAGGACACTGCTGTGTGCAATTTGCTGCCAAATTTCGCCTACATATATACAATTAATTCACTTTACAGTATGTTCTGTGAAACGCTTTGAAACATCAAGAAGATGTGAAAAGCGCTTTATCAAATGCAAGGATTATTACTTGTAGCTAGAAATAAACAAACCTGTATTGACCTCCGATATAAAAACAATGACTACCACTTTTCATCAGATTTGTAGGATATGTTCAAATGCTTAATTGTTAACTTTGCTCGTTGCAGATTGCAAGCATGTTGTGTGGAAAGGCTCTGCTTTTGCTGCCCTTCATCGAGGAAGACCACCAGAACCATCTATAAACTATGGAAAACCTCCAAATGTTGGTAAGTTGACTGCAGTGAAATTACATTCACTTTAACAATATTTTCTGTGAGGTGCTTTGAGAGTCTCAACGACGTGGTAAGGCACCATGTCATATGCCAAGGATTATTAACTGTTTTTCTCTGAAAAATCTGAAATGATGACACCTGAATAAAGCTGACAATCTATTGAGGGTTGTACTGTTGCGAATTTCCTGTTGGTGGTGTTGCTGAGAATTGGCCTTATCTGCACAGTGGTGCCACGAAGTAGGGAAGAAAGTGAAACTGCAGCAATTGGATGTAATTTTCAGTTTAAAAATAGGAAGAATTAAAGTGCCGATGGTAATTTGAGGATTTCATCAAAGGAAAAAGTTTGTGATAATCCAACAAAGTGGAGGGAGGAGGAAATAGAACTGCTTTTAAATGTGAAGAAAAGCTAGCACTTGATCAACATTTGCAGATCAGTTGTAATAGGGTTCAATTCAGATGAGGAAAAATGATAGGTTAGCTATACCCTTTTTGGTTAATGTCCCCTTGCAGTCAACTTGAACATGATTTTATTAATGACTTCAGTGTACCATGAGTCAGAAAGAAATGTGACATTTTTGCTTTCATTATAAGGCGCAAGTATGATAAAGAATCGATTCAAAGTATAAGCCAAATACCCAACGTGACTTTGCTTCTTTTAAAGAACAACTCATTTGTTGCTCTATTTGCAGATTTTAGATGGCTCTTAATTGGAAATAAAATAACACTATGTTTTTATTTGGGAAGATCAATATTTTGAAACTGCGAATTAATTCATCCTTGCAATTTATAATTACCTGCTGTTTTAGTGAATATTACTGGTGCCAGACAGCTGACGGGATGTGGACGGCACAACCATGTTTTTCCTGTTGGGACATATCAGCACATGAAAATGTACAGAAGAATACTTGGACATCTTTCCTCTGTGTACTGTATAGCTTTTGACCGTGCGGGGAGAAGAATTTTCACGGTGAGGAGAGCATTTGTTGCGTGAGAAATAGAATAAAGGCAAACAAATGTATATTTTATAGGTGTGAATGATATTTCATTAATCTTTTAGTTCATGAAAGTGATTTAACCTGTTCCAAAATCTAGTTTTAAAAAGAACCAAATATCTATGTGCATTTATCTGCTATTATCTATATGAAATTGTTCCAATCGCCAGTTAAAACCCCAGTTGTTAAAGGGAGATGTGGTTGGGAAGTTGGCTTGCTTCCATTGGTGATGTGGTTTACTAGTTAACTTTCATTCCTGTCTCTGAAAAACATGACTAATCTTTCTCCATTTGCAAGTTTTTAATATTCTTTGAAGAATTACATGTTACCTTTCCATTGTGTAGTGAGGTATGTATTATTTTTTAAACTTGTTGGTGAGGCTAAAAGTTGCCAGGTTACAAACTCTTTCCAAAATTTAAGGTGTAAAGTGATGGCGCTTGAGTGAACGATTTGCTCCTTGTGATCGCCAAATTATAGATTTGTGTGATTACAAACTATTTGTTGTTGTGTGCAACCAGTGTTGAATTTTATTAGTAGCTATTTAAATAAACAACAACTTGGATTTATATAGTGCCCTCCATGCTGGACGGCGTCTCAGAACACTTCAAGACCTTGTAGGTGAAGAGGAAAATGGTTAATAGTTTATTAATATGCCTGTAAATTGTTTAACAATTGAATGCTTTACTTTAAATTAATCAATTACATAACCATTTATGACTACTTTAAATTGCTATATATCATGTTGTTTCTAGGGTTCTGATGATTGCTTGGTAAAGATCTGGGCCACAGATGACGGTCGACTGCTCTCCACTCTGCGTGGGCATTCAGCTGAAATTTCTGATATGACAGTGAACTATGAGAACACACTGATTGCTGCAGGGAGTTGTGATAAAGTGATACGTGTCTGGTGCTTACGGACATGTGCTCCTGTCGCTGTATTGCAAGGACATACAGGATCTATAACTTCTTTATTGGTAATGGATGATACGTTGAAATGCCATCTTGTGAATATTGCACTTTTAACTTTATACTGGAAAGTTTTATACAGTCTTAAGTAATTGTTATTTTTAAAACTAGTAACAACGTTAACATTATTTTCCCATTTACTTCAAAAAATGGGGTTTAGGATACCCACGCAACTAAAGCAAAACCTATATTGGAGCAACTTAGCTGAAAACTAAATAAAACCTGAAGTTTGTAATGAGAATGTGTGTGTGTTGGGAGCAGCCTGCTCATTTCCCAAGTTGGTAGCATCGGGGTATGCCCAAGGATCTGTTCTTTCTTGATTGGGTCAACATTTTGGAACTAAATTCACCAATTTATTGTGTGTAACGTTATTTCAAATGATGGTGTCTTATACTATTCCATTTTATATGTTTCAGTTTTGTCCAGGGACCAGAGGAACAACACGACATTTGACATCCACAGGAGCTGATGGAACAATCTGCTTTTGGCAGTGGAGTACAGACACAACAAAATTTAAGTAGGTTTCTTCAGATTAATATCAAATTCAATGTATATTTTTCTGTTTATCTTGCTCTGGTTTTGAACACAACCTTTGAAAGATAGTGCATGTAAAAATGATACTGGAGTACTGTATTAAAACAACAATGATAGAGATTTGGGAATTAACCATATAAATAATTATCACTGGTCTGGGATTAGTTCCCAGCAGTCTGCCACCATAGAGGAATTAGGATGGGATACTTATTACAGTACTTTGTTTATGATGATTGGATCAGGAGGAGAAGAGCATGATCAGAGTTAAGTAGACCCAATTGTGTCACTTGGTAATACCAGCTGGGGACCTGGCAATTAAAAAGTTGATTCTTGAATAGTGGTGAAATACAGCTTATAATTGGATTCTGTGCCACATATCCATTCAGGAAACATTCATTTGTGTGCCCATTTCACAAAGCTGCTGCCATCCATTAGGGTGGGGAAGAATAGATAAGAGAAGTCGATAAAGTTTACATTTTTGCAATAGTAAAAAAGCAATACTGTTCTATTTTGATTTGCATTTCACAATTTCTATAATGATGATGGACTGAATTTTTTTTTAGTGAACGTCCAGTGAAATTTACAGAGCGATCTAGACCAGGCAGTCAGATTTCATGCTGCTCCTTCAGTGCTGGTATGTATATCTTGAGACTCCCCCCACCCCCCCTCCCATCCCCATTATCCTTCTAACTGCAGTGAAGTGTGTTACAATTGTGTCTCCTGCTTTTATTGTTTTCCTAACAAATTATCACTTGGCTAGTCTGTCTCTAATCTTTGACTGTTGAACAAATTAGAAGCAATGCCTGCCTAGAGATGCAGTATATTTCAATGAACGTATAACAATTTGCCTGTGCTTTTTTTTCCCCCCAAGTACAGTAAAAGCTTGTTTATCTGGCACCCGATCAACAGTAACTTCTGTATAACCGGCACCTCAAAAAAAAGTCTGCATTTGATTAACTGGAATTTATCGGTGTTTTCGGCCAAATATCCGGCACGCGCTTTAACTGGCTTTTGCCAGGTCCCGAGGGTCGGATAAATGGGCTTTTACTGTAGTATACTTTAAATGTTCTACCTCATTTTCTATTTTATAAAGAATATAAATAATTTTTGAGGATGATTTGGTGCCACTGTTACATATGTCAAAGTTTAAATTCCAGCCTCCAGATGGCAAAGTGCCTCACTGTTAGGTGAAATACTGAATAGAGAATAATTCCTGTGAAGCGCTTTTGGATGTCCTCCCAATAAGAAAGCCGCAAGGATTATTATTATAGATACCAGATACTGCATCAAACGGAGAAGAACATTTCTCTTGTGTGCTTAGAGTTCACAAATTAACTTGCTTGGGTATCATTGAGGAAAACATCCTAATTGATGCGTAGTTCAGCATTTTCATGTGATTCTCATTACACCAAATGTCTTTGGAGGTGCGTCCTAATCCAACCATACTTTTAAGAGTTCACCATATGGATTAAAATGGCTAGATTCTTCTTGCTTATTGAATTGCACTTTGTTGAAACCTTTGAATTGAATTGTAGGTGGAATGTTTCTAGCAACTGGTAGCACAGATCACGTAATCAGGGTTTATTACTTGGGTTCTGGTTCCCCGGAGAAGATTTCTGAGCTGGAGTCGCACACGGTGAGATGTGAAACATTCTAATGCATGTGTATCTTGCCAGAAATTGCATTAGTAGCACATTTGATTCAAGCATTCTGCAATTTATTAACCATTGGAAATGTTTAACTAAATATTAAGGACTAGTTTTTAATAGTGGAAAGTAATTTCTGAGTATCTATGGGAAGTGTTTGTTATATTTAAAAACAACATTCTAGTTTTTGAGAAGGTTTACATGTCATAAAATAATGTATCTAATTGAATCTTTCAAAATAACAGGATATACCTGTTCTGAATTAAGCTGTACATATCTGAAAAATTAATAAGATTGAAGTGGCTAAAATATAATTAATTTATATATTAAGTAGAAAATAATTTATTTTGTTTTCTCCCTTTCAGGATAAAGTAGTTGCTATTCAGTTCTGCAACAACAATCACAGGTATTTTTGGTTTCCCTCAGTTATAAGGGTTTCTTAAACTGTGTGATGGTAGACCATTTATAGCTTGCCTTTGAGTGCTGTGGAGATTTTGGAGATTAAACAGTATGTTCCATCAACATAAGAATTAGGAGCAGGAGTAGGCCATTTGGCCCCTCGAGCCTGCCCCACCATTCAATAAGATCATGGCTAATCTTCTAATCTATCTCCACCCACCTGCCTTATCCCCATATCCCTTAATCACTTTATCCATAAGAAATATATAAATCTCAGTCTTAAATATGTGCAAGGATAGAGCATTTACAGTCTTTTATGAATTTATCCAAACATTCACTTTGTTAATAGTTCTAACTCAGTAAAGTGCTTTGAGATATTTTTCTTATGCAAAGGGTGCTCTGTAAAAGTAAGTAATTAAATTTTGTTTGATCTAATACCTGAGGTGTGGGTGAATAGCTTGAAGCATCAAGGTTACTGAAAGTTTGCATTAATACTGTTTTGACTGAGGAAGTAAAGCTTTAGGATGTGTACTAGAATCTATACACGTATACAGTCAATTCACTTTACAGTATATTCTGTGAAGCACATTGAGTCATCTAGAAGTCTTGAAAAGCACTACATCAAATGCAAGGATTATTATTTTCCTGATCACCAAAGTTTTTTTTAGAATCACATTATAAAGACATACTGAAACTATTAATACTGTATTTTAATATTCAGGCTAAGTTAACACCTATTGTGTCCTGCTTTTCCAAGCATCATGTTTGGTTGTGTTTGAATGCAATTATTTGCAATGGATTAACCGCCTTGCTGGATGATGAATCATTTCATTTGCTGATTTAATCAAAATCCTTTCTTTCTTTCCACCCCTATTCTGGTCCTGACTAGTTTAAGGTTTGTTAGTGGTAGTAGAGATGGGACGGGTAGAATCTGGCAGTACCAACAGCAGGAATGGAAGAGCATCGTTCTTGATGTGTTTACTAAATTACCAGGGTAAGTGCCAGTTGCTCATATCAACTCTTCTGAGGGCTCAGAATTCTTATGTTTTTTTAAAAAAAAACCTCCAAATAATTGTCTTTAGAATTAGAGTAAAAGTCAAATTTGAAACTTGTATTAAAAAATCCTACCATTTAGAAATTGTTCTAAATTACAATATTATGTTTAATCAATAAGCATAGATGACTGCATTAGTGGTTCCTTGTTTCACCTACACATCAGAGATATGTATATGAAGACAGGTCTTGCTGACTTATTCCAAAGGAGTAATGTAATTTAACTAGTTTATCTTCTACAGGTAGTCCTTTGTTCATGTGTGTAATTTCTTCTTGTAGGAACAACCCTGTTTCTGTGGAAGATAAAGTCACGAAGTTGAAAGTAACCATGGTAGCATGGGATCGATGTGACAATGCAGTCATCACAGCAGTTAATAATTTTCACTTGAAAGTATGGAACTCCTGCACCGGGCAGCTTCTTCATATCCTGTCAGTAGGTATCAAAAACACTATGGTGATCTGAGCTGAATGTCTTAGCTGCCAATCACTGGCTATTTATTTGATCAAATCTGTCTTATTGGTCAGCTGGGAGTTTGACATGCAGAAACCCATTACTTACTGAAAAGTATTCAAACAAGACTGAAAGTTCCACACATGTATGTATGCCGTTTACACATGGAAATTTCACTGTGCTGCAAATGGAAAATGCATACAGTTTCCCTAGCTGGATGCAGGTTGCTTACTTAATTTCAGAGAGTATTAGGCACAGGTGGGCAAGAGCCAAAGCTTCGTAACCCACAGTGTGTGGTGGGGTACTGCTAAAACTGATTTTGTGTTCAGTATATCAACATGATCGGAGCATACTTTGAGCAGCAAGGATAAAGGTACCTTTTGTCAACCCACTGGGTCTCTGCCATATTTGACACAAAGTCAGATGTGCCTCGGGTGATTCCATTAGTTTATGCCAATTATTGCATCTTGTATTTGAATCTGTTGGCTTTTTCTCCTGTACTCCCACAGGGCCATGATGATGAAATATTTGTTCTGGAAGCTCATCCGTTTGATTCCAGGATTATGTTGTCTGCGGGACATGATGGCAACATATTCATTTGGGACCTTTCAAAAGGTACCAAAATCCGCAACTATTTCAACATGGTAAGCTGTATTCGTTGTACTTTTTTTCTGCTGCATTCTGTTTTAGTGTACAGTAATTGAAGACTGCCTGAAGCAGCTCCAGATCATGAGTGTCAGGGAGGTAGACTATCTCAGAGTCTATTTCTTACTGATGAAAATAACAGTATTTTGCAACAGAATTAAAATGATGGTTTATAGTTAACACAAAGGCACTTCACAATCAGAGAATAACGTGCAATATGCCATTATCCCCAGTTTAAGTGTAAACTAATTCAGGGGAATTCTGAGGAGGGTGATTCTGGGGCTGGGGCTCCAATTTACGTGGAGGCTTGTAAACTCTTGCGAGGATATTATAAAACATTTTAAAAAATGAGATATGACTGAGGAGTGGATTAAATACTGTATATGATAATAGGTTATTTACCTTGGACTGACTAAGAATAGGATTAGGGGATGCAATTGGGAAATAAAATCTGGTGGGGGGTATTGTATCAAAGGAGGAATTCTTTGCTAATGGAAGGCTATACTTTTTAATTTACCTCAAGGCGTTGATCCTCGGCGCTTTAGCAATTAGTTTTGTTTGAGGCTTCTAACAATTTATTTTCCACAAAGGAGTACTTGCACCAAATGTACCCTCGATAAAGGAGTGAATGTTGTTTAACAAATTCCTTTAAAAACATTAATAAATTGGTTTGAGAGTTCTAATGATGAAAATCATGGAATGCTGTATCAAACATGATTGTTCCAAGTTCCCTGAGCTGTGAACTATGGCAAGCACAGCACTGGCCAAGGATGAATTATAAAGTTAGGTATTCTGGAGCTTTGCTTAATTTATCTTTGGGAGCAATAAGAGACCCTGTAGAAATGTTTGTTGTTGGATTAAAATTTCTCACATCATCTGATCCTGCGGTCTCAGAATGACCATTCTAGTTATGGCTTGTTTCTGTGCTGTTGCCTCGGGCCCACTAGAAACCACGATGAATCTGCACATTTCACTTGGTTTGTGTATAAACTGATGTTTGTTTAAAACACAAATTTCAAAAGTGAATCAACACTCCGCAACTTTGTCATTATCCTGGACTTTACATCACCATTTCACACAAAGACATCTTCTTACTCTGCTGTTAGCATAACAATTTTGAACAGTTGAGATAAGAATGATAAGTCATATTACATATTAAAAATGTGAAATTGCATTCCGTCATCAATGAAATTCAGAGATTTTGTCTTTAATATCTGCAGATTGAAGGTCAGGGACACGGTGCTGTGTTTGATTGTAAGTTCTCCCCCGATGGACAGCATTTTGCGTGCACCGACTCTCATGGACATCTACTTATATTCGGGTTTGGTTGCAATAAGCCGTATGAAAAGGTAGGGTGTTATACGGACACATTCTGGAAATGTGAAACACTTGAGCATCAAGTCTGTAATTGAGTATTCTCTTGTTTTAAAATATCGTTTCGTGACCGATTCAAATAGTTAGGTAAGGGCAGGCAGGATAAGTTTCTATTAATTATCTGGTTTAGTTTCTCAGCAACTAGCAAGATATTTTTAACAGGTAATAATAATGCTTGCATTTGATAGAATACCACAATCATGTTGGTGAGATGTTTCAAAGCACCTCTCCGGATATACTATAAAGTGAATAGACTATTACATTATCATTTTGTGGGAGAAAATAGCTGACTTCAGCCATTTAAAATAGGCTGACAATTGGGAGGATATTAGAACTGCAGTGAATCTCCTTAGCCTATTGAAACTTGTCTTACAGTTGAGATTGTGTTTTATATGTTATAATGATGCAAGGTCATTTTGTTAACTTGATGGTTCATCAAGTTTCTTCCGATTTGTGTAGATGTGTAGATCTTGTGTTTTAATTCTCACACTGTGGGGATGCTGAACTCGGCATTAGCTGCAGTACTAGGAAAGGATATGTGAAACACTTTCAGAAGAGATGAAGTGGGAATATAATAGGCGAGGACAGGAAAAATTGATTTTGTTTGGTTTGAATCAAAATTTTATGTCACAAATGACTAACTGAAAATAGACTTTAAAATATTATTACTGTATAAATAAGTTATCACATCCAGTAGTAAAATGGAAATTTAAATCCATCTTACTACTGAATGTGATCAACCTATTTATTGTATAAGTTTTTGTTTTAAGAAGACAAGTGGAAACACGTACAAAGACAATTTACAATTCAGATCTTCTGTAAACTTGGGTGAAAATCAAATAATTTTGTCTACCAGATTCCAGATCAAATGTTTTACCACACCGATTACCGTCCTCTTATTCGTGATGTCAACAATTATGTGCTGGATGAGCAGACTCAGCAGGCGCCACACCTCATGCCTCCTCCATTTCTTGTTGATGTGGATGGAAACCCCCATCCAACGCGATACCAGCGACTGGTGCCTGGTCGTGAAAATTGCAGGGATGAGCAGCTCGTTCCACAATTGGGTTATATGGCAAATGGTAAGTTCTACCCGCCAGAAGCTTTTGAGAAAATTATATTGTGGTACTGAACAAATGCGATACATCCAGGAGTGACTTGTTTCTACATACAGAAATGTAACTTTAAAGTTTTACATAACGACTTGCATTTGTATCGTGCTCTTCACGCTGGGCGGCGTGTCAGAGTGCTTATAACACAGGAAGAACAGCAGTATACTGTGGTGTGTTGCTGATAAATATAAACTATTTTGAGTCCTTGTAAAGTTGAGACTGGGATTAAAGTTACTACCTCAACATTTTCTGTCTTTCAGCTGTCAAAAGTAATGGGCAGCAGAATTAATTGTCTTAATGAAATGGAGCTTGCAATATTTGCATTACACTTTTTCATTTCAATCTAGTGTAAAATACCCATTACTGGAGTTGTAATTCATTTCAACATTCATACTTGTAAAGCCGACATATGTATTGTACATTAATTCTTTAATTGCTTCACATTTGGATGATGGGGGAATGGAATTTCTGAAATGTAACTGTCTGCCATTAAGTCAATTTGTGCCTTTTCCTAGGGGATGGGGAAGTTGTGGAACAAGTCATTAGCCAACAGACAGATGATCAGTACGAGAGCGGACAGGAACCCAGTGTTCTTGATGACGTCATTAGGCAGCTCCAGCGAGAACATGACCTGAGACAGGGAAATGACAGAGCGGGTCAACAGAATGGTCCATACAGCAGATCAAATTCAGGGAACAGTGGTGGGTAATTTTGCAGCTGCAAAAGTGATGGGGGAGAGAGTCAGTGTTCCTATTTTATCCAGTTTTTAGTGTAGTCAATAACCTTGTCTCAGCGATGCAGTTATATTGGTTCATTCATGGAAAGAAAAGTTAATAAAATCATGTTTCAGAGATATTCTGGTCTCTGTTAATCTGCTTCAAAGATCTGAGAGAATATCTAATGCCTGATTTTGAAAACAATTGTTTGAACTCCAATGGTTATAATGTTGCTGCTGAAAGCAGGCAGTACATCAGGAGAATGACTAACCATAGACCTTGTGTATGATGTTTCAGGAAATGAAAACCCTCAGAAATTACTTAAAGCTCAATGCTGAGCTAGGGATTAGTATCAGCATTCTGTGTGCTTGCAAATGCATGATTCTTTGGGTTTACTATGAAAGCTTTTTTTGGGGGTAATCAAGAAATCCCAATGTAAGGCAGAAATTGCTCTCCACAGCTAACAAGCTCCAGATAACTGGACCTAACGTGTCCACTATAAATGCCCTGCGTAACCTCAAACGGTTAGATACACATCCAAGCTTAACAACGTAAGAAAGTCCCAGGACTGCATTCATATAGCGCTTCTGGGGCTGTTACAACTACATTTACCCGTAGAGCAAACATTGTATTGCCACTGGGTGCTTTCAGAACCAATGGTTTTGTTTAAAAGGTCAGAGGAATTATAATGTCTTGAGATATATTTTAAATTCTCCCCCACACCCCACAGGTTATTTTGCTTGATGATTCAATGTGAATTTTTTGGGCTGCTTCATTGTAATTTGCATCTGTAGCTATCTTTAGCTGTTCTCATTATTTCGGTATGGTTTCTGTAACTATATTTAAAATGAAACTGTTCTACTTCTTTAGCCTTGCAGAATCCAAACTTAGATGTGCTTTCTCCACCAAATGTTGGGCTTCGACGGAGTGGACAGATTGAAGGTGTTCGACAAATGCATAATAATGCCCCTAGGAGTCAGATGGCTACTGAAAGGGATTTGATGGCTTGGAGCAGAAGGGTTGTCGTCATGGAACTTCCTTTAAAAATTAGCAAGTAAGAATTACTTGTCAAGATTCATACAAGCACATAATTAACTTTCCATTTAATTTTGTTGTGTGCTATTTATCAATGTGGCCTTTAACATCATTATCATTGTACATTTTACAAGTGATGTGCCCAACGAATGGACTAACCTTAGCAGTGATCATACATCTTATCCTTACATTTGATAGCGCTCTTTCATGTCGGGAGGGTGTCTTAAAGCACCTCACAGGGTATATTGTGTGTATTGTAGGCCAATTTAGATGCCAATTTGCACATAGCAATGTCCCACAACAGCCATGAAGTGAATGACCAATTTTATTTGGGAATTGTTGGCCAGGATACTGGGAGAAACTCCCTTCTCTTTTTGAATAGTGCCATGGGATCTTTAACATCCACCTGAACAGGCAGACGGGACCTCGGTTTAACGTCTCATCCGAAGGACGGAACGTCCAATGATGCAACAAACCCCCAGCACTGCACTGGAGGGTCAGCCTGAATTATGAATTCAAAGTCCCAACGTGGGGCTTGAACCCTCAACCTTCTGACTCAGGCAAGAGTGCTATCAACTGAGCCAGGCTGACACCCAAAGTATGTGTACTTCAGTTCAGTTTAAGGCCTGTAGTTGCACACGTATTCTTTGTGGCAGTATGTGGTTTGCTTTTAAGTAAAGAGTTGTCAGTGCCCAAGAAAAGAGATTTTGCACAGCGAAGAAGTGGGGCTGCGAAAAGTGGGGCTGGTCTGATAAAGCTTACACACCTGTCAATCAGGTAATTCTCCCCAAGTGTATCTTCCTGGTGTATAATGGGAAATAACTTCCTATTTGCAGGGAGATCCTAATAGGTATGTACACAGTAGAATTGTGGGTGTATACTATTATAATGCAGAATTTTTTTAATGTTACAATTTTTATGGAAGTTAAATGCTTGTGGCAGCTGACCCCAACATTTACCGACCACAAAATCCAAAGCTGGCGAGTTTATCTTTGAAACACTAGCTAGCTTTCAGCTCACTAAAAAATCTTGGTCATCAGATCACCCTCACCCGTCTCCATTGGCTCCCCATGCCCCAAAGGATCGAGTTCAAGATCCTCGTCCTCACCTTCAAGGCCTTACACGACCTTGCCCCACCCTATCTTTCCAACCTACTCTCCCCCTACAAGCCCACCTGGACCCTCCGTTCAGCAGGACTTGGCCTGCTCCAAGCCCCCCGCCCGAACTGCCCCACCATCGAAGGCGGGCCTTCAGTTTTTCTGCTCCCACCCTTTGGAACTCCATCCCCCAATCTCTCCGCCTTGTTTCCTCCCTTTCCTTTTTCAAGGCCGGTTTGAAGACTTTCCTTTTCTACCGTGCCTTTTGTTTCCCCCTCTAATTCTTCGACCTCCCCTATGTTTCTTACCCCCTCCCGAACACTCCCTTTCCAGCTCAGGTCACACGCCTCCTGTGCAGTGCCTTGGGACGTCCTCCCGACGTGAAAGGCGCTCTATAAGTGCAAGTTGTTGTTGTTAGTGGAGGTGATGTTGGGTTTTGAAGGTATTGGATTAAAGGTAATGTCATTCTAGAATAATCATTTTGTGGAAACGTTTGTATTCAAGTACAAGTTCTATTCTGATTTTCTCCAGAAATAAATTTCATCTTGTACAAATTACAGATATTATAGTGTTCTTGAATGAAGATTTGATTGTATTTTACCTGTTGCAATGATCCTAAACAATTATGGATTTAAATGGGTCAGACGGTGTATAATGTGTCTTGCAAATGAACATAAATAGCCTCACCTTATTAACCCTTTGTTCATTGTAGAAATAAATATAGTTTGTAAATGCAACCTTATAGTCCATAATAGTGACTAGTATAATTCTCCTTTCAGATTTCAGGAAGACCTACGATTTTCTAAAGGCGAGTCAGAAATTAATCTGTATACAACAGAAAAGAAACGCAAACCACAGCAACCAACACAAAAGGTAAAGAGAGGCTAGTGGTTAGTGGTGGCATAAATTTGTTTGCTTCAGAGTTCTGACAACTTCAATGTTCATGTGTCTCTGTCATCCTATGTTGTTTGTCTGGAGATATGAGGTTGACTGTGTTTCTAGCTTTAAATGTTGTAGATCTCTTTCTGAAGTGGTCATAACAATGTAATCCCAGTGCTGATAAATTGACTAACACTTTTAAGAAAGAAATGAATTCGCAAAATCTTTCTGGCCTTCTGCTTTTATTCTTAAATACTGCTGCTAAGGCGCAGATCATGAGCAGTATGATTTATTTCTAGGATTTGTATATCACAGTATTTTGAAAGGCAACAAATGTGTATGTGACATTAAGATGATCAGATAATTGGGAAATGACCAGTCAAGGTCACTGTGGTAGGGAATAGGTATATCTAGAACATAAGCAGAATATCATTTATTTATGTTGTTAGTGGGAGAAAATAATATAACCTTGAATATTGCCTCCTTTGCAGATCGATAGCCAGGATTATTTTCAACGCTCAGGGAGGCGGGCTCAACGCCGAAACCAACATTCTTACCAAACCAGGTCAACTGTAGTACGGCGTCTTCGAAGTACGCGGCGGCTGGAAGAAGCTAATAATTCTTCAGAGGTCAGTAGAATGAAGATTTTAACATGACTGGTAGATTCTTTTATTCAATTTACATGTCTTACTGAGCATCATTCACTGCTGATTGTCTGACTATTCTTCGGGTTTGGGCTCCAGTAACGTATTTTCACAAAGGCTCTGTGAGATACCAGTCTAATTCAGCCAGTTCAGTTGAGCTATTGGGCCCCAGTGGGCTCTTTTTTAATTCCACTTTTCAGATGTGAATCACTTGGCAGCTCATCTATTTTATCTAATATTGAGGAAAGAAATCTGTTTAATTAAGACAAGTTGCTGCCTCAAATCAACATTTACTTTTGAAACTGTCACATCATTATTGCTTTTTGATTACAAAACTAAACCTCAAGAACTGTGGCTGAAGTTTGAAAATTACAATAACTGTAGGTGGTTGACTTATTTTTATTGCAAACAGGAAATTGAGACAGTAGATGGAAGCGATAGGTCCTCTGATGAGGCTGAAGAAGAGTGGCAGAGTGAAAGTACTTCAAGGTAAATATAACTTTAGCAAAAATAATCCTGAAATGTAACCATTTAGTTGCATTTTATTTGTCATTTTATTTACACAAAGCCGAACTGACCCACAGTTTTCCGACTGAGGTGTGGATTTTGGTTTAATTATATGCTTTTTAAGACTTTATAGAAATGCCCTACTTCGTTCTGAAATAAGATTGTTTTAAATGTGCTTTCATCAGTATTTGATAACATAAACATTTCAAAGTAGCTATTAAATGTAATCTGCTTCGTTCAAATAAAAACTATTTTAGTTTTGATAGTACATTTGATGATCCAATACAAACACTATTTGCAAGGTATTGAGTAACTAATTGCAGATTTCTGAATGATGATAGAATGTTTTAAATTAAAAATATTCCTTTATTTTTGTTTGGTCACAGTGACTCTTCAAGTGAGTACTCGGATTGGACAACTGATGCTGGTATAAACCTCCAGCCACCCAAACGATTAGTGAGGCGAGCTCTACGGCACATCAGCAGCAGCTCGGAGGATGAGAAGATAGCGGACGGAAGACCTGTAAAACGGAAGAAGCTCAAACAATCGAAACAAAAGGTAAAGTAAGATACTACTTGCATGGGTTTGGATGAGTTCACTGGGAAGAGGTAATTATTATCTTTGTTTTTCCGTGCAATAGGATTAACAATGATTTGTCCATCTCTGTTAAGCAGTTTGTATTGAATGTTTAGTAGGAGCTTAAATTTTCTGTTACTTACTGGCAATATTTAGATATATAGAAACCCATATTATTGCAAACAAAGGTAAGATTTAATGTGCATTATGTTCATCTGTAGCGGCCAAGTGAACTTGCAGTGGAGGGCGAGCCTGCTGAGGAATGGATACCCCCAGCTTGGATCCAAGATTCAGTACCACGTAGGTCTCCGTTTGTCCCTCAGATGGGGGATGAGGTGAGTTTTTCTTTTTTGAACCCTATAACTCTAGATGCTTGTTTTTAGAATTGAGTTCTTGTAGGAGTTTTCTCAAATACTATTCTTCAGAATAGGCCCTTCAGAATAAATGTTTCCGTCTATGCAACCAAATTACTGTGGTGATTTGCTGAGGCAGCTGCTTATCTTTAGCAGTTTTATTTGAATACAGAGGATTATGGGGAGTCTTTGGGTACAGTTCTATACCTACTACTATTTATTATTATTATTGTTATTCAGTTATTATTTTGCCTCCAAATTTAGCTGAGACCTTTAGCTGCAATACTACAGTTATTATTTTATATATATTTATATTATGTATGTTTTATTTATATATATATATAATGTATGTATGTTATAATTAACTGAACCATTGAGGGGAAGCTAAACATTTTTATCCACAGTTCACAACAGAATGTTTTTGATCGATATGCCAATTGGTTAGAAAATTGTTTCCTTACAAAGCATTAACTGAAAACTATCGTTTGGTCATTGTCACAGGCTGTGTATTTTCGACAAGGGCATGAAGCATATAATAAAGCAGTTAAAAAAGCAAAAATTTACAGTGTACACCTTCAGAAACAGCCATGGATCAAAATGGAACTCAGGGTATGTATGGCGGTTTATAGGACAAACCCATTTCTTTCACATTATTCCTTGGTCCTACATATAATGTGTTGGTGACTCCTTTACATCTTGTTACTCTACTTTATGTCTTAGAACAGTTGGTAAGAGGCCATTTCAAACTACACATTTTATTTTCAACTTCACCAGTTGTAACCAATGACATTAATAGGAATGTTGGTAATGGGTAGAATTCTGTTTTAGAGCTTTAATACGAAACCATGGATGGCTAACAAAATTGTAATGCAAGTGCATAATATTGAGAATTATGTGTTAGTTTGCTTGATTTTAGAAGTTCAGAGTTGGGTAGAAGTGTTATTTTTCATGCTAAGAAAAGTATGTTTTGCAAAAAAATGCCACTCAGTTTGTGCCAAACCAATCCTTGACCCAGTTTCATGAAAAGAATGCAATTAAACTTTAAGATGCAAAGCGTTAAGGTGTTTTGGGTGAAAGTGCGGCTTTTTGATTTAATTATTAAATTAACATGTGCACATACAAATTTAAATAGAGCTATTCATATGTTCCAGATACCATTGCCTACTTTGTTTCACCTACCCAATTTGTTTGTTAACAGGAATGTGGGAAATCTGTTGTGTTTAATTGATTGAATGGAACACACATGAGTTGGGTTCACATCTTATTTTCAAATTAATAATTACTAAGTCTAACTCGTACTAAGTATTTGGGAAGTATTGATTGATTTATTGTGGTAAGTTATTTGGGGCGAGTACTACATTTAATTCCCACCAAACTGATAATTTGGCGCTCCACGCTAGTATATATCACAAAACATGCTGAGCAAGTTGCAATTACAGGAATAATGTACCAACTTTGAGGCAGCAGAAAGCAGTACATTGTGACAAATAAAAATTCCAATATATTATTTGGATTCACATTTCCTGGAGTGTTGAACATAAATATTAGAATACAACTGAAAGCTTAAAGTAAGTGAAGTTTCAATAATATAACGACTATGTTGCAATTTCATCCATGTTTTAGTTTGAAAATTAAAACTTTGTATCCCTTTTTAATGCTGCAGTCACATTTTATATCCTCATGTCTGAATACTTTTTCGCTTTCCATTCCTAAAAATAGGAACAGGAATTTGTAAAAATTATTGGAATCAAATATGAAATTGGACCACCAACATTATGCTGTCTAAAGCTTTCTCTTTTAGACCCCATCACTGGCAAAATGACTGGAGAATCTTTCTCTATTAAGTAAGTAATTTGTTAATAGCTTCACCATTGCAGAAATATACACATTTGTCCTGATGAAGTGAAAATGCTAAACTTCAATTGTTTACTTGTAAACAGAACTTTTAGCTTTGTTTATTTTTTAGCAGCATACCGAACTCTTACTTTAGAAGTAAGAGTTTGTAGAATTATCATTTTATCTATGTTGGTATCCATAATTGTTTTTGAGAGAGGAGCTGGAGGGGCAAGACAGTGACTTGGTGAATGGGGAAAAGGTTTAATAACAATAATGGCTCATAAAGTAGAAAGTTCATCCAAATGTTCCTGATATCAAATATAGCCATATATTGATTGGAGGTAGAAATAAGGTACAAAAACAGATTGTTTCAGCACAGCAAGTATAGCATACAATCAGCCACTGAAGGTTTTGTTTGGAAGTAATCACGTGAAAATCAGAATTTAAACTTGTTTTAATGGGCTAGCTAATTTTTTTTGACAATCTGAGACACATTACCATATGTGTTTTGTTTGGTACTCTTGCAGAATTATTCATATGTTTACCACTTGTATGCAGATTCAGAACATAAAATTGTTGTTGAGACATTTAAATTGAGATCCAACTTAAATGTTAGTTTGATTTTTAATCTTTAAAACTTGTTTATATAACTGAATATATGAATGCTCAAACCTTTTAATAGTGGTGTTTGCTAATGCAAATACAACTGTATCTTAATATTTTCATTTCTCAGGTATCACGACATGCCGGATGTTATTGATTTCTTAGTGCTGCGTCAGTTTTACGATGAAGCAAAAAACAGAAATTGGCAAGTTGGTGAGTATTGTTTGATACCTATGTTTTCTTTAATTTGAGATTGTATGGCTATCTGTACAAAGATCCATGCCTTGATTGGGTTATTGCTGTTGTTGCTGAATTTGCCAGCCAAAAATAGCTGAAGTGCCACATGTAGATATCATATGACCTGTCTCAAATGTGCTGGTAGCTAGAGTAATAATTTTGTTTTTTAATAATCACAGTTTGTTCCCATTGCAGTTAATTTTCTTTTAATATTTTTAGCGGGAGAATTAGTACTTAAAATCAAAGCTTAGTTTCTAATGGGAATAATTAAAACTTATGTGTAATGTAATCTGAAACAATTGTTCATTTCAAGCTTCAAACGCTTTGGACATAATCTGTCTCCCAATATCATAGTTAAAACTCTGCTACAAAGTGGTCAAATTGGAACACAAGGACTATAAAAGGAGCTGGCCTTTGAGCACCTCACCCTCTACCGTCCTTCACTTTCATTAAAAATTATTCTGCTCTACCTCCCTCCTAAGCTCTCTGGCTCCTTCCTCCTGGATATCTCCACTCTGCTCTCCTCCTTGTCCCTCAGCTCTGAACGTCTGCTCATCATGGGCGATTTCAACTTACACCTAAACTCCCTCTGCACCACCTCCTCCAATTTCACTGCCACAACCATGATCACTCTCTTGATCTTATCATCACGCACGGCCTTGATATTTCCGATCTCAATATCTCGGACAAGGCCATCTTGGACCACTTTCTTGTCTTCTCTTGCATCCCTCTCTCCTCCACCACACCCGCAACTGTACTTTTCCGCCCATGGAAAAGTCTCTCCCCTGATACCCTCACAGAGGCCCTCACGTCTTCTGACCTCATACCTCTCTGGCCTTCCACCCACAGCGATCCTGAAGCAGCAATCCAGCTGCTCCATGATCGCCTCTGCTCCATCTTCAACTCTCTCGTTCCCCCTAAAATCCAGGTTCATCTCCAAACCTTCCCCCTGGTATAACCCTCATCTCCGCTCCCTAAAAACCAAAACCCAGCTGCTCGAGCGCAGGTGGCAGAAAACCGGACTCACGGTTCATCACCAACTGTGGCTCGAGCATCTCCACAGCTACTGCCGTTCTTTGTCGCGCGCAAAAACGGCCTACTATTCCAACATCATCCTGGAGGCAAATAACAACCCCAAAGTCCTCTTTTCCACCACCTACTATCTCCTCTGTGCGCCCCTTCAGGCATCCTCAATCTTCATTTCAAATGCGAAGTGTGAGGAGGTCATGGACTTCTTCCTGTCCAAAATTCAAAATATGCGCTGGGCAACATCATCCTCCTGCCTCGCGTTGCCCACCAACACCCACTTTCCGTCCCCCTCATCCTCCCTGTCATCAGCTCCTACCATGACCCCATTCCTACACTCCTTCTCCCCCATCTCTCCTTCCTGCCTCTCATGCATCAACAACAACAACAACAATTTACATTTATAGAGCGCCTTTCACGTCGGGAGGACGTCCCAAGGCGCTGAACAGGAGGCGTGTGACCCGAGCTGGGAGGGGAGTGTTTGGGAAGGGGTGAAACACGAAGGGGAGGTAAAAGAGTTCGGGGTGGAACAAAAGGCACGATCGAAGAGGAAAGTCTTCAAACCGGCCTTGAAAGAGGAAAGGGAAGAGACGAAACGGAGTGATTGAGGGATGGCATTCCATAAGGTGGGAGCGGAGAAACTGAAGGCCCGGCCTCCGATGGTGGGGCGGTTTGGGCGGGGGGCTTGGAGCAGGCTTGGACCCTCCTGTTGAACGGAGGGTCCGGGTGGGTGTGTAGGGGGAGAGTAGATCGGTTCAATGAAGCTCACCATCTGCTGCCTCGACCCCCCTGCACACCAACCCACTGCTCACCCAGCTCCCCCTCCTCTGCCAGAGCTGGCTGACATCATCAACCAATCCCCCTCCACAGGATCAGTCCCTGCCCCCCTCAAAACTGCTGCCATCACCCCTCTCCTTAAAAAAAAACCTTCCCTTGATCCCTCAAACCCTAGCCACTACCGCCCTATCTCTAACCTGCCCTTTCTTTGCAAATCAACTCCGCACCCACCTCCCCTCCCACTCCCTCTTTGAACCCCTCCACTCTGGTTTCCATCCTGCCCAAAGACTGCGCTTTTGAAAGTCACAAACGACGTCCTCTCTATCTGTGACCAGGGCTCCCGCTGTCTCCTTATCCTCCTGGACGTGTCCGCTGCGTTCGACACAGTCGACCACACCATCCTCCTCCACCGCCTGTCCTCTTGTCATCCACCTCAGTGGGACCGCACTTGCCTGGTTTGAGTCCTACCTCACAAACCGCCAGCAGTACATCTCAATAAATGTTTTTTCCTTCCGCTCTCACCCAGTTATCTGTGGGGTACCACAGGGAGCCATCCTTGGGCCCCTCCTCTTCCTCATCTACACGCTCCCTCTTGGAGATGTCATCCGCAGACATGAGGCACACTTCGACATGTATGCTCAACTCTACTTTTCCACTTCACTTTGCAACCCCCAGTCCCCTGATGTTCTGTCAGCCTGCCTGTCAGACATCAGGAACTGGTTGAGTGCGAAGTTTCTGCAGCTCTTTGGCTCTCTAAAACTCTCCGAACCTGTGCAGGTTCAGCCCCCAACTGTTCTTCCTCCCCCACATCCGGTCCCTCACCAACACTGCCTTCTTCCACTTCCGACGGATCTCCCGAATGCAGCAATACCTCACCCCAAAAGTTGCTGAAACCTTGGTCCATGCCTTTGTAACCTCTCGGCTGGACTATTGCAATGCCCTCCTCGCCGGTCTCCCCTCCACCACAATCCACAAAATCCAGCTAATTCAAAACTCTGCCGCCTGCATACTTACCCGCAACAAGCTTCGCTCCCCCATTACCCCAGTCCTTGCCAGACTTCACTGGCTCCCTGTCCCTGAGAGGATCAACTTCAAGATCCTCACCCTTGTTTTCAAGTAGCTCCACTCCTCTGCACCCCGTACCTCTTGCCTACCTCTCTGATCTCTTTCCCCAAACCAGTACCCGCTGCCTTCACTCCACTGGGTCTGGCTTCCTTCATGTCCCCCGAATCCTCCGCTCCACCCTCGTCGGCCGGGGCTTCAGCCACTATCCCCCGAGGCTCTGGAACTCCCTTCCTCACTCCCTCTGCCTTGCCCCCTCTCTTCTCAATTTCAGGTCACAGCTAATGACCTTTCTCTTCGACCGCGCCTTTGGTCACCTTTCTACCCCTGCCCTGGCTCGGTCCTGGGATCCACTATATGAAGCGCTCTGAGACGACATCCGGCGTGGAGGGCGCTATATAAATCGTTGTTGTTGTATAGTAAGGCAGTAATCATGCTTCACACCTGCAAAATTGCTGAGCTTTCATAACAAATCTAAGCCTGATTTTTATTGTTGGTCCTTTAATATTTGTTGAACTATTTTGAATTCCTTATTGTGATCATCTCAAATGCAAGGATTATTTTATTCTACTTTTCCTGCGTGCAAATAAACCTTCACTGCTTAGTTGTGTTCCCTCAAAATGTTTGTAAATCATATTGTGTTCACTACAGACTTGTCTCAATACAAGTTTAATTTTTAATTTTGTTTCCTTGAAAATGTATTTGTCCTAGTACAGAGTTAAGCATTCAGGTGGACTTTAGATTGTAATGATTAATTATTCCTCAGAGTAGAATATTTAAACTTGGACTTTTACCTTACCTTACCAGGTGACAGGTTCCGCAGTATAATAGACGATGCCTGGTGGTTTGGTTCTGTGGAGACTCAGCATCCCTTTCAGCCTGAATATCCTGACAGTTTATTCCAGTGTTACAATGTCTGGTAAGATACTGCTATTTTCTTTTGGTTATCTATAATACCACTATTGAGAATTATTTGCTTTAAATGTTGTGAAATGGGATGCAGAGGTTTCACACCGTTAGCCAAGGATTCGTTTAATTTGAGGTCTACTGAAAAAATGCTCTCCCCAAAACTGCACAAACCCGTCCTCCCCAAATAAATGTCTAGCTCTCTTTTAAAAGTTATTATTGAATCGGTCTCCACCACCTTTTCAGGCAATGCATTCCAGATTTGAACAACTCACTGAGTGAAACAATTTCTCCTTGCCTCCTCTTTGCTTCTTTTTGAAACTTATTTTAAATCTGTGACCACGAATCACTGATACACTCACCAATGGAAACAGTTTTTCCCTGTTTACCCTGTCGAATCCCCTCATGATCTTAAAAACCTCTGTTAGGTCTCCTTAACCTCTGCTCCAATAAGCATAAGACCATAAGAATTAGGAGCAGGAGTAGGCCATTCGGCCCTTCGAGCCTGCCCTGCCATTCAATAAGATCATGGCTGATCTTCTGACCTAACTATATTTACCTGCCATATCCTCAAATGCCTTTATTTTTTTAAAAAAATCTATCAGTCTCAACCTTGAAAATGTTCAGGGACTGAGCATCCACAGCCTTCTGGGGTAGTGAATTCCATAAATTCTCTGAGTGAAGAAATGTTTCCTCAACTCCTTTCTCAAAGACTGACCCTTAATTTTAAGACTGTGACCCCTGGTTATAGATTCTCCTACCTGGGGAAACAATCCCTCAGTGTCTACTTTATCCATCCCTTTAAGAATCTTATATGTTTCAATAAGATTCCCCCCTAATTCTTCTGTACTCTAGAGAGTATAGCCCTAGTTTATTCAACCTATCCTCATAGGTCAGTCCCCTCAACCCAGGAACTAACCTAGTGAATCTATGCTGCACCCCCTCTAAGGCAAGTATGTCCTTTTTTTAAATAAGGAGACATAACTGCACACACAAACCTAGCCTCGCTAGCCTTTTCTCATAACTGAAGTCCCTCATTCCTGGTACCATCCTGGTAAATCTCCTCTGCATCCTTTTCAATGCCTTAACATCCTTCCTAAAGTGTAGTGACCAGAATTGAACACAGTAGTCTAGCTGAGGCCTAACCAAAGTTTTATAGAGGTTAGTCAGAACTTCCTGACTTTTGTACTCTATGCCCCTATTTATAAAGCCTAGTGCCCTGTATGCTTTTCTAACAGCCTTGTCTACCTGTCCTGCCGCCTTCAAAGAATCACTTACACAAAACCCAGGTCTCTCTGTTCCTTCACACCCCTTAAAATTGTATTAACTAGCCTATATTGCCTCCTCTCATTTCTCCTCCCAAAATGTATCACCTCACATTTCTCTACATTAAATTTCATCTGCCATGTGTCTGCCCATTTAACCATTCTGTCTATATCGAAATGGAACTCCCTATACCCAAGTCCAGGTCATAATCTCAAAAGTGGGCAGGCTATATGATGTTAGGCAATTAAACGGGGGTCTGGAAGAAATATATAAATAAGAGTATCAATGTAGCTTTATTCTTGAAGAGGAAGGATGCACAGTGAACCTGTGGTGTATCAAAGATACGGTTGATCTTTATGCCTGTACTCTATGCCAGAAGGCTCTTGTTGTGCCAGCATCTGTTTTTAAGTAGCAGTGGAGTCCCCCTTGTTTTATTTACTAATTCAGAGAAAAGTGTGAGAAAGCATTGGGTTAAGATTTGGAATCCACATAGTTGAAAAATGCATTGGACACATTTATAGTTTGATTTAAAATGAATATTTGTTTGCCTGGTTATAGAATGCTATTTGGAGTGCCTTCAGCCAATAGCTGCAAATTTCATCCTTTAGTGTGTTATGCTTTTGGACAGATCTCTGTATTTCTATCCTTTTTAAAGCTGAATTTGACATGTTCTTTCTAGCTGGGACAATACCGAGTTGGAAAAGATGAGTCCCTGGGACATGGAACCAATTCCCGATGATGGTAAGATGGCTGTAATTTTTTTTAAATTAGCGGTAATTTTAAACAGCTCAGTACTGAAAATAATCAATTCAAACATCTAGTATCCCTATATGTACAATAATTAAATTGTTTAAAGATTATTGTGCGACTTTAATTAATAGAAATTTGTTCAAAGTTGATGGTCCTTCCGCCTTTTCTCATTGGGCGGACGTCCCAAAGTGCTGAACAGTCAGGGGTGACAAATGGTTGTTGAAGTTTGCTAATAAGTGCACCCTTGCTGTAGGTGGCAGTATTTCTTAACCTGATCTTTAACTGATTTGACTTTGGCTTTTTATGTAAAACAACATATTTGTTTGGTGCAGCATCTGCCACACTTTCTCTGATTCAACTTGGCATGTGTTCATTTGCAGCTATCTACCCGGATGAAGTTGGTGCTAGTGTTCCGGTCAATCCAGAGGAAGTTAAAGACTTGTTATATAAACCTCAGGAGGGTGAATGGGGATCCTGTCGTATGGATGAAGAATGTGAACGTGTTATTCGGGGAATCAATCAACTACTTACACTTGGTATGATCCAGTGCCATCAGAATTGCTTTAGAGCATTGCACCTTTTCTTCAGTTTGAAAAAGTTTAAATATACTGTTTCTGTGATTGTTTACTTCAAATGTTTTATAAATAATGCCATTCTTGTTTATTAATGCGTTAACATACACAATATGTACTTTTATTTTACAGAAATAGCTGCACTATTTTCTGCACCAGTGGATCTTTGTGCCTACCCATTGTATTGCACTGTGGTTTCATATATGACCGATTTGAACACCATCCTCAAGAAATTAGAAAACCGTTTTTATAGGTGGGCACTATATTGCTTAAAATCTGTAGCCAATTCAGTAATAACCAGACTCCAATTTCATGCTGCCGAAACAAGGCACTCCATCTTGGTTTGAGAAGTATAATGCATAATTTTGTTCATTGTAAATGAATATTAATAAAATACACAGTGAATAAAGCTGGATATCAAATGTTTTTCTTTAAAAGCTCTTGATCAGTTAGAATTATGGTTGTTATTATTATGGTGAACTCATAAACATTGTGTTAGATTCAAGTGAAGTATGAATTTAACTTTTATCTGAATTCTAGGAGAATCTCTGCACTGATGTGGGAAGTGAGATACATTGAACACAATGCTAGGACTTTCAATGAGATTGGCAGTCCTATTGTTAAAGCAGCCAAGATGTGCACTGATGTGTTACTTCAGTTTATTGGGTGAGTTGATCTCACTATGAAAATAATTGCAACAAACATTGAAATTCACTTTTATAATTGATACTATGGTTGTTTAACATTTTTCCCTGTTTATAGAGACCAAAGCTACACTGATGTTTTGGAGCTGTATGATAAAATTAAGACTGAAGAACATAGCAGTGATGAGGATGAGGTAAAATATATTTCCAAGAGGTTGGATAATTAATTGCATTATATCTCAAATTATGTATCATTTTGTATTCTTTAAACCATGCTGTCAATTGAGCTGAAGAACTTGTTCTGAAAGTTTGCATGGTAGCCTGGACTAAGGCTTTAAGACCTTAATTTGAAAATCAATGTTATAACAGCGGCAGCAAAATTACATTTGTATAATGCTTTCATGTTGGGAGAACATCCCAAGGCGCTGGAGAGTCAATGTTTCACACCCGAGGTGGGGTTGGGATTGAGGAGCCAGGAGACAAACGAGGGGATATGGGGTAACCAATTGGACCATTGAAGAGGAGAGTCTTGAGGCGGAAGTTGAAGGAGGGATTGCAAAGGTTAGGGGCAGGGTGGCTTAAGGCTCTCCCACTAATGGTGGACAAGGGACATGAAGCAGGCTGGAGCCTGTTGAGCGGAGGGGGCAGAAAGGTTGGTAGGGGACTAGGAGGTCGCAGAGGTAGCGAAGCAATGCCATGGGTAGGTGAGGGTCAGGATCTTGACAGAAGACAATGGGGGGTGGATCCTGAGGGAGAGGCAATTGTGGTGGTGGGGGGTGGGGGGTAATGGTGGCTGAGCGGATCTCAATTTTAGATTCAAGGAAGTCCAGCATCTCCACTTGGAGGATGGGTGAGGCATGGGAAGGTGGACGGAGGAGATGGTTTGTGGTGGAGAAGAGGAGCATGGAATTATTCTTGACGTCCAAGATTAGCTTGGAGAAAAAAGGGAACTTGGCAGAGGCAAGGGGCAGAACGGTAGGTCTAAGTGTGATCCAGCAAAATCTGCTGATGGACCGTTAATTTGGATTTGGTCCAGCCGATTTGGTTCAGTAGCTCGCACTTGTACCTTGAGGGATCAGAGATGGCTGGTGTACTGGGGGATTTATGGGAGTTAGAGGCAGTTTAGAAGACTAGGGAGGCAAGGGAGTCAAGGTTGAAGGAGAGGGAATGCGGAAAGAGGGAAAAATAACTTGCTATCTCATGTAAAATAGAATAAATCCATAATCTGCATTTGTTTATTAGCTAAAAGTCTTATTGTTCTGAGAAAATAATTGAATGCAGAACGTGAATGCAAAACATTAACATATAGAAAATGTGTGTAAATGTTACTTGTCAACCAAGGTGCGTTTTTTTAAAAATCACGTGATCTTTACAAGATGAACTATTTTTAATTAGGAAGCTGGTGCAGATATGGATTCTGATGCTCCTGGAACTTCTTCAGATAGAATGGTGAGAATATAAATGCTTCTTATAAAATTACTTCCAGATATTTGTCTTTTTTTAAAAAAAACAGAATTACAGGATAGCTGAGATATTGGATTTTTTTTAAAAAAACCTTTTGAAGAGGCAAAAGCACTACAGTAATCAGACATTTGCTGATCCAGATACTAATATACCAAGTAGAGTTTGACATTGAAGTGTATAATTATGTTTATCTACAATTGATATAAAAACTGAATGTTCCAGTGTATTTCTTATCTGATTATTTTCCTCTTCATTCAATGTCATGCCTCAGAATGAAGAGAATCCACATCAGAAACCTCTTCTTAGTGCTTCTCTGTCTTCATACCACAAGCACTTTACTGGTGTTGGAAGGGTTTTGCTGTATTTTTCTTCTTTTCCCCTCTTAAGTTTCTGTGTGTTGGTCAAACTAATGTCTTTGGGGAGAATAATTAAATTAAAAACTGCATTGTAATTATCACAGATAAACTAGTGTTATGTATGAGACTTTGGTTTAATTTCTTGCTTTATTTTATCTCAGCATCGGCTTCCACGACAACTGAACAAGAGACCAGCAATGTGTGTTGATGTGAATGCTTGGAAAGAACAATGCAGAGAGTTTCTGAATTTCCTGATTCAGTGTGAAGACTCTGAACCCTTTCGGCAACCAGTGGACCTCTTTGCATATCCTGTATGACTTTATTTGGGGAATTATTTTAGAATACAGGAGAATTGTAATATGGTGTTTGGTAATACAGTAAATAGGTACTAGAGGCAAATTGAACAACAACAAAATTACACTTGTTTAGCGCCTTTCACGTCAGGAGGACGTCCCAAGGCGCTGGAACAGTGAGCCACAGGCGGGTGGTAATCATGCTTATGAACAAGACAAACATGTTTGACAAGTGGTCACTCAATTTACTGAGTGACTTGCATTGAGGAGAAAGTATCATGAGCAGCAAATGCATTGTTATGGATTAGAGATGTATGTAAATTCATTTAAATGATTGAATGGAGTGAAAAGGAATTAAAAGCTTGATGCTGTATCTACTACAATTGGCAACAACGTAATGGAAGATTGCAATGCCATTGCAGAAAGTGCAAACAAGATTTTTAGTTTCTTGTTCGAACCAAGTAATGGCAGCTTTGCAAGCTGAATGAAGCTGTACGTTACTATGATTCACTAAATTGAGGATGAATGCATTCAAGAATTAATGTTTTCTGTCTTGATAAGAGCAGATGTTTGATGGCTGATTATCGGTTACTAGTGTGTGATAGGATGGACCATTGTACTGCAGTCTTAGCTCAAAATTACTTATCTAAATCTGAAATGGCATCACTTGGCTTTTAGAAAAAACAACAGTACAGCAAGTCTTATCAGAAGTTGAATTGCTTATGCCAATTCCCTCCACAGGATTACAGAGATATAATAGATACTCCAATGGACTTGGGCACTGTGAAAGAAACCATTGAAGAAGGAAATTACAAAACTCCCATGGAGTTCTGCAAAGATGTTCAGTTAATTTTCAGCAACTCCAAAGCCTACACGCCCAACAAGAAATTAAGGGTAAAGGGAATATTTTCTTTTGGAAAGGTTTGTGAAATGTTTACTGCTAATTCTTCCACATAGGGAGATTTTTTTTAGTGAAAAACATCCACATTGTTGGACAAATGTTTAGTTATTTTTCTGATTCATTTATTTTATGAACTTCTTGTACAGGTACCACGCGCCGTCGGCAACCGCGTCCTCGACAACCGCGAAACTCACGCATCCACGGTTTGCTATATGGGACAACCCTTGCAAACCACGGCTTATAGCCGTTGCTTATCCACTGGTTTTAACACTAGGATTTAGCGCTAGGACCCAGTTGCATCAATCAGCCTCTATGTCGCTTCGCGCTAGCGTATAACGTTAGGACCCAGTTGCGATGTTGCAATCAACCAGCGACAACGTTTCTCTCTTAGGATTAAGGTAAACACAGTAACATTAATTTATTGTCACTTCTCTGCATCTCTCTCCGTGTAAGTATCATAGGCTGCAGAGATCTCTCTCTGACTCACCTCTCTAGTTCACTTTCCCTTCCCCCTCCCACTCTCCCCCACCACACCCTTCTCTCTCTCACCTCTCTATTTCACCTTCTCTAACCCTCTTCCCCCACCCCCCCCTTCTCACCTTCTCTCTCTCTCTCTCTCTCTCTCTCTCTCTCTCTCTCTTTCTGTGTCTGTGTGTAGATCAGTCAGTCAGTCTTGTGGATTGCTGCAGATCCTGGCAGCCAGTGCGCCCAAACTTACTCCCCCTATTCCCATGTACGTTATAACTATGTTTTTTTATCTTTAGTTCTACAAAACGTGAACTTACTCCCACTATCCCCATGTTTCCCATAAGGCCTTGCATTTTCTAACCATGAAAAAGCAAATGTACTCCTATCCGCATGTTTCCCATAGGCCCCTGTATTTTCCAACTGCGGTTTTACCAATCACGGAGGTTTACGGGAACGTATCCCCCGCGGTTGGGGAGGGGTACCTGTATTGTAAATTATAAGATACATTTATATTGCTTGGAAGTACTTTTAGTGATTTGGGGAGTATTTTTTGATGGTGTTATATTTATACAATAAGATGTATTCATCACAATATATAAATAAAAACGTACTTGTCTTAAGTCACAACAGAAAGTTATGGAAATACTTGTGGTTTATATTAACACTGTCTAAAAGTTTTGACTGTATTCTGAAGAGTGGAAACACTTTTTTAATGTAGTGTAAGTTAGATATTTATTCGCTGTGATTTTCTTTTCTCTGTTACAGATATACAGCATGACACTCAGGTTATCAGCCTTATTTGAATCGCAAATGAAAAACATCATCTCTGATTACAAGTCAGCCCTGAAGTGCCAAAATAAGAATAATCCGCAGAAGAAGTATAGAAAACAATTTAGGAGCAGCAGCAGTGGTAGCAGTAATAGTAGTAGCAGCAGCAGCAGCAGTAGTAGCGATAGCAGTAGTAGCGACAGCAGCAAAAGCAGTAACAGCAGCAAGAGCGGCTCTCGGTACAACTGTAAAAGCCGCTCAAAATGCAGTAGCAGAGCGTCCAGGTAAAAAAATAAAAATTCTGTGTGCCTCACTAATTATGCATTTCTTAAAAAAAAATCCTTGCATTTGATATAGCACCTTATCATGTCTCCGAGATATCTCAAAGCGCTTCACAGAATATACTGTGAGGTGAATAGACTGTATATTTTATGGAAGAAATGCACCAGCCAATTTATATATAAATGCAAGTTGTTGTTCACATGCAGTGTGTCAAATATCCAAACAATTAAACCAGCAGAGGGTTAATATCAATAATATCTTGGTATTATCTTGGTGCTGCTGGAATTCACCTGGATACCAGAGTTTAGCAGCATGTTGGGCCAGATGAAATTAAACTTTCTTTCTTAAGCAAAATTTCTCATCAGGCAATTTTTGGTAGTGTGAAAGTGAGGAGGGGGAAGGGAGGAGAAACAAAACCAAAAACTGTTCAAAATCATTTAAAATGTATTGTCGCGCTCCCCCACCCTCGTCTCTTCCCATGTGGCAGCATTAAAAACAAATTGGATGTTAACAATGGCATAATTTTTACATTCTAGCTAAGTTGCTCAGGCAGTTTTGTAAGCTACTTCACAGCATTGTGCCAGAGTGAAAGGTTTTGCATTAGTACAAACAACTGAAATAACACCTTTCAGAAGTATAATTTCATTTACTTTGCAGAAAACAAAAAAAAAGATTAGTACATTGGTGATTATAGAAACCACCCACTAAACTGTGGCTGAACCTCAATTTATATAAGTGGATGGAGAGTGTCCCTTTATTATGGATAATAGCAGTTTTTTGAAGATTTTAAAATATAATTTAAATAATATTTCTTATCCTCTAGCCTAGAGAACAAACCAGGAAAGACTCCACCTAAAACAGAACTGAATACCTCACCGTCACTGTCCTGTTCAGCTCAAGCCACCTTATCAAGATCATCTCAAGGTGAGAATCCAAATTCTAATTTAAAAGTTAGCTTTCAGTCAATTGACTCAACTCAACACAAGGTTTATTAATTTGTTCACATTTCTAAAGTCTGGGTGTGTCATTTCCACTGTTTGCTATTTATAATTGCAAGTTCGTTGCCTGATTTTGATTTTCAGCTTCAGAAACACATGATCCCTCAGGTTTACACATTGATGAAGTTCAGACTCAGCAGCTGTCACCAGTCTCTCAGTGCGATGCACAGAGCCAGAGTGGAAGTAACTCAGAGCCTGGGAGCACCAGAGTAACCAGGAGCACAACTACACCTGTGAAGCAAGGTAACAAAGCAAATTTCTATATCATTATTCATACGTCCACAAAATCTATAGTTAATTCACTTTACATTATATTCTGGGAAGCCCTTTAAGACTTCACAATGATGTGATAAGGCACTATAATCAAATGCAAGGATTATTATTTTTATTGTACGATTATGTTACGGTCAGTTTAGTGGTGCAAATTGCAACAAATTAGAAGCTGCCAGGAATACTAATAGCCCTGAGTGTTTTGTACTAGCTGCATGTACTTGCAAGATAGGTTGTTAGTTTGCATAGAATATTACCCCTGGTAGGAGAATCTATAACCAGGGGTCACAGTCAACATTAGGGGTTAGCCTTTTAGAACAGAGTTGAGGAAACATTTCTTCACTCAGAGGGTAGTGAATTTATGGAATTCACTATCCCAGAAGGCTGTAGATGCTCAGTCCTTGAACATTTTCAAGACTGAGACTGATAGATTTTTGAAAAATAGAGGGATTAGGGGATATGGGGATAGGGCAGGTAATTAGAGTTAGGTGAGAAGATCAGCCATGATCTTATTGAATGGCAGAGCAGGCTCGAAGGGCCGAATGGCCTACTCCTGCTCCTAATTCTTATGTTCTTATGTAGAATATATCCATGACGATGCCCTATGGAATAATATTGCTGACTAAATTGCTCAACACAACAGTTAGTGAAGTAGTACAAATTCATATTGTTTATCCATCACCATTCCACATACTTCAGCTCATAATTAAATATGTGTCTAAGTGATTTGGATGAAATTATGTTATTTTTGAAAAGCGGGATTTGCATTGCAATGAAAATTTACATTTATGCAAACACCTTTCATGGTGGGAGAGTACCCCAATGAGCTAAACAGAACTAGCTGGGCATCCAAGTAAGGGATGGGGGGCTGGGGAGGGGAAAGATGACCCAAAAGAAAGTACAGCCTGATATTCTGAAAGAGTTTGTAGAAAACGAATACAATGTTAAAGCACACTCCTCAAACGCTTCATGAACTTTAAAATTCCATTGAACTTCCATCATATATTAAAACATTTTGGTTTCACTGTTTATTTCTGAAGTTTACAGTGTGTTGCAAACGATATTGAACAATATATTGCACAGAAATTTCTCAACTAGTCTGTATAAAATATTGTGTCCAGTTTATTATCAAAAATGGACCTTGAGAGGCTTGTATAGGGCTTTTTTTTAAAAAAAAATCCTTGCATTCATTATATCTGCAAAGCTGTGTATGTCTCTGTAAATAGACTATGTAGGTAGATAATACCCAACATCCAATTTGCAAACAATAATGTATGCAAACCCCCATAAAGTGATTGACCTTTTTTTTTTCAGTCTTAGGATTCATTGTTTAATCTCAAGGACATTGGGGGGTGGGGGGGGGGGGGGGGAGTCTTTTTTTGAATAGTGCCTAAAGTCCTTCTGAACAGTTTTTCACTGTTTTATTAAAATTGGGAGTAATTCAAAGTTTACTCCGTCTGACCATTAGTTTTACTTTAAAGGTCAAATAAGCATGTTGTATGTTTTGCTCTTTTCCTTCTCAGATGAATCCCCCAATGTTCCTCTCGTCAATGGTCATAGAGAGCGAACGTCTACAAAGAGAAAGTTTATAAGTGACTCGGAGGAAAGTAGTTCAGAAAATAGAAACAATGGGGAGATGGAAGATATTCCACACTTGGACAACAAAACGTCAAGACCTGCTACAAGTTCTGAAAGTGGGTCAGAATTAGGTTCGGCATCCGATAAGGATTGCATTGAAGGAGATCATGATTATAGTAAGATAGTAAGAAGAAAAGCAAAAGGAAAAGGATATATAAAGGTAAGCACAGGTGTAGGCAGAGGAAGAGGAAGAAGGAGGAGAAAAAGCTTCAAAGGTTTCAAGACCATCAACAGAAATAAACGGGCAAAATTGTGGGACTGTGATTATGGATTTGCGAATGCGTTTTGTGCCGATCGGTTTGATAAACGGTCTACAATAACAACCAGAAACCAAGGTAGAAGAACGGTTTTATACAATGATGAGTCTGATGATGATGATGGTTTCCTACCAGCTCATGAACCTCTGAACCTCGGTATGTCAAGGTCAGGCAGGGTGCGACGTATGACTGAAAAAGCCAAGGCTAGTCACTTAATGGGATGGAGTCATTAATTGTTAAAGCAAAGAACTTTTTTTTAAAAAAACTGAATTGATTACATTTGTACTGCAGGGATTATATATATATATATATAAATATATATGTATATGCACATTATTTTTTACTAATTTATGTGGGGGAAGGGGATCTTCACAGTTTCTTTTTTGCAGTGGTGCTTATCCCAGTCACCCAATGCACTTCAGAACCAACACTTACCAACTGCTGAGGCAAACCTCAAATGAAAGTGTAGCCTTAATGCACTAAAAACTCAGCATCCGAATTAATACTTGTATCCGAAGCTTCAAAATCCATAAATGGTGGTACACTATGTAGCAGAAACTTTCTAGTAGTTTACCATGGTCATTTTCAGCATATTTAGTTCTTTATCTAAATTCAGACTGAGCAATTATTCAAATTTTTCGCCATAACTTCTTGCTATACAATAATATGTCTGTCATGGTTTTGCACAATTCTTCCAGTATCAATGGCAGCTATTAAAGTTTACAGCATGAATATCCTTTCCACTAATTACGGTTATGACTTATTTGCTCTGCACTGGCCATTTTTCGTTAAATTTAGAATTGAATTGTAATATATACAACATGTGCTAGCTTGTTTATATTTTGAAGATGATTTAAAATTCACTAATTGATTGTCTTCCAGTAATGGAGATAATGAGCAAATAATAGTTGGTGCCTTTTGTAAACATTGTTTGAATTTTAAGTGTGAATGAATGGTGTTTCAGAGATGTTTGCATTCTGTATAAATTGAAAATGAAATTCAAAGCAAGTGGTGCCAATTGTTCCAATGTTTACACCCATCATACATGTAGAATTCTAAGTGTGTGTGTATATGTCATTATAACTTTTTTAAAGACAAAAAATGGCTCTCTTTGGTGCTTTTTACCTGCCAATAAAAGTATCCTTCAGCCAGAAATCTGAGCTGATCTGGATCATAGCCTGTTTGTTGCTCCATGAAAAAAAAAGCTCCCAATAAAAGTAATTTTCAGGATGGAAACAGGCTAGACACCCCATCTTGTACCTCAGCAAAACATAGTTAATAAGGCTGATTCAGGGATATGATTTTGGCTTGGGTTAACCACTGGTATTTTTTTTTGTGTGTATGTGTGTCCAGCATTGTACATTGCTTTCCATAATGCTAGTCAATATACAATATCGTTTTCTTGCATAATATTCTGCAGATGCATTCACTGATACAGTGTGATATCTGTGGTTCAGAGGATTCACACTGATTCCAGAGCATTGATCCAGCTTAAAAATCCCAAATCTCACCTTAATATTTTATTTTGCTTCACACCATCCGAATAAGAAGTCAAGTTTTGATATGCTCATTCCTAGCAACCGAGCAATGCATATGTTTAGAACTTGAAGCCAAACATATGTTTCCCCTGGAGAGAATCTTTAATTATGAGAAATGCCCGGAAGCCCTTTTAAAATATTTTATAAATTTGAGCACATTTTAAGTATTACCAAACAAATTGTATACCTGTGTCCAATTTCTACATCTTTTTCATGTGTATCCAGGAACTGAGAGATTCATATTAACACAGACTGTTTATTTATTTTATAATAATCCTTGCATTTGATGGAGCGCCTTATCTGGTCATTGAGACGTCTGAAAGTGCTTCACAGAATATATTGCAAAGTGGATTGGCAGTGTTTTAAAACAGTTAACACAAAGTGGATTGACGTATTTTAAAAAGGGATGCACCCATAAAGCTTTATGAGCAAAAACTTGAATACTGTAGGATTTTCTGAGAAAACCTGGATATACTGCACTATATCTGCTAGTTTGAGCAATTTATACGAAGTTGCATTTTCTCGCATGTGACTTGAACAAGAGAGGGGATATTTGCACCAGAATAACATTTTTTTTAATGATTTTTTAAATCTATAGTGTTTCACTAAAGTTCCTTGAAAAATTACAACAGAGTTGTACAGAAACGATCTATGCTTGTTTATTTTTCTATAGATTCTGCACATAGAGCATGATTCTATATTTTATAGATAATTAGTTTTTGTAAATTCCTTTCTTTTTCTAAATATCCTAATCATGTCTGCACAATCAAACTACATTTTAAAAGGTTACTTTTACTTTTCGGGAGAGCTGTTGAGCGGCAGCTCTAGCGAAACGCCTTATAGAATTCTTCACAGAATACATTTTACGGTAGAAAATGCTTACACTCCATCCCCTTATAATCATGCAGCACATTTTTCTAATTTGTGAAAAATACAATGTATTTTTAATTTCTCAGTTCTTAATGTAAATTTCAACGAAAATCTTCAGGTATATGGTACAAAATGGACCACATGCATTAAGTCAAATTTTCGTGGGACATCTATTCACCAAATCTTTAATCTTGGTGTTCTCAGAAAGTCCCCTTTTATATACATATATTATATATTTTAAAAAGTTAGCATTTCAGGGAAATTTTCTTGCCACACAGGCAGACCAAATGTAATGTTCATATGCAATGAAATAATGTGAGTTTTAGTTGACAATTTTTCTACTGTAAAAAGTGTACATATGTAAGTTGTTTTTTGTTTATAAAATAGTTCCCACACTTATGTTGAAAATGGTGTGAATTCTTATTTGTCCTTTTTTTAAAATATTTGGCTCATTTATTTCGGGAGGCGAAGAATGTGTTAACACATGGATTGAAAAATACTGTTCAATTGTCATTGTTACACTGTTACAAAATGCAAATCCAACATTTAGATTCCTTCTCTTTCTCCCTCCCCGCCTCATGGCCTCAATTTACCTGCACAATGTTTATTACTTTCAAACAACTTGAGCTCACTCCAAAAAAAACTGTTGGCAGTTGAAAGCCTCGCTCTTTATTCCATCAATCCTTAGGAGTTGTCATCCTTCGAAGGTATCATTGCTTGTCACAGTTTTGCCATTTGTCTTCCAAAAATAGCATGGCACAAAGGCATGAGTGGGCCAGATGTTCACTGGGTTGAGTATCCAAGTTGAGACATGGATCTCTCTTGTAAATAAAAGTACAGCCTTTTTGTTTTTTTAAAAAGCACATTTTTTAGGCTGATCCAAAAGAGAACTGTTGGTTCATGCATTGCTGCAACAATTTTTTTTTAATTGAATTTGAGGACATGGGTACATGCAATTTAATTTCCTGCCAATTTCTATCCTATCTATGTAAATCATTATGACCAGATGCTAGGTTTCAATCACTGCACAAACTTGATTTAACAAACAGCAAATGGCTGGAAATGGAAAAGAGAATGTGGGTATTCTGGAGGAATGAGATCAAATAAGCTGAAAGGTCTTAATTTGAACCTCGATTGTGAGGTGGAGAAATCTGATTTGGGGTTTATTTTAAAACAAACTGGGCACGAAAGTAGTCCTGTTTCAAAATTCTGGCTTGCAGTTGCTATTCACCATTTGTGTTGTTATAATTCCAAACTATTTGTTCTTATAGGTGTTGCGATTTGGATATGCAAGCATGCCCCCAATTTACGAATGGATGGTTAAAATAAAGCAAAAAAAGGAGGCTTATGACAAGTGTCAGGCCCAAGATACAGAGGTCAACCAAGCAGAATATAGGAAGTGCAGGAGAGAACTGAAAAAGGAAATGAGAAGGGAAAACATACTGCATGAGAAACAATTAGCAGGTAACATTAAAGGGAACCTTAAGGTATTTTACAAACATATTAAGAGTAAAAGATTGATCAAGGGTAGGGTGGGACCAATTAGGGGCCAAGGAGGAAATCTTATTGTGGAGGCAGAGGACATCGCTGATGCACTGAATGAGTACTTTGCCCCTGTCTTCACAAGAGAAGATGCAGCCAATGCTAGTGTTGGAAGAGAGGATAGAAGAAATGGATAGGATTAGTATAAACAGAGGAAATACTAAAAAGGTTGACGGCACTCAAGGTAGATAAGTCACCCGGTCTGGATATGGTGCTAGAGGCCTGGAAGGTTGCTAATATTACTCCTCTATAAAAAGGGGCAGAAGGACAAACCTGGGAACTACAGGCCAGTCAGTCAAATGTCGGTAGTGGACAAACTTCTAGAGTCTATAATCAGGGACAAGATAGATCTTCACTTAGAAAGATATAGGCTAATAAAGGACAGCCAGCATGGATTTGTTAAAGGCAAATCTTGCCTTACAAGTCTTGATAGAATTTTTTGATGAGGTAACGGAATGGGTGGACGAGGGTAGCGCAGTTGATGTAGTTTACATGGACTTTCAAAAGGCATTTGACAAAGTGCCACATGAGGCTTATTAGGAAAGTAGAGGCCCACGGCATTAAAGGGACAGTGGCAGCATGGATCCACAACTGGCTGCGAGACAAAAACCAGAGAGTTGTGGTGAGCGGCTGTTTTTCAGACTGGAGGGAGGTGTGCAGTGGCATCCCCCTGGGATCGGTTTTGTGTTCACTGCTCTTTAATATATATTAATGATCTGGACTTGGGTGCAGGGAGCAGTTTACAGATGATACTAAGTAAGGGAGAATAGTAAACAGTGAGGAGGATAGTAACCATCTGCAAGAAGATATAGATAAAATGAAAAAGTGGGCAGACACATGGCAGATGAAGTTTAATGCAGAGAAGTGTGAGGTGATACATTTTGGGAGAAGAAATGAGAGGAGGCAATACAGGCTAGATAGTACAATTTTAAAGGGTGTGAGGAAACCTGGGGATTTGTGTTAGTGACTCTTTGAAGGTGGTAGGAAAGGTAGACAAAGCCGTTAAGAAGACATATGGGATACTAGATTTTGTAAATGGGGGTATAGAGTACAAAAGTCAGGAAGTGTTGACTAACCCCTAGAAAACTTTGGCTAGGCCTCAGCTGAAGTGCCGTGTCCAATTCTGGTCACCACACTATAGAAAGGATGTTATGGCATTGGAAAGCTTGCAAAGAAGGTTTACTAGAATGGTACCAGGATTGAGGGACTTCAGTTATGAGGAAAGGCTAGATAGGCTTGGTTTATTCTCTTTAGAACAGAGAAGGTTGAGAGGAGACCTAATAGAGGTTTCTAAAATCATGAGGGTATTTGACAGGGTGAATAAGGAAAAACTGTTTCCACTGGTGGGCGAATCAGTGACTCGTGGTCACAGATTTAAAATAGTTTCAAAACGAAGCAGAGGGGAGCTGAGGAGAAATGTTTTCACTCAGCAGGTTGTTTGAATCTGGAATGCATTGCCTGAAAAGGGGTGGAGGCCAATTCGATAACAGTTTTTAAAAGAGAATCAGATCCTTATTTAGGGAGAACAGGTCTATTAAGTTATGGTGAGAGAGCTGGGCAGTGGGAGTGAATTGTTCTTTTCAAAGAGCCGGCACAGGCTAGATGGGCCGAATGTCCTCCTTTTGTGCCGTATGATTCTATGATACTGTATTTAGAAAAAGTACCCAATTGTAAGCTGCTTTCCTCATTTTTGACACAAGATGGCAGCACTCTACTTCATAAACTCCCAATGCAAATCACCAATGTTTAAACCCGATGCCTTGTTTAATCTCAGCACAATTCAAATGTGGAACAAATCGATATTTCTTGTTTTATTTTAATGGTTTAGTATTGAAATGTTTGGGGATATCGCTTTCATAATCCAAAATTTACCTAATTCTGTGTGGCTCCATCCACTCCCAGGCATGTTCTATATCTAGAGAAACAGTTAGGGCTAGCTAACAGTTGACCATAACTATTCACATTATATCCAATGTTTACAAGTTTCAACAAAGTCACAACAACTAGTTATTGTTCTGTCCTTACAGTGACCATTGATGTTTCAGATATACCTACTTTGCATTCAGTAAATATAGCAGTGGATATTGGCATAAAACAGGGTGACTTGAGTTGGATGTGAGGTACACAATGACAACTGAATTTCTTCCATTACAGTGTGAAAGGATAGAATGAACTTCTTTCATATATTCTACAATTAGTCTTTAGAATCATAAAACTTCTGGGGTCTCTCTTTCCGATCTCTATCTTTTGCCATGAAGACTCTTAATCACATCTAATGATGTAGTGAAATGCTCTTGCTGATTGTTGCAGCTTTGATCATAGATGGTGCACTGCTTGCTGACTAAACTTAGCTGATAAACAATTTACGGCCACTGGAGGTTTGCTTAAATTGTCATGATTAATAATAACCTGTTAGAAAAAAAGGTCACTCAATCCACAACTGTTTGTGGGACATTGCTGTGCACAATACGTTGCCGCATTTTGCCCACAAAATATACAGTCAATTCATCTTACGGTGTGAAGCACTTTTGAGACATCTCTGTTTCAATAATGTTACGCGAAGATTATTATTATGTTGTTGAGGGTGATTATTATCTTGTGTGTGTGTGTGAGTGACACAGCATTAAGATAATTCACATTAGAAATCAGCATAAGTATACATTTTATATTCTGCATTTGTTTCTCTGCTTTCTCTAATTGCCTTTGTGCCTTGTACTAAAACGTACATTTTCAAAAATCTAACATTTATCACCTTCTGTAAGAAATGCTCTGAGACGCTGTCCGGCGTGGAGGGCGCTATATAAATCGTTGTTGTTGAAACACATTCCAAGAATGTGTTTCCACATTTATAAATCTGGAATTGTATGAAATTTGAAATATTTTGGACGCCTTATTTTTCTAAACAAAAATTCTGTCTATTTCCTTACATTGTTTCCAAGTTTGCAGATGATACTAAGTTAGGGAGAATAGTAAATAGTGAGGAGGATAGTAGCCATCTGCAAGAGGATATAAACAAATTGGTAAAGTGGGCAGACACATGGCAGATGAAGTTTAATGCAGAGAAGTGTGAGGTGATGCATTTTGGGAGAAGAAATGAAGGGAGGCAATATAGGCTAGATAGTAAAATTTTAAATGGTGTGAAGGAACAGAGAGACCTGGGGATTTGTGTTGGTGACTCGTTGAAGGTGGCAGGACAGGTAGACAAGGCTGTTAAGAAGGCATATGGGATACTAGGCTTTATAAATAGGGGTATAGAGTACAAAAGTCAGGAAGTGCTGACTAACCTCTATAAGACTTTGGTGAGGCCTCAGCTGGAATACTGTGTTCAATTCTGGTCACCACATTACAGAAAGGATGTGAAGACATTGGAAAGGGTACAAAGAAGATTTACTAGGATGGTGCCAGGATTGAGGGACTTCAGCTATGAGGAGAGGCTAGATAGGCTAGGGTTATTCTCTCTGGAGCAGAGAAGATTGAGGGGAGACCTAATAGAGGTCATGAAGGGTTTCGACAGGGCAAATAGAGAAAAACTATTTCCACTCGTGGGCGAATCTGTGACTCGTGGTCACAGATTTAAAATAGTTTCAAGGCGCAGTAGAGGGGAGCTGAGGAGAAATTTTTTCACTCAGCGAGTTGTTCGAATCTGGAATGCATTGCCTGAAAAGGTGGTGGAGGCTGATTCGATAACAACTTTTAAAAGGGAATTAGATCTTTATTTAGGGAGAACAGGTCTATTAGGCTATGGGGAGCGGGCAGGGCAGTGGGATTAAATCGCTCTTTTCAAAGAGCCGGCACAGACTAGATGGGCCGAATGGCCTCCTTTTGTGCCGTAAAATTCTATGATTCTATGATTGCCCACAAATATACAGTCAATTCACTTTACAGTATATTCTGTGAATCGCTTTGAGACATCGATAAGATGTGAAAATGCTACATCAAATGCAAGGAGTATTATTATTATTATTATAAGTTTAATTCCTGTTTATTTTCATTCTCATCTTCTCATCTTCATTTCCAATCCGCCAATTTTGAAAAGTATTTGTTGAATAACGTAGTTGCATATCTTTGTCTCTTGATATTGTGAACGAGTCAATGGGAGTCACGTAAGGTCATGTAAGATGCTAGTAGTGCGGCTCAGACATTGACAAGCTTCCTTGGAGAGGTCATGAGTTGGGTGTGGAGAATGGAACATGTCACTTTAGGGGGTGTAGTGTGAGATGAGTCGAATGCACATGATTGGAGCTGTCTTCTGCAGCTGACAGAGAGTTTGATACTATTGCTGACAATGGGAGAGTGTTCTTTTGTTCAGCACCAAGATCCCTCACCAGGGTAAGTACAATATTCATGGGTGTGGAGGGGAAACAACTAAAGAGAGTAATTTCATACTGTTCAGTTTGATGATTTGGAAACGTTATTATACCACAGAAAACACTGGACAGACATGATCAATACTTGGATGAGTGACACTATATTTACAATGAAAAGAATATAAAATTGGTTTCACTGTACAAATTAAAATTTAGGGTGATTGCCTCAGTTCCATTTCAATGGCTAAATCTAGGGTTCCTGAACTGCCTTATTGTTTTTTTTAATTTAGTGGATGCTGCATAATATTATTGAAACAGTGAAAATAATTTCTCCTGGTTTCTTGGTTCAATAGTATCTTACACCAGTGTTGTTCAATAGAAATCACTGCCGAGCCACAGGTTTGGCTATGGTGACACCATTTATCTACACGCACTGATTTTTGGTAAAACAAAACACCCAACACACACACACGCAACCATTTCAGGTAAATGCACTTCACATGTATATTTACTTATCAAACAGCTACCACCATTCAGTGTAAAAATTTGCTGTTTTCTCTTTATTTTTCTTTCACAAGATGGTCCAGACTCACACCTGCTCTCCATCCAGAATTGGTGGCTGCTACTTGCCCTTTGCTATGACGTACCCTGTTGGAGTTACAGGTTATTGGCTTGCTTTCATCTAATGGTTTAGAGAGGTTATTCTCATTATTCAAACTGACCATGACAGGTCTCCTCCACACCATATTATTGGGGTTTTCATGGTGCTGAAATTTTACCAGATGACCAATAAGCAATAACCAAATACAAAAAAAATGACATTTATAGAGTGCCTTTCATGTCGGGAGGACATCCCAAAGGACATCTAGGGTGACCATAAAGTCATGATGACCACTCAATTATCTTAAAAAAAACATTTTTTAAAACTGATTAGACATTGTAATGGTATCACCACTGTACAATGATCAAAAAAACTCACATATGCTGTTTTTATAAAATCATCTTACCAAGAACTACAAAAAGTATTGGGATCACAATACGATCACAATACCACAATATATTTTATTAAGCAAAACTGCAATTTCACATGTGGTTAGTGACTGCCACTGAACAACCCTTAGCTTAGATTAATAGGTCATTCATCACAAATGGATTTGTAGGAGATTACTAGCATTAATTATGCCATTTGCCTATAAAAAATCAGTTAATACACTTCATAATAACTTGCAAAGAAATGTTGTCAGAAGATGGTATAAAAAGGATGTTCGTTCCCTCAAATGTGGGCCTTTTGTACGCCAATAATGGGAGGTAGTGCAAAATCTGATTAAATTAAGTTACATTTCGATTTAAATTTAGCGGGTAGCTAAATTTTGACAATCACCTTTCCTGTAAAGGATTATGAGTCAATCTGTTATTCTTGCACTCAAATTTCAATTTGACTTGAAATTACCGTATTTATTTGTTCCAAGAATGTACTGTGGAATGTCTGCGAAGGCAACTTGGGATCTTAAAAAATTGCTAAATTACAATATTTATGGTGGCTCACCTTTATCGCTCAATTTCCCCCCAATTCCTCAAGTGTACTTGGAGAAATTCAAGTTGTTCTCTATTAATTGTTTGTCAAGGCCCTATTGCTAACATGACTGATTTTATTTGTGTAGTTGCTGGTCGCTCAGCTTTTATATTAAAACTGCTTCATGTTTAAAGGTTAGGTGCTCAGCTTACACTGGTTGACTTTTCGGGCAATATTTTTATTCCTTGCAGGAGATGCTTCTCTGAAGTGACGCAGATAAAGTGACTCATCCACTACGCAACTGGTTTTCTATTTAATCTGCGATTCACCCTATTCTTACATATTTATGTGCATGAAGATAACAACAGCCTTTGGAGTTGCTGTACATTTTGTTCAACTGTTTTATTTCCTTTGCCAATATCGAATTGTAATCTGAGCAATTCATTTCAAATGTTTGACATTACCTGGGTATATTTTGAAAGAGACTGTTGAAACAGTTTATTAAAATATCTCCGGTCTATACAAACTGTCAAGGAGGAAATTGCATTTCTAATCTTTTTTCAATGAGCCAAGTTTTTTTTAAACTTTTTCTGATAATGTGAGACCACAAATTGTCAAAGTGACGGCAAAAGTGTACTGCCATTTGTCTCTTCCCAAATAGATATGGAAGCATTGTATTGCAGAGAAACACTGCATTAAAAAACCCAATGTCTCAATTCGCTTTGCATTTAGCAATTGATAATCTTGCTCTTGTATTGAAATGATTGCCTACCTATTGTATAAATTGTTATTGTTTTGAGTTTAAAAATTAAGTAAAATGGGCCTCACTGTTGAAAATATACCCCCAGCTATCTCTGCTCCCACAAATCTTAAGCACTCTGAAATGCTAACCTGTGAGAGGGGCACTTTATAAATACTTGTCTCTTAAATATAATTTATTATATTTAGCATCATAGTGTCAACAAATTAAGCAGCCATTAAAAAAAATCTAATTGGCAAATGTTCCTCTGTACAAAGATTAAAAATAGATATAGATTTTTTTTAAAATGTTTTTTATTGAATAATTCATCAGTTTGTCAAGGGATTTATTCTAATTCTTGCACTGACTCCCTCCAGTTTATTTTATTGGATAGTGTTATGGCTATTGAAAGCTGGTAGCTGGAAAAATTTCCATCACCTCAAATTTTAATTCTATACTGCAACTTGATAAGTCCATTTGCACAGACACAGCTAAACAGCTGCAAGTTGGAATTAAATTGCCCAGTACAACCGATCAACACAATTCAGATTGAATCTTACTCAAAGGTCATCCTTCCCATTTGGTTTCACTTCAGTTTCACCGATTTATTCTCTTTGGGAAATGAAAAGTGTCTCAAATAATTGCTCTGAAGTGTAACAGTGACTGCCATTTACCAGCAGCAAGGTCCCTTCAAGCAACCAGGTGATTATTGATCAATTTGGAGTTTGGGATCTTGAATAGTGCCACACAATTCTCACAATTACTTCTATTCACCCTCTTTTTTTGGGTTTCAATCACTCCGTTTTACTCTTCAGATATTTAATTCTCAAAGCATGATATTCCCACAGCTTTCATTAGTTTAAATACCTCTTAGTATTTAGCTGGGATTGCCAGCATAGCAGCAGTTATCATTCAATTTCAGTACAGTACTGTATTTTGATTAGAATCATTTCTGACCAAATTATTTCCAGTATTTATGCCCTCCTCACAGGTCTTCCTTCCTCCACCATCCACAAAATTCAGCTCATACAAAACTCTGCCACCCACATTCTCACCCGCATCAAACTTCGCTCCTTGATTACCCCAGTCCTTGCCAAACTCCGCTGGCTCCCTGTCACAGAACGGATTGCAGTCAAGATCCTCACTCTTGAATTTTAAACCCATCAACTCCTCTGCACCCTCCCAATCTCTCTAACCTCCTCTCTACTCACAGCAGTACCCGGTCCCTCCGCTCTACTGGGTCTGGCGTCCTCCTCGTCGCCCGAATCGGTGGCCATTCTTTCAGTTACTATGCCTCGAAACTTTGGAACTCTCTCTCTCAACTCCTTCGTCTCGCTCCCTCCTTTCCCATCTTCAGGTCGCGCCTGAACACCTTCCTCTTTGACCGCACTTACGGTCACCATCCCCCTCCCCCTGGCCCGGCCTCGGGCTCTGCCATTGTGAAGTGTCCTGAGACACCGCCCGGCATGGAGGGCTCTATATAAATGCAAGTTGTTGTTGTTGTATTTATCTTCCTCTGTTATATCTGCCCATTCATAGCTGTTGCTTAATTTCTTACTGTTAAGTGTCATTCATCTGCCAGCCTTAATAGGTTTATCTTAGTCAAAGAGTTCTATCTTCTTATTTTTGGTTTCTTACTCATCTTTCCCTTCTAACTATAACTACATAATGGAAATGGCATCAGTATTGTCACTAGTTGCATGTACCTCTGAATTCCAATAGCTTATTCCTCCTGCTCCTTGCTTCTGTAAAAAGTAATTAAGCTTATCGTTCACTGCCAGTTTCTCCCTATTTCAATGTTTGATTGTGTTTCTTTCTACCCCCAAACAACGTTATTTCCTTCTACTTCATCAAGCCTAAAATTTTCCCTCTTTATATTTAGTAGTGTCTTCAAGCCTTCCAAATGCAATCCCAATTATTTTCATGTTTTGTACCGACTGAACGTGCTGAAATTTCCAATTGCCAATCAATATTGGAGTAATGTTTTTTTTTTTTTGATTGTGCCTTAATTCAGGCAAATTGTTCACTGGAAGCGTTGAACCTATTGGCAGCACCACTGCCTATTAGAAACAGTCAGGTCTCAGAGGCCTCATTAATCTTCTCACCAAACTGCTGTTCACCTCCTGGATGGGTCTGCTCTTTTTGTATATGTGTGTGTGTGGTAAATCGGCATTGTCAATAACAGAATTGACCTTTACTGTATTTGTTGCAATACACAAATGATTGTATAAAGTTCCTTTTGAAAATAATCTTTTGGTAAAACATGAGATTGTGCTGATAATGACCAGATATTGGCAATGGAATTAATTTTGTCCCAATATGTAGTATGCTAGCTACGGAAATTGGGCTACCACTTTAAGACTTTGACTGCTTTTGATCATCTTTCCCCTCTGCAGCCTAACTTAAAAAAATAAAGCTGTGATGGGAAGATGGCTGTTTTGCATGATCTGTTTTGAGATCAAATGGGCCAAAGGGCTTTCTTCATTCTTGTGCGTAGCTACAATTTATTTTTGATTTAATTCAAAATATATTTCTCACAGCCAAATAAAACAAAACAGAAAACTTGTACGAGGAAGAACAAATCTCACTCCTGCTTGTCTACTCACAGTTTTCTTAGTGTGGTACTTAAATTGTTGAAGGAATAACAACTAATAGCAAAATTACACTTGAATAGCGCCTTTCACATCAGGGGGATGTCTCAAGGCGCTGGACAGTCACTGTTTCAGACCCGAGCTGAGACAGGGTGGGTGGAGGGAAGGAGGGGAATTAGGAGTTGCCGATGGGTCCATCGAAGAGGAGAGTCTTGAGGTGAGACTTGAAGGAGGCCAGGGAGGGGGCGAGGTGGAGGGATTGCGGGATGGAGTTCCAGAGGTTGGGGGTAGAGTGACTAAACGCTCGCCAGCCAATGGTGGGGTGAAGAACATTCAGCAGGCCAGAGCGTGCTGAGCGGAAGGCGCAGGCAGGTTGGTAAGGGGTTAGGAGGTCATGGATGTAGGGTGGGGCGAGGTTGTGGGGGGCTTTAAATGTGGAATAAAAGCCCAACCATTGTTAATGAACAGTTTTAAAGAGTCGTTCAACTCTGATTTTACAGACAGGAAGTTATGTCCAAACCATCAGTATTTCCTCATTGATGTAACCCCTTTGAAATATAAAGACATCACAATCTATGAACCAAATACAAGTCAAGATACAAACATTTAAAAGAGCCTCTATGCTCTGGTGATAGAAATAACCCAGCTCTCCACAATTCCATTTTTGCAGTGGTGATAAATGATAATTGGAACTTCACAAACACTGCCATTTGATTAACAGGAAATATTTTCAGGCTGAAGTGGACGAAGTGTCAGCAAAAATTGAATGTAATTCATATGGCAAAGACTTTGTTGGTTAATCATATAACAATAATAATAATCCTTGCATTTGATATAGCACTTTTCATGTCTTCTAGACGTCTCAAAGCACTTCACGGAATATACTGTAAAGTGAATTGACTGTATTTGTGGGCGAAATATGTATGGCATGCAATGTGTTTAGCATTTCTACTTAATTGTGGAAATCTGTAATTCAAGTAAAATAATGCTACTGCGCACAATATTTTGGAATATATAATTTTAAAATCAAATAGCTAGCAGTCAGGAAAGTTAAAACAAACTGATATTAAAAGACTGAACTGGTAACCTGAATTATGAACATGAACATTTCAGACATGGATTTCCAAGCAATTGACTCTTTGATATTGTTCCTATGTTAGTCAATGTTAGAGAACACTTTAATGATGCATTTCCCCCTGCTCACCCTTTATATTATACTTTCTGTACAATGCCCAGATATAAATTCATGAAATAGATCTACTGTATTGTTACAGTAAAATAAATTGCTAGAACGCATCAGTATTGAGGGTAACATAAGATAAAGGATGATTATTCAGGTAACCAATTCAGTCTTTTAATACAAATTCATTTTAAGTTTCCTGACTCCTAGCTATTTGATATAAAAATTATGTGTTCTAAAACATTTAGTGTACAATACTAGTACACAACTGCAATCAGTGGTGATTCTTTCTATTTTGTGGGTTCGATTGCTTCTTAGTACAGTATAACCACGGGAGAACATGCAGAATCATTACTGGTTATTGCATCTACACAGTTCTATGGAAATTCTTTAAAATCCCTGCCCGAGAGATTTGTTTCAATAGAGCAAAATATTTAATTGAACTACCATTCAGTTGCATGTCAAATTAGAATTATTGCTCCAAATTCGAACGCCAGCACAATTTTCTTTATGTAATTCTGAACTATTTGCCAAAATGGCTCCAGAACAACAGTCTCCAATTCCCTTTAATGGATATAATAACGTAAATCTTGTTTTCTTTGTTTAATGCTGTCACAGATTGCAGGTTGCTGTGATCGTGAAGCCTTGATCATATAATAACAGGCAGTTCCAAATGGAAATAAATATACTGAACTGTGTATGACCATATCTAGATAATTAAATGGGAGGTTGAATTTTTTAAAGTTAGTTATTTTAGGAAGTACATTGCGATTAAAGAAGATTGCAAAATCGTGTGGCTTTAAATTACAGTGGAAATTTTCACAATGGAGATGTTTATGTATATCATTCATAACCCACATATGGATAAAGAATGGTGCTTTAATTTCTTTGATTTGATTGGTTTCAGGTGGTGGTGACCACAGCAGATTTGTGATCGCATTAAAGCAGTGCAGAGCACAGAGAAAAAAGATTGGGGGGTACTAATTGAAACTCTGGACAAGCTTACCCATCTCAGAAGGAAAGAGAATAGTTATCATTGATTCAGCGAGACTGAAAGCAAAACAACGAGAGATGATGAGTCATGGAAAGGATGAACACGTCCTTAGTAATGCCCTGACCACTGCAAGGAACTTTGATAGCAGAGAACTACCGAGAAAGTAGTGAGGGAGAAGAGATTATCGGGTTATGGGAGGTGGCTAGAGTGAAGAGATTATTAGCGCTCTGAGGTGCTACCCGGCATGGAGGGCGCTATATAAGTGCAAGTTTACAGAATTCTGTAGCTCAGTAGGGAATCCTGTAACTCAGTGGTTAGAGACCTGGGTTTGATTCCCCTGTGGGCAAATCATTGGGCAAGTTTCCTTATTCCATACGCCTGACAATAATCCCATCCAGATTTTTTTTAAAAATTGGTTACTTCAATCCATGACTGTTTGTGAATTGTTAATGAATGGATGGGATGGGCCGGATGAGTGGAATGGATGGGATGGACCACATTTTTATTAAGATACAATACTTTGGTCCAGCTTCTGGTGACTCAGGTGGTAAGAAGACTGCCCAGTGCGAAAATGAGTCACAAAGACGAGGGAGTTGTGAGGAGAATGATGGCAAAGGACAAATCTAGAGATTGGGGTTAATCACTTTGGCAGTGCAGAAAGTATTTTCAAAATGTTCCCCTTCAATTTTCTGAAAGCGTTGACTCATTCATGCTGATGTGATTTCATTAGCTCATATCTCCTTCCATTACCTTGGCCAATAAATTGCTTTTCACGTGTCAAACTGAAAAATGTATCTCAGTGCTGTGGGAAGCATAAAATTATGCCCAACCTTCACAAATGTGCCATATCCTGCAGAACTTGATTGGAGTGAGATTGTTCCCCTCCAAGCTTAAAGGTACTGACAACAGAAATGACTCTCCCGTTGACACTGCTCACCCGATCACTTTCCTCCTTCATCTTGAGGTGATCTCAAGACCCTCCTTTTCAACCTCCTTCCTCCCTTGCCCTCCACTCTCCCCGATCCAGCACTTTCGGATGTCCTCCCCATGTGAAAGGCACTATACAAATGTAATTTTGTTGTTGTTGTTGTTGCACCAGCTGAGATCAGTTAGCTCTAGAGATCAAAGGTGAGACCTCCTAGAATGTACAGCTTATTTTCACCCTGAGCAGGCTTACTGAGTCCAAATCAACCATCAGGCGCCAGATGTGAACAATCTAATAGGCTGAAAAGGGTTCTTCATCTGAACTTGTCTTGTGAAGATTAAAAATGAAGACCTCACTCTTCTTCAGAACATCAATTCTCATCCTAAGAAATTCCATAGCCTAAATATTATAACATGAAGTAGAATTGTTTGCATGAAATGTTCTCCTTCGGGTTTTGTTAATTTCGATATTAACTACCACATTTACCAAAACCAAACTATCAATAGTGTGCATTTCCACATGAAGCTATAAAGAAAAGCAATTGCTTTCCGTATCAATGAATTAACAATAAGCAGCTTGGAACAATTATCAATCAGTTCTTAGTCCAAGAGAGAGCAGGTGCAAAATTTCAACCAATTGCTCAAATTAAACACTTTGCCATAAAGATACTGCAAATCATCAAAAAAAATTGATGTATCTTCACAATTACAGCTAATCAAGCACGAACCACAGGCAGCAATTGAAACACAGCCCACCAGTGATCACAGTGTATAGGTTTGTAGAAAGAGAAACAGCCAGTCACAAGAGAAGGTTGAGAATGGATTATTTGGCATAACAACAACAACAACAATTTACATTTATAGAGCGCCTTTCACGTCGTGAGGACGTCCCAAGGCGCTGCACAGGAGGCGTGTGACCCGAGCTGGGAGGGGAGTGTTTGGGAAGGGGTGAAACACGAAGGGAAGGTAAAAGAGTTCGGGGTGGAACAAAAGGCACGATCGAAGAGGAAAGTCTTCAAACCAGCCTTGAAAGAGGAAAGGGAAGAGACGAAACGGAGGGATTGAGGGATGGCATTCCATAAGGTGGGAGCGGAGAAACTGAAGGCCCGGCCTCCGATGGTGGGGCGGTCCGGGCGGGGGGCTTGGAGCAGGCCAAGTCCTGTTGAACAGAGGGTCCGGGTGGGCGTGTAGGGGGAGAGTAGATCGGTTAAGTAGGATGGGGCAAGGCCGTGTAAGGCCTTATAGGTGAGGACGAGGATCTTCAACTCGATCCTCTGGAGGATGGGGAGCCAGTGGAGACGGGCGAGGGTGGGGGTTATGTGGTCGCGGAGGCGGGTGCGGGATAGTAGACGGGCTGCAGAGTTTTGGATGGCCTGCAGCCTGTGAATGGAGGAACTGGGGAGGCCGACTAGGAGAGAATTTCCGTAGTCCAGCCGTGAGGTGATGTAAGCATGCACGAGTGTTTCGGCAGCGCGGGGGGTGAGATAATTACGGAGCCTGGCAATGTTGCGCAGGTGGAAATAGGCGGTGCCGGTCAAGGCGCGGATGTGGGGGAGGAAGGAAAGTTTTTGATCGAACATGATGCCGAGGTTCCTGATTGGCTTTGTGAGGTGGAGAGTGCAACCTTGGATGTTGAGGCTGGCAGCGCCCGATGTGCGGAGGCGCTGGCTTGAGCCAATCAGGAGGGCCTCGGTCTTATTCACGTTCAATTGCAAAAAGTTGTCCCTCGTCCACGACTCGATGTCGGACAGACATGCTGTCAGAACATCGATGGTCTGGGGGTTGAGGGATGAGGCAGAAAGGTACAACTGGGTGTCGTCCGCATACATGTGGAAATTTACCCCATGTTTGCGGATGACGTCGCCCAGAGGGAGCGTGTAAAGGGTGAAAAGGAGGGGACCGAGGACAGAGCCCTGAGGGACGCCGTGAGAAACTGTGCGGGGGTTTGAAGAAAAACCATTGGAAGAAGCAAAATGTAAACGGTGGGTCAAATAAGAGTGGAACCAGTCAAGGACTGTGCCTTGAAGGTTGAGGTGGGAGGAAAGACGTTGAAGGAGGATGGTGTGATCGACTGTCGAACGCAGCAGACAGGTCAAGGAGGACGAGGAGGCAGAGGGAGCCCTGGTCACAGGCGGTTAGGATGTCATTTGTGACCTTAACCAGGGCAGTTTCTGTGCTGTGGATAGGGCGGAAACCTGATTGGAGGGGTTCAAGAAGTGAGTGATTTGAAAGGAAAGAGCGGAGCTGGGAGGCAACCACTCTTTCAAAGACCTTGGATAGAAACGGGAGGTTGGAGATGGGTCGATAACTTGATGGTTGCGACGCATCAAGGGAGGGTTTCTTCAGGATAGGGGTGATGGTGGCTGTTTTAAGGGAGGTAGGGACGGTTCCTGAGGAGAGGGAAAGGTTAATGGTGTCAGAAATGTATTCATCTTAAACATCCATACCAGCATTTTCCAGTCTGAAATTCCACAGTTGTTAGTGAAAATTCCTTTTTCAATTTAAACTATTAAAAAAATGCTTGTTTAATGTTTCTTGATTCAGTTAAGCAATTGAATTGAATACTGGTTCAAGAATTGAGATGTACTCATAGGAAGAAGAAGATTAAAAAAAAGGGAAATCCAGAGAAGAAAAACAGTGGGATCATGGAAAATAACACATAACAAGAGCTGGTTGGCTTCATTGATTCCCTAGGTCCCAGTGAGCACAATGATCAGTGGATTTGTACAGAATTAATGTGTGTTAGGAAATGAAGTAAAATGAGCAAGGTAAATCAAACATAAATACTTTTTTAATTAAAAAATAGATATATATCAATAACTGCTTTTCCAGCTTCTGGAACAATGCAAGCAATAAAATTAATAATCCTTGCATTTGATAAAGCGCTTTTCACATCTTATCAACGTCTCAAAGCGCTTCACAGAATATACAAATAAAGTGAATTGACTGTATAATTGTGGGCGAAACATGGCAGCCAATTGCACACAGCAGTTTCCCACAAATAGTCATGGATTGAAATGCCCACTTTTTTTTATTATTGTGTTTTTTTGGACGGATTATTAGGCGTGTGCAGCAAGGAAGCTTACCTAAGTTTTGTCCTGATCTGCCTGGATTCAAACACAGGTCTCACGCTTGTAAGGTGAGTGCTCTAACCATTGATTTACAGGAGCAATATCTGTAGCAATTTACCTTGTATGGGACCCGATGTTTATAATGGAAAATATCAGCAATGCGGAAAAGCAGATCCTCACCGCAGGTAATGGCTCAGTCAATGAGTCATAAAGGTCTGATACAAATACTCCAGTATTTTCTTCCCAGTGCTGAATGGGAAATAGAAGGCTGATTTAAAGAAAAATCTGAGTGCTTAAATCATTTTGAGATTCCCTAAAGCTGAAGCCTTTCTTATTCTATTGCAGATGTCAACTTTAATATACATTAATAGCTACTTTCTCACCAAACAAATTGCTCATTTTATTTAATTTGCCAACGCACATTAATTCTCCACAAATCCACTGGTTGCAGTGCCCACTCATGAGACCAAGAGAATAGAATCAATGAAGCCAACTACCTTCTGATATGTGTTATTTTCCATGTGCCCACCCACCGAATTTCAGGGAGATGCTTAACTAAATGTTGAGCTGTGTGTGGAGTAAGGAAACTTGCCCAATATTTTGCCCTGTTGGGAATCAAACAACAACTTGCACTTACATAACACCCTCCACACCAGCTAGGGTCTTAGAGTGCTTAACAGTAGCGGAGCCTGACTCCAAGCTGGTGGGTGGGGGTGAAGGTGATAGAAGAGGAAAGTCTTCAGGTGGGATTTGGAAAATGGAGAGAGAGGAGGCAAGGCAGAGGCATTGAGGGAAGGGAGCGTGTTCCAGAGTTACATGTACTTATGAGGCGAGTGACCAGGTATTTCGCTTGCTGAACAAGAACAACAAAATTACATTTCTAGAAACCTTTCACGTCTGGAGGACATAGCTCCAACCATTGAGCTACGGGATTCTAGTCTTTGTGAGTATATTCACGGATAACTAGCTGAGGAAGTGTTATGAGATTTGTTTCCTATTGTGAATGTTTCAGTGGCAGTTCATTATATTATGATGGAAATCTGAGGGTACAATAAACACATAACAGCATCTGTAGATGTAGGTGGTATCTATTGTCATTTAGATTTTCCAGGTGGTGGAACCATTTTTTTCTATTTAGAATGAAAGCAAAATATATTTTGTGCCAACAGAAGCTATGCCAGTTCCAGGAATGTGAAAATAACATTGCACCTTATTATGCATTAAACACAATAAGCTTCATAGTGGGAAGTACAGTGAAAGGACAAGACCTAAAATAAATTAATCCTGGGGAACCTTAATATCTCTGACTGGTCAGAAATGCTGGAGTTCAGCTGCCCCTGAATCCCCTGGGACATTGCTCCCTTTATTTAAAGCTGTGCAATCATTCAGGAAGACAGTAGTATCTGTCTGAGTGGCAGCTGAAAATACATCTAATCACTTCAGTGCTGGCACAATGCCCAGAGATGGGATTGGCTGCTTCAGCAACTGACGAGCGTGGGAGGCCATCTGCTTTGATTTTTCTCCGAGTCCTGAGGAAAGTGTTTGAAGCAATGACAATGTAGAAAGCGTAACAGTGCAGATAGGATAAATATATACTGCTGTGTTAGTGTTAGGAAGGCAATGTCTGCATCTCAGCTCCAGGCAATACAAAGTAGTGAATGAGAAAGCCCTTCAAGCATGCTTCTGCCAACACACTACAACAACCAACAAAATTGCACTTACATAGCACCTTTCACGTCGGGAAGATGTCTCAACGCGCTGAAGCACTATGTATAATTTGTCACAGGTTTTAATCAAATTTCCTGATGCAGATTAAAACAAAGAAGCAACAATAGTAAAATGTGTGTTGGGGGAGGGGGTGGGCAGTGGGGATAAAGCCCTGTAAAAATTTCTCTCTTAACTCCATGCTTTCAATTATATCAGTTTAATATGACAATTCACATTTATTTATCCATGACTGACTGTACTAATGGGATCAACCTTCGTTCCATTGGGTGCTTACTGATTTTGTTGACGAAAACATAAAGGCCATGTTTTTTGGAACATCTTCTAAACCTCAGTGGGTTTTGCAAAGCCAATTTGTTTGTGATGTGGTTTGGGCTAGACAGGGATGAAAACATAATTAACCAGCCTACCAGTACCCACCGTCTGTGAACACACAGCAAACATCATCACGGAATGGTATTCTAGCGTGAGTGGTTACATTTAGGAGAATATGAGTTTTTTTTAAAAGGAGGGAAATTGAGCAGGAACAGGGGAAGGGAAGTATTTGTCACTTATTAAAATGTTCAATTTGCATTATTGTAGCTAAGTCCATTGGATATTATAACTCGCTTTATTTATAGATATAGTCAATCATGTGTGATGATGCTAAGATGGTATGTACAATAATTGCTCCGTATTTATCTTTCCAAATAGTGTCTAGCACAACACAGTGCAATCGATCATACTGCCAGCTTACCACTCCTCTGTCAGATCATAACATTCTTAAGCAATTTCAAACAAGGTTCCTTTGTGAATTATCAACTTAAAATGAAATATGTTAAGTATACTATTGTCATTTTCTTGGCAACTATGTAGCCATCGCCAGAGCCAGGACCTCAAATAGCACTCCGTAATCTCCTATTTAGGGAACTCTTTCCTAGGAATCTCTTGCTGAAAGCCTTTTGGCAGTGAGAGCAAAAGAGGTAAATACCGTGATTTTTTAAATCAATTTTGTCATCAAACCATTTGATCATACTGGATCTTAAGATTAAATGAGGGAGTATAAACAAAAGATGAGAAAACAGAACAAAGCTGGATGGCGACTTTGGGGTGTGTTTAGATTGAAGATGAGCAAGGCCGATGGGTAATCTAACCACGAACTGGTGCGTAGAACACCTGACAGCCCTGTAGCATTTCCCTTAATTAGCCATAAAATTATCAAATAAAATAGACGTCTGTTGTAAGATTATTGTTGTGCAGTCAATACTAAATGATTTTTGTGCTGGATAAATGGCACCGAGGCTGTTAATGTAAACCAATTGCTCCCATAGGTGTCGCACAGTGTTCTGTTTGTTAAAGGTTCAATTATTGAAAAGAATCCTAATACTGTATTGTAATAGTAGCATAGAAATGGGGCTGCCAATTCTATTGTCGTACAAATAAGGAATGTTAACAAAACCAATGTAATCATCCTTGTTCATCAAACTAAGTTCAAGTTGTTATATGAACTTAAAGGAGTACTTTCCTTTACTTAGGTTATTTATCCAAACATACAAACAAAATTTGTAGGCTGCCTTTCACATCGGGAGGACGTTCCAAGGCGCTGAACAGTCAGGGGCCAGGACCTGAGCATGGTGGGGGTTGGTGGCATGGGTGGGTGGAAGGTGGTGGCAGACAAAGTTGGGATGAGGAAGCGCAGAGAGGTAGGAGGGCAGCTGAAGGCACGGTCAAAAAGGAGGTTTCTTGAGATGGGGCAAGGCAGGGAGCAAGGAGTAGGGATTGTGGGATGAAGCAAAATATAGTCCAATATTTCTGAACTGCATTTAACCGTATTATTTGTTTTATATATTCTACTAATCTTTTGTATTTTTAGTCCACACCATTACAATAAATTTTCATCTATATAATTATAAATTTGCACCTCATCTACACAAATGTTAATTATAATAATGCTTACCTTTGGTACAGTGGCTTTCACATCAGGAGGACATCCCAAGTTCTTCACAGGATTTACTGTGAAGTGGAGTGACTGTGTGCATACCTATATTTGTGGGTGTAAGCAACAACTAATGTCTACTGGCATCAATGTCAAAAAAAAAACATCGAGTGAATTAATTTTTGAGAGATTGTTAACCAGGACACTGGGAAAAACTCCTTTCTCTTTTGGGGATCTTTAACATCTACCTGAATATGAAGACAGACCCTCAGTTTAACATCTCGTCTGAAGGTGGAGGTTAAACACTTGTAGCTATCAACATGTTAGCACTGCTTAATGGTGTATTTAGTCTACACTCCAAAAAGTTGGAGGAATTTGAATGAAGTGACAAGACGTATCCTGGTGGTAGCATAATAGAGTTTGGGGCTAAATTTCAATCCATTCCACTTATTCCACGCATGCAAACCGGGAAAGGTTATATGAACTTAAACACTCGGAGACGCCGTCCGGCTATGTGCTTTATATGGTGGATAAGTGGGCAGAATGGTTGGTTTGTGTGGCACATCAAAAAGAATAAAGCCACTTCATCGCTCCATTGTTAGCAGAAGCAAAAGGATAGGGGAAGAGAAAAAATTCAAATCAATCAATTTTTTGAACAATTGTTCATCAGGATCATGTTTGGGGTTTTCAAATGTGTGTTTTATGGAGATGACAGACACACATACATACACAGAGAAATGGAGCATCACATAGCTTAGTGGTCACCACTGTGTGACCTGCCTTCTCAGCAATAATGATTGGATTGGGACTCTTAACTAATGCAATAAGAATGTGGTCAAGTTCAAACTGCAAGGAACAAAGTTCATACCAGAGGGAAAACAAACAAACAGTGCTGAGTAAAAGACACGATAAATTAAAGGCCAGAATTAAAAATAAAAAATAAAAAAATAGAAACAAACTAAACAATCAGGACTGACAAAAAACAGATGTTTTTCTAAGATTAAATTATCTTTTCTAATGTTTTGCATGTGCCAACAAAAACATGCCTCATCGGTTTAAAGAAAGGACTTTTTGGGTGGGGCTTCATTTTATCTTAAATGTTGTGATTAATAATATTTATTTCGAGTAGGAAAGTGCTTTGAGTTAGTAAAAAAAAGTCTGGAAACAAGTTGCATGCATAAAAAATACTAGAATGTATATTTCTATCCAATTGTTTCTGAAAATGTTAACAATACTTACATGGTTGACCTATGCTCAGCCATAGAAATATTGAACTAATTAATACTATGAGCTATACATACCCATTTATCTGGTCTTTTGTGACTTATCCAATTATAATTCTGTTCCAACCCTCTAGGATATATCCCAGAACTGCCACTCAATCTAGGTTTATAATTAAAAGTCTATACTGTAGTTGCATTATGAAAGATAGTTTGCAAGCAATCCTTGCACAGTGGTTTTACTAATCATTATTCATTGCTTCACAGTCACATTGGTCCTCTATGTATTCAGTTTTACAACTCTTTGTGCAAAGATGTTTTCCAGATTTCTCATTTAAAGGCCTACCTCTAATCAGAACATATCCTCTTGTTTGGTGCCGATAATCATTTCATAATTTTAGTGAGGATTTTGTGGTTTTTCAGCTGTTCTATTGCAGTAGATGGAATTCTAGCATTTGGTTAAGGGCTGTTCATTTTCATCACTGCTATATGTAGATTCCTCTGATAGGTCTGCTTGACCCCACTTTGTTTCTGATCTTACTCAGAGGCCTGGTGGATATCAACCCATTAGTGAAGACAGCAGGTCCTATCAAAGATTATTTCCCGTCAACAGGAAAATAATCACTAAATCACACTAGTCAGAGGTGGGCATTGAGTGGACAAATGGTTCCTAGAACAACAACAAATTGTATTTATATAGCATCTTTCAGGGACAACGCGTCGACATCCCAAATTGACAGAATGTCATTGGTAGTTTTCATTAAGGCTGTCTCTGTATTACGGGCAGCATAGAAACCAGATTGGAGACGTTCATATGGGGAGTGGTGGGAGAAGAAAGAGTGAAGGTGGGAAACAATGATCTTGTTCCAAGACCATGGAAACAAACAGAAGGTTGGAGATGGTAGTTTCAGATGTGGGTACAGTATTTGGAATGATGTTGGTGTTGCCCATCATATGTCTCTAAAGCTTGTAGTAGCTCTCGCGATATCAATAAGTGGCTTGGTAATTATAACTGCTGGCCAAATTAATCACCAATGTTAATAGTAAAGAAGAGTAGTAATTCTCACGAAATCCTATAAGGCTTCGCCATTGTTAAATGCTCTGAGATGCTACCCTGGGTGGAGGGTGCTATATAAGTGCAAGTTGTCCTTAAAAGGCAAAATAATCAGTTTCAGTATTCCTCAAAGCCTCTAATTGTCCAACAATATCAAATTCCAACTCTGTTTGCCAGCATGCAGGAAAAAAGTATCTTACTCCTGCACTTAATACAAGCTGAACTTGTATGGATTGGAAGTAGTGAGGCAATGCAGGAAGCAAGGGATTTTGAAGTTAGCATTGTAATTGTTGCTTTCAGTAATTGAACTCTGTAAACCAGTGATTCATTACTCTACTTGATTGTTAACGTCAGAACAGTTGCAACGCAATATATTCATACTCAATTACAGTTTGTTAGTGTCAAATCTAGTTGTGCGGGCTTCAGATTTTTATTAACTTAAACGGCATGATTCATGCAGCACTGAAAAACATTAATTTATTATGAATGAATTTAATGCTGACAATTTTCAACTTTGGAAGTTTTGTTAAATGAAACTGAGATCAAGTACCTTTTTTATACTGAGCCACATTTTGAATAGATTTATTTTACAACATAGTCACTTAACATTACAGTAAAATTGTGTGAAGACAATTCTGAACTGAAGTGAAAGTCAAATGTAAGGATTTGTTTTGGGATTTTACCCACTATTTGTGTTTAGGCACCTTTTAAAATAATAATTAAAAGATTGGCTTTTATGCTCTATGTGGAGCAGCTTCAACTATTGATTATTTTGATGACATACCTCATTGATGTTTAATCTCTCCATTTTGGTTCAGGACCCAAATGTTTCTCTGTAGCAAGACGCACAAATCAGAAAAAAGCCAAATGTAATAGAGAATAATAATAATGGTCAATAAGCAAAAAACAACAGCATGTGATGCCCCCCAATCTGTCATGTTATTTTGCAGCGTTTTCACAGATGTTTTGAACAAATTTTGGAAGAATGTAAATGCGTGTTCATTCACCCACAAATATTGTTAGAGTAATGGCATTTTCTCGGTTTACACTACTATCTTGTATATACTTTGCTGCAGAAATCAGGGAAATGACACACTACAATTGTTCCTTTGTGCACACTAATTGTTGTAATAAATTGCCTCCATTGTCTCCAGATCTTGAAGCGTTTGCAGCTATTAACATAGCAAATGCAACACAAGGACATGCATTAAAATATCTATTACCCATTACTAAATATTGCTTGCAACTCTTTGTCTTTACAGATTATGATCTCTACAATGTGTGTCAAACTATGCTGCACACAATTACCAATGAACAAATATGAGTAGGTATAAAGTGACTGTAAAGAGCATTAGACAATACAAATTAAAAGTTATTGCGAAGATCTGAACCTTATGAATAAAAATGTTTTTAACTTATAAGTCCATCTTTGAAATGGTAGAATGGTTAAATACCTTAGTTGTAATTTTCAATTTACCTTAGTTGCCTCTTTAGGTAACATTGAGTATTGGCTGAGCAAGCCTATTTATATTTTGTCTGAAACCAGAGAATGATGTTGGATACCCTGGATTAATTTTTAATAAACACTTAAGTTTTAGTTAATCTGGTATCTAGGCTCTTTTTTACCCACCTTTATAATTCCTGCAAATTTTAGCTATACTGTATGCTAATAAACTATATTCCACATCTGCTAACAAATATCTCTAATGATGCTGCCATTTGTGCACATCACATGTTAGCCTGCAATCTTTTCAAAGCTAATTGAGGGAACTACTTAAAGCAGTTAATAAAGAAGATTGAGCATATTATTATGTTTCCTGGAGTATCAGTGAACAATATTAACTCCTTAAACCAGTTTGTATGATTGTATGTTCACTGTCTGAAATGAAAAAGTGATTGATCCTTTTTATAAACCCTGACAGAACTTCATATTACTGGAACATTACTCGAGGTGCCAATGGCAGAGCTTCATGTTGATGTACTTCCTGAATTCTATTCCAGAATTTAAAGGCACTTTCTATATGACAGGTTGATATTTCTTCAAAGGTTTTGCATTATTTAGTCTCCTTCAGAGACAGAGTGAGTCATCAGCAGGACAAAGTACTGCTGCCTGGGCTGCGGAGATAGCATGACATGGAGACAAATGACATGTTTTACTTAAATGATTCATTCTTGAAGGGCACCATGAACTGATCACAATGTTAGAGTGGCCCTTATCCCATCTTGTGGGATACCTGTAACATATTGGTTAGAGCAATCACTCGCAAGCGAGAGGACCCGTGTTCGATTCCCGGGCAAGGTGAAATGTTAGGCAAGTTTCCTTGCTCCACATGCCTCTGTTTACTATCAGTGAGTAGGAACTCAAGTGTTGGTCGATTGGCAGACTGCTTTTCCCGGGATAATAATCCCCCCAAAACAAATAATAGTTTGGTCACTCAATCCACCATTTTTTGTTGGACACTGCTGTGCGCAATTGTCTACTACGTTTCATCCACAAAATATACAGTCAATTCACTTTACCATATATTCTGTGAACCGCTTTTAGACGTTTCAAAGACGTGATATGGCGAGAGGGCTTGTATTTTTTGAAGAAAGTTTCTCATGGTGCTGCTGCATAGCAAAAGCTAAAATTATAGCCAGACATTTGTGCTGCTGCTTTTAATAAATTAGATACCGAGATACTTTTAGTGATGTTAAAGGCAGTTCTTTGAATTCAATGGAAACTTATTTATCTTCATAAATCGAATCAAAGGGCTGAGGAGTATTTCCATCTGTATCTATTCTCTGTGGGATGAGAGGTATGAAGTAGATTTTAATGAAAGGAGGCACAAGAAGAAGCTATATAACCAACTGAGAATTCAGGTCATTTATGGGAATTGCATGCACAGATTAGACACTGCATTTATCTCTATGAGTTACTAAGCTTCAAAGTGATTCTGTGGAGGGGGGAAAAAAAACTTTGCAATGCTTTGATGCAAGGCACAATATAAAATGTAACTGTTATTGATTTTATTACTTGTTTTCTGAATGTTGGATTCTGTATGGAAGGAAACATTACAAGAGGAAAAAAAAGCCAATTTAATTACAAGTACAACTATTGTGGTTCTGGAGACACCTGATTGGTTGTAAACATTTTCAAAGAACATTACTTTAATCCTGCTCATAGCAAGCACTTTCCATCTCATAATTGTAGATGATCTGCCTAATAGTTATAACAAAACTGTTAAATGTGTTTGAAGCACATCCATTCGTGGCACTCGCTACATCTCTTAGAATCTCGACACAGACAGTAAAAAAAGATTAGATTACAAGAATAATAAATTACATTTGTACAGTGCCTTTTACATCCTTAAACATTCAACCAAACATTAAAAGGGGGAAACAGTTACAGGCAGGGAGGAAGAGACCTTGATAACCTGCACTCAAAAAAGCACTGTATAAACTGAGGTTCTTAATCCATTACTTCTGTCCAAAGTACGTTTGCGTACCTACTGTACTTTGATCTTAAAAATCAGTAATTATCTCCTTTGCTGTCCGAATGGGAATATGGGCCTTCGTGGGTATAGCAGCCTTTGCCAGACATATCGAGTGCAAGAGGAGATTTGGGGAGCACAGAGGCCAGGGAAGATGTCATTGTCTTTTTGGATATCAGGCCAGCATCCATCCACACCTTTCCACCTGGAAGCTTGTCTGACAGCTGATGAATCTCATTCAACCTTGACAAGTGAATCTCGAGTGACAGGAAGCCCTGGGATTTGAACCTATGACCTGAGTGTGAGCCGCGTACTCAATTGCTTGCATTACCTAATTGAGCCTCAATCAGCAAAGGTTACTCAGAATCCGTAATTTTGTGTTGTCTTATTTAGTTAAGTTATGAACCCCTTCTATGAATAGAAGTAATTTGGAAGCAGTGGTATCATTTTTTTTCCAACAATTTATATGACATTTGTTCTGGTAAATTTATATTCCTTAAAAATTGGTATCCTCTGGTCTGTGTGCACCCAGACTGAAATAGAAGCACAACTGTCAAGATGCTGTGATGAAACTGCAATGAAAGATTGGTGAATTGTCAACATTTCAGTTGTTATAGTTTGTGAAAGTCGCAGAGGGCTTGGCTCTGTAAGGGCTAACACCATTGCCCTGACTCTTGCTTTATTTTAAACCTCAGCCACATTTGACAATGACAAGCAGCGCAATAACTGCTAGGATTATGATGGACTATGTGTTAGTCTGTCTTAATTTGACATCTGCAAACGGCAGTTGCGACGTAGCAAAATCAAACACAAAATTAGCACAGTTTAGATTTGGCTTGCATTCATATTACTGTTAATTTTTACCTATTGCTGCAAAAATGATACAGTTATTAGAGTTTGTATAGTATGCAGGGAATACACATTTAAACAGTCATATCACAATCAACTGCATTGTATAAACTATTGGGAACATTAATAAAATGGATTCTAAATAGAAATTATACAAATGCCAGAGAAAATTTCAGATTTTTTAGAAATACAATATAACTTGATGAAAAGATTGTTTTTGCACTTGCATTGAATGAAGCTTGGATCTGCATGTGTATACAATGCCAATACTGTTTGAAGAGCAATTGAGGCGCATACAGGATTTAGCATCTGGTTTTGAAACTTACAAAAAGCCAGGAATAATTATAATTTGGTGGGGGATCTGGAGGTCAGAATTAATATATTCGCAGAGATCCATTTCCAATTGCTGGATGTGAATGTATAATTTAGGGAACTTCAGCTCATTGTTGGCCTTAACTACGAAGATGAACAGTGTGTTCATTCATCTTTACACCATCATGGGTTGGATGTGATCTCTGTCTCATCGCCCCCCCCCCCCCCCCTCCTCCTCCCCACCCTAAAAAAAACAATCCTGGAGACAGTCGCCATTCGATGGTCCTATCTGGCCCAAGAGTAGGAAGCTTCCCAGTATGTTGCCATGCAGGTTTAGCTGACATAACTCAAACACAACCCCAATACATATCTATGGATCCCAAGCCTTGGGTCCTGTGGACCCAAGGCTTGGGATGCAGGATTACATAAATAGGGGGGAAGGAAGAGTGAAAGTACTCCATACCTGATTAATGGAAACTATACTGAATTACTGTGAGCAATTTAACTCTTAAGCTTGGTGATTGGGTCTTGGTGATTGTCCAATGACCCCAAAAAAATCCATCACAGCAATATATTTATTTTAATAATAATAATTCTTGCATTTGATATAGCACCATATCATGTCTTCGAGACATCTCAAAGCGCTTCACAGAATTCACTGCAAGATTTATTGACTGGATGTTGTGGGTGAAACGTGGCAGCCAATCGCATACAGCAGTGTCTCACAAACAGTCGTGGATTGAGTGATCAAATTCTTATTAATTTTTAAATGGAAAATAATTTGTGCCTACATAATTTTCTTGTCTACATGTTCAGTACATTGAATTTTAAATGGCCTCTAAAATTGTAAATCAGTCCCTCAAAGCTTCACCAAAAAAAATGACGACTGAGCCATAAAATAATCCTACTCTTAAATGCGGGTATTAATTGAATTCCTACAGCAGTTAGTGAATATCAGTTTGTTGGAACTGAAATTTCAGCATAAAAGTTAAAACGTTTATAAAAATGCTAATGCATCTCTTGTCACCACTTCCAGCACCAAGACATCAAATAATAAAATCTTATTTAGAATTCATTAACCTTTAGAGCATTTTATTTTGTGTTTTATGCTCCAGCCAATTGGCGTTATTCCCAATGTCATGTAGTGCTTGCTGCACATACATTTACAATCGGATGTATTTGTAGGACTTTTACACCGAAAATGATCTCTCTACAATTTTTGTTAACAACATTCTGATTTGTCAATATATCAGCCAACAAATTATTGTTTCCACTTGCAGAGATTCTGATAGCAGAGCACTGTCACTAGTTACATTTATCTCTCATATTGGAATACATTGTTCATTGTCGCTTTGAATAGATTTGTGTTGTTCGTGTTGTCACAATTTCATTCTGGAACTGATTTTGATATCATATATTCACCCAAGCCAATTTTCAAATAGCTTCTAATATCACAAAAACCTGTGTCAATTTTTTTAAAACTGAAAATGTGAATGATTGTTATTCACTCAGTTGGAGCTGCATAGGTGAAATACACCTCAGAGAGAGTTTGAAAACACAATTACAATATCTTCATTGGATGTGGATGTTCAGTTTGCTGATCAAAAAAAAAAGTAGTATTCGATCTCTGTTGGTGTGCGGTGAATGCATTGTCTGAAAGGATAGTGGAAGCTGATTCAATAACAACAACAAAATAACAACTTTTAAGAGAGAAATAAACGGTTGTTTGGGGAGGAGGTTTGCAAGGCTATGGGGAGAGAGAGGGAGAGTGGGATTGATTTGGACAGTGCTAGTCAATGAGCCAGAACAGACACAATGGTTGAATGTCCTCCTTCTGTTCTGTATAATTCTATGATTTCAATATAACTGGTAAAAAGTACTCAATGCAATGATAGGCAATTCAAGTTTTCTTTAAAGTGCAAAGCATTTTGTTTCTGAACAACTCAAAAGATTTTAAAATGAATGTTTTAATGCTGTAATCTTATTGCATAATAATTATTTTATAACTTTTCATGAACCATCAGAAGGTGATTTAACGCGAAACTGGGAATTTGCTATTGGTGTTTCCTATAAACTCTATTTGATGTTTCTAAAGCTAAGTTAAATATTTGTTCTTTTATGCCTATAATTGCAAGAGAACGACAGGAATTGATACACTAATTCTGTTCTCGATTGTTCCTTGAATGGATTAGCTAAAAGATCTCTATGTTTTCTGTGGAACAATTCTACATCGTGTTAGCGATCATTCATTTAGTATTCTACATATTTGCTGGATATCTACTCTCGTGTAATCATGGTTTATTAAAACAGTTTGCAAATGAGTACTACTTGTGAAATAATTTGCACCTCAAGTGTTTAGCCAGTTTATAACTTCGGAAGCTTGCTAATTTGCAAACAAAAAGTGCATCTACTTGTGAATATTTTTTTAATTGCCTGTTGGTGAATTTTGGTGATGTCTTTCTGAAAATGCACAATGCCTTATAAAAAGCTTCATAATCATAAATCCCCCTCTCAATATTTTGTGGATTTTAGTCAGTATTTTTGTAACTGGTTTCAGCAGAAAATTAGGCTTGCAGTGAAAGGATATGGAAGCTTTTTTGTTTCGTTATTGTCCAGTAATAAAGCTATTCCTTTACCGTTATTTTTCAAATTATGTGCTTTTCTATTGTTTTGTTAATGGTTGCCATTGACGACTGGAACATTCCTTTTCTCCAACCAGTAATTGATTGAATCATAAATGTACAGGCTCTCACAGTAGCTTTTGGAGTTTGCTATTCATAGATGCCCAGTTATTACGTCAAACTAAAGAGGCGCCATGCTGTATTCAACAGAAATTCAGCAGAGCAGCTTATCAACATTATTTAAATATTTGAAGAAAAGCTGGACAAGAGGGATATTTTTTCACGACTTCAAATTCACAAATATCTGTTATTATTCCAATGCTTCTCCATGGTTATATGATGATAAGAATGTTAACCAAATATTTACAGCCTTCCTGATATTAAAGCAAACTTTTGTTTTGTTAATTCCCTTTCATTACTGCAACCTCTTTCCATAAGTGTTGGAGTACATGACATATTTGACTTGGGTGTCCAACTGTACCCTGCTGTTATGTACAACTGAACCAGAATATGAATGTTCAACTTAGAATTCGCTGATATCATAAAAGCTTTAAATGGTTGTGCTACACAATGCCTTTTTTGGTGTTGATAGAAATGTTTGTATTTACATTCATTTTAGTACTGCAACATTGAAATTGAAGAAAAACCATGGGCCACCAAATGTCCTACCAAATAAATCCGTGATAAGTTAAAAACAAGCAGTGCCTGTCTTTTGTCTGATTATTGTAATACTTATTCTGCACTTCTGAACACTCCATTAAGGCAGAAAACTGAAGACAGCAACGATTCAGTTGGAAATGTACATCATATGTTAAGAGCATAATACTGTAAGAAGTGAGTTACCAGCATATTTTGTCCGGTTAAGTATTTTCCAGCTATGAGCAAATGGGTAGTGCTGAAAACATCTGAGTTAGGTGAGATTTCAAAAGCAGATGATTATGTTAGTAAGATACTGGTTCAATCGGAGCATAACAAAAGCACGATTGCAAATTAGACTTGTGGTCTTACAAGCAAATGTAAAAAAAAAAGGCAATTCTGCAATTATCTTTGCCCCTATCACCTGTTTCAATGTAAATGACATTTGTGAAACTTAATTTTGCATTTGCATTAGATTTTCTGAATTGTGTTTACGGGTTGTTTGTAGATTGGGAATTCCGAGCCTGCGATTATACTTATTACAGTTGAGCTGCAGATAGGCTTTTTCAATTTAGTGCTGGAATTTAAATTGATTCTTTTAGAGTCAGATTTTACTCATTGAATTGGATATCAACCAGAGTCCATCTTACAACAATAACAACAACAAAATTACACTTGTACAGCGCCTTTCACGTCGGGAGGATGTCCCAAGGTGCTGGACAGTCATTGTTTCAGAGTCGAGCTGGGGTCAGGAACGGGGAGGGTGGAGGGAAAGGGGGGGATTTGGGTGACCAATGGAACCGTCAAAGAGGAGGGTCTTGAGGCTGGATTTGAAGGAGGCCAGCGAGTGGATGTGGTGGAGAGATTGCAGGATGGAGTTCCAGAGGTTGGGGGAAAAGTGGCTGAAGCTTTGCCCACCAATGGTGGGGCTGGTGGGTCAGGGATCGTGGAGCCTGCTGAGCGGAGGAGGCTTCACTGATAACAACAAAATTACACTTGTATAAGCGCCCTTCAGATAATGTCTAGTTCTTGTGTTAATTCGTTTTTAAAGCACAATGGAGGGGTGGGTGAAAAAGCATATTTGAAAATGAAAGTTTGCCACTCACTGAGACAAAAATAAAAAAAATGTGATCACTCAGTCCTTTGTTTGTGGGACACTGCTGTGCGGGGTTGGCTACCGTGTTTCTCCCACAAAATATACAGACAATTCACTTCACAGTATATTCTGTGAAAGGCTTTGAGACCTCTCAAAGACATGATAAAAAAACGATATCAAATGCAAGGATTATTATTATTATCTCACCATTCCTTGAACTATTGTTGGAAAAGATTAGAGATCTGCGTTTTCAGAGGTTATCTGCGCTCCATTGGTCACTGTCTGAAGGAAGTGGGGAGAACAAAATTGCCCAAATGTTTCCATTCATCCATTCAGTCAGGATTCAGTTGGGACCTGAGAAGATCCATAGTTTAAATGGCATCAATGAGACGATTGAAAAGAGAATTCATTTGGTGGCACAGAAATGCTAAGGATGGGTGGAGCGGATCCACGAGCCTCATCTCACTGTAATGCAACAGGCTCCAAAGGTTAATATTACGCATAAATCTTATTAATGTACAGGTATGTATTCTGATATGTTTGAGATATGAATCTCAACTCTGTTGATACTTTATACCATTGTGTAAAAACAACTTGCATTTACACAGTGCCCCTTCATGCAGGGTAGTGTCCCAAAGCATTGTGAAGAAACTGGACCACAAAAAACTGAAGAGCACAATCATAATTCACTGAGAATGAGCTGGTGCCTGTCTGTTTTCTGTAATCCTGTTTACAGTAAATAAGACCTAAAAAGGATGGAGCCTACTCACAGTACCTTGTCAATAGCAAAGCCTTGAACAGAAACATAAAATAAAGTACTGATGTACCTGTTTTAATCTGAACCTTTCTTGTGGTTTTGTGATAGCCCCAAGTATAATAAATCTGCCAAATTGCATTTCCAACCAGACATGACAATCGTTTAACAATGTAGTGGTAACATTTAAGAATGAATCTCTAGATGAACAACCAGCAACTTTAAATAGTGAGCAATTGCTTTACACATGCCCCACAAAATCTAATTCAGAAACATCTTATTTGAAAAGACCAATAAATGCCTCAGAAAGATTTTTAAAAATCAGTGAGTAAATTGAAACTTTATATTAATATGTAAATAATCATGAATCCATCAGATCTGTGTGTGTGACCTGTTTCCTTGGCCATTGACCTTGGTAGATCCCATTATTACACTCACCCCGCCACTCTCTTTCTCAGTCACTGTTGCTTTCATCTCCGTATTGAGCTCTCCTGTGGCAACTTTCTTGTAGATTTCTATCAGTTTTTCATTAACCTAGTGGATGGATATTACTTTTCCATTAGTATGAGTGATGGGTTAACATGGTATCTATTTCTGTTAGTCATTTCTGTATTACTCAATTCATCTATTACATCTTTTTATAGTGGCAAGCAGATGTTTATTTTTTTCCCCTCTGGTCAATTTGCAAGTTAAGTGTTAAATAATGATGGGTTAGTGTGTAGTATCAATATGAATCTCCTGCTTATTGATCCGTGGGTTTTGGAGCTATGGCTGAATTTCTGAACCATTTTCTTTGCTATTAAAAAGATTGATCAGTGACTAATTGCTAAGGAATGAAACAATACAGCATAGAAAATACATTTCAGCTTCTTGTTGCAATCTTCCTTCCACCAAAGTTTAGAAAATTGCAAATACTTTTCCAATATTGTGTGCCTTTTCTTTTTCGAGGTCCATAAAATTGTTTTATTTCTACTGATTTACACAGTAGAACACTTACAAACGTGTATTTTAAATGACATTATAGTGACAAAATATAGGTTCATATGCTTTTAAACTCTTTGCTGTCTAACAATATACTGTACTGCAAATACTCACCAGATATACATAGGTGTAAAGACAACAGCAACATACTCGCAAATAGCCCTTGAAACATTTTGAGATTACAATCTGAAGTCTGGATAAAAATGTTCAATTATAAACAAGGCATTTGGGGAAAAGAAGTAACACAGAAGTAATACAGAAAAAGATACAGAATTGCAGCTGTCTGGGAAGAACATCTTGTTAAACAAGTCATGAAATGAAACATGACCAATTTGTGAGGATTACAGTCCATTGTACTCATTGTGAACAAGCATTTTTTTTCCCTAACCAGAGGCACAGTATCCAGTGGAGTATTTCTTTTGTCTTTTCAATGGGAGAATACTTCTGGTAAGTAGATCGATATCTACCTGACTGTTCTGTCAAACAACAGGCAGATTGTTACTGAGAATAGGCCTGTTCAGAACATGATCCACAACAAGTATAGGTTTGCAACCTTTTGTGATGAGTATATTGATGAATACCATTTTAGTATTTTCATGTTGGGTGTACAAATATTGGATCAAAATAATAATTTGGTGACTCAATCCATGACTATTTGTGGAACACTGCCGTGCACAATTGGCTGCCGTATTTCACCCATAAAATATATACTGTACAGTATATTCTGTGAAGAGCTTTGAGGTGTCTTTAAGATGTGATAAGACACAATATCAACTGTAAGGTTTTTGTTATTTGTCCTCTTTTTTTTTCCTTTTTACTAATAATCGTTTCATTCATTCACGGAATACCTGTCTGAAGGAAAGATAAAGAAAGGAGGTGCCTCACTTTAAGAACATTTACGAAAGGTTAATTTATTATTATATGAATTACCTAAAATGAGAGAACCTAGGTGATTAAGCTTCAATTTGTAGCTAGTGTTAAATTCAGTCCCCTTTCCATCACAAGTTAAATGAGAAACATTTAGACCTTACCAAATAGAACCAAGAGTAAATATTTCCTAGGAAATTATTGCTAATGGGAACATTTTTAAAATGACAGGCAGTGAAAGCCTAAGTGCAGGAAGGAAGTGCATTGTTTATTGTCACACATGCTTCCATTGCACTTTGAACACTTACTGAACCTTTTTTTTATTCAGAGGCAATCAGCAGCAGCATCTGAAATGATGAGTAGGCTATGCTAATCCATCTCCTCTTACACCTTACTGACGTCAGGCACATTGATTTCAGCCAAAAGGTACCATTAGTACTTCTTCCACCCTTGCTCTTTTCCACAATGTCATAGCATCTCTGTAAACAGGGTAATCCAACAGCATAGCAACAAGTATTGCCAGTTTCACAATGGCTGTGTCTATTTATGCCGATAGATTATTGAGACTGGATTCAAAATAGCCATCCATCAAAAATGGCACCATGCCACTAGTCCAAATGCGACTTCATACCAATGATCATAGTACAGTTTTCAAAGCTTTAATCTCCCTGAACTTTTTGTAGTTCTGTTTCCCAAAATGTTTTTGTTTTGCAGTTTGAATGAGATCGCTGCAGTGCTGAATTGCACCATAGTGGACAACTGTTCCATTAATATTTTCCATGGTTACAGTTAATATTCACCATGGCAACAGTACAATATCACATAACTAGCAGGGAAGTCTCTGCCTTCAGTCAATATTCATATTTAAAGTACATGCAGTTCCTAATTTTGTAATTGAGTCTTCTCCACATGCTTTTTATTTTTCATTGTTTACTTTGTTTCACTGAAGCTTTTATTGTCATTAAGTTTTGTCTCAAATGTTTGTCACAGAATACTTTCCATTCTGGGGGAGAAAGGATTAGGAAAATCACACAGATTGAAAGAATACTGCAAGTCAAGTTGTTCCCTAATGCAACATAAAACCATGACCCTAAAGAGACTGAGATTCTGTGAGAGGGTTGCCTTTCGAATGGAGGGCCAGTCTGCAACCAATTCTCAGCCTCTGAACTCCTTACATGAAAGGCATGCGATAAATGCAAGTTGTTGTTGTTGGTCCCAGTCAGCAGCTGGCTTTCTTGGGGTCTAATTCGCAAGGTGGGTTAACTATGTGCAAACACGAGTGTACAGAGGGAATTACATTTGCTCTTAATTATTAAATTAACAAAATTGGATGTAATGCTGTGATCCATTATTTGTTGGCCAGTACATATTCTAAGAGCTCCTATCTGCATTTGTCCATGATCAACTGACCTAATCCACCGAGTTTGCATTGCATATGGTGGTGTGGGGGGGGGGGGAGGGTGGGTGGGGGTGGGGGGACGACGACGACATTCAAGTGTAGTGAAATGCATTGTTCACCTTGAAAAACTGCATTCTCAATGCATCGCACAGTAGTCGTCCAATTCAAAGATCTTTCAATATTGTGTGTTTCCCTTAAAATGCATTGCAAATCTGGCCTGAAACTATCTATATACTTTGTAGAGATAATCATCATGCTGAGACTGACAGGTTTCTACAGTCGAATTCAAATAATTATTTTTAAAAAGTATAATTAAGCGAACAAGCCATTGCGTTTTGTGACAAGAGACAATAGTTTGCATTGATCTGTGTTCTCCACCATAGTATTTTAAGCAACAGGAAGATTAGCACTCACATTTTTGCTGGATGTAGCCAATAATTTTGGTGATGAGATAAACTGACACATTTACAAACTAGCAGGGGATAATAGTTTGCATGGTGCAATTGAAACAGACCTGAGAGGATATCAATGGGTTAGTTATTCCATTATTTGAGGCAGATGTAACAAAATGTTTTAAATGTCCGATCTAAAATTCCAGTTTAAATGTTGATGGTGTCATTAGTCTATGCCATTTGCAACTGTTTTCAAGTAATCATCTTGCTTTGTTATTCCTTTGCAGTATAAATGCAAACTAGCACAAGGATTGCCTTGCTAGTTGCTTCAGGCTTCATCCCAATTCAGTATTTTATCAATTGATAAGTGATGACCAAGTGATATATCGACAGCAACCACAAACATCAAAATTACATTTGTGTAGTGCCTTTCATGTCGGGTGGACATTGCAAGGTGCTAGACAGTCAATGTTTCAGACTTGAGCTGGGGGTCTGGATCAGAGATTGTGGAGGGATAGATCAGATAGAGGGATGACCGATGGCACGGTCGAAGAGGAGGTTCTTGAGACGGTACTTGAAGGCAGCTAGGGGAGGGGCGAGGTAGAGGGATTGTGGGATGGAATTCCAAAAGTTGGGGCCAGAGTGGTTAAAGGCTCACCTACCGATGGTGGAGCGGGTGGATCGGGGGATATGGAGCAAGCCAGAGCCTGCTGAGCAGAGGGAAAGGACAGGTTGATAGGAGGCTGCAAAGGTAGGGTGGGTTTTGAAGGTGAGGACTAGGAGCTTGAATTGAATCCTCTGTGTGATGGGAAGTCAGTGTAGTCGGGCGAGGATGGGGGTCATAGGTTCACAGAGCTTGGTGCATGAGAGGACATAGGCTGCAGAGTTCTGGATGATCTGTAGCCTATGGAGAGAGGAGTTGGGGAAGCCGACAATCAGAGAATTCGCACAGTTGAGACAGGACGTAATGAAGCAATGAATGAGAGTTTCAGCGGCCTGAGTGGTGAGGTAGTGGCGGAACTCCAAACACAAACTCCAAATTGGTCTATTCGAATGAATCAAAAACTAGAAATAAAAGAGATACTTTGTGACACAGCATCTAAAGAAATCTCCACTATCAATGTGATATGACCTGGTATGTTCTTATGCAGTTAATGAACTCCTGTTCTGTGTCCTCTTTTAAATACAACAGGTATTCAGTACAGTTGATTTCTGATAACAGAAGCATTAGAAACCCCTCCCCCCACCCTTTACCAACCCTACCAATCTGCCCGCCTGCCCCATCTGCCTTCCTCCTTTGCCTCCTTCAAGGTCGGTCTCAAGACTCTCCTTTTCGGCCGTGCATTCAGCCGCCCTCCCAGCTCTCTCCCTCCCCTCCCCCCAACCCTGTCCCTCTTCCTTGCTCAGATCCCGACCCGTGACTGTTCAGCGCCTTTGGACGTCCTCCCGATGTGAAAGGTGCTCTATAAAAGTAATTTTGTTGTTGTTCTTGTTGTTTACATAGCTTGAGGGTCACTGCCCCAAATCTTGCAGCAACATAGTCTAAGGTGGTATTAGATTCCAACAATTATCAGTGAAAGAGACAATGTCAAATGGATTCCTTTTAACAATTGCATAAAATGTTATATTAAAACTGCGATCACATTTTTTCATCCTATGGCATTTGAAAAGTTTGCTGAACTTCAGCATTCACCTCACGGCTTGCAAGTCGTGACTCATCTGAGTTTGTGCTGAAATTATTTTACATTTTCAAAAATCAATGAATTGCAAGCAATGAGGTGAAGGAACCCCTGACTGCAGCGTTTCTTTGTTCTACAAAAACAGCTGCAAATAATAAAATGATTGTTTCTTAAAAAAAGGATATCACATCTACATGAACTAAGGGAACCTGGTGGCTTCACATTCTGCTGAGATCCTTATCATTTGAGAATTTTAATGTAACCACGTGTGAACAGCTCGCATCAAACAGATACCGAACACACATGGAGACAGACGTGGTTTACAATTCACACAAGTCAGTTTATTTATATAGTGAGAAAATCCTCAGCAACCCTGGCAGAGATGCCTCACTGCCTCCATCAGATTCAGAGGCACTGAATCTCAGTCTGTGTCCTGCACCCCATCCCGTCTAAAGACCTTCCTTTTCCATTGGAGCTCCTGTGGTTTAGTGGTTAGAGCACTTGTCTTGGAAGCTGGGGAGACCAATCTGAGGAGACCAGTGTTCAAATCCAGGCAGATCAGAGAGAAACCTTGGGCAAGTGTCCTTACTCCACACGCCTAATAATAATCCATCAAAAAAAAAAACACAATAATAAAATTGGTCATTTCAATCCACGACTGTTTGTGGGACACTGCTGTGCGCAATTTGCTGCCGCAATTCGCCCACAAATGTACAGTCAATTCACTTTTTCACAGTATATTCTGTGAAGCGCTTTGGGACGTCGATAAGATGTGAAAAGCGCTATATCAAATGCAAGGATTATTACTATTATTGTGCTTACGATTACCTCCTCCCTCCCTGTTCCCCTGGCTCGGGATCAGACTACACCACTGTCAAGCTCTCTGGTAACTCTGTCCTGTATGAAGACATAAAGGTGCATAAGGTTGGTTGGTTGTTGTTGTTGCTCTCACTCATTGGTTTCCATCTTGGTTAGGTGCTCACACTACCGTGGTCTCCCGGTTTCAACAGCTGTGACACCTTCTCAATAGCCCCGACCTGGCCGTTCAGCTTAGCCTCCTGCAACACGAGAGGGGCAATTTACTATTACTACTTTTACATTTTACATGTTACAAGTGTAACATATCTAAATCTTACAAGTATTGCTATTGGCCCAAGGTATTTCCCTCTTTGCTGTAGAAAACAAAGATGATAATCCGAAAAATTCACTGAGGCTCCAGTACTGTATTTCCATCAAGGAGACAAAGCTTTTGTTTGCCATAGTTTCATTTAGGAGTCACTGATACAATCAATCTGACCCATCCCTTTTAAATGTTTTAGTTTTCAACGCTGTCTGTATCACTGAAAGACATAGCTGAATGGCTTTGAAATGTCAAGCGGGGATTAGTCATGTATACACTATTCAATAGGTAACTATTACTGCCGAGCTCGGCCCAGGCTTTCAATTAATCTTCTTTAAATTCAAAGTCTGAGTATCAAACCCTAATGTAAATCTGAGTAACATCAGTTCACCAATTTAATGATGCAGTCTGTAGAGTTACATAAACCTTTTACCAAGAATTGCAAATATTATTTTATTATGTATATAGTCTTGGCATCCTTCACCTTTACCAAAAAAAATAGTGGTATATTTTGCGGCACAGAACATTCCATGTTGTCAATGAGATGCGGAACCTGCAGGTAGGTACATGTAAACAGTCTTACCTTCTATTTTATGCTCCTGTCTGATTTGGCTATAATTTCTGGGGGTGCTGGGGTGCTGAGATGGACTCATTTCATGTCTGTTTTTAAGAGCAGTAAAGTAACTTTTCATTTGAGATCCTGTCCTGGTGAAATCCAGGAGTATTATTCAATGTGCTTGCTGAACTATAATCAACATTTTTCTTTTCTGCACCATCCGCTGGTGGTTGGTTTCACTGATAATAAATAGGGCATTAAGTTCAGTGTAATGCCACATTTGTAGAGCAAGAATTAATCATCGTTTAATTCATCACATTACCTCGATCCACTGTTGGTCGAAATGACTAAGAAGCACATTGAGCTTCTAAATGCTGATTTACTGTGTCAGCTTTCATGAGCACCCATCCTATTTTTACACTTTCCCTTGGGTTCTATGCTGCATTACTGAAGAAAGTGCTGGAAATCACTGCACTTGCACTGCTTGTTGTCAAGGAGTCTGTCCTACACTATTACTGTTGCCTTTACAACAAATCACCATCTTGTCATCAACACATCATCTAATGACAGAGGTGCTTTGTTGCCTGAGTGACTAAGAACAAGTAGGAGTTTTCTTCTGTTTAATAAAGAATATAAACTAGTTATTTTCGCTTTGATGAGCTCCAAATCATTATTTTTCCCTTTTCCCCCTCCCCTTGAGACTCGGAATAGTTTCGCTACTGCTACTGCTGCTACAGAATCTTTTCCTTTTTGATCTGTTGATGATCTCTTGTCTCTAATTCCACCTGCCAATGCCTTGGGACATCCTCCTGACATGAAAGGCGTTATACAAATGTAATTTTGTTGTTGTTGTTGAATTGCCCAAACTGTAGGCAGGAGAATTAGCATGGAGAGGAGAAATCATCTGAAAGTACTGATCATCACTTAGACCAAAATATTATAACTCATTGTAGAAATCTTCAATATCACTATTATTAACATCATCAACCTAATTAGATAGGCAGTAAGTCATCGTGCCTCCTACTTGCCTCTCACTAAGAAAACATGAATAGTGGCAAAGAAAGTAGTTAGACTCTATCAACCCTACATTTTTTTCAATTATGAATTTAAACATTTTAGGCTCTTGTTATAAGTGACCTTCTGTAAGGAATCCTATTCCACCATGTGGTGTTTACCTTCTTCCTGGGTTACCTAGCAATGTCGATACAGTATCACAGTAAAACTCTAAGATGTGAAATGTGCGGCTATTTTGAAGGTACAATTGCTTCCACCTAGATTCTCGGTCGTGTTACTTATGTACCACAAGATGCAACCAACATTTCTCTTCCCTCTTCCTACATATCCACGAGAACATAACTATGAGGCCTATAGCATTTTCCACAATGAGATTCTTTGTATATCTGATCTATATTTCCTTTCCCTCAAAGGTGGCAGCTGTGAAGTAACGATAGCTGTTGCAATTGGCTTGTATCTGTTGTGTGAATGAATTATCCAATGGATAACATTGTCATGTGTCAAACAATTGAAATGGTAATGTTATATACCTGGTTTATCTACAGGTTACCAGCTGCGAGCCTCTTTATGCTGCCTTCTTAGATCTGTTTCTTATCAACATACATGAACACAGGTTTATGAATCAGTTTGCAAGCGATGGAGAACAAATGAGTATACAATGATGGTTTGGATTGTTGGTGCAAATGTTGAGGATATAATTCACGATGTTTACTGTAAGCACATGAGTAGAAAGGAGCTGGAGTAAAGTAAAATGTCTATTTATTCACGATTATTGGTAGATTTGAGATGTTGAAATATGTGAACTTATATTTTGTTGATATAGACCTTTGGTCTTGGGACAAAATATGCTTGTCCAATGTTAAGAGTTTGCCTTGCCATACATTCCACTATTGCTTCATTGAGATGATGTAATGTCTTCTGGTCTAAGATTGGAATACACATCAGAAATATAAGCTACCACTGTAGAGAAATGATATGCCTGAGCATTAAATCTATGTTGATCATAAATTATTTGGGGCATTTGCTTCATGTGCTTCTCAGGTAAAGTCCATAGCACATGTTTTACTTTAATCAGGCACAATAACTTACAACAATTTTTTTCGATAACAAAATTTTAAATTATCCCAAAGTTCAGACCTGCGAGAGAGAGAGAGAGGGGAGTTTTATTTGCATAGTACTCTTATTAATAAGTAAGGTAGGAAAGCTTGGGTTCCACTGCTAAGAGCATTGTAACAGTCATGAGATAGAATGAAATCACATGTAGAGAAAGCTGAGATATCAGAGTAATGCAAGTCAATTTGAAGGGTTTCACGTACACAGGAATGCACATTGATGTTTTTTCTTGTTCCATTCCGGTTACAGAGGAGGTAACCTTAAATTCAGCAGTTTCAGGGAATTCAGCAGACTTTAAATACATTTTGGTCAACTTGTTGAGCTGGTAACTCTATTTCCTTCCTGTCCCTCATGAGTATTCATTTTCTGCACCAAGACAGGCCATTTACTGTTTTCAAAATACATATTAATAACTGTTGACAGGAGCTACGGACATGATTTAACATCTTTAATTAAAATGCTTTGGGTACGTTCACCTTCGGCAACAACGAGCGTGCATTATTAAAGCATATCTGGCACAATTTCACATGTTAACATCCATTATCACTCCAAGCTCTTAACACTGGTGTATCGTTCTATTTTTTGTCATTCATTCAAATCTAATAATAACACAGGGGAAATCAGATTGAATGAAACATTAATCAAGTTGACGATAAATTCCTGAGGTGCTCTCATTTGTGTCATTATTTAACATCACAGCCTGCGTCACCAATGGTCTTTCAAGGTTGTCTCTTGAGACTGAGAAAGCAATTATTCAGACTTTTCATGGGCTGTGAAACCTTCTGAAAGATTTTGCCTGTCTCTAGTCAAGTTGCCATGGTGACCAAATATGGACATCGGAGCATCAGTCTACTTCTGACACAATACTCTTTTAACCCTTCATGGCTTTATTCACACAGCAGCAGCAGCAGATTTTAGCATGTGATAAATATCACTATCATTTTCAGAATCCTACGGAAAAATAAAGCATGCCTTTGTTTTAAACATCCTTTCTTATCAATACACAACATTTAAGCTTGTTTTTCCTCCTTCCCCGATGGGAAAGGTTGGGTGGTGGGGGGGAAGTCAAGTTTCATGAAGGCACTAATAGGCAACAATTTAATTGCCTTTTATTTCTATCACAAGCTCCGCTGTGTGAAGGAGACTAAATCATTACTAACAACTGATAACATTACTCGACCAACATTTGCAGTCCGGTGTTGGTTTTACAAATTCAGAAACCTCAAAGGGGTTTGGTGGGTGGACGGGTGGGAGGGGAACCCACAATATGTTTTCATACAAAAAATATCTTCATGGAGTTTATTTTTTGAAGGAAATGAAACCTATATTTATAGAAAGGGCTTTGTTTACAAAGTGTCACAACTGAACAAATCATTCTAAATACGTTTCATAGAGTTAGTTTCAAACATACAAAAGTGGGGCTGCTTCCCCCACCACAGTACAGCATTTCTAGGTTTGGCAAACATTGTCCAACTGATTCTAATTTTTTTTTAAAAAAAAGCTTATTTGCGGAAACATACAGCACCTAATTTAATATATACTCTCCAATAATTTAAGCATCAACAGCAACAGCTGCTGGCAAGGCATCAGTAATTCATTGTCTAATTTCACAGCTGCTTTGCATACTCCAGGAAACACACAATCCCAACTGGTCAGCAGAGGACTCCTGTGGCTATTTTGACGTGAAATTGATAGTTATGAACGTTTGTGATCTAACATTTCGTAAGAAGCTCTCGGGAAACCTCATCTTTGGACAGGACTTCTAATGGACTAGAAACAATTAAAATAGAAAACACAGTGTATCCATTCCCTTCAACGCTGAGCATAACAAAACAAATAGTGGGTGCATAAATCACGATTTATAACAGGCCAGCTGCGCATAGTCTGAAACAATGAAATAAAGCAGGCTAATAACAACTGTTTTCCATTTCATGAATAGCTCTTCACTGTGGCTAAAATAACAAGTATTTAAACTGATATTAATAAACAATGAAAAATGAGAAACAGGGAAACAGATTTCTGATACACAATGATGGGTTATGTTATAAATATAGCAACAAGCTTTGACAGGATATAGGGCCTTAACACCATTGATGAAGGATCTTGCTATCTATATTTAATGTTTCTCCCACACACTTGAAATAGCTATTTGTGCAATTCTAGCACATCACCAGTCACAGGATTACAGAGTATCGGATCTCTGGCAATTTAAAGACTACGTTTGAGATACCGTTTTGTTCTTGAAGAGATTACATGAAATACCGTGAATAGAATACGGACATTGTGGTGAAAGTTCCCACTTACGGTATTGTGTGTCTTTTTCTTTCAAATGCTAAGCAATTTGTTTTGTACATTACTGTATTTCATGCATTTTCTGGTTGTAAAAGGGGAGGCTCGACTAACAGGGCAGGTTACTCTCAAACCACCTGTTTCATTATTTTGTATAACACATATAGAAACCTGTAAACTATGCATATTACGGACAGCTCTTTGTAAATAACGTGCAGGTCAGAATATCATGGCAGGTATTGCATTCATTATATCACTTAATATCATTAATTTAATTAATTAATAGAAAACTCAGTACTGAGTGTATTCTGGGAAATTGAGATTAAATTGGCAAAGGGTATTCTTCATCCAAGCAGATTTGTGATATTGTGAATTTCCTCATTCTCTCTCATTAGTTTCCTTATTGATTGATTCAGTTTAGTTTCTTGGTCACCTATCATTTTTAAGAAACAAAAGATATTGGGTTCTAACTTGTGGGGATGTGCTAAACATGCCCACCCAAACCATTGTATTTCTTTTCATAGGTTGTGTGTGTAACACAACTGGGAAAACAAAACCTCAGGTACATGTGATACAGATGCTAGTGCATATTTCTACATATTTCTACATACAGTATTTCTATATGTGAAAAAAATACATTTGACATAGCGCCATATTGCATTGTTGAAACATCTTAAAGCACATTGGTGGATTTATTTTACAACAACAACAAAATTACACTTGTGTAGCGTCTTTCACATCAGGAGGACGTCACATTTTAGAGTGCATTTCCTAAGCCGACACTAAATTGCTATCAGCCTTTGTTTAAGCCAAATTGCCATCCTGTCTTTATGGTTCTCATTTTAGCAGTAGGTGGGTTATCTTTGCTTCTTGCACTAAAATGGTATTCATCTCATCATTTCAAACTCTGCATTGAAATATCAATGACATCCACAATAACAGCTAGTGTAGTAATGGATATTGCACTTATTGCCATGTTCAAATGTATTATAGTAAAACTGGATGGTTGAACCATTCCAAGTGATATGCCATTTATGCAGTTCCCTATTATTCCCAGAATCAACCTATTCATTAAATTGGCCTCAAAGCTGCAACATAATGTTTGCAGGCTCCAATGGATAATAACAGCTTCCAGTTAGTTTGAAAACAAATCTGTTTCGAGATCAACAAATACTTCACAGTGCAAAATTGTTCAATTAACTTTAGCTTTTTGTTTATTCTTTCCCAGAAGATATAATATGAAGAATTGTTCTTGATTGAAACCATATTGGCTACTCGTTTAGCAGAATACGGCATATTTTTTCTTTGGTAAGAGCAGTAAAACAACACTGGTCATACTATTACTTTGCCCATGATCTGTATTGTCCTATTTACACAATAATTGATTCAAGTGGTAGAATTTGCTTCATGGCATTTCATGGGGTTTCAAAATTGCTTTCTGATTTTTCAAATTTAAAAAAAGGCGCTGCACTCAACAATAATTATCATAAGCTCCTCTGAGATATTTCAAAGTTCTAGACATCAAATCAAACATCCTCACTCTTGTTTCTAGTAAAAAAAACATTTTATTTATTGATTATCTATAATAATATCCTTGCATTTGATATAGCCCTTTTCACATCTTCTAGAAGTATCAATGCGCTTCACAGAATATATTGTAAAGTGAATTCACTGTATATATGTGGGCAAAATGTGGCAGCCAATTGCGCACAGCAGAGACCCACAAACAGTCGTGGATTGAAAGGTCCAATTTATCATTGTTTTTTTCAGGGATTATTATTGGGCGTGTGGAGCAAGGAAACTTGCCTAAGGTTTTGCCCTGTCTGGAATTGATCCCAGGTCTCTTGCTTGTAAGGCGTGTGCTCTAACCACTGAGCTACAGGACTCTGTGTATAACAGTTTCATATTCAATGCATAACAAGGCAAATAGAAGAGCAACTGAGAAAATGTAAGACAATTTGTTTGCAAGGTGTGAATTCAAGTTAAATTGCTCCAAAATACCAGCAATCGCTTAAACAGGCTTTTTGATTGTGTTTTTTCCCCCATGTAGTTTTCGCCTGTTTCACATTGTTGATTATCTGTTACCTTTTCGTTAGATATCTACAGTTCTCATTATCTCTGCCACTGCTTGATTTATTCTTCCCCATGCTTTTATGGCTTCAGGTCATTGAGATTCATCTAGGTGGCTACCTTTACTTAATTAAGGTGGCTGCACCGATGGTGACACTTTCATTTTCTGTCCTCTTTCTGATGACGGGAAATGCCTCTTGGCTGGCTCCATCAGCTCGGTTTCCATGACTCCTTTTTTTTTGCAAAACTCTTTTGTTACTTTTCTCTCGTACCACAATTGTCTTGTACGCCTGGGTCATGCTGTCATTCACTTAGTTTGACGCATAAGCTGAATACATATTCAAGTGCGTATTTATGGAGAACAATATTGTGTATGCATTTGCAATGGACAAATGAGAGTTTCTGACCAAATTAATTTTTTGAAAGGATTTTCACCCCTGGAAAATTGATCTGCTTACTGACTACCAACTTCCTACTTACTGCTAGCTAAGAAGTAAGGAAACTTGCCTATGATTTTACTCCCCCCGGGAATTGAACCTGAGTTCACTCGCTTGCGAGGTGAGAGCTCCAAACAATAAGCTGCAGGACTTCACCATCAGTACTCATACTTAATGCACTTCCTGTTAACCTGGAACAATCTTTTTTTAAAAAAGTTTGTTTTATATATAATATATTATAATGGAGGATTAATAATTCGCATTTGTGATCCATGTAAACCCTAACAAAATAATTTGACATTAACATGAATGACATCTATTAATTTAAGATTCCTGTAGCTAATAGTGTCTGAATCATTTGAAGCCTGGCGATTTTAAAAAAATCCTTTAATTCAAAATTGAAAAGTTGTCTAAATATCTGAATAAATTTCTTATAAAATCAGGAGATCAGCTGTCAAATATATGGAAAGGCCTGATTTCTTCCTTGTCTTTTTTCTTCATCTTTTTCTTGCCGTAGCTCTGCAGGTCTATATCCAAAAGGCTGAAACAAAATACAGTAATTTGATTTCAAGTTGGTCACATTAACGCAGAACAATATTAGCATTCTGCACTCAACATTCTTTGGGGGTTTATAAGATTGTCCTTGATAGGTTTCTTATGGATAAAGGGATTAAGGGATATGGGGATAAAGTGGACAGGTGGAGTTAGATTAGAAGATCAGGCATGATTTTATTGAATGGTGGGGCAGGCTCAAGGGACCAAATGGCCTACTCCTGCTTCTTATTCTTATGTTCTCAGATTTTATTGAGAAAGACTGTCTTAAGTCCAGTTTTTTTTTCTTGTAACCTGGAACAAATATTTAATTCTTTTGATTTGATAGATAACAATTTTTTCCTGGGTTGATTTATTAAGAAAGAAATATGTACATACAGTACCTAACTCTCACGTTTGACATAGCACCTTTCATGTTGTGAGGACAGCTCAAAGTGCTTGATATATTGTAAAGTAGATGATTTACTGTGTATTTTGAAGCTGTAGGTGACCGTGACTCCAATGTCCCATAATAATAATCCTTGCATTTGATATAGTGCTTTTCTAGATATCTCACAGCGCTACACAGAATAGCTAGCAAAGTGAATTGACTGTATATTTGTGAGCAAAACATGGCAGCCAATTGTGCACAGTGGTGTTCCACAAACAGTCGTGGATTGAAATGACCAATTTTATAATTTTTTTTGTTGAGGAATTATTGTTAGGCATGTGGAGTAAGGAAACTTGCCCAAGGTTTCACCCTGCCTGGATTTGAACACAGGTCTCAGGTTGTAAGTCAAGGGCTCCAACCACTGAGCTACAGGGCTCCACAAACAGCCACATGAATGAACAATTTCATTTGGGGGATTGTTGACTAGGGCAGCCGGAGAAATTCCCTTCTCATTTTGAATAGTGGCGTAGTACCTCTAACAACCACCTGAACTGGTTTAATGTCTCATCTGAAGGACGGCACCTCCGACAATGTAGCACAAATCCAGCCCTGCAGTGCAGTGCCATGATAGGATTGACTGAGTTCAAAGTCCCAACATAAGGCTTGAACACACAACCTTCCGATTCAGAGGCAAGAGTGCGATCAATCGAAGTCTGACATACAAATGTGTTGCTTCAACAGACTTTTATGTTAAGTTATCTAAAGCACTTCATAGGTAACCACTCACCAATGTCCCTGAATGATACCCCATGCGAAGGGGGCTATATAAATTTAAGTGGTTGTTGTCAATTTTTGTTTATGGGCAATTGTAGCTTTTCCATCTTAATCATCCTAGATATACACATTTTTTGTTGTGAATGAGCAGACCAGTCCCTTATTGATGCTGCCATATTTTACATATGCCCATTAAGCCTGGTTTATAGTATAAGATGCTGCTTATAGTGGATTCTGCAGAAAAATTGCAGCCGCACTCTTCTATTGGCCCAGGTCATTACTGACCTCCCTGAAGACACTTTAGCTGCATAGCCTTCAGTTACATTTATATATCAATCATCTGATTTGTATTCCTCTTATCCTCTGCTTTTTTTGTCGCCTAAGTATTCCCTGTAGAGATGAGGTGTCTGTGAAGTGTCTAATATTTTCACTCTCCATCAATTATGCAGTGGAAAATCGGTAAACTGCTAATATATTCATATGTCCCATTCATTCAAACATTTCATTTGCACATTATTTTGTTATGATTGAATCATTCTCTTTCTGTCTGATATGTGATATATTTAAACAGACTAGACTTTGGGTCTCTTCTTCCGCATCAAATTTCTTTTGCTGCTTTATTCCTGGCTTCTACATTTCTCATTAACTTTGCCCACAGAATATACAGTGAATTCCTACTTTACAGTAGGAAGTGAAGTGCTTTGACACATCTCAAAAACATGATAAGGCACTATATCGAATGCAAGAATTATTATCATTCTACACAATTAGACTAAGCTATTTCACAGTCCTTGTTATCCCTCCACTGGAGGCATTCTCTACCACATTCTCCATGTTCGGTGTGATTTACTGTTGGTGTTAAAGTTGCATCAAATAACTTAAGAGTATCTCTCAGTCAAATGGCAGTTCTGGGATTTATAAATGAATATCATTTTCACAGGTATCAACTGAACTCGTGGGTCAACATCTGAGACTCTGTAAGCATCTGTGGGCCTATTGGTTAAAGATCATTAAGGGAAATATATTTTCCACTGGCCTGAAAATTATTGATCCAGAAACGCAACCGTGGCAACCATTGTTTGTCAAGGTCAAGTATACATTTGTAAACCAGTCATTTATTCTGATTCATCTCAGGGAAATAGAGTGCTTTTTGCCTTCAATGTTTGAATTGTGTGTCTGTTTGTTTCTTTTATTATTTCCTTGTTTTCACTTTTTTATAACTTCTATCTATCAACCTCACCAATCTTTTATCTTGGATATTTAGTGTAGGTAGTTTTCCACCTTAGTTTCACTGTTTATTTTAAGATGCTTCAACATGCGTCTTCTCAAAAGTGAAACATCTATCTATATATATATATATAATATATATACATTTCTGCCCACGCAAAGGATTCATTTTGATTTGTGCATCATGCTTGTCTAATCAGAGGTTCGTGCACCAATCTGAGGTTTTTGCACCTTATAATGTGCTTTCATGTATATTACAAAGCATGGTAATAACTCCTAGCACCTTGACTTACACACACTATTGTATCAGCAGCCTATCAGCACTGACAACCAAAGAAATACCGTATTTATTTGGTGCAAACTTGTATCAAAAAAGTTTGAAAAGTACAGTATGATGAATGTAAGGTTCCTATTTTCTATCATTTATGTATTTCCTCCCACTTAGATTTTGCTCGGAGTCCTGTAGCTCGGTGGTTAGAGCACTCGCCTTACAAGTATGAGTGAGACCTGTGTTTCGAATCCAGGCAGGTCAGGGCAAAACCTTGGGTAGGTTTCCTTACTCCACACGCCTAATAATAAGCTGTCCCCAAAAAAACACAATTTTAAAAAATTGTTCATTTCAATCCACGACTGTTTGTGGGACACTGCTGTGCACAATTGGCTGCCATGTTTTGCCCACAAATATACGGTCAATTCACTTAAAGTATGTTCTGTGAAGTGCTTTGAGATGTCTAGAAGACATGAAAAGCGCTATATCAAATGCAAGAATTATTATTTTACTTTTTTTTTTCTCATGTGCTTTTTGCATTATAACATGGGGAAATTGTATCCTGATTAGCAGCAAGGTTTTTTTTTAACTAATTCAATTTTGATACCGAAATATTCTAAGTTGTCTGACTAATTCAAAATTAGAAAAAGTATTTAAATATTCAGCTGGATCTTTCAACACTCTGTCCCAAACTCATCTAATCCCCTGGGCACAACAGCTTAACGTTTCCCAGAACCTCAGAAGAAAAAGTAAGCAAGCTAAAAAAAAATCTACCGGAAGAAACAATATTAATTATTGCACAACTAGAGGTCAGTGCACGTATTATCTTGCAGAATGAGTTTATCCAGCCTCAGGTCTGGGAATTATGTAACTTATTTTCATATTTGCACATGTATGAGATCATAATATTCAGCTGCACGAACAGTAACCACTTTCCACATTACCCTCACACAAAAATGCTTCCCCACCCAATGCTTCCCAGCAGCTATAAACGATGGTATTATTTCCACCTGACATATAACTTTTTCACGGTGAATCATGCAGCGAGTACAGCTTTTTAACTCCATGATTCAATATAAACACACGCAGGCAGGAGCAATTGCCGAAATTCATAGCCAGCTTTGTACATTCTGATAAAGGCTGTTTACTGCTTCAGTTCTATGCAGCAGGATATAAGTGCAACATCACTATCGTAACACTTTACATTTGGGGTGGTGTAAATATAGTATTCACTTCAGACTCTACTGAACTGAATTGAAGTGTTAGGCAAGGTTTTACCTCTATAGAGTTGTATTGTTTCTCCCTGTGCCAAGCCACAGAGATTAATAATTTACTGGAGCTCCGTGACTTACTTATTTATTTCGAGTAGTCTTAAACTGGCTGCAGCCTGCCTTGTACTTGAATGCTTTGAAGAGATGGCATAAAATGTGGCAAAGTTTATGAACTTGTCAGCCAGCAGCCAGTCGCAAGCTGTACCATTATATAGGAGGACCTTCACTGTCTCCCTGATCCCAAGATAGTACTGGGAATTCACATTGCCACAGTTTCACAGAAGTCATGTGAAAGACTGGAATTTTAATTTGAAAAACAAACTTGTGGTTTACATTCTAGTATATTTACTGTTCCAAAACCAAGTGGGTGACAAACCGAAAAGAGAGTTAAATTAGCACCAAGATGCATAAACTTGAATGAGCATTCTTTCAACATTGTAACTCCTAATCTCTGGGGAGAGGTGAAACAGCTCAACATTAGTAAGTTACCTGGTTAATGTATTCCGTAGCCTTGGGCTTGACCTAGCCTTCAATTTCTTCTCGTTTTGTCCATGAGACTACTTATAAATGTCCTGTTATTCACTCATTGAAACCTTCTGCATATGCACAATACAATCTAATTTGTTCGGTGTACAGATATTTCTGCATGGATAACTCAGCAACATTGAGCAGAATGGATGTCAAGCCTGCCTTTGCACTGAATTGCTTGAAACTTCGGTTTTATTTTTTCCTAAAAGCTTAAAGAAAAAAGCTATAATGGTTCTTTGTAATCTTGTTTTGTGCATCAGCGCAGTTTATTTGAAAAAATAATAAGTAATTAGCACATAGCAATATATCAAATAATATGCACAAACTTCAAATCTCATTTCGCATTGTGTCCCCAAACCAGAATTGTTGAAGGCTTTTGTCGTCGTATTCCCGTGTCCTGTTTTTGTTTGAAAGTTAACTATAAATTCAGTTCCAAGATTTTTTAAATTGTATTATTCCTAAATAGGAACATGTAAATGTATTGTTTCTCCCGAAGTGATACCAAAGCTATTGTTTTGATTGACACCATAGTCTTTGGTTCATATAGTGACGATATGCCACCTGTCAGGTCACCATGGCTGATTGTGGGACTTTGCTGTGCAAATTGGCTGCCACATTTTATCTCCACAGTCGCTACACTTTACAATATATCCAGTGAAATGCTCTGGGATGTTTTCCCAACATGAAGGGTGCTATTGTATATCCAAATTAATGATTATTATCATCCATAGAGTGCTGTTGTTTCTGTGTTCAGACTCACTAAGTTTCAGGATCCCAATATCTTCATCTCATGACCAACTGGGGCACAGTCCAAAACAGTATTCAGGTCATTAGTATTCATTTTTATTGTCCAAGATATTACTTAATTGTTATTATAATAATTTAACACACAGAGACAACATTTCTTGCAAATTCCAAAGTAGTTCAATTGTGTTGAATTATTAAGCAAAACATAATCAAATAAGAATTGTGAAAAGGATTATTAAAAGAAAACATGACATGGAAATCACAAAAGCCTTGTGTGAAGAATTGACTTGCGCACTTTATGGTAAATGATACATTAATATTCATTCAACCGCACCATTCCTTCATTAAACAGAATGGATTTTAATGCCACAGGAAGCAAATTAAGCTATGTTTCAGTTGGAACACAAATACAAATACTATGGTATAAATCAAACATCTTCCAAAACAGTCAGCAGTCTGCTGACATTCCATTGGACGACCATATATGGATTTTAAAATCATTTATATTTTATATTGTGTTGTGCAAGTGTCTTGCAGTTTGTTTTAGCAACAACAATTTGTATTTATTTTAGGCTCTTCTTACAGGATTAGTGTCTTGGAATGCCATACAAATTGGTATTTGAAGGTGAGCAAGGGAGGTGACAAGAGAGGGAGGTACAGTCAAGCAGATTGGTCTAAAGTGGGATATAAAGATAAAGAGGAGTGTGAAGTATAGAGATTGGGCCAAGGATTTCTGGAGGTTGGGGGCTGCAATTCAGTTGCCACATCTTAATCCATGCACAATACAGTATTATGAGAAGACGCTGTCATGTGTTCCTGCTGAAACAATGTGGAGTATGTTTCGAAGTATGTTTGAAAGCAAATGTTTTTGAAACATAGTTTGTTTGAGCCAACAAAGATGGAACAATATTATTTTATATATATTGCCTTCTTTGGAAAGTGAATTATCTCTAATAGCATCCATCAGAAAATTACTTGAACTGTATAGGGAGTTGGATACTTTGCCAAGAAAATACTCAGATGGTTAATGCGTTTATGTTGCAGTTAAGTGAATGGTAGAATAGTTTATCAGCGTTTTACCATTTTGCAATCAAGGCAGTCTCCTGGGTTTTCAGCAGTCTCCTGAAGAGGTTATGATCCTATTCCCTGCTACCATAATCCTGTAGAAATTGCAATGACAGGAAACATCTTCAAAATAATGAGACACAATTTGACTGAACAGCTGAACTGAACAGTCTGAATGCTTATGTCCCTCTAGTTTGGGCTAACATTGTGGTTTAGTGTCTATCAGTTCCCAAAATGCTTGTTGTTAGCCCTTGAATCATAACAAAAGGGAAATGCACAAGTGCTGTAACTGAGCAGATTTATAGAACGAGTGCGAAGATAAATATAAGCAAAGTAAGGGCACTAAACCATGTCTTTGTTTTTGACAGGGCACAGAGATTAAAATTTAAAATCAGATAGATTTTTTGTGTGGAGGGAATTTGACTCATTTTATGGGGCTTCCAAAAATGTGTGAAATTGCATTTTTTAAAAAGACTATTGTTATAAAATAAAAAGCAATGATTCTTATGAAATGGTGTTTAAATTTTTTTTTAAAAAAAATCAAATTTGTGATTGCTTTTCCTTACCTTCTTCTGAAGACTTTTTCCAGTAGTTTTGCAGTGCAGCGTATGTTGGCCTTTGCTTTGGACACATTGAAGTTGACGCATTATATCATTAATGACGAGACCATTTTAAAATTTGGGTCAGGCAGCTGTCTGACACATATGGAAACCAATCACCATTCTGAAGATAATCTAAACCAAACTTGAGAATTCCATGCGCCTTACCTAAGCATGGAAAATCCAGAGATAGATTGCTGGAAAGGAATGCGCACTCTCTCCCTGGAGAGATGCATCCAGCTTACCTAAATCCAGGGAGTATCAGCCACAGTTTGGTAAGAGCCAAGGCTTGGAGACTCCAATCAGACATGAAATGCATAGCTCCCCTGTACTACACTATTTTACTTAGAATGGACTACACAGCCACAAATACCAACTATGATTATTAACTGGGATTGCAACTTGATTTGTCCCTGGCTCCTCGTTTACTTTGCCCACATCCACCTGAGCATTGTTATCCTCTTGCCTAAAAGAGGCCCGAGTCACGCTGCTATATTGAGCAGGGACGATATGACACACAGATTTGACGTATCTTCTTGCAACTGTATTATATACAACAACAACAAAATTACATTGATGGAGTGCCTTTCACATCGGGAGGCGCACAACTCCCCCTTTGAAACCTAGAGAGCAACATTATCAGTTATTCAGTTCAATTGCATTACTATCCCTGAGGGTATGCTTTTTTTCATTGTTCATGTGGGCTTAGGAAATTGGCAAAGGAGTCATAAACTTGAAAGGTATAAAAAAATAATGGTATGGCTAGGAGCTCTTAAGCAGTCATCCATCTCTTAGTTTACTTCTCTGAAATGTCTTGGCAAGTTTGGGTTGTGCAAAAAAGAATTATGATTGCAGCTGGAAAGTTGGCATGGCTGTCTGTGGTAATGTTACATGCATCATCTACCACCTGAATATTCACTGAATGGAACCTTTTTATTTCTGGAGACATTGGCATTCATTCTAAGGTGTACCAGTGGGTACATGGATACAGTTGATTCCAGGATGTACTGGAATCCAGCCACGGTAAAATCCTGTTTGGGTCTCATTTGCTTGTAAGGCATCAATGGAAAGCTGATGTAATGATAGATTTTCTTCAGTAAGCATTGGTGACCTGAAACGTTGATTTTGCCATGATTGCAACCCTCATGGTTTTTTAAGGTACTGATTTGATCAGCACCTGTAACACAGTAGATGAGTATTGCAGTCATTTGAACTGGTGCCTGTTGGGTACACGTTACTGATGCGTGACATTCCAAATCCTTGTAAGGGTCACACACTTGCTTATTAAATCTAAACCTAAGCACAATTGGCACCCTCAGATTCCCTGTCTACAAGAAGATGAACTGTGGAATTAATGGAATGAAAAAAAAGGCATTCAGCCCAACTCGCTCATTCCCTTCCTAAATCTCACAAATCCTACTTTGGATCCAACCACACCCACCCACGCTGACTACAGGACACAGCTCCACATAAATATTCCATTAAGTCCAAATGTAATCAGTCTGCATCTTTCCCTTCGTCCTGCAGTAATATTCTTAAGCAGACACTTAGCCAGTTCTTTCTGGGACCATTAATCAAAACTGCATTAACTGCTTTTTGTTGGGAGTCCCACATATCCTCTGATCTGTGGAATATTTTCTTTCTCTAGTCGCATTAAAATTTTTTGAATCTTAAACCGATGTTGACCAATTGCAACAGGGTCTCCGGCACCTTTGAATTTGTGAGAAATTAGTTTAGGGCTTTGTTTGCTTTGTGGTTGAAAACAACATAATAACTGTTGTGATGGCTGTGGTGAAATTGATTTATTAATTGAAATTAATAAAAATTGAAATTCTTTAATAAAATTATTTTTGTGTTCAATGAACCACTAAATTAATTTACATGAATGCTAAGTGATATGTAACCAAAGCACTAAGAAATGGTGCCCATGGAAAACAATGGACTGCAAATCAGTTAACACAATACTGTACAAAATAATACACTCTACATTATTGGCAATCACATGAACCATAGATTATCAATAACAACAACAACAAAATTATAATTGTAGAGCGCCTTTCACAAATGAACGCAATTTTTAGGTGTTGTAAAATAGGTTTTGCCTTCCCATTTCTCTCTAGTCTAAAATACAAAAAATTCATAATGAAATGATGAAGTAAACTACAAGGGCTATAAGGAAATTGCAATTTGTTTACTTTCAGAGGTGTTTTTAAACTGTGGGTTTACGCTCAATATTTGGCACGCCAAGTCAAGCCAGCCAGCCCAAACTTTTGATATACGTTGCTGCCAGCTATATGAGAACTGTCAATGTGGGGGAAATGTTTGGAGTGAGATTTATGATCAGCAAGACTGACTCCAATTGCAAACCTATTTCAAGATATGGGCCTGTGTTTATTTTTCAGAGTGGCATACATCAAAATAGATTGCATTTTTAAACCACATTGACAGCTCTGCAATAGCTTGCATGGACAGAAAATATTTCTCAAACTCTTGTCAACTCCTTTAGTTTCCAGGCATCTCTTTGGTCTTAGTTTAGGAGATGTTTTGGCTCCAAATATTCCCTGTCAGCTCTCTACAACAACAACAACTTACATTTATAAAGCGCTTTCCATGTGAGGTAGTATTCCAGAACTCTCTACAATTCACACCACTGGATATTTAATTATTTGACACTTTTCCTCTTTAGGCACACATTCAGAAAAATATACTGTACTGTATCACCTACTGCCGTGCGCAGTTGGCTGCCCCGTTTAGCCTACAAATATACAGACAATTCACTTTACAGTATATTCTGTGAAGCGCTTTGAGACGTCCATAAGATGTGAAAAGCGCTATATCAAATGCAAGGATTATTATTATTATTATATACCGTATCAGTTGATCTCATTATCATTTTACTGCAAAAAAGTGAGCAAATTTTGTTAGTCCTCCTGACGTGAAAGGCGCTCTGTAAATGTGATTTTGTTTGTTTTTGTAATTGTTGTTGACTTGACATGATTTATTCTTGTAAATAAATCTATTATTTAGAAAAACAGATTTTTCACACACACAAGCATATATGCAGAGTTTTGAAGCAAATTAATTAAACTAAAGAAATCTATAGTTTGAATATGAGGAATCGTGAGATATCACTTATTTCCAGAGAGTTAATTTACAATAGTGTTCAAATCAGGCAACACCATTCAGTTTATTGATTTTGGAAGCTGGTAGTAAATCCAATTTACCTTCAGTTCTAAGGTTTTACGCTTTTACAGCACCATACATAACCCATCGTCTGTGCAGTACGTCAATAATTAGCATGTTGTGTGTCATTGTATTGTTCTGATGTCTACTTTATTCAAAGGATGACATATTGGAGCCAAGCCCATGATATGTCCAGTTTCATCTATGCCAGAGGAACATTGTGATATATAAGCGGTGGAAGGTTGCTTAATGCACAAGTGTAACCCTGTTTCATTTCTTCCGAATGCATTATGTATACTGATAGTCTGGTGAAATGGTATTGGAAACTGTGGTGCATCAGCTGGAGATGACAATTGAACAATAGCGATTTATTACCAGCTTCACTTAAATACATCAAGGTGGGGGAAATGAACTATTGACACGCGGGCAGAGGAATATCTATAAACTTGAATACCGTATAATGTTATGTGTCTGCTTTGGCCTCAAGATATGTAGTAGATGTGGTATCAATTCTTCAATGCACGTATTGTATAATGTTATGTGTTATCATCTGCTATGTCTCATTTCTCACATAGCTCTGTGTCTTTTTATCCTGGGTGATGCACATTACTATGCCCACAAACATGGACTCCCAAATGGCTAGATCTTAAAGGTTATTGCCTGAAATTTAAAAAAATCTAAGAAGCGTCCGTTGGCCATATGCATAGAAATCAAAATTAAGATATATTTTTTAAAAATCTTAATTTGTACCATGACGCATTCTGCTCAAATGACCTGTTACAAATGGCTGCACAGGAACAATCCAATCTTGAGGAAAATCTTACTTTGAGGGACTTAAATTTGTCAAAATATCACAGTCTTCCTGAAGCTTTAGCTGATTTTAGATGACAGGTGAAATCTTTGCTACAGTTGGCCATCTCACACTATCATTTCACTTTGGGGAATGCTGAAGATTAACAAAAACAACAAAATTACATTTGTATAGCAAAGGCGTAATTGTACAAGAAGCAAAAATTAGAATGACTTCATTCCTGAGGAATAAAATAACCTAAACATTCACCACTCAGTCACGTATGTCTGTGAGGTCAGAATGAATGACGGCAGTTGCATGGTTCAACAAACTAGTTTCACACCTAGTGAATCAACATCAATGTCAAACATCTTTGTATCCATTGTATCTTTGATATTGTGCCTTATGTTGTGGAGCTACCTTAAAGCGACTTCAGAGAATGTACTGTAAAGCAGAGTGAGTGTATTTGTAGGTGGGTGTATTTCACGCACCCCGAGATGCTATCCTGCCTGAGGGGGACTATGTAAATGCGGATTGTTGAAGGAGGACAGTATATTTTATAAGAAGAATCTAAGGCTGTTTGAAGCAAAAAATAAATCAGCTACATGTGAGTTTTCAGAATATTATGAGAACTATAATTGGAATAGAATGGTATTGTAGTAGAAATTAGCTTAAAATAGGAACCTGAATCCAACCGAATTTCAATCCGCCTCCGGGTTTCAGCTGAAGATGCGCTCAATTTTAATTGCCAAGTCACAAATAAATGGAGTTTAAAACAATACATAAACAAGGAACAGCGTGTACAGCACTTGATAATAAGGAGGAAGGAAACTAGAGAAAATGGTTATTCTTAGAGAAATATATGTTATTTACAGAGAATGAGGCTTCAACTTTGTAAGCGTTCACATTGAGTTCTCTTGCTATTGACTCATAGAATTTAACAAAAGCACCACAAAAACAACAACCAAATTACATTTGTACAGCCATAGTGCCTTTCACGTCGGGGGGACATCCCTCAGCACAGAAATGGGCCATTTGTCCCAGCTTGTCAATACCAATGCTTATACAGTACCAATGCTTATCCACGTAAGCCTCCAGTCCTCCTAATCTCCACACTCTGCTATTTACTTCTTCCTCATGTATGCATTGTTTCCTCTTAAATTTATTGATGCTTTCTGCTACAGCCACAGCTTCCAGCACTGAGCTTCACCTTCTCATCTGGAAAGACATTCCATCTAAACTCCCTGTTCGACCTTGCATCTCTTTACAGATATTTTCTAGAAATTAAGGAGAGATCAGTCAGATACCTGCTTAATTGACAGATAATTAAGATATATCCTCCAAGATACAATACGCAAAACCGAAAGGACGCCACAATAATAATAAATCATGAGAGCCAAATCTCACAACACTTAATTTTCCTACCTGGAGTGCATTACCAGGCGGAACAAAGCAGGAATTGTTTACAAGGCCAACTGGTTCACTTGTGAATATTCAAGCTGATTGATGTTCTGTAAGCATAAGGTTTCACTGGATGTCTCATTTTACTGCAATGTTATTGATTTGGTGTAAATTTGGCGAATTTATTAACAGAAGCCATTTAACATATGTGAAGAGAAAATTCTGTTTCAAGTCCTTTTTTAAAAAAAAGTCACCTCCCAATAAAATTCAACTTTGACTTGCAGCCAAGATGGAAAATTCCAGCCTAGGTCATTTTTTCAACAAGCACATATTTTCTGTACACGCAACAAACAGTGGAAATACAGGCTGCAATTGAAGGGGGTTAGGACATAAATCTGCAGAAACATTACTTCAGTGAATAATAATAATAATAACAAATAATAATAATAATTATCCTTGCATTTGATATGGCGCTTTTCACATTTAGCGATGTCTCAAAGCGCTTCACAGAATATACTGTAAAGTGAATTGACTGTATATTTGTGGGCAAAATGCGGCAGCAGTGTCCCACAAACAATCGTGGATTGAAAATGACCAATTTTTATTATTGTGTTTTCTTTGGACAGATTATTATGAGTAGTAAGTGAATGGAACAGGCTCACTGGAGAGATGATGGAAGCAGAAAGTGTTGATTCAAGAAGAAATAATATATGTTTCTGTTCGGACATAATATCTTGGGATTCCATATATAGTTTGGTGACTGCCAGGAAGGTGGAAGGCAAAATGGGTGGAACATGTGCTGCGTTTGCCTTGCAGGTTCTTATGTTCTTATCATTCAGTCAGGAACCTCGGCATCACGTTCGACCATAAACTCTCCTTCCTCCCCCACATCCGTGCCTTGACCTCCACCTACGCAACATTGCCAGGCTCCGCAACTATCTCACCCACCGCGCTGCCGAAACACTCGTGCACGCATACATCACCTCACGGCTGGACGACGGAAACTCTCTCCTCGTCGGCCTCCCCAGCTCCTCCATTCACAGGCTGCAGGTCATCCAATACTCTGCAGCCCGTGTATTATCCCGCACCCACCTCTGCGACCACATAACCTCCACCCTCGCCCGTCTCCACTGGCTCCCCATCCTCCAGAGGATCGAGTTCAAGATCCTCGTCCTCACCTTCAAGGCCTTACACGGCCTTGCCCCGCCCTATTTAACCGATTTACTTTCCCCCTATAAGCCCACCCGGACTCTCCGTTCAGCAGGACTTGGCCTGCTCCAAGCCCCCCGCCCGAACCACCCCACCATTGGAGGCCGGGCTTTCAGTTTCTCCGCTCCCACCCTGTGGAATTCTATCCCCCAATCCCTCCGCCTTGTTTCTTCCCTTTCCTCTTTCAAGGCCGGTTTGAAAACTCTCCTCTTCGACCGTGCCTTTTGTTCCCCCCCGAATTTTTCGACCTCCCCTATGTGTTTCACCCCTTCCCAAACACTCCCCTCCCAGCTCGGGTCACACGCCTCCTGTGCAGCGCCTTGGGACGTCCTCCCGACGTGAAAGGCGCTTTATAAGTTTAAATTGTTGTTGTTGTTGTTGTTGAGTGCCCCCAAAGTTATGAATGAGTTTAGTTTAGTTTTCTGTTACAGCAGAGGAAAAGCAAGTCCTGTAGCTCAATGGTTAGAGCACTCACCTTACAAGCGAGAGATGGGTTCAATTCCAGGCAAGGCAAAACCTTGGGCTAGTTTCCTTACTCCACACGCCTAATAATAATTCTGTAAAAAAAACATTTTTCAATCATTTCAATCCATGATTTGTGGGACAATGTGGGACAATGACTGCTGTGTGCTGTCACATTTCACCCACATATATACAGTCAATTCACCTTACAGTATATTCTTTGAGGGGTCTGGAAAACGTGAAAAGCGCTATACCAAATGCAAGGATTATTATTATAATTATTATAATGTACAAGCCTCAATCAGTGTAAAATTAACCTGTACTCTGTTGAAACATACAAAAATCAAGTTTAAGATTCTTATTAATAGAAGTTGAAAATAAAAACATTGCAGATGAACATCAGAATAATTATGTTATTTCCCACACTTTGTTGCTGGGAATCATTATAAAGGTTTATTGTACCATCCCCAGTCTCCAATGGTTGCATTACTTATTACTCTGCCAAAGAAAAGCTTTCTTTTCCCTCAATTATAATGTTATGTACCCTTTTAGACTTATGTACTAAGTAAGCTCTGGAATCCATCATATGGTTCTGCTCAACTTGATCTATAAATCGAAACTTAAACTTCTACTGCCAGAGAAAAGGCAGTACTTTTCACTAAACGTTTGAACTTTATTTGACAAAATCATAACAGGAACTGCTAATATGGTCAGTTGAGTTTTAGGGGGGGCGAGTTGTTTCAAAATATTAACTCTGTTTTAAACAGTGTGCGTTCTTGCCATTTTCTCAACTTCTCCCACCCCATTCCTCTGCTCAGCCCCTCCACTCAATTAACTTTGGCTTGCTATACAGACCCCTCCTCACCACCATCATTAGTACCTGAATCTTCAGATTTTAGGCTCTTAAATTCTGGAACTGCCGATTATTTTATTTTCTCTCTATATGTCTTTAATTCCTCCTTTAAAACCTCTTTAATTGCGCCAGTGGTCACCTCCCACTCTCTGGACCTATCCCTTCTTGTAAAGCCCTCTGAGACATTAGCGTGGGTTTAAAGGATGGTGTATAAATGCAAGTTGTTATTGTTGTTCAGAAGTTTTTTTTAATGTCCTGCAGAAAACCATCTTTCAAAATTAAAACTTAATTAAATGAATGTTAAATTCTCTTTGCCTTTCTCCTTCCTTTGTCTCCTTCAAGGCATGTCGCAGGACCCTCATTTGGACCTACTCTGTATATCTTGCTGTACTAACAGGTTACATAGGATGCTTTCATTTACTTAGCCGAGATTTCCCACATTTATTTTTCACCACCTTGCATGTATTTTGGAACGCACTTTTCATGATTCACATAACTGAGCATCACAGCACGTTTTGCCTATGTTATAATCCACCAAACCTCCTCTGAGCCATCCGCTCAATCTTTCCTGATAGGGTAACAATATCTCCCTTATGGCAATTCTGCTTCACTCTGTTCAACATTTTATGTGAAGAACCATTTGCAATCAGATCATATTCTGCCCTGCTGAGAGCAAGATCTCCTCGTTCTCCCACACCCAGGTTAAAAACCACTTTATGACTAACATCAAGCTTTCATCTGACCCCTACTGCGCCCTTTTGTCTCTTAAGGAGACAATTGCCATAGAGGAGGGTGGGAGGGAGGGGGCTGGGGGTGGCTTGAGGAGAGGGTAGTTGATAGCTATGACTCAATCTTAGCACTGAGCTCTGTCCTTTTACATCAACATTCAATCTATCCGAAAGTCGGAGAGCAAAAGAGAAAGGGAACATTCTTTCTCAATCAAGTGTACTTGCAACGCGGAGGAGCAAAGAAAAATAAGGCGATTTAAAATGATTTACTGTAGTCTCTGAATGTGAAATAAAACAGGCTTTTTTTTTCCTTTACGTCTTTGGAAAAAAGTAAATAGTTTTGCTATTCTCCTTAAATCAGAGTGGTGGGTGTGTGGGAGTAGAAATTAAACATAACTATTCGCTTAGGTAGTTGTTTCATTAATGCCAACGCCATTTAGCTGAATGCTCAAACGTTTTACTGAGCTGAGAATTAGTCTTCTTACCACACAAATGTCATTCTAGTTTTTAAGAAGTGAATATTAATAGTCTGATGAAATGTTATCACTTTATGATTAAATATAATAGCTTTCATAGTAAGGGTAGATTCAGGAATTAACAGCGAAGAAGACGTGCTTTATTGAAATTATTGCCTCTGTGTTGGAGACTGCGGCTGATGGTGAACTGAATAGGTTAATTGATAAGTGGGTCAGAAATGCTAGGTCTAAAATCTTTCTAAAGAATGTTTTGATGGAGCTTTTTGTAAATTACTGGTAAATTACCGTGTTGTGAACTTATTCCTGGTGGTAAATTATAGCAGGACGTTAAGGTAAATCCACAACAAGTAATTTAATGAACCTCATGATTTGGAAATGACTGCTTTGGCTTTAATAGTGAGGCTTTATGGTATTCTTCCAGTAGAGAAGGGCAATAAACAAATGGGGACATGTTGCAATGAAAGCAATACTTTGGAGAGTGTGAGATGATGCTTATGTGGATGAGCCTTCAATATATTGAGAAGCAATTTCTAAATCCAGGAAATGCGTAGTTGCCTTCTGATAATGTCAGACAGCAATTACTGATGTTTGAAAGGTCGGGTGATAGGAACAGGACTGTACAAAATGTCTGAATTGTTACTGAAAGTGCTGCCGAGGGGGTGGGGGGAAATTGCGGTCAGTAAGAGAGATGGGAGAGATCATAAAAATAAGTCTTTAACCTATACTGAGGCAAAGGTGGTACATCACTTTTATGTGGAGTCCATTAAGGAACTAGCAGGCCACAGGCTGGGCTAGAAAATTCCCTTGATGCAAATGATTTGCAATTATAGAAAAGTGCTTGGGAAATGTCATTGTCATAGAGGTTTATGGCTGTAATCTCTTTAATCGTAGCAATGGAGGAAAGCGACTGATGTTTTAAATTGCTTTGTTCTATTAGTGTGTGCACTTTTGGATTTGTATGTTTGTAAAGAAATTGCTAGGCTTTTGTTAATAATTCAGATCCTTTTTGTTCCACAAAAGGTCTTTTACCAAGACACCTGTAATATTGGTTCTGGTCTTGCAAATTTCAGCATCTCATTAAAGAATTGAAGTTCAATGGCCTGGAGTTAGTTCAAGTCAAACTGACCCAAACACTTCACAGTTACTGAACTCACTTCCCTCAAGGCTGCTTCCCAGGCCACTTAAATTGTACTCTGATTTTATAAACGATATGAAATGGAACATCATGTACAATGATAAAATGAGGTAGAGGGTATCACAGAGTAAATCACAGAGGGTATCACAGATCCCCTACCCTGTTATTGCCCAGGTGAATTCATTATTTCAGTAACTCAGGATTATGTCGAAAATTTACTCCTATTGACTGAATGGGGGGAAAAAAAATCAATGCAGGTATTTGAAATGGCCTCCTACATGGAAATTATAGATGTTTGAGGCAGTTAGATCACAAGATGACAAGATTGGATGAAGCAGGACCTTTGGTCCGTTTGATCTCATCCTTCCAGAATACCTCTTCCTACCATCTTGCCATCAAAGTATCATTGTTTTTTTTTCCAATGTAATGTGTCTGACCTTTCCAATACTGACACAATTGAATTCTTAGGTTTAGTTAATCGCACTTTTTTTCTCTGTGCTTATTTATAAATTATGTTTGTATCCAGTTATCCAGTGTTGTGCCTACAAAAACACATTGATGATAATTACTATGAAATGCTTGGAAGCATCTCGATGATTATAAGATTGCAAGTTTTTTTTTATGTAGTGTTGATTTTGAGAACTGAAAATACTTATTGCTCAGATCTATTTTGTCAAAATCTGCTAGCTGTTAAATAGCTCAGGGCTTTTGAAATATGTGAAGAATATTAATCTTTTTATTATGCATTGGGTCAAGGAAACTGGGTGTGTAGTCTTATTGGTAAAACATTTATTGGAGCAGCCCACATTAAAATTGCAATCACCACTTGATCTCTGTTTGATACCAATACTCCTTACTAAAGATTTTCTGAAATCTTGTAAATTTAAGGGGCAAAAATATTATTATGCACTGGTCATACATTTCATTTGTCTCTCGCACCACCAGGCTCCACAAATTGATGAATAACAGAGAACAAAATGTACTTCACCACCAAAGACTGCAAATGTAGTAACTTTCATTGAAATTGAAAATGTCATTGAAACCTCTGATTTCTCTCTAAACTGCACTCTTACTTTCTAATATATTCAAAAAATTACATCGGTAACACAATGCATAACAAACAACCTTTTTTTTATTGGCATTATATTTGGATACTAAAGGTAAAATGCAGCGGACATTCAATTCACCACCAACTACAACAGATTGCATTTATTTAGCACCTTTCTCATCAGGAGGATGTCACAAAACGCTTGTGGTGAAGGGTTTGCACCCAAGTTGAGAGTTGGAGTCAATGGGGGTAGAGGAGGGAGGATGACCGAAGACATGGTCTAAGAGGAAGGTCTTGAGAGGAGGCGAGGGAGGTCAGAATGATTGAGAAATCATAAAAATACATTTCTTAGTTTAAAGCTGATTCTGCCAGTTTACACAAACTATTATAAGCCAGCATACAGTAAAACACCTTGCAGTGGAATGAGAAATGACTGTTGTACAAGTAATATCCTGTGTAAGCTATGCACATATGGAGTCTCATAATGCTTCACTGAGCAAATGTAATGAGTTTAAGTGATGACAATTGTTTCTTACCACTTTTTATTCAGATAGTGTGTGCATGTGTGGTCTCTACAACCAGCTCACATCAGTTCATTATTATTTTGTAACTCAAAATTAATTCAGCCATTAGGTTGTGGATTGTCATATCACTCATATTTTTGCTTCAGTTCACCTGATGAGTTTAGCCTGTATTCTGAAAATCAGGTTGACAACTTATCCTAAGAACCTCAACTATTTAACATTAGTGACTGGATAAGTGATTAATTTGTTGCCACTCAGTAAGGCTTAATGCAGATGCTTCAGCCTTCATACAAGCTCCATAGTTAACATTGTACCTTGTGTATATCTCAGTAATATTTTCCCCATTGTGTTCCCTGCCTTTGCTGGAAATCTCTTCTTCTGCAGGCTAATACAGTAGTAACTACTTTCCTTACTAAGTATATGACCATTATATGTGGCTCAGTTGGTAACAATCTCCCCCTAATTCAGAAGGTTGTGGTTTCAAGCTACACATCAAAACTTTGAATTCTGCAGTCTAGGCTGAGACTCTAATGGAGTGCTGGGGATCTGTTACACTGTTGGAGGTGTTGTCCTTCTTATGAGATGTTAAAATAACGTCTCCGGCTGTTAAAATAGATATGAAAGATCACAGGCTCTATGAGAAGGGAATAATTATTATTTATTTCAAAGCTTTTTAATTCTAGGAGGAAATAAAAATGAAGGGATAGCATTCCACACTAATGTGAAAGGATAAAGGTTGCATCTCGAGAATTTAAATGTTATACATTTGAGACAAATGGAGATTTTGAAATCTCTTTTCTTAGATATCCATTCAATATTATTCCCATTTTCTTTCATTGTAATTCAGACAATAATATGTTTGATATAGCATCTTTCACGTTGAGAGGATGTCACAAAGTGCTTCACAGAATATAGAGTAAAGTCAAATGAATGTGTTTTCTAGGAAACAATGAAAATTTATTCTGTAGCAGCAATATTAATGTTTGTTTATTTAAACTGAATATCTAGTGTGCTGCTATGCCACTGTGTTCCGTTGGAACAATGAAACAACTTTAAAAGATTCAAGAAATTGAATGGGTCTTTAATAGACTTCAAAACATTCAAGCCTTTTGGAGCAGAGTGTAAAAATATGGCAAACCCCTCAAAGTTCAATTAAGGAGATGGAACTGAAATGTACAACTTTGTAAATACACCAATTAAAAACGTCTGGATCATAATACTAGAGGAATTGCATTGAAAGTTGAATTTAGGCCAAGGTGAGTTACCACTATGTATTATGGTTGTGAAAGACTTGTACAAGGTGCAATGTGGGGTATGTGAGTTGAAAAGCTTTTCTTGTGAAAGAAGGAATAATTCTTTATTCCTTCTTTCATTGCCTGAAAAGGTGGTGGAGGCTGATTCGATAACAACTTTTAAAAGGGAATTAGATCTTTATTTAGGGAGAACAGATCTATTAGGCTATGGGGAGCGGGCAGGGCAGTGGGATTGAATCGCTCTTTTCAAAGAGCCGGCACAGACTAGATGGGCCGAATGGCCTCCTTTTGTGCCGTAAAATTCTATGAATCTATGAATTCGTAAGCTACTCCGTGCCACATCACCCGAGGAAAATCAAATTATTTTCTAGTCATTAGATGCTTAGAATTCAAAATGGACATAATACACAAGACTATCGGGCAATATTGTTGTGGTACTGGTATGGTATGCCACCATCAGGAATTATTCAAATGCCTGCGAAACAAAGGCAATTTGAAAAAATATATATAGATATAGGCAATTTTTAACAATATAGGGAATTTGGATTCCCTGTTAAAATAACAGCATTGACCTTCAAAGGGATTCCAACAGGAAGTAGAAAGCTAGGTATAGACTGGAAAACATGAGCTCAGAACTTGCCAGGAAACTGTGGCTGCACAAGTCAAACATTCCAGTGGAAGCAGAGAAGACTTGCTTGAGGATTATGTTTGCTGATTTTGTTTTGCAGTCTGAAAACGCCAGTGACTATAAGAGCATACAAGTGGGTAATTCTCAGGTCCGTGATTACATTTGTTGTATTTGGGAGGTGAGGATATTGAATTCTGGGCTGGTCTGTAAAAGTAGATCCCCTGGGTGATGGGATCTATAAAGAGAAATCACAGTTTATAATGGAGTAATAGAACTTTGGGAAAAAATAAAGGATTAATCTTGATGCAAATTGTACTCCGGCAGTAACGATTCTAAATGAAATTAGGAACTTAGTTCCAAAGAGGTGCATGTTCAAAGCATACAAATGCCCTTAATGTCACCTGAAATTGACTATTTGCAAACCTGAGAGAACAGAAGGATGTTTTGGGTGGGAAATGCAAATGTAAAACTGGTAAGGAGGTTTTCTAACATTAGGTTTGAAATGCAGTGTTGGTACAGAATGAAGATGTCAACTGAAATGTCCCATCACACCGATAAAAGTTTTGCACAAAGCCATTGAGGCATCGGCAGCACTTTGATCCAGCCTTGATCAACTACTCCACAAAAGAAACAAAATAAGATTGGTCACTTACTTGGTAATTGTTTGTGGGACATTGTTGTGTGCAAATTTGGCTGCTGCGTTTAGCTACAAAATACACAGTCACTGCATTTTAACAACAACAACAACAAATTACATTTATAGAGCGCCTTTCACGTCGGGAGGACGTCCCAAGGCGCTGCACAGGAGGCGTGTGACCCGAGCTGAGAGGGGAGTGTTTGGACTTTAAAGACTATGTGAAGTATTTTGAGATTTCTTCTGGTGTGAAGGCACTTTATCAAATGCCAAGATTATTGTATTACAAGACCAATTTTTGAATTTTTTTTTTAATAATCATTTGTCCTGATCTCTCCTATACCTCTTTATCAGCAAGCTTTCTAATACCTTCAATAAATTGTTGGTGTAATCTCCACCATCTCTTTCCTGGGTAGTCTATTGTACATAATGCAATCAACTTGCTGGGTAAAATAATTAAATATGTCCTTCTGAGTTTTCTCCCGACATGAAAGGTGCTATATAAATGCAATTTTGTTGTTGTTGTTCTATAAATGTCTTGTTATGGAGCATCAGATAAACAACATAAGATATTACAAGAAAACAAGTCATCTTCTTTCTTCATTGTATGTGGAAAGAATATGGACAGCTACCATATACTAGCTTACATAATAACAGAAGAAGTAGGAGCAGGAGTAGGTCAGTCAGTCCCTCAAGCCTGCCTCACCATTTAACATGATCATGGCTGATTTTTATAATTCCATTTATCCACCCTATCCCCATATCCCTTAATCCCTTTATCTTTTTTTTTTAAAAAACTGTCAACCTCAGTCTTGAATGTGTTGAATGATTGAGCATCCACAACCTTCTGGGGTAGAGAATTCCATAAATTCACTACCCTCTAAATGAAGAAATGTTTTCTCAATGCAGCTTTAAAAGGCTGACCTTTAATTCTGAGATTGTGACTCCTAGTTTTATATTCTCCAACCAGGGGCAACAATCTCACAACATTTACCCTGTCAAGGCCCTGGACAGATTTCTAGAAGATCAACTCTAGTTATTCTATATTCTGGAGAATGTAGGTCTAGTCAACCACTTCTCGTAGGTCAACTCCTTCATCCCAGGAACCAACCTATGTTACTCTAAGGCGAGTATACCTTTCTTAGATAAGAAGACCAAAACTGCACACAATATTCTAGATGTGGTTGCACCATGCCCCTTTATAGTTGCAGCAAGACTTCCCTATTCTTATACTCGAACTGCATTACAATGAACATGCCATTAGCCTTTTTAATTGTTTGGCTCTTAATTCTCAGATAAACTATAATAATAATCCTTGTTTTTGATATAGTGCTTATCACGCCTTTGAGGTGTCTCAAAGCCCTTGACAGAAAATACCGTGAAGTAAATTGACCGTATATTCTGTGTGAAATGCAACTATCAATTATGAACAGCAGTGTCCAATATGGGTTGAGTGACCAATTTCTTCTTATTTTTTTAAAAGGCAATCGCCAATCAACTGACATCCCAGTTCAAAGATAAACTTCAATGTATAATACAAGAAATGCTATTTTCTTACAGCTGAACTACTTAACTCTCCTTATTGTCTCAGCACTACCCAGTATAGTCTGCAGACGTAACTGACTCTAATTATGATGTGATTAAATAGCCTCACAGGAGTTGAGCCTTTGAGGCAAAGCAAAATGGGTTTCACATCACAATTGGCCTCTATTGTCCTGCAGCCTCACTAAAGTGTCTTTACTGCTGTTTTTATATGATGATTTTTCTAAGCTTATTTTACTTACCTGTACCACTTGGAGGAAAATTGTGACTTTTTTTTAAGTAACATTTACTTCCAGCTGACATTCTAATTTTCCTTACATCATTAAAATGAGACCATTGTTGTATATAAAGGGGTTGTACACCAACAGTACGAGTCCTTCCTGCCGACTGTAGAAGAGTATAAAAGCTAAACAATACTTGTATTCTGGAAATGAAAATTGGGAGTTGCTTTGTCAGAAATTTGAAAGGAAGAAACCTGGAGAAAAATAAAAAGCCAGTAAGATAATAAGACCTACAGAAGCACAAGGTTATGCTTAAATGAGAAAAAGTGGAGCATGTCCAGAGACAAAGGAAGAGGAAGTGATAAGGAGGAAAGTGTGATTGTGCAAATTAAACAGCCCCAGAATCTATTACAGTATTTGCCAAAAATGTTCTTGAAAATTGGAAGATGTTCAAATGAGCATTTGAAATATTCTTGCTGGCCGCAGAACTATCTGACTGGAAAAGCAACAATATCCTGTAGCTTTGATTATTTGAGAGCATTACAAGTGATGGCTCTTTATGATGTTAGAACTATTTATGCGTTGTTTTTTTGAGATGTTGGATGTTGGATCTGGATCCATTCATATTTTTAAGACGGAGGTGGACAGATATTTGTTAGGTCAGTGTGTTAAAGGATATGGTGCAAGGGCGGGTAATTGGACTTGAGTTACAGATCAGCCACGATCTTATAAAACAGCAGAACAGACTCGAGAGGCTGAATAGACTACTACTGTTTCTAATTTTCTGTTTCTTCCAAAAAGCGCAGTACAGTACTTAGTTTACTGCTAAACAAGTGGTATAGAATTTGGTCCAATGGAGTTCCAATTTGCATTATAAATCTTAGTGCTCTGCTTGAAAGTCTGAGGGATTAATTGAAAGCTGAGAAAGTCATTGATGTAGCAATTAATGAACCACTGAAAAAATTAAACTCAGTCCATCTTAGTGGAAAGTGTTTGGTTCACTTTGCACTGTTACATGTCACTGCTGATGAGCACAATTAGTGAGATAATCGATAACTAATGAAATACTGGCATCTGATAAAGATAAAGATCTCCATATGCTTGAGGCCCAGATCCTTATCACCTTTGTACGATGTCAAACTGACATATAATGAATTAGGTTGATGGAGATGGAGCAAGAGTTCTCCAGCGATTTCAAAGCAATTAATAATGCATTGACATCACACACTGACTCATTACAGTTTTCCACTTCATTGGATCCTTCAGTTTAAAGAATGGGTAACAAAGCCTTTAGTACTGCTGGTACGTCAACAGGAAGTAGGCTTTCAAGTGACAGGGGTTCAATTCTATACAATTTAATTAGCAGAAAGTTCAGTGCATATTGCAAGAAATAGAAGATTAGAAACAGGAGTAGGTTATTCAGGCCCTCAAGCCTGTTCTGCCATTTTATAAGATTATGGCTGATCTGTAACTCAAGTCCAGTTATCCGACCTTGCCCCATATCCCTTGATATACTGACCGAAGAAATATCTATCTCCCTTCATCTTAAAATTTGAATGGATCCAGCATCCACAGCAGTTTGGGTGAGAGAGTTCCAGATTTCAGAAAGAGAACACCATTCAACCACATTTGGAAATAGGATACCTTTCTCTGCGCAATACTCGATAAATAATTAGGTCGACCAAGCACTTTCGGTTATGTTTCCCCTCTACCCATCCCCCAGCTCAGGTGCCCATCCAGCAAGTCCAAGTATTTTGAGAAGTCCTCCACAGGTGAAAGGTATATGTAAGTTTAAATTCTATTATAAATGGTGTTTTCTATTTGGGGTATTACAGAGAAATTATGATAATAATAATACAGTATTTTATTGCGACTTAGCATTTCATCAAATCATTTCAAAGCGCTTCCCAGAATTTTACTGTATTGTATTTATAGGTGAAAATAGCAACCAATTTGTACACATCAATGTTCCACAAATAGCAAAGAAGTGTATGACTAATTTTATCTTTATCCCTTTAGCACCAGTTTTGAGGTGGTCATAAGCAATAGTTCCCCTGACCCCCTAAGTATGTAGAGGCTAAAATGTGACACTCTTCATTTTGTTCAACCTTCCCTCTCCCTCCCCTGTGAATGAATTTAATGTTTTGCCAACAGTCTTATCAGCCTATTTCTGATGTTGGTGTCAAAGGACAACTACAATCAGGCCCAAATCAATATACCTTCATCTTACAGTATCGAGTGATCTGTGAACTAAAGTTGTGTATAAAATGATGGAAACTTGGTCATTGAAAAGCTGTTACCTTCTCAGATGATGTCTAAAGTTATACAGTTTGAAACCATCATCTGAGATCAGATAAACGCACTGAAATCTTTCCCTGCTGTCTGTTCTAATCAATATTCTATTAATTATCTGTGGGGGGTTTCAGTCTTGCTTTATTCTGACTACAGCCAATCCCTTTGTCCCAGATCTTTGATGTTTAATAGGCTAGAAATGCTTGGTGACACAATTCCTGCGGGTTTATTCATGAATACATTGCAGATAATTCCATAAAATGCTAAATCAACAGTTGGGTGCGGCTTAGGAAAATAAAAGCCTGTCCATTAATGGCACTCTGTTTGCTCGTGTCTGTCTGTGACTTAGTTCATATGTATAAAATAGAAAAGTGGCATTAGGTTCATATGTGAAATTGGACGAAACCCATACCTGTTTCTTCCTCTCAACCCAAACTTCCATCATCCAGTAGCGTGCTCGCCAAGTGCCTTGAACTGCGCTTATGAAGGCTCTCTCAACCCAACTTTCCTGAACTGTGTTTGCTCTGGTGTAAAAATAACAGAACAGTTTTATAAACATCATATCCCATCCAATTCCAATCATTCATTTTCTGTTTGATTTCCATCCCATAGTGTTGCACAACTGACAATACCACATGGCTGATGCACATTCTCTACTTAACAAAATAACTTTTAATTACATGTCATTTCTGATGTGATGAAATATCTTCATATCTTTAATAGTTGTACCTTCACTTAACAAATTAAAATGCAGTTAATACATTTTAAATATTATGGCCCATATTAAATTTTCTCCTCTAATTCCAGCTGTAATAAACTTTAATCATCATAATGAATGGTAAAACAGCGTGGTTAACTTATGCCCCAAATATCTGTATATAAGAATTGAATGAAAGTAGAATTAAACCTCGCAACCCAATTATAGGAGAAAATTTGATGTGCTGTCTTATCACATCTCCATATCTTTTGTCTAAAATGTCTTTTAAATTTCCGCAAACATTCCCTTGAGTTGGGTTAAATGGTGAAAATATGCACTTTCAACAAATGTCACTTGGTAGGTATCACGCAAGGAAACCCTTGCCAGTTTTATTTATCAACTAGCCTAGGAGGGGAGATTACCCCTGTACAGTCCCATTTGAGATCAGCCAACTCAGTATAGAGTAGGAATCAAAACTGGCCCTTCTTAGTCCATATTGAGTGCAACATGACAATGTACTGACTGAGAGCATCTTGAGAAATAACTCCTGTACTGTATTAAAATTCCATGATTGACAGGACTTAAATTATCTGGATAGAATAATCAATTGTCTCCTTACCCAGCAGCTTCCAGTTGTAAATATATTTTTAGTGTCTCATAGGATCTGAGAGCTACACTCAATCTATATATCTCTGTAATTGGGTAGGAAGTTATGAACTGAGTTAAGCTGATGTGAAGTCATGTGATACAAAATGTAATATTATACATGCAAAGGGATCGTTATTCAAACAGGCCATTCTTCTTTTCTCCTCCCCAACTCTTCTGAATTGTTTTGACATTTTCTTCTTTCAGGTGAGATGAAGGCACAGTTTGGGCTTTCTTCATTAACTAACTCACAATTATTGGCTGTGAAAGGCATTTAGTGCCATGAAGGGCAATTTCTACTGGGAGCTATTTATTTATCCTGGTACCTGAAATGGGTTCCATGGAAGGGTGGAACAATCCAGATAAATAAACTAGTTTAAGAAACAGCTTGAGGTTGTAATGGAAAGAAGGTAGGGCTGGAAATATGAGATCAAATGGGCTATAGTGTTTCCTTCCACCAAACCTCTCTTGCCATTCCTCTATCTTCCCACCCAATACAATTGGACATGTTGCTTCCTTTGATTGATCACTTCTAGGTTGAGAAAGACTAGTTTATGTTGAATAATATCAAGGAAGGAAGACCTGAAACTTGCTCAATTTCTTTGAAATTTCCACTCTTTATTGAACACTGTAAACAAGTACATAATAATCACTAAACAAAACAGCTTGGTACAGTGAGTGTAGACGTCAAACAACAAAATGCAGAATGCAGCAGAAACAACCAGCACAAAACATATATATTCCCCCATGTTTTGGTTTACTTTTTCTTTGAAGTTCTCTTGTCACATAGCAGTGGCCCAGATTTCATTTCCTTCAAAAGGAACATCGACATCTTACACAGACACCTTAGCTTGCATTTTTCTTTTGCAAAACATAGCATTAAAGGTCTATACAATGGTTAGTGCTTCAAACAGTTTCATCACCTTGATACAGGCTTATTGTGTGGGCAGATTATGAGTGCTTTCAACCCTAATGCACTCTGATATGTAAATAAAAACAATTGCACACTATACAAAGTTCCTTCATTTGAATAACTTTTTCACTTGTCCTCTGTCTCAATATGCTTCTAACTACATGTCAAGAGTATATATAATTCCAGGTGGGTAATGCACTTGAAAATCTCAAATCACTCTATAATAAAATAGAAAAATATTGGTACAGTGTCACAGCTGGTGATGTTATTTTGCTGAATTCATATTTTGTCAACCGTTCTCTGTTGCAATAAATGCACAAGTTAATACTTCTTTGACACACAAAGGTTTCCGATAATCAATGGTGATAATCAATGGCAGCAAACACAAATCCATATGCACATACAACTGAAGGGAATGGAAATTCCCAAACCTGCAACACAATAGAGGCACAAAGACTCCAAATAACATAAAAGAAGAATGCTGTAAACACTACGCTGTTCTGCCAAAAGAAATGGGGCCCGACATTCCTCTTACTGTTTCAGCCCATTTAACAATCCTCCCGAATTCAACAAAGAAAGCATGAGTGCCTGGCATTCCTACATCCTCTGTGTGGGCAATGTGGTTCCATTAAAGTCAAGATCATTTTTAGCAGCCATCGAGCAGGCACTTTTATTATTTACACAGCAATAAAGCACTAGAATGATTCAACAGAGTTATATATAAGCAAAATTGTTTCCAAAATTGAGGAGTGCAATATGTTTTGTAAGTGATGGCTCTGAAAAATCCAGGAGATTTACTGTTTAGATTACTTGTGCTTGTGAAGGTATGGCAGGCAGTGCAGTGCTTATTTATACTTTTAGCAGATAGGATACGCCCCCTCCCCTCCTCCCGCATCTTCCAAAAGGTAAAAAAGCAGAACATGGCAAGATGCAGTCAATCATCTGGAGAGCAATAAAGAGAGTCACACCTAATTGAAGCAATCACCAGTCTGATACTTGAGATGTGGATGCTATGAGGGACACACAGGGAATGCCACTGAGTTCTAGTTCGAGAAGATGATGGTGAGGAGGGTATAAAGACTCAACCAATTCAGCACAGCGGCCCAGGAGAGTGTGTGACCAAACGTAGTTGTATGGAGGTGATACTGTATCTTTCAAATGGAAACTGGGAGGGAGAAGTCAGTTGCTTTCAGTCAGACAACATTGGAAGATAGTCTGGGAAGTGGGCAGGAGTCCAACACTCACAGCTTTAATGACATTTGGCATTTGACTAATGAAATGGAGCAGTACTGAATTTGTCTGGAGTCTGCAATTTGCCATTGAGGAAGCAGCATTTGCAATGGAAATGCTTCATCCATACCATAGAGATCATTTCTCATCAATGCTTCAGTAGTTTGAATGGAGTTGCCGGGGACAACTCCAAGATGCAGGTCATATTCAAACTTAACTCTCTCGGGGAATGTATGGTGGAGAGATTGCAAAACATTGCAGATTTACACTGTCCTAAAGTTATATAAATCAACGAATAGGTTTAGGAGATGGACTCAGCTAGTGACATGAGTGAAGTAGATAAATGCTGAAGTTTAGCACTCAGGTCATTGCTAGTGTAGTGCAGCGCCATGACTGAGCCCTGGACAAGAGATGGAAACAGTGCCACAGAGAGCATCTGGCAAGACTACAAGTTCATTAAGGTCAGTCATTATCCTCTGTATCCCCTGTATGCCCACAGTTAAAATTGACCATCGGGTAAAACCACATTAACCACATATTCATTGCTGGCCCTGCATAGCTCAATTTTAAAAAAAATGCTGAGGTGTCTATTATGAAAGGAGCAATGCAGAAAGCAGAAAGCAGCAAAGTCTAACTAGGAACGCCAAAGGCCAATTCTGTGACTATAAATATGTTCTTTTGACACCTGTCCACAGTGACTGCTCCAATGCCCATTATTGTGCTGTAATTTGAATCTTTTTCAAAACCATTCCAACCTACTAGCTTTCTCCTTGCCTTCAAAATACCTTCTAAAACTGTATCTTAAGTACATAATCAGTTTAGTTGAGAGGTAACTTATATTGGGGTACTGTAGGCTCAAATGTTACAGCAATTTCTGTGGGACTCCTGACATTCCGTATTCAATCTCATCAAACTTTTAAGACTGAGATTATTCTCAATGCTCCTTCCATATACTGTACTATGCATCCATGTTGCTGCATTTAGTCTGCCTATTGATTCTATTTAGCATATTCTGCATTAGTTTTACAATAAAAAAGGAAATGTTTGCAATTTGAATTGAATTCTAAATAATAGGAACCCAGTCATGTGTACGTAGAGTAAAAAATCCCTTTTACTGTATCCATAAATCCTGTAGCTCAGTGGTTAGAGCACATGCCTTGCTCTAAAGACTTGTGTTCAAATCCAGGCAAGTCAGGGCAAAACCTTGGGCAAGTTTCCTTTCTCCACACATCTAATAATAATCCCTCCATAAAAACCCACAATAATAAAAATTGCTCAATGCAATCCATGACTGTTTGTGGGATACTGCTGTGCACAATTGGCTGCCGCATTTTGTCCACAAATATACAGTCAATTCACATTATAGTATATTCTGTGAAGCGCTTTGAGGCGTCTAGTAGACTTGCTATATCATATGCAAGGATTAGTATTATTTTCATTGTTATAAATGCCTCCACAGCAGTGTTTGGGCTGAACCCCCTGGGTACTATTTCCATCTAGCATTGCTGTCGATATTTTCTGGCTTTTTCCCCCCCATTAAATGCACCAATGTCAGCTTTAGTGACCTGGTATTAATAACTACCTGTTTTATGTACCTTACTGGCTTCATAAGGTTATTAATAAAGTACCTCCTTAATAGCCCTGATAAGCTAAATGTTCTTGTGTTGCTGTTTGTATTGGTAGTTATGCCAGTAGTAGGAATGCCAGGAGAAGTGCAAATCACATAAGACTTGTCTGTTAATATGATCTCCCATCATTTCACCTTTATTCACTCAGATTCAAATTATTGATAAATTTAGCATCAAGAAGAATATCGGGCCCAGAATTCCTAGTCAGGTAGAGTTTTCGCATAGTATTTGTATTAGTGAAGAATTGGGATATTTGTCGTCTTTCAAAACTATATGAGGCAAAATATAATAAGTATAATTGTCTATGTACATACAGTATATATTTTGTAATGTATACAATATATAGAAATGTTAAATCCATAATGCTAAATACACCAAAAATTACAAAGAATTATTTGTAGAAAATATAATTTTTAATTGTAGTCACTTTGCATTTTAATGTTGGACAGACATTCTTGCATGGTTTTATGGTACCTCAGAAGGTCAACTACTGCATTTGGAGAGTTAACTATGGATTTGGTACATTTTTTATCATTAAAAGTAAAGTTGTCAATAAATTGAGAAACAGCCTGAATACGTTTACATTATTTCAGTTCACCATTTGCTTTACTGTATTAACTATTATAAAAATCTACTGTTTGTGACCTGAGGAAAATTGCAAACCGCAGGCTATATATGTGGCAGGAAATTGATGGTGTTATAAAATGTTGTTTACCAGGACATTCCTCAATAGGAGTTCTTCATTTGGTATGAAGCTTGAGTTGATGCAGACCATATAAAATTGAACGACTCAATAAAATGTTCTGTGATGCTAAAATGTTTTCTTAGCATTTGCCAGTACATGATCATTCTAACTATTTAACAGAGCTCAGAAGCTTCACCAGTGAACAACTCAGAGCTAAATGTTAGATTAAATTCACAGTTTATGATGTGTTACCCGATCTAGGCAGGGCAGCTTTGGAATATGGCCTTATACCGCCCCCAGGCTAGGGGTGGAAAGATATTGACCAGATTGCTCGTTGATTGACCCAGTGACTCAAGCTGGAAACTGAACTTGTGAGGTTGACAATGGACTAGCCTTAGCTATGACAACTTCTATTATCAAATGGCCTGTTGATACTCAAAAGTCCAAACTCATAGAAGAATGACCACTTGGGGTGAGGTATCAGAGAAATGCCAGCACATGGGACATTGTATTCCGGCAAGACTGAGTGCATTCAGAAGAGGAAGGAACAAAATTGGCAAGACCTCAGAAATGTTTTCAACCACATCATCACTTGATAAACAGACATCATAAGACTTATCATAAATACAACTAAAGATACCAGCTCTGTATAACAATTCTGTTGAGTATACCACATCAGCATATGGGTAATACACTTATTCTGGTGTATTTTCGCTTTCTATTCCATTGCTTACTAATAAAAATATGGTTCAGCTACAACATCACGTTCCTTACTTAGATCCCGTTAATGGTGATTTTTCATTTAATTAAAAACATTCCCAACAGTGCCACAGAATTCCAACAATTATGTGAAAGCATCAACAATGTTCCTACAATAATAAATATTACAACTATTAATAGAAATACTGGTAGAAACTGTCATTACTTCAATGTTTTATATTGCCACTGAAATTTGGGTGTAGTATTTGGCAACTTATTTGTTATACTGAATTTTACTTGGGTGCAACGTTACCGTTTAACTCCCTTCAAAAGTTTGTCAAATGTTACTGATCTCTCATCAAAGTTGCACATTTGTTTCTCAACCTCTAATAGAGAGTCCATAAAGAGCCACTCCCTTCATGTGTTTTGTACAGTACTGTAGATTTTAAAGAGAGGATTTACTGTGCAGTTGCAAATCGGCGTGGCTAGAAATTTCAATTGAGTAAGAATGGAAAAGTATACTTATGTACCAATGAGCTAGTACATTACTTGTACAGCAGCATCGTTTTGTAACACTGTGAAGTCCAGCATGCCTGCCTCTTGCCACTAATGTTAGCAATTAATCAACAATTTCAAACAATTGTACTGTCTGCAAGAGGTGGTGCTCTGTTTGCTTAGGCAGTGCTATGTTTGAATGTTTGTTTTCACAATCTTTCTACAAAGCTGCCTTGGAATTGGCAAACAATTTAATGAGAAGATTGGCTCTACATAATCAAGAAAATAAAAGCGTGATGGCAGACTTTATATTTATTATCCCTTCATTCCTTACCAAGACCTTATCAAAATATAAACTGAAGAATAGGTCGTACCAGTGAATAAAGGAAAGTAGTGGGCCCCGGCCCAATTCAGCTCCACGCTGACCTCTTATCTTGGTCTGACCTTAAAGGAGGAAGAAACCTTAAAAGGAGCAAGAAACCTTAAAGGATGTGAAAAGATTAGAAACCCTGGGCCATTCTCAGCAATTTGATAGGAGCAGTTGTAGTAATAGCAGCAGCAAAAAACTTCAATCTTTCTCCCTCAGCAATTCTGATTCTATGCACACAAAGAAAAAAGGATTTATTTAAAGCTACTTCTTTTTCTAACTACCATGTTTTTTTTAATTACCTGCCTTCCTTTGTACATATAATGTTGCTATGACAATTAATAGAACAATCTCTCACTGCTAACACAAACTAATTTCAATTAATTATGTAGTTAATGTGTCATCCAAACAAGAAGATAAAACTGCAGGATGAGCCCTTGTTTTAACCTTATACCAAATTAACATACTTTGATTTTAAAGTGACGCTGATTTATTCTTTCTAAGGAGCAAAACAACCTGGCAAGATATTTTCATAGAAAGATGGTGGACCGAGTGAAACTGTTTTAATAAAATACTGACCACACGACTCCAAAAAATAAAAGGAATCATGACAAACCAATATGAAGCGTTTGACTGCGTAATGAATGATATTAAAAGAAAATGTGTTAAATGTATGAATAAAGTTTAGCATTTTTTGTGATTCAGTTCATGAAATTAGTGAATAGAATTTAGCAAGACTGAAGCTTTTTGTTTATTCATTAATAAAACTATTAGTTTATATACTGACCTGTTGCTACTACCAACATGTTATTTAAAAATAAAGCATGGGTAATATGCTGTTTTACAGGTGATCAATTGATTGAATTGATCTCCGTTTTTGAACTTTGAATTGCAGAATATATGTAAGTGAATGCCATCAGTTCCTGAGAAATGAATGCATATGTTCTTTCTTACATACAATTATGCAAGTGCTATTCTTTCACCAACTATGTTGTGAATTATTTGGATGGGAATGTTATGTATGTAACTCCTGTTGCAGATGATTATCAAATCCAGTTTCCAAGAGTTAATAGGTAAGTTTTTGAAACATTAAAATGTTTTTTTTTAAGCATTGGTTTGGCAATGGAATGACAGAAGAATCAAGAACATACAGATAAACCTGTGAAAATAATATTTAGACCACAATATGAGCCACTCGTTATTGATTGCAGCCCTGACCCAAATTACAGTATAACTAATTGACACATTTCAGAATAATCATTTCAAATCTTATAGTTTTAATTAATTTTATCTGCACAATTCAGGCACTTGTGTGACAGATTATTTACAAAACAATCTTTGGTCAATGAATGTTTCTTTGTCACAGAATTATTTGAACATTTAAAAATGTTTTCCTCATGCATTTCTAGTTGCAATTAACTGCTATGTATCCAGAACAATTTAAGTATAAATTGTTGTTTTACTATGCTACACGAGATCCTGACAGCAGATTAACTTTGTTTTATGCCTTCAATAAGAAATGTGACTTTCAAGCCTAACTATGATCACAAAAGCATGAGTAGACACTGCTTGTCATTCCCACCATCCAACTTCACCTAGTGACACTAATTACATCTAATTACCTTTAACCTTTTAATCTATTTTATACCCCCTACGCTAATAGATATGTCAGTTCTGAGATCATCTTTGCTGACTAAATACAAATGGAAACTAAATGGCACACCGACAACTTGGTCATTTCTTATTTGCAGATCAATTTAAATGTGAGTTACCTCACTGGGGCATACATCTGAACAGCTGATGTGACTGTCAAACAGCAGCTTATTCATTAAGTTCCAATCTGCTTCTCTCATCAGATCTCTGGGGGGATTCTGCAAACACGTGTCTTGTTTAGAAATCTGAGGTATGCATTCGCCATAGTACTAAACAAGACCAGGCTGCATATGGATGTGTAGTGGGTAGGGCTGAAACAAAATGTGTGTCTGTCCCTGTGCAATGTAATAATTGCTGAAGTTTCGGTCACTGACATAAGGTGCAGGCTGGTAGAAGCAGGTGACGTTGGCAGCATTTGGAATGATGTTCTGCTCCCCAAGCACTCTCAGAGCCAAAAGAGTGATCATATTCAACGTTTGTCTTCTTTCATGACCCATCAAACAAACCGTGCTTTGATTCACAATTTGTCGCAGAGTCATCAAGTAATCGTACTTGCTTTTCTCTTCTCCAATAAAGTGGTTTTGCAGATAGGACTCGATTTTCCTTTGCTGTTCTGATACGTCTGGAAAGTCAATGAAAAACCTTGAGCACATGTAACGCTCTAAGTTTTTGATCTCCACTTCGGATGCCGGTTTGAATTCTCGAACTAAGAGGTTGCTGTATTTCAGCAAGCCACCGCCGCGAATTTCTTCTGGGTTCCTTGTTGCAATTAGCTTATACTTTAGGTGATCCATTGCTTCTTCAAAGTCTCCATACATGCTCTCTGCTACCACCTCTGGATGGGATTCTTCCGTCATTGTACCTTCAGAACAACTGAAGAGAAGCAGCAGTGAGTCCAGAATGATTTGGAAAGAGTCGACACTGAATTCAAACTGCCGCCTTAATGAATTGACAAATTTTAGCTCAACATTTTTCCCACTATTATTTGACAAGGAAATGAGACTCCATCGATCATAATCATTGGAAACCTTGACCATTTTCTGAACGTATGCCTCTTTCAAAGTGAGTCTTGTGATCTTTTTCTTATTCACACCTTCAGGTAGGAAGTCTAGCAGACAATCTAAAACCACCCTCTTCACAACCTGAAACTCTTCTTCTCCAGGTAACTCGACTCCAAAAATAATGTCAAGATCTTTGTAACAGGTTCCATTTTGCTTCACAAGGATGTGACTTGCTGTTGAGCCATTGAGACGAATATCACGGACTGTAATCCCTTTCTCTTCCAGGCGATCTTTCACAACATGAATGATGTCCTTTGGTTTCACCTCTAGTGTTGGAAAATTACCTCTTCCATGAATGGGTATCACTTCTGTCAGCACATGATCCAGACTCTTAACTTGCTCCCAACTCAGGGTATTGTACCTGCAATCAGGACTTTCGCCCATGTCAAGATTTGGTCTGAAATTTGAAAACAGTAAAATGATAACAAGAGTGACAAGTGAACAGGTAAAAGTGACATTTCAGGAGTGTTGTGGTTCGGAATCACTTTACTTATGCCACCGTCACAAAATTTAAATGTGATTATTTCAATAAAGTAGATGGATCAATTGATTCTATTTGCAATGCATTGTCCATCAGATGGATTTACTTCAGGGGACGCGTGACTTTGAGAAGCCAGAAATCAATGAAAAAGATCTTCAAGGAGTTTCCTCTGAGAAATAATGTATTGTAGAAAACCATTACATTTACACCAAATATTGAAAATTATATATTTTTTAATCCCCTGTTTGGTCCTATTTATTCTGTTGGGATGGTTAGAAATATTCATGGCAGGAAAGTAATTCCTGAGCCCAAACTGAAAGGAAATAATGATTTTCTGGCATCAGGCTGCACTATTCTGTTGGACAGCTTTAAAGTATGTACTCAATATAATGTGATTCAATTAATTGAGTTGCGCCACAATTTCACATTAACCCAATCCGCTTTGGCAGCAACACTGAACCAGTATCTGTTAATTATATTTAATTTGTTCATGTTAATATCTCAATCGTAGTTTTTTTAAAAAAAACATTAAACCTGCAGATTAGATTTGTCAAGAACGAGGTCACAGCCTACATGTTCCAATACCAAACCGAGTCCCCTTTAGCAAAATGTCTGTACAGAATATATAAGGGCAGTGTCAGGAGTGAGTGTGAGGTTATTAGGGCTTCTTGTCTGAGCACATTTATCACAAGCTTTCCACCAACAAAACACCGAGACAGCCCTGGCGAATCTATATCTGTCGGGCAAAGTACTATATGTATTTAAAAACCAATGAAATAAGATGTTTTCGGACAGATGTTGTCCAAGCAATCGTCCCAAGCAATCAGTGCTAGTGTCTCTACTCCACACTATAAGCTTCTATAAGCTTCCCTTCTCTCTCTCCCACACCTCCCGACGTATGATCATGGTGCGGATCCAAGAGGGAAGCTACCTTACGCTGACACGCCCGTCCATTGATAGAATTGCAGCTTCTCAGTCCCAAAGGCCACAGTCATTCAGGCGGGACTCGGGCATTGAGGCTCATTATTCCAGCAACGCAGGCGGCAAACAGCGAGAGGCTATTGAGAAATGCTTTCCTTTGCCGTTGATATTTCACCATGACAAGGCTGATATATATATATATATATACACACACACACACACACATACACGCCACGTCTACCTTTCCCAGGTGCAGTGTTACTTGCCTGTACAGTAATGCATCGAATTACTTATCAAACTAAGCGAGCAACATGCAGCTGAAATCCTAACCTATTATTATTTCTCTCTCTGTGTGTGTGTGTGTTTGTTTTATTCATATGCATCTGGGATAAGGGTCAAAAATCCTCAGGCCAGCCACAAGACTCGACAATGTGAACAGGAGTATAGTACAGTACTAAATACGAATAGAGATTGCGGCTGTTGTTGTTCTCTATACGGTCCATACAATGAGTATCTACCTTCTCTCGCTCCAAGTCTTCTTTTTCTCAGCCTCCCACCCACCCCCTAAAAAAAATACACGTTGAAACGCTCGATGATCCGAATTGATTGGTCCTCATTCTATTTATTACCTTGCAATTCACCCTGTTCCTTATTAACTCCCCCCCCCACACACACACTCCCCCCCCCCACACACACACACTCCCCCCCCACACACACACACACTCCCCCCCCCCACACACACACACTCCCCCCCCCCATACACACACGCACACACTGCCCCCACACACACACTCCCCCCTCCACACACACACACTCCCCCCCCCCACTCACACACATTCCCCCCCTCCCCTCACACACACACACACACTCCCCCCCCCCACTCACACACATTTCCCCCCCTCCCCCCACACACACACATCCCCCCCCCACACACACACACACACATCCCCCCCCCCACACACACACTCCCCCCCCCCCACACACACACACACTCTCCCCCCACACACACACACACTCCCCCCACACACACACACACTCTCCCCCCCACACACACTCCCCCCACACACACTCCCCCCCCCACACACACTCCCCCCCCCACACACACACGCACTCCCCCCCCCCCCCACACACACACACTCCCCCCACACACACACACGCACTTACCCCCCCCCCCCCTCTCCACACACACACACACACTCCCGCAGTGTGTCTGTGCACAGTTTTGCTAAAATGCGACAATGCTGTGAACCCGACATCTCCGCACTGGAAATCGTAAATAAGCAATGAACAGGCGAGGTGGGGGGGGGGGGGGGGGGGGGGGGGGGGTGAGCTGTGCGGATAAACGTTCCCAGACACCCGAATTCCTTGCGTATATTGCACTTCCCCAAACTTGTTGGGTTCAGTGAATCCCCCCCTTTGCTCCCCACCCCTATTGGTACTGATTTCACCCGGAGGGTTTTTTCCCCCCGAGAGTAGAACTTCTTCACAAGAGGTTTATCCCACTGAGGTTTGAGTTCCTCTAGTCCACAGTGTCACTTTAGCAAACACTGAGGGTGGGGAAGGAGGGATGGGGGGGGATTATCTTTCGTTAGAGCCAATGCGTATATGTGTGTGTGTGTGTATGTATGTGTGTGTGTATATGTGTGTGTGTATGTGTGTGTGTATATGTGTATGTGTGTGTGTATGTGTGTGTGTGTGTGTGTATGTGTGTGTGTGTGTATGTGTGTGTGTATGCTTATATATAAAATGATGAGATTGTGGAATTTATCTCGAAGGCATTATGAAAGCTGCCAGACAGACCAAACAAACACTCGCCACAGTCACACACACACACGTTTCTCCCCTCACTCTCAATGTACTCACCTGTGCTTGGCGAGGTGTGTGTGTAGAGTGGCCGGGGCTTGCGGCAGATGAGACGCACTGTGCTGAAAGTTGTTGAGACTTGGGTGGAGGGAGGGATGGAGGGATGGAGGGATGCGAGCCTGGATTCTGTAACTGTAACTGCTGGACTCGGGTCTGGATCAATCACACAACCTCTCTCTCTCTCCTGCTCTCCAACTGCAGCTCTGATCACTACAGTTAAATGGAAGTGGACCTGGGCGCTTGGCTTTCGTCTGTTAATCTGGGACTCTCTTTTCTCCAGCTGCCAACTAACAAGAGTAGGCTGGTTGGTTGGTGGTCTGTCTGGATATTGCTCTGTATGTATGTATGTGTGTGTGTGTGTGTCTTGGCTGTTGTAGCTGGCTCTGTGAGACTGACTCTCTCCCTCTCTCCCTTGTCTCTCTGGTTGGGGAGTCTGTCTGACTGCAGAGATCTGTCCAAACAGGCGGTGGTACTGAAACCCAGCTTGTCTCTCTGTGTGTGTGTGTGTGTTTTCTAGTTCCCTCCTGGTATAGCGTAAAAAAAAGCCCGTTGTCCTGGAGACGTGGGTTCGTCAGACATTTAAGGTGGTTCTTGGACAAAAACAAATCAACTGCACTTTAAAGAGTGGCACAAGCGGAGGTAATGTGTGTGTCTCTCTCTCTCTGTCCCCCAGCACGGCAGATAGTTGACTCATGTGATTCAATGAGTCATTTTTTTTGTGTGTTTAAAATGAGTTTTAATGTGGATATTCGATAAGCTTCTTGCATTGGCTGGGGTTAAACGTGTGGATGTGCGTCTGCATCTACATACATATGCGTCAGAAGTTATCTCTACCTGACTATTTTAATCAAATGTTTTTAAAAAAAATTATTTAACTTTATTTTGGGGGGTTGGGGGGGGAAACGGGAAAACACACACACACACACACACACACACACACGACATTTTGTGTAGAGATAGATGACAACAACAACAACAGCAACTTTGATTTATATACAGCCCTCCACGCCGGACAGCGCCTCAGAGCGCTTCATAAAAGCGGATCCCGGGGGCAGAAAGGTGACCGAAAGCGCGGTCGAAGAGAAAGGTCTTCAACTGTGACCTTGTAGAACACGAACCGCTCTTTCCCCTCGAGAAGGTCTCTTGTCATGAAACACATACAGTAACAATAATAATCCTTGCAATTGATATGGTGCTTTTCATCTCTTCTAGACGTCTCAGAGCGCTCCACAGAATGTGCTGTAAAGTGAATGGACTGTATATATTTGTGGGCGAAACGCCGCAGCCAATTGCGCGCAGCAGCGTCCCCACAAACGGTCGTGGATTCAAATGACCAATTTATTATTGGGGGGGGGGGGGATTATTATTAGGCGTGCGGAGTAAGGAAACTTGCCCAAGGTTTCGCCCTGACCTGCCTGGATTCGAAACTCGCTTGTAAGGCGAGTGCTCTAACCACTGAGCTACAGGAACCCATACATTGGGTGCATTTCTCAATCAGGTTCTCAAACTACTTCACCATGATATATTGTAGGTATCTTTGGATAGGTTGCTGTTTGTCGGGTTATCGCATTGGAAGAGCACCCTGAACACACGCAACACTAACAACAACAACAATTACAACTACTACTGCACAGTATTATCATGCGCAATGTCTCTTTTCGCATTCGTTAGGTGGTTCGGATCCTAGTATGCGTGTAACACGGAGGTGGGAGGGGAGGGGTGAATTTTACATTTCAAATTTCATTGGCAATAGGGTCAAACATAAAATAACAGAGGAAGGGAGAGGGGGAAACAAGCCCTAAACCTACGCACGATTGAAAAATGAGGATCAAAGCAGAGTTGGGTGAGTAATTTTAAACTATATGTGAGAAGTACACAGCTGGAGTTTTCCATACAATGAAACCATTTGACACATCTTTTCTTTCACCCCCCCCCCCCCCCCCCCCGGAAATATCAGGGCAGTAAAGTCAACCTCCAATGCATAATACATATGACATTAGCACACGGATTATTATTTCAGATTAAACCCGTATAGGAGACGTGAGATGGAAAGGGTTGAAACTAGTCTCCAGCCAATGCCAGTATTTTGTGATAAACGCTTTTGCTCAACTTTCTCCTAACTAAAAAAAAACTGTTCTAGTTTCCACCTGTCTGTCAGGCTGTCTGTGTCAGGCAGTCTGTCTGTTAGCTGGCTAGCTAATCAAACCAGTTACCAATGAATGAGGGGGTGCGATTTAACTCAAAGCAATACCATGGCATAACCTCAACTCCAGAGGTTCTGCTGTTATCTCGACTTCCTTAAAGGAAATATCGTGTTTCGCCCAAAGTGGACCAATAATGCAAATGGAAAGACAGTAAGTATGCCTAATTGTGTTGTGTCCCTCCACAACATTCACACTTCCTTTTATATCCACATTTCTTATTCCACCACCCAACCCCCACCAAAAAAAACCCTACATCTCTGCTGTTTGAATCAATGTAATCATTAGCTTGCAGGAGATTGGAGAGCCAGGCAGATCTGTACTAAATAAAGAAGAGTTGGAGACCTGATGTTGTAAGTCTCGGATTGGGAAGAACACAGTATTTTCATTGAAATCAGACTTTAGTACAACAGGTATGTCGACACAAGGCGACCATTCTGTTAAAACCATCCATGTTTTTTTTAAAAAAAAGAAAACTAAAGCAAGGCACTGTTAAAACTGTATTTGATTTTATCTGGATGGAATTCAACTAATGCAGTATTGGGTTGTTTGTCGGGGTGTCCCCTTTCCCCATCCTGTGATCCATCTTAATAAGCTTTAACACAAACAGCCCAGACACTGCTATCATCAGAGACTCGCCACATATTACTTACAATCAATCTCATTGCTTAATTGTAGGTTTGATACCGCCCGCCCCCCCCCCCCCCCCTCCCCCCTCCCAATCCTATTTAGGAACATATTTTGCCCAGTTGCGTCAATTGGGGGATGAATTGTCAATTTTGTGATGAGGAAATACGCAAGAGCATCATGACTAACGCCCGCAGCGCCTATTAATTGCCATATTCCTGATTAGTTTGCAAATTCTGTCGGCTACCAACTAATCCCCTCACCCCTCCCATCCATCCATCCATCCATCCTTTGCCTGCGCACTTGCCTTTGCCCAGCGCCCTCCACAGGCTGAAACTCTTGCACTGAGCTCTGGGGTCTGAAGGTAAACACCATATGGCGCAGGCGATATATTACCAGCTTTTATTATCCAGGATCAAATATCAAATTTCATTCGAATCACATGTCAAGGTAAACAAAACCCCCTTTTTTTCAAGACCCCGGACACGTGGGGGAGGACAAATTAGCCTCATACTCTACACCCTGGTCGTGAATTACGCAGCAAAGCTTGGCTGCCTTTGAAATTGGAAATCACTTTGAAATGTGACTGTTTGTAGAGGCATTTAATTCTGTTTGGAAACCATAAAACTCCCTGGACCGATTAATTTCTCACCCTGCATGTTTTTGCTTATCTAATTCTAAGGCTATGTTTTATCTAAGCTGACTTCAATTTGACATTAAATTCCTTTTCCAGATTGTGACTCATTCGCCTGTGTGTGTGTCTATGTGTGTGAACGGATGGCAATTTGAAATGCTGATTTAAAGCATGCGGTACAGAGATGCAAAATAAAATATATGAAAATGAATCTAATAAATATTCTTTGGGCAAATTCCAACTTGGTACCAATTCGCATAACGATCATCAAAGTGCTGAATTAAATTGTGTTTATTTTAATATTGATATTAACGCAATATAATTTTCTCGCTCATTTATTTAACATGTTTTGAATTATTTTGATAACTGGACACTTAAGAGTGAAGGATAGAACTACTCACATGTAATTCAGCTACAATTACTGATTCCTAGAAAAATGCAGTCACTTTAAGATTATTAATCACAAGTAATTTTGAATTTGCTTAATCCATAAACGAGCCATAAATATTTATTTATTTGCTGAAATTGAATTTGAAAAATAAATATTGAATGCATTTGTAATATTCTGTAACACGTGTTATACGGTACCATATTAAATATATTCAAAAATAAGATCATTATGGGGAGAGTCCTAGGGAAAATGATTAATAATATCTGATTGAAATCCAGAGAGCGCCTTCCTATGGACATAGTATCAGTAGCAACTGGTGACAATCATTGGCTGTTATAAAATCTAATTTAATAACGATAGTACTCAAAGAGTGTCACAAAATATAGTCTAAAGTGGATTGACCGCATTATCTTGTGGCCGAAATGTGACAGGCAATATCGCACAGCCGTGTTCCACAAACCGTCACAATGAGTGACCAATTTCTTTCTTTTTTTTGAAGGAATTATTACCTCCAGCAAAGCGATCCCCCAATCATCTGTCGATTGCGAGGAGTACTCTAACCACTGAGCTACAGGCCTTACATGTATGCAAACATGCAATTACCATACACTGTAACAACAACAACAATTTACATTTATATAGCGCCTTTCACGTCTTACAAGAATGCAAGAATCACACCACTAAAATGCTAGATTTACAGTAACACAGCCACTACACTGTAACAAATCTGTAGCATTCATTGTTAAATAAAATAGAACTAAATTTCAGTCACTTGTTACACTGCTTTATTTCAATTCAAACTCAACTGGGAAGTTGCATTCATGCGAACCATTAGAATACTATATTTACTGATATGTGCTGAATCCTGATAAACTGAGAATAATGTGGAAATGTAAAGGAAAAACAGGAAATACTGTAATCTCCAAATAAAAGGAAATTAATCATATTTTAAAAAACTACGATTATTGAAAAAGTCTGCATTACAGGCAAAAGCTTCTGCTAACCCTAGCTTCTGCTAACTGGCAGAAGCTAGGGTTAGCAGATTTTTGAAAAGACTATTGTTTGACTGTGGATTCTATTCACATTAAGTGTTCTCTTTCAGATGCTGATAGACCTGTTTGTTGATCTTAATCACTGATCAATGAACTGTTTTAATGCCCTTTTATTAGTAGGATTTGTTTTAGGACAGTGAATGATATATTTGGTAAGAAGATTTGGATCTGGATTCAGACCCATTTCACTAGAAGGTAAAACTGAAATGTAAATTAACTTTAATTTCAATCATTTACTGTTGTCTTTGTCTTTACTTTTATGCAACAAGCACGTTCTTGTCATATCAGGGATAACAACATCATGTGTGAGGAACTTTAAACTTGATGATCCTTTGAAAGTAAATCAGAATTAAAAATAAACAAAAAAAATTGGTTGGCTGAATGGTGGGACACACAGTCTAACAACACTGGTATGTTTGCCAACAATCTGAAGTGAAGAACGTGGCCTGAATATGGTTTCATCTATAGAAAGAAATCTTGCCTCCAGGAGAAATTCCTAACCCAACATCTTAGATGAAAGCAAACACAGTTGATCGCAAACACAATTTAAGAGCCAGAAATCACAATGCTGTGCAATTGCCTTGTCTAAAAGTGGGAAATAAAAGGTCAGGATAATAGTTGGTCTCTCAGTACCAAGACAAAAATATTCCTTCCTACAGGGTAATTTGTTGTATGCTGACACTAATCCTCTGTGGGCTGTCAGGACAGAGTATATTCCTGCAGGAAATAACCAATAATAACTGAGTTTTAGAAGTCAGCCAGAACAGGGTCTGCAATTTAATAAAACAGTCAAACTCAAGTGAGCACTTCAATTGCGAAACCAAATATATATGTGTTGTTCTTACATCTGAATGATTCTCTGCAGAATTGCTGTCAAGAATTGGAGCATCAGTTTGGAAGCTTTAATTTTAAACTGACAGGACTGACTGAAGATAAGACAAGGACACTTGCTTTCACCAAATGCAAACCCGCTAAAAGCTATTTGCCACACCACACCTGTCAATTGTAATGAGAACTAAATGTGAACAATATTTACTTTACATTTGGAGTATAAAGACTGACAGCTATTATAGCTGAGATTTGTAGATTTCAGAATCAATACTAACAATGATAACACTAATAATAATAATAATTCAAGCATTTGATATAGCACCTTATCATTTTGTTGAGACATCTCAAAGCGCTTCATAGAATATATTGTAAAATGTAGTGGCTGTGTTTCTGTGGGCGAAACACAGCAGCCAATTGTGCACAGCAGCATTTCACAAACAGTCATGGATTGAGTAACCGATTTGTTTTTTGAAGGACAAGTCCATATTTTGCGTAAGACGAATCCATGTTAAACACAATTCTCGGGTGAATCAATTATAAAATGTAGGAGCGAGTCTGCAGATTTCCTCAGTCCTGGGAATGGTTAGAGAGTGTAAGCAATGCTTCCAAACATTGCAAAAGTGTGGTTCTAGTTGATGCATTAAATTAGCTAACTCATTTCCTCCTATTCCATGGTCTACATCAAGTGATGTTTTTGTTTCAGTGCAACACAACTGTACAAAAAATATTGCTCAATAAATGGTTAAAAAAAGAGCCAATAAATCTGATTTGCTTTTTGCAGCCTCCGTGATGTTATTTGGCAAGATGACTAACAAGCCAGAATGGCTTCGCTATATTTGGAAGTTTGTATTGATTTACAACTCTGAAGATCTTGTATGAAAGGATGAATTAGCCATTTTTAAAGCTATGATCAATTATTCATGGCATATAGTAACCCTGCACCTGTTACAATTTGAGGCCTGACAATACTGTTGTAACTCAGGATTGAATTTCACCAATGAAACCTCAGAATTGACGTCATTAACATATGTAATAAAAAAGGGATTATGTCCATGACAGGGTTGTGTAGGATGAGAGCCCGGAAAACACTACAAAGTGCATCACTGTTACTGTATTTCGGAAACAGCAATTTAATTTTCTCTACTGAAAATGAAGTGGACATCAACAGTACATAATTTCTGGCAAAGCACTCACCGTTTGTGCATGGAAACAGAATAAAATGACGTATGGATGAAGACAGGCCTACACTGAAATATTTTTAGATGGTGGAAGCAACAAAAGAATAAAATGAGAAAAATCTGGCATGAAAATATACATGTTGTAGAATAAACATGCCACCAACTGATAATCATCTACTGATTATGAAACATTATACAGCAACAAACCATCTGTACTATCAATACACAGCGCGCAAGAAAGCATGGAATGGAAAAACACCACTTGGTTCAACAGGTTCACTCCTTCCTGAGATAATGCAAAACTGGTCATGGACTACACCATAACATGGGGAATGTTTTCAATAGATTTTTCCTGGTCTTGATGAGACAATCAAGTTATATCATTAGAACATTCATCTTCCTAGTACTCTACAAATTCTGTGTTATTTTCAATTTCAGAATTTGTAACGTGGGTGTGTTGTAAATTTGCTGGAACATTAAGGTTGAAAGGCAAAACAATGACAATTTTATTGAACTGTTTTAATCAGTGAAACATGGGTTTGCATTAAACATTTAGACAGAGGATACAAGCTGGGGAATGCATTAAATGCTATCTTTATTAAGAGGCAGACCCATTATTAAAGATAATTTTAATCTCCGGTGAATGTAAATGAGTACAAATGGAAATAAATACCAATTATTGAAAGCTACTGCCAAGTAAAGGTCAGACATGGAATGGAATAAAAGTAGGATTACAGCAGATATACCAACAGAAAATACATATAGCTCTTCATCCATAATTGACTTGCATGGAGTGTTTTTAATTGGCTAGTTTGTGTGATCCAGTTAATTGCTCACTTTGTGATTGCGAAGAGAAATTTGTTGCCCTTCAAAAGTTAAACATATATTTTTCTGTTTGACTCTACACTATCTGATATGAACGGAGGGTGAAGGGTAATTGCATTATGATGCAAGGTTATAGGATGTATAGAGTAATAGGATGTATCTAGTAGCAAGAGAAGAATTGACTGAGAAATAACAGCATTTTGTTTGTTATGGAATACATTAATGAACACAATTGTACAATTGACCTGTACAGTCCGACCTGCTTTTCAAGGAAACATAGGTTAGGATGTAATTTGTTTCAAGTGTAGAATTCTAAATCTGTATGAATTCTGAATTACTGATTTGTATTCTGAATAGTACTTTAGGTACTTGGGCATGGGAGTGATCAAGAGATGTCATCATTATACGTGAGTACTAAGCTGTGGAACGAATAATGGGAGGTTGAAGCCTATCAATACAGCTACTGTCATTGAGCACTATATGTGAGTATGCTCTAACATTAAACAGTATAAGGGTCAACAGGCAAAAAAGCACTCATTAAATGTAATTTCTATGAGTCACCACTGAAATGTAATGTCAAAAAATCTAAATGTATTACATTATACTGTTGGAACTCAAAGGCTAGGAAGATTGCTATTCACTTAAAATTGTTAGAAGCTGTACAACAAAGCAATGTCAGTCTTGAAAGTATGCACAATAAAGGTACGGGGGTGTTTGCACTGGTTAATTTGCCCTTGATATTTAGCACTTTCCTAGAAACCCCATGTAAGTGAGAAGCCATGATCAAACCCTGGCATGTGAGAGGCCCAGCTAGTGAGATTAACAAGATCCTGTCACTTAGCAACTGTGTAAAGGGCAGGGTATTTTTTGGTCAGCTAAATGTTTTGACATATGTGATTGCAATTTGCACTTTGCAGCCCAGATTGCAAAGTCCTGAAAGTGAGGGTCTGAACTGTACTGTGGAGGGGGCTCAGTGTGATCACATTGCCATAGTCCTGTAGGTGAGATTCTGCTCTGTGTAAATGGCTTGGTTTCATTAGATTGCAGCGTTCCTACAGGTGAAGTTGTATCCGGATGAGATTCTGTGTTGGGTTCTGGTTTGAGTGAGTACCCTATCACACCAGTTGTAGCCAGGCTTCATTGGATCATTACTGATTGATACTGATTCATTTCAAGATCCTCCCGTGTTTACAAACCCCTTCATGTCCTGGCTCCTCCTTGACTTGGGACTTCCTCCTGGCGTGAAAGGCGCTGTACAAGTTTAATTTTGTTGTTGTTGTTTATATCCCGACACCACTGCCTGCTGCCTCTACTTGACTGGCTCCAGCCTCCTGCATCGTGCCCTCCGTTTTACCATCAGTGTCCATGCATTTAGCCACCGCACCATGAAACCCTGGAACACTTCCTCTATCCTTATGCCTCGCTCCTTCCTTCCCCATCTTTAGATCGCGCCTGAAGACCTTCCACTTCGACCCTGCCTACGAACATCTCCCTCCACCACCGCGAAGCAACATCAACCTTGCTTGAGGGGCGCTATATAAATGATGTTCTCTGGAGGGATGGTGTGCGTGAAACTGGTGTGTCAGGAGTTTGTGTGTCTGTAGGTGTGTGTGTGTGTGTGTGAGAGGGGTTATTGTGGGTGAGGCTGTGTCTGTGAGAAGTTGCTGTGAGTGAGGCTGTGTGTGTGAGGGATTAGTGTGGGAGAGGCTGTGTTTGTGTGTCAGGTGTTAGTGTGTGTCAAGGGGTTAGTGTGTGTCTATGTATGAGGGTGTGTGTCAAGGGGTTAGTGTGTATCCATGCGTGAGGGTGTGTGTCAAGGGGTTAGTGTGTGTGTCAGGATGTGTATGAGGTTATGTGTCAGGGGTTAGTGTGTGTCAGGGGGTAGTGTGTGAGTGTGTGTATGAAGGTGTATATCAGGGGTTAGTGTGTGAGGGTGTGTGTGTGTCAGGGGTTAATGTGTATGAGGGTGTGTGTCAGGGGTTAGTGTGTGTCAGGGGTTAGTGTGTGTGTCAGGGGGTTTGTGTGTGTCACAGGTTAGTGTGTGTGTGAGGGTGTGTATCAGGGGGTTGGTGTGTGTCAGGGGGTGGTGTATATGAGGGTGTGTGTTTCAGGGGTTAGTGTGTGTCAGGGGTTAGTGTGTATGAGGGTGTGTGTGTCAGGGGTTAGTGTGTATGAGGGTGTGTGTGTCAGGGGTTAGTGTGTATCAGGGTGTGTGTATGAGGGAGGGTGTATGTGTCAGGGTGTGTGTATGAGGGAGGGTGTATGTGTCAGGGTGTGTGTATGAGGGAGGGTGTATGTGTCAGGGGTTAGTGTGTGTCAGGGTGTGTGTATGAGGGAGGGTGTGTGTGTCAGGGGTTAGTGTGTATGAGGGTGTGTGTGTTAGGGGTTAGTGTGTATGAGGGTGTGTGTCGGGGGTTAGTGTGTATGAGGGAGGGTGTGTGTGTTAGGGGTTAGTGTGTATGAGGGTGTGTGTATGACAGGGGTTAGTGTGTATGAGGGTGTGTGTATGACAGGGGTTAGTGTGTATGAGGGTGTGTGTATGACAGGGGTTAGTGTGTATGAGGGTGTGTGTATGACAGGGGTTAGTGTGTATGAGGGTGTGTGTATGACAGGGGTTAGTGTGTATGAGGGTGTGTGTATGACAGGGGTTAGTGTGTATGAGGGAGGGAGTGTTTTTATGCGTCAAGGGTCAGTGTGACATCACAGGAAGGTGTAGCAGCCGGAAGTGACGTACTGTATCGGCGGGGGTGAGGAGCTGATCCTGAGCCATGTCCAGCCTGGAGAGTATCCTGACACCCGGGGGGAGTGTGTGGGGGGGAGTATCCTGACACCGGGGGGGAGTGTGTGGGGGGGAGTATCCTGACACCGGGGGGTGGGGAAGAGTATCCTGACACCGGGGGGGGGGGGGGGGGGGGTGGAGTATCCTGACACCCGGCACCCGGGGGGAGTGTGTGGGGGGGAGTATCCTGACACCCGGGGGGGGGGGGAGAGTATCCTGACACCCGGGGGGGGGGGAGAGTATCCTGACACCCGGGGGGAGTGTGGGGGGGGGGAGTATCCTGACACCGGGGTGGGGGGGGGGGGGAGTATCCTGACACCCGGGGGGGGGGGGGGGGGGAGTATCCTGACACCCGGGGGTGGGGGGGAGTGGTGGGGGGGGAGAGTATCCTGACACCCGGGGGGGGGGGGGGGGAGTATCCTGACACCCGGGGGGGGGGGGGGGGGGAGTATCCTGACACCCGGGGGGGGGGGGGGGGGAGTATCCTGACACCCGGGGGGGGGGGGGGGGGGGAGTATCCTGACACCCGGCCTGGGGTGGGGTGGGGGGGGAGAGTATCCTGACACCCGGGGGGGGGGGGGGGTAGTATCCTGACACCCGGCCTGGGGTGGGGTGGGGGGGGAGAGTATACTGACACCCGGGGGGGGGGGGGGGGTGGAGAGTATCCTGACACCCGGCCTGGGGTGGGGTGGGGGGGACCCTGGGGGTGTGGGTGGGGGGGAGCGAGGCCTCCAGCCTAGAGAGTATACTGACACCCAGCCTGGGGTGGGGGGGACCCGGGGGGAGCGGGGCCTCCAGCCGGTAAAACAATCGACCATCTCGTTGCTTGTTATATTCGGCAAGTTTCCACTTTTGTTCGTGGCTGTTGTCTGGGTTGTCTCTGTGTGTGTGTGTGTGTGTAGGCGGGGGTTATGTCTGTGTGTAGGGGGGGAGGGGGGGGGTTGTGTCTGTGTGTAGGGGGGGGTTATGTCTGTGTGTAGTGGGGGGGGTTGTGTCTGTGTGTAGGGGGGGGTTGTGTCTGTGTGTGGGGGGGGGGGGGGTTGTGTATGTGTGTGAAGGGGTGTCTGTGTGTGGGGGTGGGGGGGGTGGGTGTTTGTGTGTGTGATAGGGGAGGAATGTCTGTGTGTGGGGTGGGGATGTCTGTTTGTCTGTGTGTGTGTGTATGTGTCACTGTGTCTGCATGGTACCCCCCTCCCTCCCTCTCGCTGTATTTGTTTGTGTAGGCGCTGAAGTCGATGTTTACCTTACTTAGATTTTTTGTCTCTGGCCGTGAGAGACAGATTGTGAATCACACTTTATTATTCTTTATCGCCGTCAAAGAGAGTAAAGTATTCAAAGGATTTAAATCCCTGACTGACTGCCTGTCCCATGATTGGGGAAATTCCGTCCCCACGCCTTGTTGTGATGTAAGGGAAGGAAGTGGTAATCTCTGGTTTCAAACAGGAACATTCGTAGTGACTGCGACCCAGCCCTCCTGTAGATGGATGATTAGTTGGTTGATTTGTTTGGTTGTTTGGTTAGTACCTAGTCAAATGAACCCACTTCAGCTTACCGGTAGTGTTCGAAATAATTCCAACCAAATTTTAGTTTCTGTGCAGAAAGTGAACAGTCCAGATCATTGTTCACTGACACACAAGTTGGGTGTGTTCTGGCTGAGAATGCCATTGTTCATACTGGATTTTCCACTGTTAAAAGCTTAAACCCCTGATTTATTCTGCTGTAGTCAAACCTCTACCTGATCCGTGGCTTTTGCTGATGTTGCTGTAAACCAACTAAAAGTATCTGGAGTGATTTGACATTTTATTTCTTGTAACGCAGATGAAGTAGGGATTTCAACAGCATAAAGGTTAATCTTGTACAGTACAATACCACCCCCCACTCCCCCCCCCCCTCATCCCACTGCCACTACCACCGATCCAGATGAAAATCTGGAAACAAAAACAGAAGTCACTGGGAACACTTAGCAGGTCAGGCAGCATCTGTGGAGAAAGGAAAGTGAGTCAACGTTTTGAGTCAACGATCCTTCGGCAGAAACCTAAGTTTACAGCCAAGTTGATTGTACCCTGCTTTGATGCTTGCGGCACATTTATGAATGGGATTAATACTTTATTTGAAATATCCATGTCATCTTGCAGATAAAATGGCAGGATGGAATTCTGAACAAATGAGATAAATTGGCAATGTCACCAGAAGAGGTGAACATTTTCAGAGTGAGTGAGAGAAAGGGGAAAGTAGCAAACAGATTCCAAAAGTCTGGAAGTCAAAAGAAACATTATGCATCTTGAATCAGGAAGTTGTTTGAATAACTTTGAACAGATTTTTTTCTAATCTCTTAGAGGCTATAAAATAGTTTAGGAGGTATTGATAACAATTTTGTGACTGCGTATTTTAAACAATATGTACAAAATGAAATTATTGGCCATTTAACAGATTTCTGAAATGGCATTGTATATAGACCTTATAGAAATAAATATGCCATCTCTTAAAACCGTGGTCAATGAGTTTTTGTTGCCATCGTACACGATAACTGTGACTATTTGGAGAAGTATAACCTTAACAGATTTCCAGAACATTTGTTTAACCTCAAGTTTGCTGCGAAGGAACTTTCCAGAAGTGCCAAGAAATGTGACAAAGAAGAAAAGGTGGAGAAGAACAAAATTAAAAAGGTATGAAATACAGTCATATTAATGGATATTATTATACATAATTTTAGATTGCTGGTGGAACTGGAGAAATTGCAGGTTTCCTGGAATAGACATTTTTAATTTTTATTCTGATCCTGAAACAAGCTACTTGTTATCAATTATTTAGTTTTAAAAACCTGGTAGGTGTGTGTTTGATCTTAAACAATCTTTACATACTATTTATACATATTTAAGAACCAGTGTAACTTATTCAACTAAAAAATTCCTTAATTTGACATTTTAATATTAAATTAGCAATTTATGTAAAGTTGTATTCACAGTTTTCCCACATATTGAAGATATTTAGGGAAGTAAGTGAATTTACATGTTGATCCTAACTTGGGAAGTAGTTGTGCAAAGGACTTAAGTAAATGTAACAGTGAGAACAAAAGTGTTAGAACATATACTAATATCATCCATTTGAAGATAAATAATAATCCTTGGATTTGATATAGCACTTTTCACATCTTCTAAATGTTTCAAAGCATTTCACAGAATATACTGTGAACTGAATTGACTATTTGTGGGCAAAATGCGGCAGCCAATTGCGCACAACAGTGTCCCACAAAAGTTGTGGAGTGAAATAACCAATTTATTATTGTTTTATTTGAGGATTATTATTGGGCGCATGGAGTAAGGAAACTTGCCCAAGGCTTAGCCCTGATGGGAATTTAACCCAGGTCTCTTGCTTGTAAGGCGAGTGCTCTAACCACTGAGCTTCAGGTCTCCACAATACAAGCCAATACAATAACAAAAGCTAGTTTGTGATTTATTATTTTAGGTATGTTTCAATTGGTTCAAATGATGGCTTTTAAATGCTACAAACAGATTTGGTCAGCTGAAATGAAAAATTGTAATTTTGTACCTAATTTCTCACTTTTTCATTCGTTCTGTTTGTAGGCCATTCAGAAAGGCAATGCGGAAGTCGCAAGAATACATGCAGAAAATGCAATCCGACAAAAGAATCAGTCAATTAATTTTCTACGAATGAGTGCCAGAGTGGATGCCGTTGCAGCACGTGTGCAGAGTGCAGTTACAATGGGCAAGGTTATGTACCATTTCCCTAGGCTTAGTATCTGCAGGAAACAGTGTCGGAAATTCGTCCCAAATTTGTAATGAGCTTGCATTGCATTTGAAAGAATAGTCTTCCATTTTCAAGCTTTTAATCTGTCTTGTGTCAGTATTAGAGTCGTGCATAATTCATGTCCCTCACAATGTGCTTGTATAGCAATTGAGAGTATGGTGCAGTGGTGTGCAACCTGATTCAAACAATACATGACCCCAGGAACAGCATGCGACAAGAAAATGTATTCTGTTCATTCTATTAAGATGAAACGTTTCCTGAATAGTTTGTTCATGATCCAGAGCTGCGGAAATGTGTGTATGCCTCTAATTTCCGGCACCCACTTAGTTTGCCACTGCGTCCTATGTCATTCACCAAACTGCAGTTGACGTCACAAGTATTGTTTCGATTACTGATTCTAATCTATCTCTTAGTACTTCAATACAAATTTAAATTGTAACAGTCTGGCACAGAAACCATACACGTACATTGCAATTATGCCCAAATGTTTCCTCTCGAGTACCAATAAAAACCCGGCAGGTTTTGTTGCTCTGTATGACCAAAGAATCAATAAGTGACGTGTTTTTTTGTTGCAGGTAACAAAATCAATGGCAGGAGTTGTAAAATCCATGAGTGTCACGCTGAAAAACATGAATCTGGAAAAGGTAATGCAACATAGATCTAAATCCTACAGCTGTTCACTACGGGTGATTAAAAAGCTTCTCAATGAGCAAACCACCAGAATTGTTTCTTCAATGAAAATGTCCACCAGGCTTGACGTGTAAGCCGCACATATTGTTCTGTATTTGATTCTTGCCCCCTTGTATGCACTAATGAAATTCAGTTAATTGAATTGAGACTGCAATTGTGGAGATAAGGTGGTTGCTGTGTGTTGCAGATAAATGCACAAGCAAATTGATCTAGACAGCAAACAAAACACAAAATACCCCAGATGCTGGGAATCTGAAACAAAAACAGAAGTTGCTGGGGAAACTCAGCAGATCAGGCAGCATCCATGGACAAAGGAAAAGGAGTCAACATTTCGGGTCTACAACCCTTCGTCAGTTCTGACATTGACTCCTTTTCCTTTCTCCATGGATGCTGCCTGACTTGCTGAGTTTCCCCAGCAACTTCTGTTTTTGATCTAGACAGCGTTGGGTCACTAAAAAAAAAGCAGAACTACAAAATAATTATGTTTTTTATAAATTATGTACATGGCTCTCTCAACAACAACAACAAAATTAAGTTTATAGAGTGCCTTTCATGCCAGGAGGCCTTCCCAAGGCTCTCAGGAAAGTTTGGGCCTTTATGTCATTGCTTTTCATTACTCAAAATTATCACTAGCCGATGTAGACTATCAAACATAATTCACTGATCAAGGGATTCACTGGCATCCTCTCGTGAGGGCATGTACTGTTACTGGGAGATAGGATGAGCATGATGTTACTCACTCATCACCTGTCCGTGAGAGGTACATAAAGTTTGAAAATCAAACATTTATTCCTTTGGGTTGCCAATGGCCGCTTCAATCAACTACAACTCAGGTGTAGATGCAGAACAAAGCTTTTGCTGCATTTGAAAAATGTACATCACTGCCAATTCCAGATGAGCCTCCCACTAGACCACTTCTCACACCGGTCACCCTCTCTTAAGTTAGTTTACCAATTAGTGCTGCATTTAAGGCAGTTTAGCTCAGTGAAAGCATATCCACTCGGAAATGAATTGAGACCGCCACACACCCATTTCACTGGAAAGCACATTTTAAATTGTCTTTCACTAATTTAATCTCAAGCAAATGAAATGTGGGTGAACAGCCCAAAGCTTCTGAAAGGTCATAACAGTTGCTTCAATTAAAGTGTCCATTGGGCTTTATTTTCTGTGCAATGCAGACTGTTCTGCATTTGAATGCTGCTATCTTGTATACACTAATGGAAATTTAAATGCAGTTAAATTAAGTTTTCACTGTGGAGGAAAGGTGACAATTGCAGATGAATGTGTATGCAAATGAAACTAGACAGTTTTTGGTCGTTGTGGATCTGTCATTTAAAAAAAAGCATAGCAGAACTATAGAGAATTATAAGATGCCTTCTTTCAGCGTCACACTTCATAGTAACCGATACATTTCTGTTAAGAAATTAAGAATGTGATTTTGATTAGTGAGACATTGTATTGGGATGAGTACAGTTAATTGCTTCAGAGAATGTTTGGGCAGCTGTAATCCAATGATATAATTATTTTCTTGCAGATATCTGCTCTAATGGATACATTTGAACAACAGTTTGAGACATTAGATGTCCAGACGCAGCAAATGGAGGACACCATGAGCCACACTACAACACTAACCACACCTCAGGTAAAGGGACAAGTGTGTGTAACTTGTACTGACAGCTACCATTATATAAAATGGTCAGAGAATATCTGTGCCAATGGATGACCACTATCTCATTACATTCAGAATTTTTTTATTTAGTGTCTTATAAGAAATGAGCTATTTTAGCAGAGCACCCAGAGAATTATGTTTCAAATTGTGTTTATTGTTGTATAGTTCCCTTAAATCTTGATTAATAACTGCGGCAGCTCATTTACAGAACGCCATCATGAGCTAATATTCAAACTTAAAGTACAGTTACGTATTTCTCCTGTTTGTTCCAAAAAACAACTAAGCTTAAACAATAGTCTCTAATCTTCCCTTGGCAAAAGCACCCAACTTTCTATGAATACATATTTTCCTGTATCTAATGAACATTTATCTGAAGGAAATTATAAGTACATGTTGTAGACACATTTGCTTTTGGTTGTTTGAGATTACTGTATGAGAGCATGGCTTTTCAACTTAAATTTGTGTTTCTTTTCAGCAACAAGTGGATTTTCTGATGCATGAAATGGCTGATGAAGCTGGGTTAGTATGGATGTATATTTGCTTAAAGCAGGGTTAAAATTAAACAGATGTAAAATTGGGATTTATAAATTAATGTTTTATCTGTTCACAGCAGGTCTTAAGTAGTGAACTTTTAATTTAACATTTATTTATTTGCTATATAAGTCTTTTAAGCCTCAATATTTTATGCATTACTGCTAGCTGGGCTGGCAGACATGTCTCGTAGATACCAGAAACAGCTGATGCCTGCTTCAACAGAATTGTAGAATTACAGCAAATCTGTTGCCATTGACTCATAAAGAGATAAAATTAGCATTATATATATTACTGAAGTAGTCATAAATATTTCTGTAAAATGGTCAGTTGTGTCAACTGCATCTTTCAAAATGAACATCTTAAAATGTGAATTCATATATATATCTGGCATAATTTCCTCCAACTGAGTCTACAAATGTGCTTTTTAAAAATATTATTGATAAAATTGTATGACTGTATATAGCGCTTTACTATAAGCAAGAAGTATTTAACGTGCAAGTTTTTTTTCTTGCTGGGTGAAAGTGGGTTTTTACACAATACACAAATTGCTAGCAACAAATTTAATTCTTCCACTGAAGAAACTGTCAGTAAAATAGGATCAATAATAATAAGCTTTGCATTTGATATAGCACTTTTCACGTCTTCTAGATGTTGAGAATAAATCAGTCTCCAGTATGAAATGTTGCATTTTTAAAATCCAACTTTTTGTATAAAAAGCGCCACCTGCTGTATCAGTTACCAAATGACATAACCTTTCATGTTATTTCTGCCTCAACACTACTGAAACAAAATCCATGGAGAAACACTCCATCTGTGATCCCAATCTCATCCTATTCCTCTCATATTGAACCCATTGTAAACTTTTATAGCATAGATCAGAAATTTCAGTTTGGATTTAAGTTGCTTTTTACCGTTCATTGATGTCACTCATCCGCAAGTGAAGTTCTTCTGCAGAGCCTAATGTTGTATTTTTCTTGGCAGCCTTGATTTGAACTTGCAGCTTCCTGTAGGCCAGAGTGGGTCTATTAGTGCCAGTGTGACATCACAAGAGCAGGTAAGTACACATAAGGGTGGCACGGCTGTCTTGTTTCAAATCCACTAATGCAGAGAAATTGTTCCTTTATGATTTCTTTAAATGATGTCTAGCCATAACATTTAGTCCTACATTTCCCCCAAAAAAAGCGCAGACTAATTGTTGAATCCGTACCATTTTATCCTGTGTTCTGATTGCTTTTAAACGTCTCCCCGATGACCATTGACTAAATTCAGATCTCAGTTCCTTATGGCCCGTCTCAACTCTTTATCGAAGAGCCCACTTGGATAACTCGTGTCGCTATTGAAACAAATTGGAAGTGAGTTGATCTTCTGATGTTGAAGTATGTGGTTGATGCCAAATGGATTGATTTAGTTTACATCTGGTCCATGCTGCATCTGATCTGGAACCACTTGATAAGAACACTGGTTTCAGAGTATACAGAAGAAACATCCCCTGGAAACATTCTCCCTTGCCTCGGCTTTTCATGGTCAAACTACATGTTTGTTGCCTTTGTGAGGTTGAGTTATACTTGTGAACCCTCTGTTAAGTGGCTTAATTGAGTTTGAAGTTATTAAATATCAAGCAATAAATATCAGGAAGTCTGGTCTCTGCAGCATGAGTTGTGGAGCTAAATGTGGCAAATAGATATAATCTCAAGGGACAACAAAGGTTGAGTGCTGGGACTGATGAACCTGTTTTTTTTTAAAAAAAAAGTTGCTCCTATCCTCTGCAGCATATGCAAAACATGAGATGCTTGTGGCAAATAGATAATGTTTTAACAATACTGTACAGCAGCCTGTAGAATGTGGCTTTTGTGTCTAGTAAAGAACCACTAGGTGGTGTATCAGAGCGAGAAATGCAAAGCTGCCGCTCATATGATCTGGTGGTCTTAGGACATGAATGTAATAGCTGAAAACATTGGAAAGAGCAACTAAATAATTACAAGTGTAAAATGCATAGAGAATAAAAAACACTTCCGTTTTATATACCCAGGGTCAAAATGTCTCAGTGTTTTGCATATTTACTTATTTTGAAGTGCACAGAATGTTATATGGGAGACTCTGACACAATGCTCCACAATAGTGATGAGATAAGTGATCAAATCTAAACTTTTGTGGGGGTCATTTGGAAAATGGAGGAATCTTAGCCAAGACATTGGGAAGAGTCCTTGTTTTTTAAAACTGGATCATTAACGCCTTGGGACGTCCCCCAGGTGTGAAAGGCCCTATACAAATATAATTTGTTGTTAATGTTAAACTTGAAATCCCAGAAGTAATGGACAACACCATGGTTTGGCGCATTGTTCAACAATGCAACACTCCCTAAGTTCTGTTGTGGAGTCTCAGACAAAATATCAACCTAAGCTCTTGGATGGACTTGAAATCAGAGGTCCTACCTACCAACTTGGTGTGGTTGATGCAACCCTGATCTTAGTCGCATTCAGCCATCTGAACCTATTAAAGATTTAACTGTTGTGCCATACATTAATTTGAGGGATTTTTTTTACTTTTAAGTGTGATTGTACAAATCAAAATTGATTGAATACCATTGTTTTGCACAGGATGAGCTTTCACAAAGACTTGCACGCCTCCGCGATCAGGTAGAATGATGAAGAAAAGTTCTGCTATTTTGGGAATGATCTGGTTTGCTATCCGCGTTTCTTCATACAGACAAGGTTATCTCTATACTGTTGCATAGCATACTGAGATTTTATTTGCAATATAGTGGTTGATATTTTCTCACCACAAGTGTCAAAACTATACAAATAAATCTTTAGAGTGGATAATATTACACCTTAAATCACTCGCATAATACATAGCTTTTCTCACTATCTTTGTACAGTGCATTTTAAAGTATAAACTGTCAATTCAATTTTTTTGGAAAAAGTTCACGTGCACTTTTCTATCTTAAAAAAAAGTTGTCTATGATTGCTCCAGGGGCACGTTTCTCTTAAAAGTGTATTATAATTTTCCTATTAAAATTATATCTATTAAATAAACTGCAGATCACATCATGAATAATACAAAGATTTGGGTTCAAAGATGATTGAAAATATTTTTTGTACAATAGCATGTTTATCCTATTTTCATCAAGTGGCAGGGCTTTTGTTTTTAAATCTTTTAAGATGGCTCCTGGATGGCTGTATTGTGCAGCTCCTTGGAATGTTTTCTGCTAAGTTTGGGCAATTTATCTATTTAAACATGACTAACAAAGGTTGATTTTTGTGGGATGTACTGGGAAGGAAGAACCTCACTCTGAACACAGAATCCCACTTAGGGATTGCAGTCCCAGGATTTCCCTATTAGCATAAATAAATCCTGGGATCCTGTTTGATAATAGTCATATTTTCGAACTCCTGGGATTGTAACCCTTAGTCCTGCTGTCTGTGAGATTTATCCGTCTTTATGGGATTTCCTTGTAAATTTGTTTTGTTTGGGGCTTCTCTTGTACTCCGAATCCCACAATTAAAGGTTCTCTGAGTCAAACTGCTTTTTTATGATTTTAAAATGTGTCTCGCTTGCATTACATTCTTTAACAGCTCAACTTATCTGAGCAGCAAATAGCCTTTAACAGTGAGCATCACAACAATAAAATGTCCTTTCAAGCACTGGCTTTTGAATTTTGCTACAAACTAATATTTTCCAGTTGTAGCTTAAATCCACACTGGACCTTCAATTAAAGCCTCATCTGCTTTTCTGACTTAGCAATGCAATGGAAATGTTACTGAATTACATCATCTGTTTTAGGAGGGAGGCTTGGTACTGAACTCCGTAATAGTCCATCACCTTTTTCATCGGTTTCTCAACAACGAAGCTAGAGGACATGGTGGTTTTTGCATATATTTGACTTGAATTGTGCACAATTATTACAACATCTGTTTCCCATTTTAATTTGCACAAGGAATCAGCTCTTCCTATTCTAATCTCACTTGTAACAACATACAGACTTGTAAATTATTTTTGAACATATGCACATGAAGTAATGCTTCTATCTCACTTTTTTCCAATATTCACAGAAAACACTTCTGTGGTTCAATCTGTTTTGTTGCACTGAAAAGTTATTTTTAAAGGCCTTAATTTCAGTTGCTTCTTGCAGTTATTTATTTCATGTCTACAAAATTGCCTGCAGTACTGTGATGGCGAACAACATTTATTCAATCAAGTTGAAGATTGAAAAAACAAAATTGTCCAACTTTAGCAATTTATAAAGAAAGCAATAATGTGGAGTCTAGCAACTGCTGAATTTTCCTCTAACCTTATTATTTAAGTCCATCACATGTCGGCTTATGTGGAAGTTAAATGCTTTGTGTCTGTGCAAGTGCCATGTACGGTCTGAAAAACAGCTAAATCATAAAGGTTTCTCGATCCCAAATAATCCTATGCAGATAATTTTCTAACTTGCAATGTGATATCACATTCATTGGCTGCATTGAAGTATGCAGACGCAGTATTCATTTGAAAGAACGTGAGAAACAAAGTCATAACCTGTATTATGAGTATTATGTACATTTACTGGCGGCAGTGATGAAACTCTGCATGCGGGGTACAGTGAACTTCATTGAAACAAACATGGAACACAAGGTATTGACCCGTCATCATGGCATCAGGCAATACAGTCACAACTAAATGCAAGTTATTGACAAGGACCTTGTACTACTTATTTACTGTAACACTTATGCATAACTGTACATCATGTATATATGATACTGCTTTATGTAAGTTTGCCTGCAATTCATACTTCATGTTAAATGTTATGGGCCCAACTGATGACTTGTGCAAGTTTTACTGTCATCAAAAATTCATCCCAAATGGAATTCACCGGGATTGGTGGGGGTGTTCAGGAATATCAACCCTGAGAAATTCGTGAAGCTAAAATCTGGCCGATTAGTGGTATTTACTGTTGCGCAACAATCTTTTTAAAACATTTAACGTTTTATAATGCTTTAGTTCCTACTGCAATTAATTAATCACGGTAAATTCTAAATTGACATCAAATGCAAGGATTATTATTGAATAATTGCTGTGGTGTGGTGCCTTTCACATTGGGAGGTTGCTTCATGTGATTCACTAAAGTAGCTTATGTAGGTAAACATGGCAGCCATTTTGTGCTCAGATAAACTTCACATTAATTTTTTATCCTAACCTGTCTTACAATCAATATTTCCATATTTTCACTTAAAAATAAATAAATCTGGAACTCCAAAGTGAGACGGCAGAACTCGGGAATTAAAACATGTCTCCCCCTTTTTACGCATGTGTTTATGGCCAAGCTAACTTTTGTAGAAAGAAGCTTCTTTTACTATTGCCTAAAATATACCAGAAATATGTGTGCAGTTTGTTATCACCTTTAGTGTCTGATTCTAACACTTGTTTAATTATAACACTTTAGGATGGCAACAGCACAGGTGAGATTATATCGAAGAGAGGTGGTCTTATTTTGCTTCCCATCACACCAGATAGATACATACAATTTTAAAACTTGTTTAAATACAGCTTACCAAGTTTTCTGGAATTTGATTTGTAAGGATGGGAAGCAACTGATTGCTTTAGCAATTCTCAATCACTTAAAATGGTATTACTGCCTGAGGGCAATAAGTAGTAATCTGCATATTGTTTAATGCATACATAAGAATTAGCTTTTCTCTTTTCCATATCCCGATGCATACATACACTTGCACACACATTCCCTGCTTTGTTGCAAAATATAAATGTAGCAGCAACAATATTAACCTTACTAACATCTTCCTTTAGCAGTGGAACATTTCCTATATAATAATGATCGTTCCGGCTCTTGAAGTGTAACTATGAAGTTAGTATTGATTAGTGATACATTGCACGCAGGTTCATGCCATAGGCTTTGAGCTGCCTGCCCTTGTTAATTTTGCTTGTGTTCCTTGTAGCCAACTGAGCTGGATGACTTTCATTTCACCAACTGGTGATGGATTTAAACAAGATTGAAGAGATGAAGTGTTCCAAGACACTGCACTATTTGTTCCAGTCATTAATGTTTGAATTTACAACTGTTATAAACAGATTTTGAATATTAATTTTGCAATACTGTACTGTAAGGGGGATCTGCTCTGTAGTGCTGTGTCTGGCATAGGGTTTTATGTCATTGCCAGATGCGTAGTTTTGGTACTGATTGCAACGGGAACATTTTCCACTATTGTATTCTTATCTATGGAATACAATTTTCTTTTCTGAATAATGACTACCTGGGAGGGATTGCACAGCAGTAATGTAATCCATGGAGTCTAAAGATCTCAGCAATTCACAAGAACAAAGCTCCAGTGGTTTAAAATTGTCATCTGAGCCCTGAGATTAGATTACTGCCTTGAAATGGCTATCTGGTCTATTATTAATTATAATCTGGTGTGTAGGTTTCTTAATTTTGCATCGTAACTATATGTACACTCCAATTGCCCTGTGCTTAATACACACTGACAGTTATAGAGCGTTATGGGGCTAAACATCTACTCTAGTGTCTTATTGGGAATTGCTGGGTGCCTAACTAGCAAGTACATTTTTTTCCTAAAAGTATATTTGAGTTTGTTGCTGCTTTTTTTTCAGCCTAACTGTAGCTATGTTGAGTTGATTTAATTTTAAAGTACTGTAAAACAAATGTTGCAAATAACATTACATTCATATCTCTCGTAAATTGTCATCAAATGATTTATCGATGAATGATGAGTGATTTGGGGACATTACCTTCCTTCACACCATTTGCCATATCGGAGGATGAAATCTATCATGTGATATAAGTGTACAGATGATAGCTTGGCAGTATTGTATTCTGGTCCTTTTTGAGGTTTGTGTTTGTGTAAACAGTAGGCAGTGATAGCTGGGCAATAAATAAAGCCTTTCATTTGTCTGAAAGACATGATCCACATCCTGAGTCTGCAGATTAAATGACACAGTCGTAATCTTTGCGCTGTGGACCTCTTTAGGAATATGTTCACCAGATGGCTGAAAGAAGCAGCGATACTGCCTCTGGCAGTTTCTGATATGTATTGCTTCATTTTTCAAAACTTCAAACTACATCAAAAACAAATGCAAAGAATATAATCCTTTGAACACAACACAAATCCTGTTAAAGATTAATTTTAAGCCTGTAATGTACTTGCATGAGACTAAGTGAATGCCACAGCATTGCAGAAGTAATAGACAAAGTCTGCACGTTTTTGTAATTATCAGCTTTGATATTTAATGCAATTTTGTAGCTTTTACAAGCACAATATGAATTCAGATATAAATAACCATTTTAGTTCTAATGCATTGGACATTCAGACTTAAAAATGTAATAACGCAAACATTTTGAGAAAGATACTGCTGATAATAATCCCCCACCAATGTTATGCGTTTCTGTGGTGTAAGAAATCCAGTTCTGACAATTATATTCTACTTCAGAATTAATGTAAATATTGTAAAGGTAGAGAGTTTTTGTCTACGAAATTTTTAATAAATATAAATGCAGTTTCATAATTCTGAGGGTTATAATTCAGAAATAATGATGTCCACATGTAAATTATCTCCCGGTTTGAGGAGAAAAAGACATCCTAGGGCATGGACAACTGGGAGGTTATTAACCTTTAGCATAAAAGATGCAGGAGAACGAGTTACAAGGCTATAAACCAGTCCTTGGATTTAGATGACATAAACTGCAAAGTGAATCTCAAGCAGTTTCTAAACTTCCTCTGATCCTGACGATCAGGTTACAGCCCTTAACTCACTATTGATTCAAAAGAGAGTTTAATTTTAAAAAAGTGCTCCACAAAACTCTGCACTAAATGACAGAAGTGGGACTCTCAAAACAGTACTGTATTTCAATTTACGCCATTAGAAACGACCACAAAATTCATACAACAACAACAAAATTACATTTGTCCAGTGCCTTTCTTGTCGGCATCAGAACACAACATCAGTGATCTTAAGTGAAGTTGCCCTAACTATAGGAATTCATTGTAAGTTTTAGTATTTGGATCCTGGAGTTTTTATGTTATCTGTATAACCCCGGGGAATATTGTTCTAATTTGCAAAACAAAACTGATGTGAAGTGGTCCAAAACGTGTTTTAGTTGCTGCAGATGACAGCTTTTTTTCTTCCCCCCCCAAAAAAAATGTAATCTAAGTAACCACTAACATGTTGAATCTTTTGTTCACAAGGACGTATTGCAAAAGATCATGTGATACATTTGATCACCTTCTGCTCCTATTTACCTCTTACTATAGTATTATTTGTTTAAATTCATTTTTGTCGTACATCTCTTTGTGCCAGATTTATCTATTTTGTTTTATTTACATCTTAGAAACGTGCACAACTGGCATTCAGGTTCAAAGTGAAACTAGCAACATGTTAACAATGTGGGGGAAAGGACAAACTTATGTTTTATTTAAGTGTCAAATTAACCTATGGCAGTCTGGAAATTAAATATGTAGGGTTTTTTTTAAAAAATGGAGAAATTGCTGTACCAAACTGTTCATCTGCAGAGTGTTTTTCATTTTTTTAAATTAACCTTTCCAAAATGTATGCTTTTTTGGTCGATTGTTACATTCAAACTATTAAGATGTTGCCATGCTGCAGGTATAATGAGTTTTCATTGCAGCAGCTCAAAACACATTTGCTGTAACTGATCTTGGGCCTCATTTGATAGTGACTGCTAGCTTTCATTATCGCCAGCACTGCAAAAGCTCCTGATTCTGTTAATATCTTCAATGCTTTGAGTGATGTGCACAAATGTGAATGGATGGTCTCATTAAAGTGTTTGAAGGCCAGACCTCAGGCAAGACAATGTGTTGATGTTGACTCACAATGGTGTTAAATTACATTTATTTATTGTCAGAAATAAACAGTTAAAAGTCAAGGTCATGTTCCTTCCAGCTGTCCTATCTTATCTGTATTATTTTCTCATTGTTCACACAAAAAAAAATTCACTCCATTTCAGGCTTTCCGTTCAAAGTTATAGCCAGCTCCATTGTAGCATTTTGGGAGAATATAATTTTTCAAGGAAATATGCCAAATGGATATGAAAACATGTTCTCTGTTGAGAATCTTGAAAAAAAATCTCGAGGTTAAGTGTAACGACACTATTTACACTGGCAAAAAGTTTTTCATCTGTCAGTTTAATGTCAAAACCTGCAGCGTTGACTGTTTCGAGACCTACTTACCAACTGACTTCTCTAGAGTTTGATGGATACTCATTTGACAGGAAGCTGATATTCTTTGGGTTTTTTGGTTGTGAGATTTGAACTTTGAAGAGACAGAAGAAAAAGATAGATTACATTGCTAATGTTTTGTAATTGAGTCTTTTTGGATACTACAATAACCCCAAATCTATATACTATTTAAATACATTTTATATATAAATTGTGCACAAACTAGACATTTCACTACACAGTGAATACTGCCTTGTATGTAATCAGGATTCATTCAAACAGATTAAAGAGCAACGAAAGCCAATGTAGTTAAGTTTAAATATAAACCATAGAATTATGATTAAGAAAAAAGTATGAAACTTTGGTAGGTTGGAGGGTTGGCTAAATTACAAAGATGAGAAATAAGCAGTTGTAACAAACAGACAAATCAGGAGAAGGAAAACATAAGATTGATGGAAGCATCTATTTTCAGATACATGATACTGTATATCATTTGGAATAATTTGATGTTTACCACATAGCTTATTCCCTAAGACAGAGGCTCTGAAGAATGAGTTATTGTACTGACTGCACCTCTGGATAAACAACTTCCAGTTCAACTTATAATCAAATGGTAGCCCCACCGGACTGCTCTGCAAAATATTTATGGACAATCAACAAATAATCGGACTTTGAACTCGCAGTCTAAGCTGATACTTTAATACAACTGTAGGAGGTGGTGCATCATCAAAGATACTGTTCTTCGGATGAAAACTTAAGATGAGGTTTCATCTGTCTGTTTAGATGGACATTAAAATCCCATGGCACTATCGAAAATGGGGCAGTTTCTCCTGATGTGCTGGTCAACAATCTGGATAAAATTGGTCACACATTTCCCTGCTGTTTGTAGGACATTATGTATAAATTAGCTTCTGCTTTTACCTACAAATACAGTTGCTGCAAATCCTATGCAATAAGATAACATTTCTAATAAGTATTTTTATTATTGACTACAGTATAATTGGTATCAGGCATTTCACATCCGAAGTGAAATGAATATACTGTACAGCGAATTGACTGTATACTTGTAGGCGAAATGCGGCAGCCAATTGCGCACAGCAGTATCCCACAAACAGTCGTGCATTGACATAACCAATTATTTTTAGTGGGAATATTATTAGGCATGTGGAATAAGGAAACTTACTCAAGGTTTCGTCCTGACCTGCCTGGATTTGAACACGGGTCTCACGCTTGTAAGGTGAGTGCTCTAATCACTGAGCTATAGGACTCCACAGTTTAGGTTAGTTATTAGTTTATTAGTTATTAGTTTGTTAATAGTTTGTTAATAGCAAAATTCATTAAAACTTTTGTAAAAAAATGTTCTTAAGTCCTGATTTATGCAATTTGAGCAGTTGAGATTCAGAGTAATAATTAAAAACAAATAATTTTAAAAGCAAATGTTAAGATGCAATTTACAACTCTGACAAAAATCTAATTTGATGCCAAGTAACCTTCAAATAATAGATGATATTTGTCTGTAAAAATAACGAATTTCAAGATGATGTGGGGCTCTTGCAGTGTACAGATGCTGCCATATTGAAGCTGTTTAGCACTAAAATATTTCCAATAAATATGCAGAAGGTCAAAAGTCTCACCTGTGTAGGAAGCAACTCTCTTCACTTGCATACCTTCCTGTCATTACCGTTTCAATGGAGGAAAAGACCTATCCTTGAAATCTGTAACCAATTTGAAGTGCCAATTGTTCCATTGTTTTTTGGCACAAGTGTAAAGAACAAGCTGTCTGTCAACCTTATGCATCAGCTTTAATGCCTGACCTTTCCACTAACCTACTTAACCATTCATATCACATCAAACTTGATTCTCTGTGAGACCGTAAAAGACACAAAGGCCATGCATTAAATCCACTTTCTCTCTTTACAGTAGATGGATGAATCATTGACAGACATTTAAATACAATTTGGCTTATTGTCTATTCATTCTGGAAGATGGTAGTCATATGTAGTCTTAAACCAATCTTTCTCGAATAAAAGGGCACTTTGTTTGAGGAAGTGATTTGCAATTTTCATTTAGAGATGGACAAAAGTGGAGCATCATTTTTGCCATGATAATATCTACAGTTGATATAAAGGTGTATTTTTTAAGTAATTTATGACATTGGATTATATGTTTGAAATGAACAGAAAAGAAAGTTTGCTAAGATGTTCTTTTTTTCCCCTCCTCTCTTTACTTTGAAAGATGTTTGACTCCTCACTTCTTACTGGATTTTGACCACTGATCGCCCTCTGGTATATTGCTTCAGTCTATGTCTAGTTTTCATGTCTGAGCTTTTGAGTATTGGCAAGTTAGCTTGATCCTCCTCACCCAATTTTTACATTCGAGCACCTCCAACAGGGGTCACAGGAAAATAATTGAGAGTGGAAACCTGCCTAATTTTTCCTGGTACCAGCAAATCTAATTGTAGCACTCTACTCGTACCCCAGTTGAAATCAGTTAATGCAACGCAAATGCGGATTGAACCTGCGACCTTTCCAGTCTATGGATTAGCTACTCGACTAGATAAACTTAAGCCATGGGTGGAGGGTGAGGATGCCCATTACTTTGCATAATAAATTCTGAGGAATATTTTGTAAAGTTAGCACTCCAATGGTTCAGATCAGCAGCCCTGCAAGAATTTTGCAAAGTTGGGTGAAAAGAGGTAGCAGAAATAAATATACACTGAATTAGAGCATTTTAAACTTAATGAACCAAGTTCAGATATTATTATAAACCTTTAATGTACTCATGAATACCTAACGTTTTTCATTATGTAACATTTTGCGCATATTTTAAAGAAAGTATATTTGAAACAGGTCACCAGTTATTACCCGACTGTTTGCTGAGATGCATGATAAGCATTATTAGTGGAATCATATGACTCACGAAGGATATTACCAGACTTTAAGGCATTATTACTAAAGGTCAAACATTCCACGATTCACTGATGAATAGAAAAGGGTATTTTTGTTCTTTCTGCAGATTGCAGGGTCATTCATCATAGTATATACTGCATTTATTATAATAAGGTAATGTCTTCCTAACAATCTCTGATTCTTGTTTGGTAATTCACTGCAGAAGGAAATAAATTGCAAACTGTGAACCTTTAGGTCTTTAAAGAACATTTAAAGGCAAAAGTAATAGAATTTGTTCGGTTTATCACAGAATTGTAATTTTTATTACAAGTGTTCAATGCAGAATACAAGTTTTAATTAAAATATTTATAACTTTAATAATTGTGTTGATTTTTAGAAAATTAAATTTTTGTGATTTTAAAGGCAATTTTGCGGATTGTTGAGGAGAGACCGAATGCTACAAGGAATGATCAAAAGAAATTACTTTAATTGAAAATTGAACTCCATTAGATGAATAGGTAAATGTTGATTTACCAGATAATAGATTTAAATGCAGTGAAATGGTTCTGAAGAAACATAAAATCTATGGTGACTGTATATCATTAAAATGCTTGCCACACAGTAATCTCTCTGCATCTGCAGGGAGGGCAATATTAATTCCATGCCCTGGTTCTGACACCATTATCCACATCTACATTTGATGCGATAGAACGTTTAGTGAAGAAACCAAATTAATGTGGCATGTTCTTAATTATAATCAAGCTCCAAGTGTGGATCTGTGCAGTATTACATAAAGGATGGATATAGATCATTTACAGAGAATCGAATTTATGTTGACAGTCATCCAACTGAAGCAGGCAGGATCTGGATCACAGTGGATCAATGATGACAAACCATAAGGATTAAATATTTATTCAATTTATTTGCCAATTATATTTTCCTGCTTTTTGCTAGAATTTGTAATAGTTTGAGATATTGGATGTGATGCTGAATACATTCAGGGCCATCTGTGAAATATGTAATTCACAAATTCATTCCCTAGCAGCTGACAATACATTTTTGACATGTTGTACTATTCAATATGACAGATGTGAATGGAACATTTTTAATTTACAGTGTTAGAACCCAGTATTGGTACAGCATGAGAGGCGCCATACAATAGTAGTTTTGTTGTTGTTATCATTAAGGTGATCAAATATTTCAAGCATGAAGGTTGCTGGCCATATGACAATCCTTTGCATAGAAAACCACTATTCAAAGATGGAAATAGCATGTGCTTGTAAACGTAGATAGCTTTAGATATCTATTCAGCTAGGTATTTTGGTGGTTTACCTGACTATTTGCTTCCCGTAGCAGATTAAATATGACTCACATTGCATAACTGTAAATAATAAGGATTTTGTATCAAGCAGAACTTTTCTTGTTCTAAGTTTTCTTACATTCTGAAATGATTTCAATAAGATAAAGGTCAGATACAGTTCACTTTGCTCCATTTATGCCTCCCCTCTCCCCCGCTCTAACTTTGAGTGGGAAAACCAATTTAGTGCTACCTGATGCCAATTCATTGAAAATGTCCTGCACTGACTCCTGTTTATTGCAACTGGTTTGCTAAAGCTCATTTCCCTTACGGCTTTTACAACCACCAGAGAGAGAAAGAAATTGTATCCGAACATTTGTGACAAGGCTTAAACCATAAAATGACATGTTTTCTGGTGCCTTTAAAATGTAGCCAGTATACGAGAAACATGAGATTAATTCAAATTTGACTCTTTTCAATTTTTCTTCCATTCGACTTGGTTTTTGCGCTTAGCTTTTCAGTATCTCCCGTGTTTTTGCAGCAGGGAAATACCTTTCTGAAATGAAAAGCTGCTTTATCTCTCTGTTTTATAAGCTTCCCTGCAGCTGCTCTCATCAGTTAGGCTCAGGGCAGGCAGAGGGCTGGAATGTCAGGATCAAACAACACTGTCCTCAGACCAGAAACTATCTATCAAGGTTATGACTTATCCAATTATAGGCAGCTCCAGTTTATGGGCTGGACAGTAAAGTGTTCAACAAATGGTAATTAGTCACACTTCTAGAAGCTTAATTGAATTACCTTTGACAGTGAATAGCAGACTTAGTGGGTGATCCTTTAAACCAGCTAACCTATAGGGCTCTCCAAAATCAATTAACCTATCAGACTACAAGCATAGCCACATCCTGTCTGACTGAAGGGAACATGGGAGGAGCAGTATCGACAGCAGTGACTGTGTTATAAGGTGAATATACAAACCGACTACTAACATTGACCTCTGCTACCAAACATGAAAGCGTCACACAGGAGGGAGCATAGACCTGGAAAGAACTGAAAAGAATTGAGTATAAATCATCCAAATGATATACTGCTAACTGATACAAGCAAACTCCACTAAAGGTTTAACCCAATTGAGTCTAGTCAGCAGTAAGAATAAGTAAACCAAAATTGCTTCCATCTTGACCTGGCACAAACTCCACTGCAATTCCCCCCTTGATTTTATTTTCAATGGCAGTTCACTTGATAGACCATAAATATTTATCTCAAAGCAAGTATGACCACATGTTTTATAATTGCATTTACAATTATATATGTATAACATACACACGCAGTCAGAAGTCTTTTATCAAAACATTTCAGGAACCAAAGAGATGAAAAGAAAAATTGGATACGCTGGAAATCCGAAATAATATAAAACATACTGGAAACTGCACCACCTGAAAGGCAGATTGCCAATGTTTTAGGTGTGGTCTTTCATCAGGAATTAATGATTTCAGGAGCTATCCTTCACATAAGTGAATAATTTGAAATGACTGCACATGGATTCCAATGTTGTTACTGCATAAATGTTATTAATATTATTTCATACTATACAGAGTTGTTTTTTTTCTTCGATAGAACCCTTTCTCATTGCTGTTGCTTTTTGCTCTTTGCTATCATAAGAAATAATAGTATTAAAAAGGTTTCACTATGTTTTCCTACACTATGTACAGCAAGAAAAGGAATGAGGTAACTGTGACTGTTTTGTACAGTTTTATGTGCTAGTTCAGTCACCATGTTGATGGAATTGTTGTCTTAAAATGATTATGTTCCTCAATTATTCATTCAATCAGTCAGAGCGTATCATAACTTTCAGAACATTCAGTTTGTTGGTTAAAAAGCCATGTGTATAGCACCCTTTAAGAACTTGGCCTCTTAGTAGAGAAGTCAACTGTCATATCTTGTGGAATGAACACATTCACTGAACACATTCCCTCAGACTTTCAGCATGTTTCACAACAGAATATAAGTGAGACAACATTCTTCTGTTCCTCCAGGCACTAATCTGTTTATTTATATTTTCTCTCTCTTTGTTAAGCTCTCGCAGGTCTTTCACCCATATAAAATTCCCTATCAGTTACAGCAGCGTAGGTTGTGACCTCTCCGTGACTAATGTTCTACAATTTGCCAGAAGGAGGAGTGTTATAAGAATGGTGGATAGGAAATTGATATCTCTTTTCCTTCTACCCCCATTGCTAGCGAGTTGCTTCCCCAGGGGCTAAGGATTCAAGTCATCAACTTAACCTGTGTTGTCCCTGTGCAGTTACAGCAGTCAGTTCACAGTGAAATTGTGGCAGAGTTCTGGGTTACTTCCCCACCCCTGACAAAGTAAGGTGTATGCTTCTGGAAGGGGGAAATGTAAACTGAACAATGAAAGCTAGGAATAACTGAGAAAATGCCTGGTCAACCAGTTTGTTAAATCATAGCAGATCTTCTAATCTAATTTCTCCACATTTTTCTTTTGCCACTTAATACCATTATACCCCCAACCACTTGGACTGCTTGTAGCTCAATGGTGAGAGCACTTTCCTCACAAGCGAGAAACCTGGGTTTGATTCCAGACAGGGCGAAACCTTGGGCAAGTTTCCTTACTCCACACACCTGATAATAATCCCTCAAAAAAACATAATAATAAGTTGGTCATTTCAACTGTTTGTGGGACATTGCGACTGTGGGACATTGCTGTGCATATTTGGCAGCCGTGTTTCGGTCACAAATATACATATAAAATTTGCAGTGGATTCTGTGAAGTCTATATGTGAAAAGCACTACATGAAATGCAAGGATTATTATTATTATCTTATCTGTGCCCCTTTTAAAGTTCTCAATTGATACTGTCTGTACACCGGCTTCTGAGACGATAAGGAACTGCTTCTTTGTCTCACTTCTGGCCAGTCCATCTGCAATTTTAAGACATCTTGGTGAAAGGCAAAAAGCACTGGAAGTAATCAAGTTTAGATAAATGACAAAATACTACCACATTGATCTGACAATTAATCTGACCCCCTATATTGGATTGCTTATGCAGATACATTCATTCATTTATTCATTCATTATCTTTCATATGCCTCCTGTGTAATATGAATGCAAGGAGTTTTAAGTCCTGGACCCTGAAAAACAGATATGTTTAGTTTTAACCTTATTATTAAACAACAGGCTATGGAACATGGCAAACATCGGTTGGAAGAATATGACCAAATGTTTTGTTTTGGTGTTAGACAAACGGGAGTATTGGAATAATCCTTTCAATATCAGTATATTTATATTGAAATAAGCATTTGGCCTTTTCCTTGCCTGCCATAGAGTTCCAGATATAAATTGCAGCAACAAATCAGAGTGGTTCAGAACTATATTGTTCTGAATATAGAACAATATTAAAGTTCTGGACTGAATGGCGTTCAGTGAAAGAATATCAGATTCTTATAGCTGCAATACTCTGAATAAATCTGCAGCATCAACGCTGGCATCTGATTTGCCATAGATGTGAAAACAGAACCCACTTTTATGAACTCTGTTTCTCTTATCATTCACTATGATCAAAAGAATGCTGCATATGGTTGAGTGACCTACAGTTATTTTGACCTGACCAGGAGATTGCAATACTTTTGTATTGGAGTACTGTAGCACATCTTGATTGACAGCGAGGGGTGGAATGTGGAAAGCATTTGCAGCGTTGTGTCTGATCATGGAGAGTTGTTGACAGCTACCTCTTCAGTTCACTTCCTTTACAGACTGACAGGATTAATGCTGTAAATCTAAAATATGGCAAGACAAATCTTATCCTCTGGAAAAAGAAACTTTCACTCTTAATTGTTATACAGTAATGCACAAGTGAAAGTTGGGTTAGATACGTGCTTCTGGACAGCACGCTCTCGTGTTGCAAACAGGGGGCAAAAAAAAATCTTGAAACCAATGAAAGAATTTAGCATGAAAACCAATTTTAAATGATCATTCTACATCATTCTAACTTCACAAACGACATAGTTACTGGATGATCCATTCAGGGGTGGACGATTTTCATTATTTGTTGATTTTCATACAAAGCCCACTCCGTCTTGCTGGGAACTGCACAATTTTAAATCTGAATGTGTTGAATGGCTGCTAGGTCTGATCAGACTGATTGCAATGCGATGTGAAGCTTTTGGGTCAGCATCATTATGCCCAGTTTAGATCATGGTGATATGACTGCGTACGTAGGCTTTCTGGTTTAATTTCCAACATTTACATTGTTCCTATGTATCTCCAGCCATTGAAACATGGAATCGAGTGAGCTAGAAAAGCCAGGAGGAGATGATTCACCAGTGAACGATTGACATACATGTGACAGTGCTCATATTATTGGAAACAAAAAAAACGATGTTGTGCGGACTTTTTTTCAACTAGCTGTTTTGATAAAAATGAAAATGATTTCCATCTGTAGCTGCACATTTCCTTCCACACAGGACAGGAAGTGGAGAGATGACAGGAAATGTATTCACAGATCGGGGGATTATGATGTTACTTGTAGGAATATTGGGGATGAGCCCTTTTATTTACCTGAACAGTCTTTTGTAGCAGTCATACAAAGTGGTTGCAGATGAAGTTCAACCAAAACAAAGTAGCTTTGGCAAATTATCTCAGTTAGGATTTCACATAAATGTCCACCCAAATTATAAAAAACATACAGTTAAAGGCAAAAGGCACGAAAGGATGGATCAATTCTGAAATTAAATTGGGATTTAGCGATGAACATTTATCCCTGAATTATCATCATTAGCTTCTTCCTGTACTGCTCAAGACAGAAATGATTTCAATTAGACAGTTCCTCAAGACTCCCTGCTCATTGCTGTTCAGAGCTGCATCATTGTGCGTAGTCAATATCCACTTTGGATTGCCATAATACAAAATACAGTACAAAATTACATCTGTATACTGCATTGCCTTTCATGTCGGAAGGATGTCTCAAGATGCTGATCTTCTGTGCGGGGATGGGGTGGGAGAGGGTGCAAGAGAATGGGGTAGTGGAGGGGTTGGGGTTGCAGAGGAAAGAGATTATTCTCTCACTTATGGTCTCATCATAGTGCAAAGCCACAGGCTGAGGCTGGATCACTCCAACCTGGGGTCTGTCCTCTCACATGTTGCAGAATCGTGGCAAGGCTTTCAATCTTCTTCCAAATCAAGTCCGCAGCAGCATCAAGAGTTGCTGGCCCCCAAGACAGACCTTCCAGGTTGAAAGGCTGTTTCAACTGTGCCTGCTCAGGTGCTAGCATCATCAAAAAGCATAGAATCCCAGCGAGCAGGATGCATATGCTTCTTGTCCCGATTGTCAAATCATCTCCCAGACAGACCTAATAACTAATACTCTGTCAGTTTAGTGTTCAATTTGAAAAGCAAAGTTAGAGTTGCTTGCAAAATCAGAAATTTTGGATTATGCATTAACATTGGAAAACACTGACTTAGTTGTTTGCACCTCAGTAAAAATCCCTAAATACTTCTCTGATATCTGGCAAACATCAGGGCTAATTCTATGAGACGACTGTCTCTATTACAGTCTCTTCTGGCTGGAGCTTGTTGTTATGTAATGTAAATACAAAAGGAAGTTTTATGACGGTGGCAAATCTAAAACCTAGTCTACACAGGAGACTTTGTCCTGGTAAAAATTCAGGGTAATGTTAGAGATAAACAGCATAATGTAGGCTGACACTTCAGTGCAGCGCTCAGGAAATGGTGCACTGCTGGAGGTGCCATCCTTCAGATGAGATATTAAATTAAGATCCTGTGTGTCTGCTCTTGTGGTTTGAGGGAAAAGTTGAATGAGATGATCTCAACTTGTGCAATAAAAGGAGTATTAAAGGGCCTCAAAGTTCTGAGCTAAGAAGGAGGAAAAATGAACAGAGTTCCTTCCCAATTGAGTTGCTCAGCAAGAAAGTGGATGCTGGGTGAGGGCAAGTTTAGCCTTGACAGTGATATCCTCTATGTTCAAATAGCCTGTCACTAATCAGATTCACATGTGAAAAAATAATTATCCGTGTGCAAGACAATTGCTTGAGGAACCTGAAGGAAGGGAAGAAAGTAAAATGGAAAACACAGAAGAAGAGGAGATAGAGTTCTCTGCAGGGAGAGTGAAAGAGAGCTGCAAAAACAGAAAGGAAAAAAAACAGGGAGAGAAAAGATAAAGAGAGCAAGTAGATGATGGGAATTGTCTACGTTTCTAAACACAATTCTGTTGTTTAAAGAAGATATTAAAAATAGTAAACATAATATCTACAGAAAAGTAACAAAAAAGCCAAGCAAGTAATGCACAGGTGCAAAAGTATTTTCAAATCCAGTCAGGGTGAAACCACCTTGGGTGAGTTGCCTTACTCCACACACCTAATAATAATCCCTCCAAAGAACCCACAATAATAAAATTGGTCATTTCAATCCACAACTGTTTGTGTGACACTGCTGTGCGCAATTGGTTGCCGCATTTCGCCCACAAATATACAGTCAGTTCACTTTACAGAATATTCTGTGAAGCATTTTGAGACATCTTGAAGACATGAAAAGCACTAAATAAAAATTCAAGGAGTATTATTATTATTATTATAAACGATTAAGGAGAATATATATATTATATTGCACACTAGTAATGTTCTGTACTAATATCCATATAAACCACGAGCATACTGTACCTCAAAATGTCATTACAAAACGTTTGAAAATGTAAGCTGGTAGTGTCATTAAAAATTGCCCTAAAGTCCATGCTCATTGTTTAGTTCTACAAATGGAGTGTTGGTCTGTTCTGTAATTAACATTAATATACCATTCCAGAATTCTCGTCAAATAAATTCCTGTTCCTGTAGGATTGCACTGCATTATAGATTCATGTTGTGATGGTATTATATGCCTTGAGGTTTATTTTCCCCAGTTGTAAAAAGATGTGTATCAGATGGAGTCTCTGGTCTCAAAGTGCCACTGGCTAAGTTTGTTTTTTCTTGAGTCACTTGAACTGGGTGCCCCAAAGGGCAGTAATCCAACACTGCCCTCAATGGCCCTGCAGGCTGTGTGTCACGAGGCCAGTTTTCTGGCATACGCTTCTCCACACTCACACATGTTTGCCAAACCAACACTTAACCTTTTGGACCATAATTTGTTAGCAGAACCCTTAGCAGAGCTGATGGAGTCAGCATGTGATAGATGAGTGCAAGTGAGGCTTTCAACAGTGCTTGTCTCACCAACAAATAATTATCATTATCACGTTGCAAGGAATACAAACTGAAAACAGCACTGTGTGTTGGAAAGATTAATGCCCTGTAATAAAGAGGATAGATGTACAGTGTGAGGTAGACATTAAGTATCACCTGCATTCTTGTTATTCATGCTTTCTTGATGCTATTTCTGAAATCAAATTATTTGCTTCAAGTTGGTTTTTTGTGAGCATAGACAAGTGTAGCCTCCACAACCTCTTTTGAAAAACAGAATTATGTTTCCTTACGTGGCTTGATTCAGACAGAAATAAAACGGCAGATTCTGTAATAGGGCTTTTGGAAAACTTAAGAAAACATAGAATATAATTCCAATAGAAAAACATCATGTCTGATCATAATTGCACACTGAGTAAATTCATAGAATCATAGAATTTTACAGCCCAAAAGGAGGCCATTCGGCCCATTGTGTCTTTGCCGGCTGTTTGAAAATTGATTTTATGCTAAACCTAAAAACATTAAAATTGCTACGCTAAAGCAGTCAAGAACTCACAAATGTTTACTTTTTAGCACAGCTTGATGTATAGTATTTCAAAAATGGCTCGGTTTCAAAACATGTAATTCAATCAAAAGGCCTTTTCATTTTAAACCAAATGTTGCTTCAAGTGAGTTTTCTTGATCTTAAGCAATCCTAGCAATGTATTAGGAGGCATTCACTGAGGCTGGAGGACAAGATGAATTGTTAGAAAAGCATTGAACAATGTTTCAGCGCCTTGCGATTCAGCGCCTTGGGACGTCCTCCGACGTGAAAGGCGTTCGATAATGTAATTTTGATGTTTTTTGTTGTGATGTCCTTCAGATGTGAAAGGCGCTCTAAAAATGTAATTTTGTTGTTGTTGTTCAACATTTGCTTTTCACTATATCCCTCTGCTAATGCAACCCACCATCTTATTTGTCTTTTTTACTGCTTCAAAGAACTGGGCTGACTGTTGCAGTCGTTTACCTTTACAAACACTCTTTCCTGATCAGCATACTGTACAACTGTCCCCCCTTTTGTTCCTTCATTCTATTCTAATTATTAAAAGCTTATTCACATTGAACTGCATCCGCTATTTTTCAGCATAGCCAACAAAAAGAGAGAGTAAATACAAGATACCTTTGCAACTTCAACAGTTTCAGCATCTCCTTTCCCATAATCTGTAAGTAAAATAAATTATTTTGCCATTCAATATGGTGCCTTATCAAACTGCCGAAACATCTTAAAGTGTTCGATGGAAATGTACTGTAAAGTACTATGTATGTATAAACGAACTAGTTGCTAACCAAGAAAGAGAAATGGGGAAGAAAATGTCATACTTGCAACTTAGAAAGAGTTAACTGGAATAATAAGCATTTTTCCTGATGTTACTGGAGCTTTTCCATGTGTCAGACTCAGAGGTATGCGTTTTTTCAGGATCAATTTGCACACATATGCCAGTCAGACAATCCTGTTTTGTGAGCTAATGACATTTCCTAGTGGAACTGCCTGTATTGATTGGCATTCTCCCTGTGTTCTGAAAATGTTCCACGTCTAATCTCTGGTTTTGAATTTCACATTTCTGTGCTTTTAAAATGCTTTACAGATTATTTTTGAAATATGTAAACAAATAAAAAAAGGTTAATACAGTAAATTGAAATTGTGGCTTTTGTAATAATGTGGAAATAATCTTTGTTTTATATCTCAGATCTCTGCTGAACTGCCAAATGGAATTCTTTATGCTGTGTTTCAATCAGTATCACCTTGAACTGAATGTACATGGATAACTTGTGAGCCAATTGAATTTGGAACATTGATTCATTTTGTTACTATTTCTCTGGTGACCTACTCTAGAGACACAGGTAAATGCCAGTCTTGCCAGCTTTGGGTTTTCAATCTGTTTCAACTAAATGTACATCTAACGTAGCACACCACCGTCACAATGGGCAGAATGGCCTTATTTTGTGCTGAATTTTCTGTGCTTTTATGTTTCTACATCTACCTGTTATTGATAACAGTCATGGTGAAATTGACAGCACTTTTCCGGCATCTCAGCAGGAGGGATGCATGTTGTAATAAGTGACCCATGAGGAGTTAAAATGGGAGGGGAAAAAGAATATTGTTCCCCCATGTTATAATTCGGAAGTTTCCCTCTCTGACTGAACTAACTCATCTCATGACCTCCGATGTATCATCAAATGTAATAGGCCAGTTGTTGTATTTGACCTTGAATACGACCCTAGATTGTCATACTCTGTATTACTTGGTTTTGTCTGTTAAATGGATGTCTCGCATCTGCTACTTTAAAGCATGGTCAGGTAAGCATTAAATATGATTGATCATTTGAAAAAGAGATAAACATTTCGCTGTTGTAAGTCAATGTGTTCCTAATTTTGACGTTGTCAAGGAATCAACTTTTAATTTCAAAGCCAATTTGCCAGCAAACCTGTTCATATTTAGTGAGACATGCTGTTTTAACTGGAATGCAAGAATCTCCTTTATGAAATAAAAAGCACAGTGGAAACATCACCTGCATCAAACAATGTAATTAATATATATGACCTTAAGTAAGCATTGTGTAATGGATATTGTGCATTACCTTAACAAGGTTTTAGGGTTGGCAGATTTCACCAAGTCCAAAACCATAAAATGGACAGGGCAATGAAATCATGACTTGAGTTTGTTTCCTTTTCTGCATCTGAGATTCATTGAAAACAATAATATGTAATGTTTGCGCAACAACAATAACACAACTTGGATTTATACAACGCCCTCCACACCAGACGGCATCTCAGAGTACTTCACAATAATGGATCCCAGGGCCGAGCCAGTGGGAGGGGGAAAAAGGTGACTAAAAGCGCGGTTGAAAAGAAAGATCTTGAGGCATGACCTGAAAATAGGAAAAGAGGGGGGCAAGGCAAAGGAAGTGAGGAAGGTTCTAGAGACTTGGGGCGTAGTGGCTGAAGGCATGGCCTCCGACGGTAGAACAGAGGATTCAGGGAACAAGGAGGAGGTCAGACCTGGTAGAACGAAGGCAACGGGTGCTGTTGTGAGGAGAGAGGAGGTCACCGAGGTAGGCGGGTGCAGAGGAGTGGAGGGATTTGAAAACAAGAGTGAAGCTCTTGAAATCAATCCGCTCCAAGACAGGGAACCAGTGAAGTCTGGCAAGGACTGGAGTAATTGGAGAGCGAAGTTTGGTTCACAAGAGTCACAGAAGTAAATCGAGAAAAACAGTAACTTATTACTTTAAAAACAAAGTAGTTTCAGTAGCCAGTTTACATGTGAAACATTCCTGAAATAGATTATTAAAACAATCAAAATGAAATTTTAGATGGGGCGTAAACTGATCTTCCCCTCTGTCGATGTAATTGTTTAATACTGTACATACAAATATACCAAAGGGAGTGTATATAGATGCATTGTTTGCTTACAATGTTCAATTTTATTGGCAGGTTGTATCATAACTGGATGGAACATAACTTTATTTTATGCAAGTAGACATTTTGCAATTTGATCACTTGAATTATGATTTATTCGTATAATACAGTATGCAATCATTCCTGACATATGGGCCAATTATATTACTTTAGGCAAGCATGAGCTGTGAGTGTTTTAGTCACTGGTACTTTGCTCAAGTGTTGATTCCTTCCTCCTGGTTGATCTGTGAATGCTGCCAGGTTATGTAACAATGGGGACATCACATCTGATTGTATGTGATTCCCTACTTGTACTGTACTGGACCCTGGTATTGTACATTAACGGTCATGAAGCAGCGGATGATTTACTGGAACACTCACTAGTAGAATTTTCCAGGTCTCAGCACAAATAGGATACAACAACAATAAATTTATAAAGCGCCTCTCACACTGAGAGGACCTCCCAAGGCCCTGAACAGTCAATTAGCTTACTATCTTTTATATTCAAACATGTTGTCACTTTCCCCTTTTTGTTATGGAATTGTTTAGATTTGGTAACAGGCAGAAATCAAATATATATTGTATAACCCTGGATATGTTCACTATTTTAATGATGATGAAGTTAATTTAGCTGCTAACTTACTTTATGTTGCTATTTCATTTCTATCTCATTCCGAGGGCTTTCTAGGTGGCCCCATATATAACCAGATGAACCATTGTAATAAAACACAAACATAATAAAATGAAAACATACATACTGCTTTCCTTTGGGAGGGGAATAAGGCCCAGATGTGGCCTTAACACCTCCTTTGAATACACAGGAAGTTTCCCCATGGAAATGGTACATGCAGTTTCTGAACACAAATTATTCTTCAATTTAGCAGCAATATCGAAAATTTCTCGACTAACCTAGAAACCTTTCTACATGACACTCCAGGTTTAGGATGTTATAAGTATTAGTTTGATCACAAATAGATTAATATGATTAAATTACAAAACAGTATCAAAAAGGGACATCTGAAGTAATTTATCAATGTGCAATGAAAGCTGTAGCAATATGGAAATCTGTTATGAATCCTGAGATTAGTACCCACTTCTAGTACCCACTGTTATTTTGCTCCCATGTAATACAATACTTGTCAGGTATAATGGACTGGGATTGAACTGATTCCAAGATGACATGTCAAGTAGAGAACAGAACTGAATCTATGGTGAGTTAAATCTATTGTGGACATGGGGGTCCAACACTAATTCTGCAGTAATTCAAGCTATAATTGATCAACCTGCCTGACTGGTGAATGGTACTTGAGGCAGTAGAGGTGCCATTTGGAGGAGCCTATATTTTTCTATTCAGTGTCTGACATCCTGGCAAGGTACCATCCACTGGACAAACAGGAAGGAATAAGAAGCATATCAGTACCTCATATTAGAATCCTGCTTGGTTATGTAGTACTTCTCACCAATAGTTACTGCATACCTTAAAGAGTTGACAACTGACTTTGATCCCCTCAAATTAGATTATACTTGAACTCAGTTTTCCAAAGTTCAAAGTTACCATCCACTCCCTCATTTATTTAACCTTTTATGCTCAATCTCATGACCTTGCACTTTTATAATCACAAAATTGCTTCTATTTAGCTCTAAACATCTTCAAAGCTAACGGCCAAGAATCTTAGCATTGTAGGCCAGAGGGTGTTCGTTTAACTTATTTGAAAGTCACTGAAACGATTAAATATAATGACCCGTTATGATCAAATCCAGAGCGACAGAAACCTGACATGTATTCCATGGGTCACACAGCAAAATCGGTTAAGTGGAACACAACGCAAAGCAGCAACAAGAAAAGTAAATGGTTAAAATAAAATGTTGTGCAATGGTAACAATTTTCAGATGCCCCTTGAATAAATACAACAGCTAAATTTCACTTACTAAAAACAAATAACATTTGGGATTTGGATGAGAGAATGTCCACCCTCGTGACAAATGGTGTCGGTTGTCAAGTAATGATATGAAATTCACTCAGGAGTTCAGTTCTAGCTATTTGTCTTCTACTTTTTCTGAACGTTAAGTTACGATTTCACGTATTTTCCCCCCAAAGAAGTCACACCTGCAAGTTGTCGGCAGCCAGATTAATGGGTTTTGAATGTGTTTTTCCTGAACACGGTTGCAAGTAAGATGGAGCGAGGTTCATTGCTGGGTGTTGGAGGGCAGGCTGTATTTCACAATGTGAAGGAACATCTTCCTTCACAGATGTTACTTTCATTATTTCCATGTGATAACGAATACGGATACCAGATACCCAACAAGCCATAAACCTTGAACAAATGGGTGCATATTTGCGGTTGCAGGCAGCAAATGGGGACCGGGAGGTGTTGGTGGGGGGTGGTGGGGTGGTGGGGGGTGAAACAAACTTTTTTTCAATGTGATTTGGGTGACAGATAAATCTAATTTCTTCTAATTAGATTCCCCCTTGAATATATTACTCAGTGTGTTCATTCACGTTGAACATGCAGATGAATACAGTTTGTGTTTGTGTAATACAGTTGTAGTAAGTTGGGAGAAACTGAAAAGCTGCAGCCCACCCACCATGTTAAGTTTTTGTTAATACTTTACAGAAACTAAATGCAGACATAGACCTTTTGTGTCAACAAACATGCTATCCTACTATGGCAGTCAGAAGACACGATGCAGTCTAATGAAACACCTTACCCAGCCATTCATGTAAAATGTGAACAGAGCAGAAAGTCCATCATACACCTATCCCCCCACCACACTCTGCCCGTTCAGCTCAGTCAATGGGTAAAGCTGCCAATGGTAATAGGATTTAGTTGTTTGACAAAGTGTGTGTGTTGGGGGGAGGGTGGGTGGGGGACGGACCATCAGATGTCTCATCAGCTCAGTTGACATCATTGCTCGAAAATTTCTGAATTAATTTGACCCCTGCAGTGCACATAGATCCAATATTATCCACTTGATCTAACAAAAATCAACAGGCTTCAAGGTCATCTTTGCTTCTTGCCTCCTGTGAAAAATATCGAAATGCAATCCAATCTTAATAAATACAGAAGTTGTTCATCAGAGTCTGAGTCGGAATTTCTGAAAGGTATGGTACAGATTACCCGCACAATAGATAGTCTGCCTCAAATAATGGGCAACTTCATGGGTTTGAGACTCCTGAGCATTTAATAACTGTTCTTTGCGAATTATTCCCGCATTAGCGAAAGGTAGAATTAAATGTAGGTACAGGATCAAGTTTCATTTGCAAACGTAGGTCGGTGATTTCTCCACAAGAACAGTCTGTACAGATTCAATTCTCCAAATTAATTGAATTCTCCCAATTAAATCTGGTCAGAGTTGCTGCTAATGTTTAAAAGCATAACTGATTCCAGAATACACATTGAACATTGTATCCCACTACTGAATGCACACTTTGTAGGATTGAACACTCGGCACTTCCTACAATTTAATTTTAAAAATATTTCAATTGGAATCTATTAAAGTTAATATTGTTTTTATGGGATTATTGACAGGTTAGTCACTGAGCTAAACCAGCTAATCCCACTCTTCAAATCCAGCAAATCTCGTCAAACTAAATCGCTGAGCAAATTGAACAGGTGTATTGTGTAGCTATAAGTGTATCCATCTTCAGGATATGTTAAATTACAGAATGAAAATGCTTAAAAGTAAAAATATTAAGTCAGGTTTAACTCCGTGAAAATATTCTGTACAAATGATACAAAAGACAGTATTTATCTTATTATCTTTCCCCACCAAAGGACGTAGTGTTCTACATATTTAAATGAAAATACAGTCGTAGTCTTCGTTTTATCAGTGAAGATTGTCATGGCAGTATTAAAAATATAGTCAATGTGTAGACTTGTAATTACCGGTAGATCTAAATTATAACATGATTAAGGAGTCACCATTTCTGTTTATTTGCCGACTTTCATGGATTTAGGTCAAAGCCCCATCTTATGAATTCACTGGGAATCATAAATAGCAAAAAACGTTTGGGATCCATTCCTTGTATTTTTTTCATTTAAAATATGCAATTTTCGTCATTTTTAACTCTCCCTCCCCTTCCCCAATTAAATCAATTTCATCATCCAGGTGTAACATTTCACATTCAGCGTGCGTGTAATATTGTGCGCATACATATATTATTGCCAACTGAGTTTAGAGCTAGTGGGTTATCAAGACAGTTCCTGTCTGTTTGTGTAGTGACAGTATTAATTGGGTACTGTAAGTTAATACAGATAAGTGAGGCGCTGATGTTGGGATTCCTATACTGGTTGGCAAATACTGCTGTTTGCAGCAACCTTCAATTACTGGCAGAAATCTACAATGTTTTTCAACTAAAATTTTGCTCAATGTATTAACAACAGAAAAGCCTATCGTACCTTTTAAAGCTGCAGAACCACGAACGGCAGGATGCTGGTAAATGTGCACAGCTCTCAGATTTATTTTTGGTGAGGGTGGGAGAGGTGGGGGTGGGGGATGAATTTTCAAATAAGTCTCAATTCAATCCCTGTGTTTAACAATAAAATGAACATTATATTGTGACAGGAGTTGTCAGAGCGTGTGCTGTTCCTTCGATGTGACAGAGTCAACCTGCAGACCTGTGGACAGTTAGTTGCCTGAATGAGGTAACCGAGGTACAGGGTTCTATGTACAAGCACAATTACTGAAACTCAAGACACAATGTGTTTTATTTACGGCACAGGTTAACAAAAAAGTGGATTAGGAAAAGGACTATTCAACCCTGAGTATTTTTGTTAGATTCAAACACCGCACTCACTGACCTGTGCTTCCTTTAGAAACGATTAACTCCCACCCCAGTGTGACTTTGTGATTGCATCTCACTCGCTTGTTGAGTCAGAATCCACAGCGAAACTGGGACAACCTTAGTGTTCAACTTTTATGGATTTACGTGGCTTTTTTGCCCTCCCCTTCCCCCTCCCCACAGACAAAAAAAAAACGAATTATTGCAGGAATAGAGCATTCAATCGAAGTGTTTAGACCAGTTCTTTACAGACCTTGGCATTGTTTGAGAATCTGATGACACTTCGATTAGTTGTATTTTGTGTAAACTGATATTGCAAACTCGGGAGTGGGGCCGCATTAGTGGGTTTTTAACGTGTGTGATTATTGCTCGTTCTCTTCTGCACAAAGTGTTTTTTTTAAAAAAAGTAAAATGACACACAACACTCTGCTATTTACACTGATATTGGTTGCCTAACGAAGTTCAGATGCGGGGCACGCCACCAAGAGCTCGCTGTACTTTATAACACCTTCGCTTTGTCTCAAATCAGTTCTACATCCAATGCTCACAGACACTCAATGAGCATTTCCTGCGGCAGGTTTGACGCCTCCACCAATGTGCCGTCCACCGCCTTCAATGTTCTCTGTTTCCAAACGGATCGTTGGCTCCCAATCTCAACAAGTTTCGAAAGTCCTTTCAATGAAACGCGACGGTAAGTTAGAGGCTGGGGTTGGCTGCCGGCTGCCATTGAACCTTTCCAACTCCCAAAGTCCTCTCGGTCACTGGCGAGCTGGCGTTTGGCGCTAGACCGTTTTGGGCGATCAACTTGAACGGATTCGTCGCCAGTCTGGAAGACGCGGCCAAGTTGTAGCCGTACAACCCGTGAGGGCGACGCACGGAAAAATTGTACAGGTCTTGGGGCATCGGATTCTCTTGAGAAATGGTGCATCGAGGCGGCACGATTTGGAGCTGGGAGAAGTTAGCGTGAGGCGCCTGTAGCCCGTGTCCGTTGCCGTCTCCGGCTTTCGTAGTCAGTGCGTTCAGCGAAGACAAATAGGGTAAGCGGAACATGAGAGACGCCGGGGACCCCTGGGTGCCGAAGATGTCCGACGGTGAAGCGTTGACTCTCACCCGGTCATAGGGCGGGCAGGCAAACCGCGGGGGGACCAGGTTCCTGCCGGAGGTGTAACACACGGGGAAGTCCACGTTGTACAGGTGGGCGTCTCGACAGCTCATCCCCAGAGCGTTCGCGGTCACATGAAACAAGGGCGGGGAGCAGGAGGGAGAGATCACCGAGGACAGGGAGCACGGCGTCTCCGCGTAGGCGACTCGCGAGGAGTCCGAACACCTGCCTGGAAGTGAAAATCCTACATGAAGTTAGGTTTGAGTGCGGCGGGGGTTACTCTACAACCCGGAGATTGTAAGCCCGTGGAGATATCGAGGGCTGAAACAAGAACAGGGGTTCGCTGGGGAAACTCGGCGGGTCAGGCAGCATCCATGGAGAAAAGGAAAATGAGTCAACTTGACTCATTTTCCTTTTCTCCATGGATGCTGCCTGACCCGCCGAGTTTCCCCAGCGAACCCCTGTTCTTGTTTCAGCCCTTGTGTTTTCAGACTTGTGTTTTTTTTTCAGACGCCCGGCTCCTGTAGTGTTTTATTTTAGATACCAAGGGCTGTCTGTGCCCACGAAGCCTGTGCGTCGGGGGGTGTTGGTGCATTGTTAACCGAGGACTTGCTTTCAGATTGGACATAACAACAACAACAACGAAATTACACTTGTATTAGCGCCATCACGTCAGGAGGGCGTCCCAAGGCGCTGGACGGTCACTGCCTCAGACCTCAGCTGAGGGTGGGTGGGGGGGGGGGGGGGATTAGGAGTTGCCGATGGGTCCATCGAAGAGGAGAGTTTTGAGGGGACACTTGAAGGAGGCCAGACATAAGCGTTTAGTTTGCTAATAATGGCTGTTTGGTGTAGGTGTGATTGTTATACTGTATTCAGTTGTGGTGAGAGTCTCACGTACCTCTAGTGTGTATATTAAAAGCCTGGAAATCCAGTGTTGGTATCGCAGCTCTCCAAGGATAGCCGTCCAGGACTCCTTCCAAACTCACCCTGTGTGCAATACAATCTTATTTTAGTGATGGCTTTAACAATCGCTTGTTTTTTTCGGAAGAAAAATCAAACCGAATTAAGATGGTACATTTGACAAGCTTTCGTTCTATCGGGGTTTCTAACAGTGACTTTTAAAAAAAAAATTACTGACTGCATTTAACGAAATGAAAACCATCCCAAGACAGTTGTGATTTGCACAGGCAATAGTTAAAGAAGGGTTGTTTGTAGATGTGCCTTGACGCTGGTGTGAAAACTTTGTGAACCCAAATATTTGCAACAACCTGATGAATGATTGCTATCGGCCTGGTGTGGGTATGGAACAGTTGTAAAGAAAGTACCTGTTTCTGCCGGGGTCCCTGAATCCTTTCGCAAAGGGATTTCTGTCGATTTTCAACCTCGTAATCTACGAACGAGAGGAAATCCGAAGCTCCAAATAAAACCGAGAAGGCTCACGTTATACGAAACACTAATGATTTATGAGGGTTAGTCAGTCCCGCGGAAGAACTTCTGAATGTAGTGGCGAGAGCTAAAGCTACCGGAGGCGAGGTGTGACTGTGGAGGGGTTACTTTGAGAATCCAAGTGATTTAACAGCAGAATAAATACTTAGTGACAATGATAATCAATCCGTTACTTCACAAAACGACGACTACCTTTGAAAGAGAGACGAATATTTAACATCAAGGGTGATAAACTGGAGGGGAGGGGGTGAGGGAGACTGTTCTGTGACAAACTTTAATATCAATTGGGAGAGAGTCAACTTGTGTTTTAATATTAAGGGGGGGGGGGGGGTTGGACCTCGGTTGTGGGTGGGGGGGGTGAGTGTGACTCTTGGAATCTGTGATTTGTTGCTGGTGTTGTTACTACGGTACCTGTTGGTTCTGGTAAGCTGTCACCGTCGTGAATTCGGTCTCCGGAAAAGCGAACGTTTGTACTCCATCTGCCGGGAGAGGCTGATTTACCGACACGTTAACACCCGCCTGCTTCAGGATCACATGAAGCCGCGGTTTATACTTGTGCATGGATTGCAGAATAATCTGGAGGGGAAAGGAAACAGGGACTTCACCTAATCTCCCGTGTTTATCAAAGTTATGTGTGTATGTATATATATATATATATACACACACACACACACGTTTGAAATGAATTAACATAATAATAAATAGATCAATTCGTAATGAAGTGAGTGTTATCTGAGAAAATGGGACAACTAATTGACACCAATAACATCCCATCAATAATCGGACGCTTAACCAATGAGTCTGTGGTTTAATCTGTTCAGTTTATATTTGATTACGGTATACACCTGGAAGGCCGAGATATGTGTTTCAAATAAGCCAGTGACTGGTGGAAAGAGATCTGTTCCGCTATGAGATTGATGTGGTGCCCAGATCAAACAAATCCTGATGTCGCCGTCTGAACACATACAACGATTAATTGGAATTTTAACCGACGGGAGGATTCACATTAACACATCAGTCTGCCCAGACACACATCATTTCAAGTGTCGCTCGTGGTTTCAGATTCAAACCAAGCGGCCACATTTAGTGGGTCGTTTTACTGAAGAATGTTCTTCAAAGCAAAGCATCGGCAGCAATTAAGTTACACACGCTGGTGTCAAAGGGTTAATTGTGGCAAATAGACAAATCAATCAATCAATCAATGAATCAATGAATCAATCCTATTGTTTTCTTTCGGTGAGTTCGACTTGTATTGTTGCTAAGATCACGTTTTTGTTAATAAAAAAAACAGAACGAATGCCTACATGTCCCTTATCATCCATGTCGTTGTTGGTGAGTTTCACTCGGTCGAAACTGACGACCTGTTTCATCCAGGTTTCCCCTGAAGCAGGAGAGTCCGGGTGTACATAGAGCCGAGGGCTGAGAGACGCTTGTTCAGTGTTACCAGCCACCATCCACTGAGAGCTGTGATACACGTACCTGCCAACGCCAAACAACAAGTCAGTGAGTCAACAAGCTTCTTAATTCACTGGGAATTCAAACGGTTAGGAGGGTGGAGATGAGAGAGAGAGCTATATAAAGCCCAAATCTTGAGAGGGTGTGTGTGTGTGTGAGGCTGGGATGTCACGTTTAGTTTTTTTTTCAGTCGCTCAATCTGCTTTGTTTTGCCTTGAGGTATTCGCGACGACTTTATTTACATTGTTTGCAGCATTTCCGAGCTCTGTCACCTCGGCGGCAATTGGTTTATTTATAATAATACATTTTCTTTTTGTTTAATTAGAAAAAAACAATGAATGGCTGCAAAGGTAGCGCTTTGTAGTGTCACAGTTCAAACTGTTGAACCCCTTTTTTAAAATTAATTTCATTCCAATAACTTGAGGGAAATGTATCCCCCCCACCCCCCACACCACACACACACACACACAACTACTGAAGGATCTCATACACTTGTTCCCATACATATTGGGACATTTCTGTATCTTAGCTATCAGATGTTTTATATTAATATAACATACTGCATTACTCTGCGAGTTCGTATCTAAGAAAATAAGTCGATGGAACCCCAAACTGAGAGAGCTACCAACGGTGGGATTTGGACTAGCCTGGTTTCACTCTTTTCCAGTAGTTCCCCCACAAATACACAGTCAATTCACTTGACACAGTACATTCTCTGACGCGCTTTGAGGCGACTAGAAGGCGTGAAAAGCGCTATACCAAATGCAAGGGTGATTGTTATTAATATGATCAGCGTGGGGGTATGTACCTGTATCTCTTGGAATCCACTGGGACAATGTCCATGGCGATATAATACTGCTTCGTGAGTTCCAGACCCTTAATTTTCACACGCACTGCAGGAAACATACGCCTGGTACAGAGATGAAGCATCCAGTTAATTTGCTTCTATGTCCATCAATCGCCAGCCATACTAACACATGTGTATTGACGGCGAAATGTGTTCAGATCTCATGCATTTTTATTATAAAATGCAATTCCTAGCATCTAAACTGCTTGGCTATGGTCTAAACGGGTCGTCCGCGTAATCCATTTCTGCCTTTTCTTAAACGGAGAAACGTTTTTAATGGTATCTAACTTCAGTACTATACACTGTACGGTATTTAAATACTCGTTTGATATGGGGTAGTTAATATTCCTACGCTCACGGTATTTAAACATATAGCAAACCATAGATTAAATTGACCGACAAGACATTGATGGCAATTTATCAAATATAAACGATGAATTAAACTGGAATATTTATTATTATGATTATATTTATGTTGGGAAGGAGAGACGAGTCCCAGACAATGTAGTAGCCAGCAATGGAGGGCTGCCATGGAAATAGTTAACAAGTACAAGCTATTACATCAGTCAGGTTTGTAGAACAAGGAAACCAATCAATGTCCTTGTCTGGTGCAAACAAATTGCCCTGAATTGCTTTTATTCTTATTATTACCGTCACCACCATCATCCCAATGAGGTTTCTAAACCCGTACCGAAGTATCCAGGCGTCGGTCAATAATAAATCGAAACCCTTGTCAAAGCCATCAGTGGAAGGCACTGATTTAACGCTGATTGAATGCAGCACAAGTCTCTGCACGGGTTAACTGGAGAGTTGTTTTCAGGCGGGTTGATACATACAGGCTGACAGAATGCGTTGCTCACCTGCCAGCTTTGGTAATGATCATTTCAGTTCCAATCTCGTGGAATCGTTTCCAAAGTTCTGCTCCTTGTAGTTCCACCTGAACCGCCAGTGAAGCTGAGCCGATCCCTGGGCAGTGGGGTGGCGATGGGCAGCTCAGGGCTTTGGCTCTCTGGCCTCTCGCTTCCCCTGGATACATACAAAATGGGGAAGTATTTATTTCCACAAACAAACAAATAAAAATCCCCCCCAAAAATCCACGTATCGTCTACTTTTTTATTATTATGATTCTTATATAAATGTGCAAAAAAAAAGAATTGTGGCGTTTGTTTCTCACACACAGCCAGTTCCCTCAGCCCATCCTCTGCTGTTTATTTTGGCCACTTGTTCCTTCAATAGCAAATATTGGACAGAACGTTAAAAACTAAGGACTCAGTAAAGCACACACGTGCACTCTCCCCCTCTTTCCCTCTCTCTCTCTCACACACATCACTGGTTTCTGACAACAGCCATTCATTGTGGCACAGACTTTTTTCTCGAGGAAATGGATCAGCCAGCTTGGCTGAAAGAGCGAAGTAACTCTGTTTGGTCTTGAATATACAATAGAGCATAGACTTCCTGATGAGGCCAGGTACATTTCATTTACTCTGCTCTGCCTTTGCTATTTGCTGACTGAATTAATCACCATTTCGATGCCAAATTTAAACGGGACAAAGAGTGAATTGAATGCAGTTTTTAAAAAAAATCTTCATGTGGTTTTTCACTGAATTATATCAGTTTGATTTTAAACAGGCCAAATCTGATTGACCTCATCGCTGAAATGCACATCAAGCAAACAGCAACTCGGCTCTAACTCTCTCTCTCTCTCACTCCCGGCCAATGCTGTAAGTTACCGACATCAGGAAATATAGTAACTAACCAGATTCCTCCCCCCCTCCCGTGTCCTGGGCAGGATCAGGGGGTGTAAGGCTTCCCATCGGATGATCCCTCGAAGTTTCATCTTCGTTGTCTTCAAACTTCCTCTTGAGGGATTTCCCGACCAGAGATTCCACTGAGAAAGCGTGAGCTCGAGAACTCAAAGCCATCGTTACGTGAACATGAAACCTTGGCAAAGTGAGACCAAGTTAAAGCAAAATACAACAGGACAGCGGACCGCACGACAAGGTACCCTGTGCGGGACAGGGCTGGTGTCTGGTTCCGTGTTCTGCCGCCAGTCCCATTCCAGTCACCAGCAACACTTCTCTAGAGTTGGCTCCTGGGTCGGCGTGTCTGTAAATACAATCCAGTCAAAGCCAGGTCTCATTTTCTTAATGTTTCTTCTTCTTCTTTTTCTTCTGCTGTGTCCAAGCGTTGGGTGAGTGAGTGAGTGAGTGGAGACGCAGGGCTGTTTTTGGTAAGTTAAACCACCAGTCAGTCAGACAGTCAGTAAACCAGCGAAGGAAACTGCGAATGAAGGAGATGTGGACACCAATGGCTAGTTAGTTAGTTAGTTAGTTGTCCCGGGGACGGTTTTCTCCGCTGTGGTCAAAAGTGAAGGTACAGCTTCGCTGTGGATGTTTGCATTTGGGTTTTTGTGTGAAAACCCACGTATCCGAATGACAGAGCGAGGCAGAGACCAGATACAGATACGCCCACGTCTTGTTAACGTGACAAGGTTAGTCGCTCAAACTTTGGCAAAGAAACGATCTTAAAGGGGAAATGATCTAATCGGGGACGAAAATTGCATTAACATGGTCCGTAAAGGGTATCGACACTTTTATTTTCAACTCAATCTAAAGCATTGCAATTGACGTAAAAAAAATCCTTGAACAAGCCGCCCCCTGTAGGCAAAATTGTTGTGCAAGCAACGCATTTGACTGGCGTGTGTGTATTCTCATATCTATATACACGGCATACATCATGTACAGTATTTGTAGCTTTGAAATTTATTCCTTTTTAAAAATCAAACAAGAACTCAAGGAAGCCTAGCTCACTCTGGCGGATGATTTCCTACAATACATATACAGTATATATATATATTAGCCTCGATGGGTCTTCTGTCCTTGGTCGGGAATGTAAATAGAATATTTTACAATAGTTTTGCTGGTCTTGAAATTTATGCGTTTGTCTTGAAATTGTCACCTGTGGATCTAATCCGCTCCCAACTCCATCCACTCCCCCCCCCCCACCCACACCCCCACACCCCCACACACACACCCACACACACCCCCACACACACACCCACACACACACACCCACACACACCCCCCCACACACACACCCACACACCCCCCCCCACACACACCCCCCCACACACACACCCACACACACACCATCCCTTTGCACACAATCTACCGTTTGTTTGTGTGTGTTTTTTTGGGGGGGGTGGAGGGCAAATGGTGGTGCAGCCGACCCTGGGAGGTGGGGGTTGAAGCTGTGGCTGTAAGAGTTAGTTCAGTGCTGACAGCAGCACACGGTCAGGTCAGAGGGTTAGACCACAAGGCAGGACTCACAGCTCTCAGAGAGTAAGGTTCCACTCCACCCCGTCTCGCCGTCCAATGGAAATGTTGATGTATTGGAGGTGGTCCAAACGTTGGACTCCTTTTGAGTTAGTCCAGGAACATTTACCTGGCTTTAAACTTAGGCAGGTGTGGCTCTTGCTGTGTTTTGTCCGCCCCCCTCCCCCTCATTTGCTTAGATTGTTGTCCATTCACTGTATATCAAGGATATTTTCACAAACTTTGTCAAACAGAAAACTATCTCAGGATATGATGTGTCTCTCCATGTAACCCCGAGGGAAGCTTTAATTCTGATGTAGTTGTCAGAGGTGCTTAAACATTCCTACTTCACGCCGTCAGTTCCCCCCAGGGTCCACAAACCTAAACTACTTTACTTTTCTCGGTCCAATTTCCCCCACAAAGATTTTAGTGGGACTCGACTCTGGTAGTAATTTGTATGTGATATCAGTTGTTGGAAATAAATCTAAAACACGACCCGATCAAACTGTTAAACCCCATTTCACAGAAGCTCGGATAACTGATAGTGACACCGGGAATAAATTATTTTATTCGCCTTGTGTATTCATGAACTTGCAACTCCTGTTCGGGGTTTCGATTTCCCGTCCTCGGCCAGTGGAAAGAAAATTTCAACTCAAATTATAATCACTCTCCGTTCGCAATGGACTCGTCGCTTTGCACATAGCTCCACACCCACCTACACGTTTATACAATTAAAACGCGAATTGGAAAAGGAAGCAAGCATTCTTTGCAGAGATTGAAGAAAAACAAATGCGCGCTGCTTTGGTTTGTAAAATGATGAGCATCGAATTTAGTATGGTCCCCGTTTGCGTCGGGTAGGCGTCTTAAAGCGCTTCACAGGATTCTCTGTAAAATGTGGGAGTTGGTCAGTGAATGTGGCAGCCAGTTTCCACCCAACCAGTGAACCAACATCACAGCTCGAACAAGGCATTTCGATGTTTTGGGAGTGGGGGGGGGGGGGGGGGGGGGGGTTAGTGCGTTTAGTTACAAAAATAGTACTTTGAATAATTCGAATGACTCCCCTGTTAAATATATTCCTGGACATTTCTGTAGAAGTTATTGCCAGCCCCGTCTGCTCTTGTACGTGATTTGTTGCATGCTGAATATTTACAAAACATGGTATGGAATTTATTTGAGGACTTTTAGACCTGATATTCCTTGTTACCACTAATACTATTAAATCGAATAATAAGATGTAACGTTAGGTCGCACGGTACAGTTATATTAAATTGCCAATTACGTTTTGGAGCACAGATTTGCAGTTGAAAATATACCTGACCAGGGTTAGCAGAGGCAGTGCAAAATATACTCGTTCATTATTCAGCCGAGGAGACAACACGAACCACAATAATTGGTCCTGGGTTCGTACAATTTTCCAAACATTTAGCTTATTTGTTTTTAATGTTACATTTGAATTTCGTGTCCAGAAGGGGCAAACGGAAAGCAAAGGTAGAAATAACACAAGGTTTGGACGGAACAGAAACACCAGCTGACTGAGGCATAATTGGTTCCATATGTACAAATATTTTCTTTCATGGAAGCTGAATCCATGCGTACAAGCAGCCGCTTCTCAGAGGGTTGTATGTCTTAGAAAGAACTTTGCGATGCATTTCCTTAGCGGATTTCGATTGGGCCATTTTTAACAACTGTTTATGGTTTTTTTTTTGCTTTATTGAAATTAATCTAATATTTCCAGTAATTTAATACAGCGTTATCTGATGTCGACTATATTTCTCATAGTCTTAACTATAAACATTTTAATGGTAAATGAAACCAATAGATAACGCTTTGGTGGGAATATTTCTGAATATGTTAAGGTTATTCGGTCTCCCGACTGCAATGCAATGTATGAAAGCCCCGGGGGTAATTCTATAAATTACAATACTGATTATTATTGCCATTTGCAAATTATAATTGTACTTTATATTCATAGAACTCTTGCTTCGGTTTGGCGGTCCTGCAAAACGAAGTCAGTACAAAAATACGACATACCGTAAATAATTGAATAGTTCAATAAACCACCAAAGAAATGAAACTAAACGTTAAAAACAGATCAGGGTAAGGCAGCCGAATTTCGAAAATATTCGAACAAATCTATTTTTTTAAAAAAGTACATAGATAAAAAGCCACAGTTTAGAATAAAGTTGACAACGAAATCATTCTTTTCATCTGAAAATATATCTCAGATACAGGAGTTCCATCAATTACCCATGTCCCGGCTCTGACCAGTAAGTAGCTTTCTTGATAACTCTCTTGTAATGTGATTAATTTAAAATTACGAAGATCATATTTCAAACAGATATTCAGCAGAAAATACCGTGCCACGGATTTTGTGGAATAAGCTTTCTCTCTTTTTTTTGGCCTGACGCTTTATTTTACCTTATACAGCAACCTATTGTTCAGCGTTTCTTTTTTTTTTGGTCGATTTAAATGCTACTTTTTGGTAATCATTAAAATAAATTACCCTTAAGAGCGGTAATTACCGAAAAAAAGTCTAATAGTTTCCAAAATAATATTATAAAACCCTATTCGGCCAGTTCCGTTCATTTGACCGTGTCGCTTGATGCAGATTGAAGGATGGCGGAGGGAATCTAAAGCAAAACCTCTCAATCAAACTTTACTCTCAGCAGACAGACCCCCCCCCCCCCCCCCCCCCCTCACCCCTCCCCACACACACACACACTTTTTAATGCATTTAAATGCAATCTCCGTCAGGAATGTACGAACATACCAGCGATCTGTCCTCAATTAAGAACGAGAAGCGAAGTATATTTTAAATAACATTCCCTTTGTGTTTTGAAACCATTAATATGAGCGTGCACTCTGTCGAAGGAAAACAAGTCCTAATGGGGACAATGTCAGAGATAATTTCGGGTTGTAACATATCCTGCCTTTCACATACTGCGTCTCCCGAAGCTGGTGATTTGCGGAAAGTTCATTCATTAAAAGGCTTTCAAAAGCAAATTCTGATCCAGTATTTATGGCGTCACCTAGTCGATAGTCAAACTAGGTTATTAGCTTTCTTACTGATATTTATAGGTGGAACTTGTTTCCAATGCACGAAGACAGAGCCATCAAAGTGATAATAAAGAAGAGGGGGAAATGCATGATCCTTTAATTAGCAAAAATCTGATCTATTGACCTGAAAAATGATATATAACATGTGTAGGCTCTGCGTTTGTACAAAATAACATGGCATAACACAATTTTGTTTGTATGCTATCAAGAGATTTGGGTCCATTGAATGAGTTATATTTATATAAATATTAAAAAAATATGATATACCTGGAGGATTCCTCGCCCCCAACCCCCTAAAATTGTTGCTTTGCAATTATTGCCAGCATCTGGGGTTGATAAAGCTTCGATTGAATTGTTCGAATAACATTGTCTCTGTTTTAAATGCTAATAGTTAATTTACCCTTTTTTAAAAAAAAACGTTTTTTTTTAAAAAAGGAGTATTTACATTTTATTGCTGTACATTTAATGATCACCTTGTTCAGAATTTATCTGTACAGGCAGAGGTCACTGTTTGGTTAATGCTGAATTTATGTAACTGACCTGAAATGACAAGCAGAATAGATCATGGGAAAAGGGATATCTGTAACCAGGAAAAACACTAGGTCTTTGATTGTGGATATCGGGGCACCAACATTGCAGGAATACTTTGAGAGGATTATGCTATAATGTTACATCTTAACGGACCATTTTACCCCCTATGCTTCCTTTAAACAGTTCCACAACAGAGAAAAAAAAAGTGCTGAAAGAGAGTGTATCTTTTGGGGAATGGAAAGGGGGGGAAAAATCTCTTGTTCGGTACAATGCAAGCTTGATATGTATTTTTTTTTACAGTCGCATTATTGTAACTTTTTCGATTTTGTTGTGCTTGTGTTTCAGGCTTTTCTTTGACTGATTTCATTAGCAAATCTCACGCAAAGCAAATTAAACCCCAATGGAGCCAGAGGGAGAGAGAGAGAGAGAAAAAAGCCGTTGCGTTTTATTTTGCAGGAGGGTGAGTTTGGCAAGGAATAAAATAATACCTGCACTTCCTCACCGTCTGCTACTTTGTTTCCCCCCTTAGGCTTCAGCAGAGAAAACATTTCCTCTGTGAGCAAAGTAATTTCTGTTACTATGTTCGACCCATTTGATGTTAAGAAAGTTTCACCTGATCTTTTACAGTTATATGTTATCAGCAATTGTATTCTATTTGGTGAGCTGTAGGGTCGCCTTAACTCTCCAAAACCGCCCATTAATTTTCCGCAAATAGAAATGTACAGTAATGCGATTAAAATTGGTCATTTTTAATCCCACGACTGTTTGTGGGACACTGCGCAGTTGGCTGCCGCATTTCGCCCACAAACATGAAGTCAGTTCACGTTACAGTATACTCTGTGAAGCGCTTTGAGGCGTCCAGAAGATGTGAAAAGCGCTATATCTAGTACAAGGATTATTATTATTATTATCGCTTAACATTAAATTGTAGTGGAGTTCCAGTTACTGTAGTAAAGCCTATACAAGCCTATACAGGTAACATTATAAAACTAACGCAAGTGATAGCTGACAGCAGAGAACAATTTGTTATATTCTATGAAGGATATAGAGGAGTAAGGATGAGGTGATTAGGAGGGATGAGTAATGTATTGAATGAATAACAGCACATACTAGTTGGACCGAATGGCCTGTTTCTGTGCTACAATGTTCTCTATGTAATTCCATGAATTTATTGAACCTGAATTCGTTGACACATATGAGTGAGTGGATAATACAGGTTTAATGTTAATCTAAAATAACATATTATCCTTTTTTTTATACCTATGGGACACGAATGCAATATTTCATAACATTAGATTGTTTGGAATTGCACATTTGCAGTATTTATTGCCATGTTTATCTGTCACGTATCCAGTTAACGTAGGAATATATCGGAATTGAAGCCACAGAACAGGCGCAATTTATTTATTGCTCAGCTTTGCGAATGACCATCACTTTATTGTACACTTATTTCGCAACTCCTTGGTTTTATAGTCAAGGTAACTGGCATCCCAAGCAAATTGTTCACCTCTGACAATTTTATGGGATTTTCAGTGCATTTTCAGTGCATTTTCGTGACGCCTTATTAATTTGATTCATAATTATTTGTTTGGATCTAGTTTCTCTTCGACTGCAATGCATCTCCCCCACTCTCAGTTTCCTACAGTCCTCTGGTTCTTCGTGTCTTTGTCCCCTGCCCTTCAATGAGATTGGTATAGTGAACCACTGCGCCTATCTGAGACAACTTTCCAATGCCAGCGTCACAGGTCAGCTAATTCCGGTTGCTTTGAGGTGGAATAAGAACAGGCAATATGTGTCAGGTTTACTGTGTGGATATCAGTCCTCGTTTCATAGACCAGCGTGTTATTGCATTCGTGTGAAAGCAGCGTGCAATAATTAACGTGCGCGGATTCCTTTCCATTCACAGAACCAAATCAAACCCAATTCAGAAGCCGACATCAGCTGGGGGAGGGGGTATTTTATATTTACACAGAGATCAAGAGAAAACACCGGTAAATAGCACCAGTTGTGCTTCTGAATTATAGGTGAAATTGCAAAGTGCGAGCAAAAGTGACTCCTTGTTCAATTATCCCAAATGAACCAACACATTGAAACATGATTCCTGACATAGCTTCAATGTCCCCAACAGCGAATTCAGGAATCTTATCTCTCTTGTGGTGAATGGCTTTATTTTATGGGGAGCCCTGAATCTCATATCTACATCCACTGTAAAGTGAGTGTCAAAACCTCTCTCTAGTCTGCTCTGCGGCACCGAAGATGTAACTCTCGAGATCTGTCAACGTTAGAATATTTTTACGCTGAACTTGTTACACATACATGACAAAGTCACAGATGTGTGTGTTTGTGTGTGTGTGGGGGGGAGGGGGGGGCGGGGGAGAGATATACCAATACCTTAACTCTATAAATAACAGCGAGTTTGGGGATTAGAGGGGTTTGGGGTGATCAATACCTGGTCCAATCGTCGACTAGAGCCAGGTAACCTCTTAAAGAGACCAGTTCTTAAGTAGTAAATTGAATGAATATAAATCTTTAGTGGGAACATCAAAGCCGTCAACTGGAATATAAAACCAAGGAGTTACCAAACGAGTGCAAATAAAACAGGGCACATGATGGTGCGAGAAAGGCGAATTTAAGCAGTGAGTTCAGCAGTGAGATATAAGGGACGTGATGAATAAGATAGATATTCTTATTAATATACAGTAAGAATAATGCTCTCGGGGCACCAAAGCCGGCTGTAGACCTCTGGTTATGATAAACCACAACATAGTCTGGTATCTTTTATGTCAAAGATGTTTGAGAGGCTTTTGCTATCGTACAGATGCTTTTTTTTTTAGTTTGTCAATGGCTTTTATTTCAGTTGCTACTTCCTTTCAGAAAAAATCCACATTTTTAAATAATAGTTTGAATTAATGTTTGTGAGCAGTTCAGTTGTGTCAATGTTTCTCAACCTTTAAAACTGTTTAACTGTTCTGCACATTTTTTTTTATTACTGTAGTAGTTTTCTGTTTTTTTCCATCTGCCTTACCTTTAGTTTCTGTGTGTACATTTAGAAGCTCAGTTCAAACTGACTGAGGCACCCATATCTCGGTTAATGTCAGCTGTCAAATTAAGAAGGTACTAAACTCGCAGTTTCCCACATAACAAAGTCATCAGCTGACATCAGGCAAAATTTATGTTGGCGCAATTTTCTAGTTTGCTGACACTTGAATTAATTGTGAGCAATCCTGCCAGTTTATCACACCATCAATAGTACTTTGTTTTGCAAGTTTTTGTGCCACAATACATTTGGAGGTGACATTTTGATGTCCATTTTACTTCTTTTAAGCTAACATTTTCTTTTCCCAATTCTGGTTGTTCTTCTATCCAGAAGGTGGCACAGAATTATTTAAATGATTGAGCAATAAAGCTTAATGGGGTTTTAATGGTGCAAGTCCCCAATGAGTTCACTTGCTTCACACTTAACTACATTATATCATGCTGTCATCCATACTATTGCCCTTCGGAAAAAATGCGTTGTGAGCTCTGTTCACCGAATGGAATATGGATTTATTTTTATTTGAGATCCTCCTTACCTTCAATTTGAAAACTTCTATTTCAAAACCGATTTGACTTATGTTGCTCGGAATGGACTCCCTTTTCACAATCTCTTCCACTTGTTAGTTCGTTTACTTGCAGTTCAGAAGTAATGACTTCACTTTGGAGAAGCAAAGACTGTTCCAGTCTATCTCGTCAGTGACCGCCGGTAGTTATAATCATTCCATAATACATTAGGGAAAAATGGAATTCACTTAAGGAAAAAAAGGATGGGAGGATTCAGTGTCCTGAAACGTATCTTAATGCACCCTTATGTATAATAGACAAGTGGATCAACAAGGGAAAAGTAATACTTTTCTGCTGAAAGGTTCATCAAAGATATAGAGAATTGCATTACTAGTGACTCCACAGTGATTTTAGTTTGATAGTTAGTAACATAGAAGGTTTTGAAAACACATTCGAAAACTGATATTCCCCTGTTGAATATATAGTTTTGCTTTTCCACATTTCAACCAGTTATGGTGATGTAATAAGGTGTCTTATCAAAAATAATAACAAAATATTTCTGTTATCCAGTCAGACAAATTGCTTTCAACCCTAGATTTGGAGATATTTAATTCTCTTTTATTTGAAGTTTTTTTTAAATCAAAGCATTAGGTACAGGTACATCACCAATGTATATTAACTATTTCAGCCTGATAGCTTGCCAAGTATGCGTCAGAAATCAATAAAAATCAGGAAAGTAATTTTGAAAATTTCAGGTAATGATGTTTAAAAGCAAATCATTTTCATGTTAATTTCCTTCACAAGCTTAGTGATGCAGTTTGCTGACTTATATTATTCTGTGAGTTTAAGTCTTTCAATTTAAAACTCTTCTGTTCCTGGCCTCCATTTAGGGATGTTGAGTCATTGAGCTGTGGGCCCATATGGCAGATGCAGCATATTTTATTTGGCACTCAGCTCAGACTATTCTACATCTTCATCCAACTTCTCAAGTAGTTTCAGAGTTTCCACCTTTCTCAAAATACTTGTGACAAAATATTTCCTGTTACCACATACCTTAGAGGTTCAACATAATCTGTGTTGCAGGGATGTGTTTTCTAGACCTTTGCATTCTGTACCTGTAGTAATTGATCTTAATTATGATTAACACTACAATCTTTTTGCAAAATACAGCTAATTATCTCAATGCCAATACAACATAACAATTTTCATTGATATAGTGCCCTTCATGCGGGGTAGCAACTCAGAGCATGGGGCATGATGTTGAGTAAGAGGGAGAGAGGAGGTGACCATAAGCACAGTCAAAGAGGAAGGTCTTCAGGAGTGATCTGAATAAACTACGGTTAGCTTTGGCTAAGCAATATTTTGCTTGATGGTCATAGAATATATATGTTTCAAGAACGGGTAGAAAATTAAAAAAGGAATTCCAATATGGTGTGGTGACATTGTTTTGTGTGTGTTTGTATATATATTACACTAAAATTGTGAAACCAGGCATTTCACAGAACTCATAACATTTTCAATGATTTTGTGAAATTACCGGTTTACAATTTTACCAAAACAATCACGTTGGAATTGCCTAGGACTACATTGATTTAATTGAACAGCAATTTATCTAGTGTCAATCTCTGCAGTTCAAGGATTAGTAACCCATATATTTTACTGATTTCAATCCTTCTCGGGGCACATAAAATAAAGGTGACTTTATGAAGAATTAATACCAATATTTAGAAACTATGTTGGGAGGGATATTTTCAGATGTTTAATAGAAAGTACAACTTCCATTTAAGTGCACAAATAGATAGATATCTTGATGAAATTTATGGCCTTAAATCATGGAAATAATTCATTTGACCTACACAAATGATGCGATAAAAATTGAATAAAAGTGAATCAAAACAATGCCCAACTGAAGTTTATATATTCTGGTACCCAGAGACCACTGTTAGAAATTGCAGGTGGAAGGGTGGTTACCGGATTTATGTGAGCTGCAATCCTACCCACTGTTGTACATAGAAACATAGAAAATACATGATGCATTAGGGCCATTATGTTGTGGCAGTATTTGCTTCTCCAAGCAGCCATCCATCCTAATCCCAATTGCCTGCTCTTTCTCCATATCCTGTAGTACCTTTCCTCTACATATGCTTGTCCAATTTTTTTTTAAATGTCCCAATTCAGGTCCATTTTAACAGCCAGCCCTGGGAAATCATTCCATACCTCGCAATGCTTTGGGAGAAGTTCTTCTGAACTTTTCCTTTTCCTCCCGCCGTTGCTTATTCTCTGGACTCATAAAGAAGGGTTGTCATGGTGATCTCCCAGCGTTGTGTGGAAACATAACCCTGCATAAGTCACTGCCTTGCGGAGAGGAGGGGAGAACATATTTTTTGAAGAAACTAAAAAAAAACGGCATAATTCCATCAATACATTTATAAAATTTGGGATGTCTACTAACAGGGTTGTTAATCATAATGTGAAATGTTGGCATATACTATATATATAAAATATATATGCACATACACTACAGAGGATTGTCGTGTTCAATCTGCTACAAAATGTTTTTCAAAAAGTACTCAACAAAGAAAAGATTTGTAATGCCAGACGGCAGTGATTTTTCCCAAAGAAATAAATCTCAAAGTAGACTGAAAAAAAAGTTGGTCATAATAATCTATCTTCTATAACAGGGACCAGACACCACTTCTGGCTTCACTGATTCTGGTAAGTGTTAAATTATTCCACGACTCCATTTTCTATTACTTCACATATAATGGTCTGAGCTTTTATACTTACACTTTGAGTATGGATTGTAATAATATATATTCAAGTTCTTTGAAGCTTGTCTAAATGTTGTTCCACAATGATTTGTTTTTTCATAAGTTCAACGCAGCTCTGTTTGATGTTCAGAATACTTGCAGAGTCTTACTGTAATATCATCCTTAGTTTATGCATGCTCCCATGTGAATTTATGGCTCATTTAGACTGCTGGAGAGATTCGTCATTGCTTCCAGCAGTAGAGCAATGCGGAGTGGGAAACACGATTTATACACATATCCTGCACTAAAATCATTCCCATTGGGGATGAAGGGAGTTCTGACTCAACCTGCGCTTTGCCTCTCCCTGTAAACAGTAGATCATTTTTTTAAAAAAATACATTTTTTAAAGAGTCAGGACTGCTGGTTGTCTAATAACATTCAAATGAGCTACAGCACAAACCCAAATTGTAATGCAGGCAGACAATGGCATTTTGAGAATGACAACTGCAGATTTGGGGAGCAGGCCTCCGAATAGAATCAGTACTTTTAAACTTGATTTATATTGTAATTTTTAGAGTACACTTGGAAGTAAAACCAGCATGATATCTGTGCTGGATAAAAATATTTTTTTACATTGGTTTCCTTCATATCTATGGCCTTGGGGCAACGCTAGTAGATGCCACGGTAATCTCGGAGTTTGTGGTTTGTTCTCACTTTGCCTAATAGTTGAATAAAGTAAAGATGACCAAGTTCAGCAATTACAAAAATACCAGGAATAGAGCTCCGAATGGTGCAATTGATGTGGAGAAATTATTGCTCATGTAGAAATCACCTTCTCATGAATGTAAATCTTTAATTCTCAATAAATAAATGTGATAATCTTTATCAAATGCAAGGAATAATTTGATTGCTCTTCCCGTGGGTGTGTCTAAGAGGCTTGATTAATATTATTTATGAAGTTTATGCATAGTGCAGAAGGCAGTGCACAAAATAAAAAAATAGTGGAGAAGAATAAATCGATTAGATGGATCATTCAGCATAATGTAATATACTGTAATATGGCTTATGACCTTGAAGTCGGACAGCATAATTACTTTCATATAGTTCTCTGCTGATGGAAATTATGAGGTAACTCTACAGAGGAAAAAAACCCAAGACGTTCCTTCCCTTCACAAGTTGTTCTGTCACTAGTTTATGACATTCTCTCTGTTCTACAACACTGGATAATTCCTGCTTATTTTGTGTTGGTCCCTTAGAACAAATCTGAGTACAGTAGTGGTGTTGTAGACAGTCCGCATTGAACCACAATCCTGAGTACCGATGGTGTTCAGAAGTATTGTTTTCTCATGGTGACTGCGAATGACTGTTGGTGAAATTATTCATCTGCTATATTGGTCATGACAGCGGCTGAATACAAATGAAGTTAAAGAGAAATGGGGAGAGTATAAGAACATATTCATATCATCTCCACGAAAGGATATAGTCCCTTTTCTTGCTAATATGAAAACCGCTGCATGCTGGGTCTCCAGACCATAAGAGACATTCAGAATAGAAGTCTTAATGGGTTTATCATTGTTAGCTCGTCACAGAGGGGATATGTAATCAGCATTCTTCACCTCCTGTGCGCAGGTTGCAATGCTGAAATGTGTCTCATAACCTCAGTACGAATTATGCCTTTGCAATCTTTCTGTTAATTTCATGTTGAAAGTACTTTATTTCTCACTCGTCCACTCTTCTGTTGCTCCCATTTTGTATTTATGCCTCACTATTAATAGTGCATGATGTACATTGGCCACAATTTGCACTCAAGCAGCCACATATATGTTTACTGCAGACAGCAATAATGAAACCAGACATACATCAAGCTGTAGAGTCTCAGAGTTTGGGATGTAACTCTATTAGCTGAATCAACTAAAATGTAATTAAGTGAAAGGTAATTGACATTGATTCTATTATGCAATACTTGTTATATTGCAGAAAATAATTTAAAACAGTTAGAGATTTCACAATTGGCAAGTATAATTCTCAGAATACTTAGCCTGCTGCAAGTCTTTGTGCAAAATTAAAAATGGTTCATGAAGGTGTTATAGAAAATATTGTAAATTTGGACCAAGTATTTGTGCAAATGATAATAAATCTTGTCTAAAATGAACTGATGTAATGGGATCTATAAATTGTCTTCTAGAAATCCTACAATATCTGTAGACCACATCGCCAGAGAAAATTCAAGTCAAGACCAGGATGCTAGACTATTTTTATGAAAACGTCTGGTGCGTAACATGAAGATGGTAGTGTGGGAAGAATGAAATTAAGTGGGCTGAATATGTATCTGTGCTGTAGTCTTGTGATGGAATGTATTAATGTAGTTTTTTTGTTAATTGTCATGTATTTCATGCCATAAATAATACTGTTATTACATTAAATGTATTTCATGCATTGGGCAAATTGCATGGTATTAGTACATTTTATTAATAGCAACACAGATTTTATATATTGAGGCACATTTAGTCAGAATTGTTATTCTACTAGGAAAATGAACTGAGAACTTGTCCCTTGAGATTTTAATCTATCGTATTCCATATTTGGAAGCCATGAACTCATATTTAATATTTTTGTTCAACAGATCCTTTTTATATTTACAAATGTTGTCTGACAGTTTTTAAAAATCAATATTTAAATATAATGATATGTGACAGGCTAGTTGTGAAAACATTACTTTTCAAGACTTGGCACTAGACAAATAAATGCTGGATTAAGGAAATAGTTAAAGTTCTAAAAACAATAATTCAGTACATGTCCAACAAATCTTGAGAAGATTCATTGGAATGTTTTTTAATCTACTGTAATAATACAGCTGCTAGAAAAGCAAATGACACGTGAAATGTGCCTTGCAGAAATAATAACATTTTGATTTGTGGATATTAGAATAGACAAGTGAAAGTAAATGTTTATAATCATTCTTGAACTATTTTTCTGTTTTGTTTTCAAGATCACAAAGGAGCATTCTGATAAAGAAGACTATTCAATCCATTCAATCTTGTTCTTCCAGAACACTCTCCCTATCATCTACCGCTTTCACTGTGAATCCTTTATCTTATTGATTAGAGCACTCGCCTCGCAAGCGAGAGTACCTGGGTTTGATTCCCGGCAGGGCAAAATATTAGGCAGGTTTCCTTACTCCACACACCTCTGTTTGCCTAGCAGTAAGTAGGAACCCGCCTGTTAGTCAATTGGTGGATCGCTTTTCTGGAGGCAATAATTGCTTCATAATAAATAAAAATAATTTGGTAACTCAATCGATAACTGTTTGGGGTACAATGCTGTGCACAATTGGCTGCAGTGTTGCGTCGACAAAATATAGTAAATTCACTTTACAGTACATTCTGTATGCGCTTCGAGATGCCTCGAAAACATGCTAAGTGCTATATCAAATACAAGGATTCTTCTTCTTATCAAACTGTTTCTTAATTGCATCTAGCATCCTGACCTTAACCACCTTTCCTTCCTGCCAGGAGCGAATCGAAGGATTGAGGTGGGAGGGGGAAGGGGATAGGTTTTGGCCCACTCCCCATTCACCCCCTCCCAATATGGCTCAGATTGGCGGGCAGGGCTGTCAGTCATCAGTGGGCAGCATGTGAGAGACTAAAAATGGCAACACAATCAAAAACAGGTGGGGGTAAGTGTGTCAGTTTCTGCCAACCTCAGCTGACCTCAAATCGCAAAGTGACTAAGGAGGGAGATGGTTCATGAGCTGACTCAGTAACTGACTCAACCACTGCATCCTGGTAACCTGTTCCAATAGAGGCTTCTTAGCTTTTCATGTTTAGGTTTTATGTTTACTGAACTTTACACATGTTCTTAGCAGTTATGCCTCTAAAGTGTGAATTCTGTGACAAATCTGTACAGCTAATTATTTCCAAAGTTTATGTTAGAGAGTCCATATCATTTTTAAAGATCACCTGCATTTAAAGTGATGAGTCAAACTCCCCTGGTCCTGCGGTGAAGCATCTGGACTTAAAGGATGAAGTAAGTCTCCGAGACTGCGGACTGGAAGTGATTTCATTGAACTGAAATGCAGATGGATTAATTCCAGTACTGTAAAGTCAACATGGATGTGCATTGGCTACACCACAGCATTTATTACTGCAGTCTGGATCAGGTTTTGATGAAGTAATTTCCCTTGAGTTTAGCACTTACACAACAAACAGGGCGTCCTGTACTTGAGTTTGGTCTGTTTCTTTTCCTTGAATTAAATTGGCTTTCATCAATTTCACATGGGATTCCAAGAATGGGCAGATTTTCAAACAAAGCACATGTGTTTTGTGGCATAAAAGCCCAAACAATTGGACGCATAAAATTAGATTCCCTTCATCTGGTTTAAGTGATGGAATTAATAACAAATGATATAACACTCTACATAGGCATATTCAGATTAAACCAAGGATGGATGAGTGCTTGAATCATTCTTAGACCATCTTACAGTGGCTGTGTCACAAATGAATGTGCACCAGTATCGTAGTCAAAATATTGCCAGCTATCATTGTGAGACAGGTTGTTTAATTCTTTTAATTATAATCAAACAATAGTAACTTCACGGTGTAAATGAACATCAACAACAGATTGCATTTATATACTGCATTTCACATCAGGTGCTGGACAGTCAAGGGTTTGCACCTGAGCAAGGGTTTGGAGTCAAGACGGGTGGAGGGCAAGGGAGATTGAGGTGGGAGGATGACCAAAAGCACAGTCAAAGTGGAAAGTTTTGAGACAGGCTTTGAAGGATGCAATGGAGGAGGTGAGGAAAAGGGAATCCTGGTTGACGTTCCGGTGGATAGGACAGAAAGGCTGAAGGCCTAACCACCTCTGATGGTCGGTCCGGGCAGAGTGGGGGATATGGAGCAAGCCAGTGTCCACTGAACAGGGAGAGGACAGATAGATAAGGTGATGAATGTAGCTAATTATACATATTTTGAGAGTTTAACATTAATTTGTAAGTTAAATGTCAGAAAAATCATCATTATACTTGGTAAACTACATGCATATAACTGAATATTGTTTGTGCGGATGCCAGTCTGATGTGGGCCTATCCAAGGTTGCCGTTGCCAAAGCCACATTACATTGAACAAACTGTTATATTTTCCTCCTTGGAAATGTGTAGCTTATTCAGTTTTACTATTTCAGTTATTATCAAAACATTCCATCATACTGCTACATTCCTTTTCTATTAGGGTAGGGTTGGGCCTACAGGGTTCAAAACGATTTTACTTATGGGATTTGGCTGGAAGTCCAACCCAGACGTATGGAATTAAGACTACTTTCCAAGATCTATTACAAATCCTTAGTAAAATAAGTCTAGGTCATTTCAATACCATTCTGAATTGAAATGGGTCCACAAAATTCACTGCTCCTAAATGCAGCATTATGTCTATAGTACACGCTGTTATTAAATGTTTCAGATGGAACCTGCAAGAATTTTACGTAGAGAAACCCTGGACTGTTATCCCTGGGATGCGGAAGGACTTCAATAGATTAAAAATATATGTTTGTCCAAATATTTATGGTCCAATCTAGAATTAAATGTTTCATCTTGCATTCAGACTTCATTGCTGCTTACGCATTTGATTTTCCTTTTGTGTTTAATTATCAATTGAGGCACATTTTATACACAATTTATGTACACTTTGTGCATTATTTGTGATGACCTCCAGATGTCAACTGCATCTGAGATGCAGAAACATACAGCCCATTTTACTGAAGAAACAAACATACAGGCCATTTTATCCACATGTTATTGTTATTCTTAATACTGCTGGGAGTACTAAAAATGCAAGATGTCATTGTTTAATATAAAAAAACAAAATTAAAGAATTGCAACTGGTCTTTGTAATAAGGGTTGGCATATGTTTGGGTTGTTTATACCTTCTTTAAGACGCAATATGGATTACAGAGCCAAATGCATCAGTGCTTTGTTTCATTTACTCATGGTAGCATCGTACACACTTGATGTGATAAATAATAATAACAATCCTTGCATTTGAAATAGCATCTTATAACATCTTTGAGCCATCTCCAAGCATTGACAGAATATGCTGTGAAGTGAATTGACTGCATATTTTGTGGCCAAATGGCGGCAGCCAATTTGTTTGTACGTTATGTTCATAATATGTCTTGTGGCACCTTTCCTCACATGACCTCTGAGGGAGGAAGGTGAGGCTTTCTCATAAGAAGGGCCTTGCAAACCAGTAATACAATCTTATTGATGTGATACTGTATTGTTTCACAACATGTTGTGATGATACTGCTTTATTTGAGTAAACAAAACAAAAAAATACAGTACAGTGCTACAAAGACAAATCCAATATTAAATCTAAGAACAACCCACATCAGAGCAGATGAAATTTTAATATTTTCTTTACAATGAAGTGCATTTGAAAATACAGATCATAAAACCAAATGATTTAAATGATTAGGTGAAAACTCAAGGCTACTCTTGCTACTAAGAGTTTTGATAGGTATTAGCGATGCTGTGTCTACTAGGCAGGGTTTTCAATACCAACTGTTGAGATTTGCAGTGTTGATTTAATGCAAATATCTTCCATTATCTTTTAGCTCCCCATCTAGGTGATTAAACCTGATTGACTGAGCCAATAGACAGAGTAGACTGACATGTATCAATCAATAGGAAATAGCTTTGTGTTTTAGAAATCTTTGATAAACATATTATGCTATTAAAGAGGATTCTGATGATGATGGTAAGTGGATTCTTTTAGTGTTGTAATGTCTTCCATGTGTGAAAGTGGTGAGGATGGAGCAGGAAACTGCTTACAGTCTAGCATCTGGGATCAGGTCTGATCAAAGCAATTGTTTGAAACCGTAATATTAACAACAAAAACTTGATAGTAATGTAACAAACTATAGTTAAAGGAAAACTAATCTTGGATGCTTTACCAATGCATCAATTTTTGACCAAAAGTATATCAATGCATCAAAAATTAAATGAAAACAACTAAAATTGGACAATTTTTAAACCTCTTATCTTGCAAGCCATAGTCCAAGCTGATTGTATGTCAGACTCCTAATAGATTTCTCAAAATCCATATAAACAGTTGCAGCGAATCTCTATGGTAGGACTAGCACAGTAATAATAATAATAATAATCCTTGCAATTGATATCAGGCCTTTGAGACTTCGCAAAGCACTTTAGTGTGAAAAAAAGGCGAAATAATTGTTAACTTCAACAGACTGAAAAGCATTAGGCGTCACAGCTAAGGAATTCTTCCATAGACTGCAAACATAGCAACCGTTTAATTATATACCAAACACCTTGGATTGAAATATTCATTGTACAATCATTTCCTAATTCTAAACAAAGTGTTATCTCCAGGAATGTTGTTGCCCAAGATTGTTGTTATGTGTGGAAATAAGCCAGTTGACAAGCATTGATAATAATAATCCTTGCATTTGATGTAGTGCCTCATCAAGTCTTCGAGATATCTCAAAGAGCTTCACAGAATATACTGTAAATAATAATAATCCTTTGCATTTGATATAAGGCTTTTCACTTCTAGATGTCTCAAGGTGCTTCACAGAATATACTGTAAAGTGAATTGACTGTATATTTTGTGTTGGCGAAACGCAGCAACCAATTGTGCACAGCAGTGTCCCACAAACAGTTGTGGATTGAGATGACCAATTTTTTTTGGATGGATTATTATCAGGCATGTGGAGTAAGAAAAGCAGTGTAACGTAAGGGAAGGTTTCACCCTGCCTAGAATCGAACCCAGGTTTCTTGCTTGCAAGGCGAGTGCTCTAATCACTGAACTACAGGTTTCCTAAAGTGGATTGACTGTATATTTTGTGGGTGAAACACAGCAGCCAATTGTGCACTGCAGTGACCCACACAAACAGTAGTGGATTGAAGTGATCAATTTATTATTATTATTATTGTTATATTTGGAGGAATTATTGCCCCCGGAAAATTAATCTGTCAGTTGACTAACAACTGGGTTCCTATTTACTGCTAGGTAAATGGAAGTATGTGGAGTAAGGATACATGTGGAATATTTTGTCCTGCCGGGATTTGACCCTGGCCCTCTCACTTGCGAGGCAAGTGCTCCAACCAATGAGTTACAGGACTCCAAATGGCTTGGCAGTCACAGAATGAGCATACTAAGAGTGGTGGGGGGAGGGATTGCAGAAGAAAATAGAAGCACTTCCATGAACAAAATACGTTGAATTAAAAACTACAGAAGCAAATAAATTAAGATCTTATTATAAAATAAGATCCATGTTATCCTAGGTAACTTTCCTGTATGTGGGTATATCTTATAGCAAACTACCCTGCCTGATTAATTGATTGTTTCCTTATACTTCCCAATGCAATCTCCCTTCTGTATAAATAAGCAAATAACCAAATACAGGGTGAAAAGTGTAATCACAATCTGATAACACCAAGGTTCAGAGTTAATGAAATTACTACACATGTTATTGAATACTTGGGGTTTTCTAGTAAATCAATAACACAAATGTGTTCAAACAGAAAGCAAAAATCATTGACAGAAGCTACTGTTTATACAGTAATAGACCTTAAAACTGCTGATAAAATTACAGCAATTGTGTTTTTTCATCCGGAGATGATTGAGGAGCTCTTAGTGATATTCTAACGACTTGAGTTTTGATGTTGCATTACGGTGACATCAGAAAATAATTTAAAAATACTTGAATAACAAAACTCTTTCAGTCAAAGTCCAGGAGGTCTGCGTTTACATGGTGGAAGTGCTTTAATCAAGATTAATTTTTCCATTTCTCGGAAACTGGAGCTCTTCCTGAGTTTCTCTTAGTTCTTTCATATGAATGAATTATCAAATTACATGGCAGTTTTAGGAGGAAAACAAATTAAACCATCATGGATCATTACAATAAAAGTTACATTTAACCCCTTCGTTACAATGTGCACGTTTCTGAAATCTTAAGTCATTCCAACTCCTTTGGGAGCTTTTCTGTTCCATGTAACATTAACTATTATTTATTATTGTCTGCTTGGTCATTTTCATGATTTTTTACTCTGGTGCGCTTACATAAATGATTCTAGTACAATTAATGAACGTATATGTAACATGAGGTTAAACGATACAACAACTTGCACTTATGGAGCGCTCGCCATGCCGGGTAGAGTCTCACAGCACTTGAAATAAAAGATATAAAGTGAGATGCCCCTGGAACCATATCATTTATGCACATGACCAAGATGGTTGAAATGTCAAACACCAACCAAGATGTTTATTGAGTGCAAATCCCACATCATTTAATTCACCACAAGAAGCACAGAGATCAGAGTAAACCTGTTTGAGAGAGCAAGTGATATTGATTGTGACAGAGTGAGAAAAGTAGAGCTCGTTTTTGGGGCAGCACTACAAAATATGCAGTCAATTCACTTTAGAGTATATTCTGTAAGGGAATGAGATCAATAATAAAAGGGTCAAATGGTGAGAATTTCACCCAAGATGGATAGAAGTCCAGGCTGTGTTTTGGTGAACTGTAAAAGTATTTTTTATTATTTTAAATGTAGTTTGTACTCAGCCGTTAGGCCACTTATCACTTATTCCTTCTAAGGTGCTTGCCAATGCAATGTGAACATTTAATATTAGAGCAGGTTTACTGATTAAAAGGTAAATGAACTATCCGTTAGTACATGAAGTAAATAGACCCAAGTGACTAGAGTACCACATTTTTATGTAGGAGTTTGAGTTTATTAACTGCGACTCAAATTCAGACCTAAACAATTTAAAGAACCCTTCAATATCCTATTGCAATTATTGTTCCTCTATCGTCTGTTCAATGTGGTAAACATTGAGTAATGCAGAGCAGTAGATATCTGGGGGCGATTACATGATTGTAATTTAATTGAGGGGTGCAGATGGCATCATGAATCACTAAACAAGACTGCAGCCCTCGAACCTGTAATTATTTGGAGCATAATTGTTTGATTTTTATGTGCTATTTTGGGTTTAGCTAGTTTGTGTGCCAGTTATAGCTTCCGTTGCAAATGTAAACTGGCACTGACCTCCCCGCTCCTCTTCCTCAATGCACAATAAAATCCACAAAATTCTTATGATCTGTAATTTCATTACCACAGGTTTATCCAGGAATTGCTTCATTTGGTTCCTATGGAATGCTGTGTCCAGTGTGCAGTGCAAAAATATTAACACATACCTGCAAGCACATTACAGTGCTCTTAAAACAATGGGAAGGGCTTCTGATAACCTCATGAGGTGTAGTGTAGTAGGAATGTGTAGTTTAATCAAAGTTGTCTGAACGTAAGAGAGTTTACTGCAGTTCTGTACCCTCTATTTCACAAAAAAATCATTATTTTGGATTGTCTTTCAGCATTTTTGCTACACTTGCACCTTCCATTTTAATTTTGTCATATAGCTTGACTGACAACATCTACCAACAATATTTCAGCATCAATTGACAGGAAAATGTCCATTGTTAAACAGTATTTTTTTAATCTCTTTTATGTGGGAACCCTGTAATTAATAATTATAATCATAATAATAAACGTTGCATTTAATACAGTGTTTTCACATCTTCTAGGTATCTCAAAGTGCTTCATAGAATATATACTGTAAACTTAATTTACTGTATGTATGTGGCCGAAATGCGTCAGTCAATTGCCCGCAGCAGTGTCCCACAAACAGTCGTGAATTGAAATGACCATTCTTTTTTGAGGTATTATTATCAGGTGTGTGGAGTAAGGAAACTTGCCCAAGGTTTTGCCATGCCTGGAATCAAACCCAGTTCTTTCACTTGTAAAGCGAATGCTCTAACCAGTGAGCTACAGGACGCCACGTTATATTTAAAATCACAATTTAAAATGTAAAACTTCATTCATATCAATTGTATATTTATATCTGCTTGTGCTTTTCATAAATTAATTTCCCAGTAATCAAAGTGTAGTTACATATGCTAAGGTATGCCAAATCTATGACCAATTCTACTGTGCCGTGGTAGAAAGAAGGACATAATATGGAGGGGGAAACTATACCCAAATATCTTCCAGAGAAATAACAGCTGATATTTGGTATTTCATGGCACACTGAAATAAGTGGCAACACTATAAATATGTTTGAATGTAAATCAGATCGCTATAAAACATAAACCAAGTGCTAGAAACGTCAGCTCATTTTATATTTGATTTTTGCACTTTGACACATTCACTGAGTGCCCCCCAAATGCTGGTAATCCTTTATGAATTGAAACAAGATGACGAGAGAGTGTCCTATTTCGATCAGTAAGGTTGGCAATGAGCTCCTTCAGATTTCAAATCAATTCCATGGGAAGTTAAAGCCAAGTTTTGCAGGAACATCATTTATAAGACTGCCAGCCTTGCTTCATAATCATGCTCCCTTCAGTTCCAGCTCACTCAACCCTACCATGTTTTAACATGCTTTACTCACAAGTTGTATTGGGGGTTGAATTAATCTCAGAAGAGAGGAGGTGAAGAGATTGTTAGTATTTAATTATTTTTTCAGGATGTGATGAATATGGGGAATGGACTATCGATGCGTGGCGACAGATGAGTCAGCAAATTGAAGAGGATTAAGATGATTAATTCACAAAAAAAAGAATAGTATGAGAGATGGAGTATGCATTTTTTTTAAATTTAAGACTGACCAATTAGACTGCAGCTTTCTTTTGGGTTCTGAAGATTGTTGTGTTCCAGTACAAATACATTGCCCCAAAGGCACAGATTTGCTGAGAATTTTAGCACCAGTCATAAAAGGTCAGCATAATAAAACTCAATGAAGCAGCACAGGTCAAACTTATGAACTGTAAAACAACAGGAGTTTAAACTTTTATTCCAAGACATTCCAATGTTTTCATGCATCGATAATCCAACAAAGATGTTTGCTACTTGTTAGTTCTTATTCTAGATCATTTCATTCCTTTCAATTGAAAAAGTGCAGTGGTTCCCATCTGGTGTGCAAAGATCAGTGGAGTTGATTTAAAGAGTCTGCTTTTCAGAAATATTTGCATTTACCAATATGTGTGAAGGGTGCTGTATAAATACAAGTTGCTGTGGATGTCTCAACCAAAAGCTGCTGAACGTTTCTTCCAATTTTAATGAATGTGAGTACGGTAAAAGTAGTCCACTCATTTGACATTTGTTTGCTAAGTGGAAGCCTGGTGGTATTACAAGTTCTTCGGTCACAGCAGCAAGGTTTGCATGTGTGAGGGTAAGGAGATCAATTATCCCACCAGAAAAGAGTCAACTTGAAGATGACCAAGGAATTAAGAGAAAGGCTGAGCTTCACTATTTTTTCCACCGTTGTTTAAAAGCTCTGTGGCTTTAGATATATTACAACAAATGATATTTATATAGTCCATTTCATTTCAGGAGGACATCCCAAGGCACTGGACAGTTAGGGATCTGCACCTGGTTGGGATGGAGGGAAGGGGGAGGGAAGTCAAGATTAGGAAAGGTGACCGAAGGCATGAACAAAGAGGAGGTCTTGAGACGGGTCTTAAAGAAGGCAAAGGGGGTGGGGTGGGGGGGGGCATGGGGGGGTGGATATCAGGCATGATCAGAGAGGCTGTTGGGTTTGTTGGATTGAGCAGGTGAATGCAAGTGCATCAGTGAGCATATTAGTGAACGAGAGAAAAGCCAGCAATTTAGCCTATTCTGAAGCAAATCCAAATTAGTGCAATGGCACAGATTACACAGGTCGTAAATATAAATCAACTGTTACCCTGCCACAGCATGAGAAACTATTTAGATGTTACTCATTAGATAACACAACCTGGACTTTGAAAACCTCGCTGCAGCCTTTAAGCAGAAATGTGGGCCTTTTTTTTTAACATGTTTGTTGACATAACAATCATATTTGTATTTGTAAACTACAGAAAGAAATGCCTCGGATCTTTTCTTCACTCAATCTCTGCTCTTTGATGCCTGTGTAAATCATTTGCTTAATTGTTAATTATTAATGTAAATATTAGCCAGATGGAATCCAGTTCTTTTAATAAATTTTATTATTATTTTTTAAAAAGCAGGAAACCTTTGATTGCACAATATTTGTGCTGGAGTTCTCTAGTTCTGCAACACCATCCAGTTAAATCGATTTTGTTTCGGATTTATGTTGACCCATAATTCTGTTCTGAGTCAATGAATAACCATCACATATCAAAAGGTCCCACCTCTGGTTTGCAAATCCTTGCTCAACTTGAGACTACGCAACTGTTTCAGAAGCACGAAACCACTTTTCAGGTACTATTTTACCAATTTTTAATACATTTTTAGTGGAAATGCTACCGAGAGAGGGAAGTTGTAGATAAAACAGCAGCCAAACGTCCCGACCAATATAATGGGAAAACAACTAGAGTATTTAGTTTGTTTCTCAATACGATGCCTTGAACTAAATACTGCACTTTGGCACCAAAGTGCAAACACTGTTTCAGGCTCTGGATTTGATTTCCTCTCTTAGAGAAACTAATATCATTCTGTGGTAATGTGCAGAGATATACATGGCTAAGAAGCAATTGGTTGATGGTATTGCAAGATTTAGTCCTATTTTTCTGGGTTAAATACTATCATACTTGTCATATGTAATAACTTTGGATGTTTGGGATAACAATTTAGGAGACTGCGGTTCAGAATTTGTGTTAAAACTGGGATCTGCTGCGTTTATTTGCAGATTAAAACATTAAAATATTTCTTTTATTTCTCATTCATCAAGATTCAGACTTCACATTACCATGTCTATGGTCTGTTTGGCCGACTTTGAAGCCCACGCTAAAAGGTGTTTACCTAGAGCTGTGTGGGATTTCTATGCTGGCGGTGCAGATGACTGTGAATCCAGGAACAGGAACTTGAGTGCTTTCAAAAGGTTTGTATTTCTGCAGGTATTTATACAGATGCTGCCTATTAATATAGGCAGGATCCACAGTAGCTAAGGCTATTAATAAAACAAACACGACAATCAATGATCCCACTTCCTCAGCTGAACAATTGTTTTATTGTTTATTTTTTTCTGATACGATATGTTTGCTTGAGTTGAACTTACGCATCATTGAAAACATGTCTCCCCATCTATATTCCATTGTAAATCAAACTGTTTATATTATTTTTTCTACTTTTTTGTTTAGCTAGTGAGTGCTGATAGTAATAGCCAGGAAACTGGCTTGAAACAATTACCAAGCTTGACCATGTGAGGGAGCTGAATTTAACATCAAGAGATTCAATTGTTAACAAGAGATGTTTCAGGGATTCTGTTCGATTGTCATGTCAATTTACCTTTGTTACACTATCAAAATTGATAGCTGTTGCAAGCCAGTTCTCAACCCGATATCACCTTTAACAAGACGATGCCCAGAAATCAAGAGAAATGGGGAAAGTAAAGCAAACCTAATAACATCTCAACTGAACTGTTTTAAACTTTAAACTACGACGACCTTGTCGTGTTTTATTTCAGATTAAAACATTAAAATATTTATTTTTCCTCATTCACCAAGATTCAGACTTCACATGATCCATGTCTATGATCTGCTAGAATTTCTACCATCTATAGCAATAGGGAAAATTCAAGCCACCTTTTTAAATGAAGATATCAAGTTTTAAAAAAACTTGGAAATATAATGCAAGATGTTCTAAAATCCCCATTTAATTATGGAAATATTCTATTACATGCTGATTCACTTTGTGTTGTACATTCCTGTCGTTCATCACTAGATTCTCAATACAATTACAATACTTGGAAATTATTTGAGGGGGTGGGGGAGAAGATTTGTTGCCTAATTTAAACTGTACTTTTCTAGAAAGAAATCTGGAAATATTACAGTGACAGGAAAAATTATGTTTGGATGAAGATAATGGACGGTAGGAACAGCATAGGATCAATGAAGTTTCACTGGTTGTTGGATGAATTTATTCAGAGAATTGTTAGGATTTCCAGTCGCGAGAGTTCAAAATAATGACCCAATTATTTGGGTCATATTGATTTATTGATTGCAAGCAATTTTAGAATGATAGAATAAAAGAGTAAATAATCATACTACCAGTTCTATGTAGAATACAATGCTGCATTCAGGCTGTTACATCATAAGTCAGGTTCAGGCTCCTCACAATACTCACTCCTTCTAACTTTCCTTCTAACTTTTCTTCTCTAACTGACCTTTCTTTGCCTGTGAAACAAAACAACTGGAACCATGACCCATTCCAGTAGTTCTGGACAACAGTGGCAGGCTGGAGATCTCGGTTTACCCTGACACTCGCCAACTGTTGTAATGAGCCACTCTTTCACTCCTATGTTTATACTTCCCCACCAGCCTTATCATAACTAACTCAGTTATTGGCACGGACCGGTACCCAAGGTTGTCTTAGCGCAGAGGAATGTGCACCTGGTATTTTGTGTAGACAAGTTTTTTTCTCCCTTTTGCTCAAGGTTGCTGACTATGCCTATGTTGTGGAAAGATTGTTTTAAGGTGCCTGATTAGAACTAACTTTAATTCATTTTTAATACCTCCATATCCCAACAGAATGGAGTGACTGTTTTAGGTATTCGGCCAGGAGATTTATATTCTGGTTTAAGCATAAATGTCTTATATTAAAAGTTGGGTTTCTGCATGTCCAGAAAAATCTGATGTACAGGGGATGGAATGATGTAATGTACCCATTAAAAATAAATTTATGACCATAATTCAGTTCAGGAGAACCAATGTCCTACTCCAAGAGTAGAGGCTGAACAGGTTATTAATGTTAATAATTTCTTCCATTTTTAATTCATAAAAAGTGTCAGCTTTCTTACTGTTGCCTTATAGTTGGGAAAGAAGTGCAACTCCAGTGGTACCATTTGCTGACTGGCTGCAGAAATACTACCTGGGCACTGCTAACACGTTGAGGAGTGGAATGGGCTAAGAGTGGAGAGAGAAAGAGAGAGAAGCTGTCAAGTTCACTCCAACCACATTGAAAAGGCTGATTGCATTTTCTTGACTGCTGCTGGAGGGATTCTAGTTGGTGTAATTTGGATGCCAGAGACTTTAAAGCAAACAATGACACCAATGGTACCATTTCTTTAACTTGAAGCATATTTATAATTTGATGGTAGTTTATGAGATCACCGAGAAGATTATAAGCTAAGACAGTAGTAATATATAATGCTATAATTAGGATTCAAATATTCCCAGAAGGCTGAGAATTTTAAAGAAATACGTTTTGATTTCCATAATTGCCTTTATTTGTAATATCTGTAGAATAATACAAGTTACAGAGAAGATCTTTTCATGTCGCTTTATTCCAATATTGGTTTATTCATAAGAATGTTTTTTTTTCAGAATCCACCTGCATCCCCGGGTGTTGAGAGATGTTTCCATGGTAGACACAAGCACAATTATACAGGGTTCTGCTCTCAGCTTTCCTATAGGAATTGCCCCCACAGGCCTTCACAGCCTGGCCTGGCCTGATGGAGAAGTCAACACTGCCAAAGGTAAGTGACAGACCCTGCCTTCAAATTAATTCTGATTTTGTTGATCATTGCAAAAAAAAAGTCCTCAAATTCCACTGTCTTAATTTTTAAAAACAGAACACCATTAAGTCTGAAAATTTAAGAATGCACAATATTTTGTAATTTTCTTTAAAATTCAGTATCAGTTTGGAAGCTGTTTCTCTTCAGCTATTTCAGAAAACCAGCTTCTGAATAACACTAGACTGTTTGCAAAAAAAATCTTTGAACTGTGTGCTAAAAAATAACGTGTTAGATGCACCAATGCATATTTGGATGGTTGTCAATTTTAGACGTTGCTTTTAGATATAATTGAACGCATTTGGCAAAGTGTGATATGAGTACAGAGACATCCTACAAATTTTGTCTAGTTGTATACTAATTCTCTTCATCAGACAACGAACTCTTTGCACAATGGTTATATTAACAGTAGCTGTAGAGTGACTTTGTATAGTAGTCTTAGCTTTTAGGCATTTTTAAAAAAATCACTGATGCTTCAAGTGCGTTTGGTTATATAGAGTAAAACTGTGAATTAGCATTGTTTACATCCACACATGTTGAAAACTGTTCATGACAAAAATAATTGGAAGTTGTGCCTTGCAGCTGCAAAGGCCGTGAATACGTGCTACATTGTGAGTACATATGCCACATGCTCTGTGGAGGAAATTGCTGCGGTTTCCACCTCTGCCTGCTACTGGTTTCAGCTGTACATTTTCAAAAGACGTGTGGTAACTGAGCAGCTGGTGAAGCGAGTCAAGTCTCTGGGGTACAAAGCTCTTGTGTTGACTGTGGATTTGCCCTACATTGGCAAGAGAAGACAGGACATCTTAAACCACTTAAAAATCCCTACCCACCTGGCTCTTAAAAACTTTGAAGTATTTAAGGCAAGTAGATAGAGATCACTCCCAATTCTCAATTAACATTTTAAAGTCGTATGATGTAATGGATAATTATTAGTCAGTCTTATCTATGACGTACCATTGGGGAGCTGTGGATCATGAGGTATAGGTTTCAACACCCATTGTTTTTCTCATTAGGGAAACAATATATGGTGTACAAATACAACCCTTCTATTCACTTATTCATGCAATAATTTGGCTCTATTTTTACCACCCCGGATAAACTGTGGAAGTTAAGTTTGTGCAATACAAATGTAACAGACTGATCATAATCAAGATGATACTTTACTGACTGTGGTAGTTTTATCAACTATCTGACAAGAAACATCCATCATGGTGGGTTTAAAAATCTTGGTGTGATATTTTGCTATTCCTCAAATGGGTAGCTCGGTAAGCAGCAAAATCAATGGCAAGCTATGCGGTTTTAGCTGGCTACACTCCAGCAGTACCCCAACCACACTCTGGAGTCACCAAGCCTTGGCTCTTGCCAACCTGTGGCTATTATTTTCTGGAATTAGTTAAGCAGGATGCATCCCTCCAGGGAGCGAGTGTGCATTGCATTCCAGTTTCAAAAACCTATCCATGTGTAGGTGGGATGCATGGGAATCTCAGGTTGGTTTGGATACTCTTAAGCATGGCAATGGGTATCTGCATGTGTCAGGGTCGGGGAGGTGGGAATGCGTGGGTGTGGTATTCATCAGGTATCAAGGAAAATTTACATCTGTGTCACGGGATCCAGAGTGTTCCCTCTAGCGTTCTGATCAGTGCTTTAGATAGCTTAATTCCTCGGTGATTGATTCCATTTGTACTTTACATTTTTAGGAAAATCCTTAAGCTAAAAGTTGCAAAAGAAAAGGTTGTAAAAAGCAAAGATGCCATGTTCATACATTACCTTTTATAAAGTGCAACTGCAATATCTTTGGGAGATATGGAAGAGTGTGTGAAATATTGATTCAGAGTTCAATATATTTCTCTATTAATGAACTGTCTGTTATATTAGAGACCGTAGCAGAAATGACATAAATACTGCATTTTGCAATGAAACGCTAACTATTGTACAGTGAATTTTGCCTTTCCTTAACAAAAAAGTTGGTTATATATTTAATATATATTATTATTAATATAGTATTTTAATTGAATTAAAATATATAATCAAAATGAAATAGATTGTCTTAAAATAACACTGACCTATTTCGGGATTTCATGTGACATAAGGTCTCTAGAGATTAAATCTGGTGCCAGTGACGTGCCCGAAGGACATGACTGAATCTGGTTCCAATTTCTTCATCCACACAGTAGGGCTTGAATATAATAAGTGTCTGATCAGTGGAGTACTAGGTAACCGTTGCCTGGGAAACCTGTATTTTTGTTGTGTTTTCAACAATGCCATGCGAAAACCAAGGATAACATAAATATATTTATACAATAGTTTTATTGGCAACACTATTGATAGTTTTATTATTTAGGAAGTACTTCCTTGCAAAGATGTTCATATGCATTTTAAATTCTAATCACTACTATTTTTATGATTATTTTTCTATGCAATGGCAGAATTCTGATCCACTCATCCACCCAAACCATATCATGCAGTCAATTCGCATTAGAGTACACTCTGTGAAGCGCTTTGAAACAGATTATATTATATTGCTCACATGCTGCCCCTGTATCGCAGAATGACGTGGATAGTCTTGGCAACAATGGCCTACACACTGATCTCATAGACCCATCTATTAGCTGGAAGGATATTCAATGGCTGCAATCTCTGACTGACCTTCCAATCATCCTGAAGGGCATCTTGACAAGAGAGGATGCTGAGCTAGCAGTAAGGCATGGTGTACAAGGAATCATTGTGTCTAATCATGGAGGGCGACAACTTGACGGAGTACATGCAACTGTAAGTTTATAGAATGGATTATTTTATTTTCCTTTTAATTGGTTCATTATCTCTTCTTGAGATTACACCTCAGGATGTATAGGCAAAATCCTAGAATAAGTCAAACTACAACAACAACAAACAAAAACATTGCACTTATACAATTACCCTACAGCATGTTTGCTTGACTGGAAACAAAGATTGGTTGGTGAAATGATTCCAGATTTTTGAACAGGTTGTGTGCTTGCACAGATAATTATTTGTTGCAAAAATAGATGTACTTTTTCTTTTACAGATAGGAGTTCTTTCAGAGGTTGTAGAAGCTGTGAAAGGTCGTATTGAAGTCTATTTGGATGGGGGAATTCGAAGAGGAACTGATGTGCTGATAGCATTAGCACTTGGAGCAAAGTGTGTTTTCCTTGGTCGACCAATAATTTGGGGTTTGGCGTATAAGGTAACTCAGGCTTACTCTCTCCACATCATCATTTGTGGCCACATTTTCAGATTCTATACCCCTGACCTAACTGCCCTTCCTTTTAAGTCCCTCTTTATCTGTCTTGCCTTAAAACATGCTGCTTTGACCAGGACTTATGGTTGTCTATTCCTCCCCGCTTTCCACTTATCCAACTTTATACCTTACCACAACTGCTGTTGATGCTTTTTCTTGGTTATCAAATGCAAGGATGATTATTATTATTTATATAACCTGCCATAAGATATACTTGAGTAGGCCAGAGAAGAACACTTTACAGCCAGTTATAGAAATACTTCTATTTACTATGGGAATTACAATGTCAAACATTTTTGTGTTCCAGCGCCTTGGGACGTCCTCCCGACATGAAAGGCATGCTACAAACGTAATTTTTTTGTTTTTTGTTGTTTTTTTTAAAAAATGCTTTCGTATGCAAATGGACAGCCAATTAATGGATAGTAAAGTTGCCAAACAGGTGAATGATCAATTTTATTTGGAGGATTGTTGGCTATGACATGGGAAGAAACACACTTTTCTTTTTTTAAATAGTGCCATGGGATGTTTTACCTGAACAGGCAGATGGATCCTCAGTTTAATGTTTGATCCAAAAGGTGGGCCATCTTGATCTTGCAACACTCCACTCAGCACTGTGTTAGTCTGTCAGTTTGGACTTTACACTCTAAAAGTCTCAACAAGGGACACAAATCCACAACCATCTGTCCCAGAGAGAGGTTGCTATTAAGTGAGCCAAGACAACAGTTGTCTTCAGTATAAACAATATATTTTGTGTTTTGTTTTATATTTAATTCACTGCTAGTTCTCTTCTAGGAATGCCTACTTTGAAGAAGTTTTGCTCTTCTCTCCGACGTGACTTTTGAACTTCCCTTTTACCCTGCTGACCTTCTTTGCTATCTGTTTCCCCTCTTGTGTTTGATGATGCACAATTGACCGGTTACCGCTCGATTGTCCAAAGGTTCGTTAGTCCGAAGCTTCCCCTAACCCTAACCTTTGGACTAATGAACCTTCGGACTATCGCACCAAATGTTCCGCTTAACAAACCTTATTTCATTGGCGGTTCAGACTATCGAGCGGTAACCATTGTAACCGCCCCGGGTATAGGAAATTTGTGTGTTCGGACCATCGAACCTTCAGACTTATGAACTTTCGGACTATCGAGTGCCCCCCCCAATTGACCTGCCTCTTACAGAATTATGTGTTTCATTGGAAACATTAAGCTCTAACATCAACAAAACATCAATGTATTCTGACTCTGGTAACATTCTCCCAGAGTTGGCAGGATGTAGAATTATGTCCCTGCCAATGATTCTCTATAGCTGGGGGATGAGCAGGTTAAAGTGTTCATTGGAGTATCCATGTATTTTCAGCTGCATGTAGTAGTTTCTAAAGTGCATATAACTCCTTTAAACATGTTCCTACAATGATCATTATCTGAGGTAAAATATTATCAAATGGAAGAGACCAGCTGAGGAATAACAAAGCCAGAAAATGTGCAAAAAGCACAAACTAGAAATGTACAAAAGGTCAGTCAGTCAATCAGCTGCTGAAAGAGAAAGAAGGATTCATGTTTCAGGAAGGACGTCAACAGAAATGGGATCATATGTTAATTACAAACTTGTGTATCAGTTTGACTTTCAAAAGAATGTATGAATGTTCAGATTGCATCAACTTCAGATCAATGGGAAATAAAATATAGTGGAGTCTTACTAGAAAGAAAGACATTGTTTTGCAAATTAAGAATACTGTACTCCTAATTTGGGCTAATACCTTCTCATACCTTCTATTTTACACTAGGCTCAAATTAAAGTTCAATGAAAGAAACAAAACTTGTTTAAAGTTCATTTCTCACACTTTTTAACAGGGCGAAGAAGGAGTCAAAGATGTGCTTCAGACTTTAAAAGATGAGTTTCATACAGCAATGGCTTTATCTGGTATGAATTTTCTACAGATCAATTTTTAATAAGCTTTTCAAGATAATTCTTTGTCATTTACTCAAAGTAATAATCCTTGCATTTGCTTAGGCACTTTTGACATCATCTAAGCATCTCAAAGCGCTTCCCATAATATGCCATATAGTGAATTGACTATATATTTGTGGCAGCCAATTGCGCATGGCAGTGTCACACAAACAGTTGTGGATTTAAATGACCAATTTATTATTGGGGTTTTTCAAGGGATTATTAGGCATGTGGAGTTAGGAAACCTGCCCGAGGTTTCGTCCTTGAAAGATGAGTGATTCTGATTCATCTGGGATTTTGAAATACAAAATTAAGTTTGTGTATTGTTATACACTTATAAGAGCCCTGGGACGGCCTACCGATGTGAAAGGTAATGTATAAATGTAAGTTTATATTGTATTCGTAATATGATTCTCATTTTTCAGTTCATTTTTTTTTCCATATTGCAGGATGCAAAAGTGTCTCTGAGATTGACCGGAGCCTTGTACAGATTGCAAAGCTTTAACAGAATGATCGGAATTTAGAAGCGTGGATGGATTTCAAAATAAATGAAGCTTTTGAAATAAATTTTTAGAAGCAATTTCACAACCATTTTTATGCTTTAAATAATGAAGTAGAGTCTAACCACACAATTGCTTTGGCAATTGCTCATCTGATCTGGACACAGGAAATTTAATCAATTTAAAAGTAGTCTGCATACTGCATTATTTCAAAGCTGAGTCATCCTGACAACAGCTGTAGCACTTTTAAATAAGACCTAAATATCTGGTATAATAATGATCCATGCACAGAAACCACGTTACCACCAACAAAGCAACATATTATGTCAAAATCCATATATTTGTTGTTTCTTATCTTTTCATAATACTGAGGATCATTGTCCTTATTAATGTAATCATCTTTTTTGTATAATTTTATGTAACTGCACTGAAAATGAGAATGCTTTACATTACAGGTTCCAATTTTCACCCCGAATGCACAAATTAGGGATTGTCAACGAAATACTGACTTGCTCCTGACACCAACACAAAGTCTGTACAAAGTCAAAATTCTATTTTGTCAAAAGAAATTACACTTTTATCCCACAAGATGGTGCCAATCAACTTTCCATTCCAATTCTATGATGCATAGTTCTCCTATCTGCCATTTTGAGGTGTGGGGTGGTTTGGAGTACAGCCACATTGTGACTCCTGCAACACAGTGTCTGGATACAAAGTATTGGGGGGGGGGGGGCCGGGAAGGTTCACAGGCTCCAGGGTTAGTTTGTTTTCTTTGAATTAAAAGCTTATTCAGTGTGTGAGCACAAGCTCAGCCTTTCCATATGGTATCTGTTTGCTCACATGACATTATGTCTTACTAATCTTCATCTGTTTGGGTAAAATAACTTTTGGGCATAAGCATTATTTTTGTTTGAAAACTTGCAATTGTTAATAGTACAGAGAGAAAAGTCAAGAATTAGTATTCTTTTGCCATTTTGAGAAGGCTTCCTGAACTGTGATGAGCAATTTGTGTCAGTAATGGAGAAAAGAGATATGGTTGTGATCATAGAGAAATGTTTGGAAACATTTGGTTCACTCAGGCAAAATCCTGATTCCAACAATCAATTTATCTTTGTGTTTTATTGGTATGAGGGCATGGCCTTGCATGCACTATAAACTGAGAAAAAAAAAGGGCAGTTTGATTTCACTTTTCCAGTGTTTAAATGTTCTGCAAAATTGAGCTGAATGCTATTGCTAAATATATTTGACTACATGCTACATTTCAGCAAATAAGCAAAATTGTTTTCTCTGAAAGGGTTTACAATGTCAGAAAGGTAACTGTGTCTGTGTGGCCTGCTTTCCTGATTCAGTGTCTGACAGATAATCGAGATTAATTTATTCATTTCACTAAGTGAAATTCAGGCATCTCTATGGGGTGGTGGGGAGGGATCTACAATAGAACACAAATCAGTCTGATGAAGCTTCAAAGCATCCTGTTTATAGATAGGAACTGAGAAGTGTAGGAGTGGCTTTTCATGTACCCAGTACTGCAGATGGCATTGTTGCAAAGCCTTTGACATAATATATGAATATTCAGGATCTGAAGCCTACCTGCAGGCCACTTTGTAAAGTAGAGAAAAAGATTCCCCTTAAACATACATCAAATATTGCAACTGGGAGGTCGAACGCTCAAAAAATAGATGGACACCACTCAATTTGTGGAAAGAGGCTTTGCATTAGATGTCATGAAAAGATTTTGTAGGGTCCTTGATCTGCTTACATTTGCAAATTGTAATCCTGCTTTTCACCCATGAGTTCAGTTTCCATGGTTACTAATGGTCTTCTGCAGCAGTGGCATTTTATAACCCTAATAAACTGCCTTCTGAAGCAAATATTCAAATATGGTATGGTGCGCGGCATCTCAATTTCTTCACTTTAGTGTTAGGGGGAATTTGGATTGTTTTAAAATCCTTACAAGTTCTTGTCTCTACAATGTCTGGATCCTCTGTCAAACTGTGATGAACTCACAAAATCTGCAACAGATTACCAAGATATGAGCAAATATGACTTAAATGCTGATATTCTTTCTGCCTGTCCCTTTCAGCGCCTTGGGATGTCCTCCCATTGTGAAAGGCACTCTATAAATGTCATTTTGTTGTTGTTTCTTGTTGCCCCTCCTTCTACCGGGTTGCAAACCAGGCAACCCAATAAGTTCAACATGTGGGCTATATCCCTGTTTCATCTGTGGAACCTCAAATGCTGTCATCTGACGTATGGAATATATATTTCAACAACATTTTATGGTACACCATGTTCATTCATCCAATATTTAAGAAATAAAATCTACAAAAAAATGCTGCTGATGTTGGTGATTTAGGAATGGCTAGACATTTACTCTTCTTGGAATAACTAACTTGTATGGATGAAAAAAGTTAATTGGCCCATTTGATCTTATCTTTCCAGAATACCTACCCTACTATGCTCCCATACCACATTTAAACGTTTCTTAAATGAGTTCAGTATCCTGACGTCAACCCATCAATTCCTGGTTCCTTAGCTTCTGAATAAAGAAATGCTTCCTGGTGTCCTGAAATCACCCATTGTAACCCCAAACTTGTGTTGTCTTGTGCTGCAAAACAGCAGGTACTGGGAATTGCTTGTGAATTGCATATTTCAAATGGACTGAACTCCCAACAGTACCCCCAAAGCCTCACCATGGGGTCCCTGAGCTTGGGGTTCCTGCCAACCTGTGCCTAATACTCTCTGGAATGGGACATCCTAATCCAATGTTTTCAGCCTTCTTCCTGAGATGAAAGGCGCTAGATGAAAGGATGAGCCTTTGGCCACTCTTGCCCTCAACATTTGGAAATTCCACGGCGCAGTCCCTCCATCTCGCCTCCTCCCCTAGCCTCCTTCAAGTCCCTCGCCTTGAGACCCTCGGTCACCCCTCACCCCCCCCTCCCCGATCCTGACCCCAGCTCAGGTCCGAAACACAGCCAGACCATCGGCTTTGGGACGCCCTGCTGCAGTCACAGGCGCAAATACAAGTGTCATTTTGTTGTTTGTCGTTGTGGTTGATGATATAAGCCAGGCACGTCCCTCCGGGGAGAGAACGCCACACTTTTTTTGTCCCTACCCACCCATGGGGAAATTCCCACGCTATGGCCACGTATTATGAAACTTGATCTTGTGGAACCCTGGTGAGTGAGTGAGTGAGGTGGAGGAGGGGGTTTCCCAATATGTCAGACACTCCCCCCCCCCCCCCCCCACCTCCCAAAAAAAAACACACCACCACCAAAACAACACAAAAACAGGTTCCTGAAACAAGAGCAGGGGTTGCTGGGGAAACTCAGCAGGTCAGGCAGCATCCATGGAGAAAGGAGAAGTCAGTCAACGTTTCGGGCCCACCCACGACCCGTCGTCAGAACTGAGGGAGAAAACAGGCTGTTCGCGGGGAAAGGGCTCAGCGGGGAGGGCAGGGGGTGACGTCACCGCTGCTGACGCCTGACCTTGAGGCTGCGGCTAAAGTGGGTGCATCACCGCGCATGCGCGCGCCTGGCTGCCTGCCGGCCCCCCCCCCCCCCCGAGTGGAAGCTGCGCGCGCAGAAACCGGGGAGAGGCGGAGGCGGGAGAGAGAGGGGGGTGGGGGAGGGGTTGGGGGGGGTGGAAGGAGGAGAGAAGAACAGACTCGAGTGAGCGTCACCCACTGAGTCCGAGCAGCTACACAGCAAACAAACAGCCCGACCTCCCACACTCAACATGGTGAGAATCGGCTTCAACTCGCCCGCCGCCCAGAAGACCGTCAAGGATCAGAAAGGGGTGCTGCTGGTGCCCGAGCGGGTAAGTAACAGAGCGGGGGGGGGGGGGGGAGGGGGAGTGTTTTTTTTTCCTTTGCCTTTCTCAACCCCCCCCCCACCACCAAACACACACCCGGAAAAACCCGGCCCCGTACGGGCAGAGAGAGAGAGAGATGTTCTCTTGTATTCATCTTGTCTTAGGCCGACAATCCCCGAGGGTGGGTGATGTGGGTGGGGGGGGGGGGGGGGGATGAAAGGAAGCGGCGGTGGCGACCACCACCGCCAAGACGACGACCTCTCCACAAATGAACACCAACCCCCTCACTACCCCGTCCCCCTCTCTACCCCTCCCTCCCCTCATTACCCCTCCCTCCCCCTCTCTACCCCCCCCCTCATTACCCCTCCCTCCCCCTCTCTACCCCCCCCCTCATTACCCCTCCCTCCCCCTCTCTACCCCCCCCCTCATTACCCCTCCCTCCCCCTCTCTACCCCCCCCCCTCATTACCCCTCCCTCCCCCTCTCTACCCCCCCCCCTCATTACCCCTCCCTCCCCCTCTCTACCCCCCCCCCTCATTACCCCTCCCTCCCCCTCTCTACCCCCCCCCCCCTCATTACCCCTCCCTCCCCCTCTCTACCCCCCCCCCTCATTACCCCTCCCTCCCCCTCTCTACCCCCCCCCTCCCCCTCATTACCCCTCTCTACCCCCCCCCCTCATTACCCCTCTCTACCCCCCCCCCTCATTACCCCTCTCTACCCCCCCCCTCATTACCCCTCTCTACCCCCCCCCCTCATTACCCCTCTCTACCCCCCCCCCTCATTACCCCTCTCTACCCCCCCCCCTCATTACCCCTCTCTACCCCCCCCCCTCATTACCCCTCTCTACCCCCCCCCCCCTCATTACCCCTCCCTCCCCGGCACCTTGATTTGCGGTGTGTGTCTGGGGTTGATGGTGTTACTTTCGGGTGTGAAGCTTGGTTTGGTGCGAAGCGGAGGCGATCTTCACCCCCCCGCAGCCAGCCTTTAATTTAATCTGATGATGCGCACAGACACCCTATCTGCCCCTCTCCCCCCCCCCTCCCTTCTCTAACTGCGTATTTCAGATCGTCAGGCAGAAGGTTATATAAAGTCGCTAATAATCCCATCTTGTCATTTAATTACCCAAGCAGAGCCAGGAAGGATCCAGTTAGGCGGTTTTATTTTGGGGGTGATGGGGAGGGATGCTTTTAGGATTTTTTAAAGGCAGTAATATCAAAGATCAGGCTTTTGTCGATGTATTTGCCATTTCTTTTTGGGGTGGAATTTAATCTGCAATGTGACGATTCGATGTGTGACGTTTTGGCTTCCTCCCTTCTACCCTTCCTCCTCCCCCCCACCCCCACACACACAGTTTTTGTTGTTTTATGTTTCTCCCTGTAATTTGGGAGGATAATCACAAAACTGTCAGCATTGGTGGTTGTGTAACTGCGAATGAAGTGCCTGCACTGCAATTAACCCTTTCCGACTCATTTAAGCACGTTAATAATTTTCAGTATCCAGAAATATTTACTGAGCTCTAGTCGTCCTTGGAATACAATTTTTATGTGTAAACTGTGTTGGATCATAAATGAAATTAATGGAATGACTGATTTAGGAATTACTGTAAAATATTGGTACGGTATATTATGTATCAATAAATCTGATTGTAATATTGATCTTATTTAAGTGGTGCGATTAATGCTGTTTTGAAAGGAGCATGGAAGTAAGTTCAGTGAGATACCCATCATCAAGTAGTATTGGGAGTTATGCCTAGTACTCCATTTATTTGCAGTCAAATATGGTACTTAAGTAAAATTAATGGGCAATTGCTATGTGGCTTAGAAGCTGTTTGTAGTGTGCCTTGACTTCCAGAAGTTCTTTGAAGTATCATACAAGAGACCTTAAAAAGTCATGTCAGTAGATATCAAAACCTGGATGTCTATTATTAAATAGCTTAAAGAGTGCTGGGCTGAAATGGGGCTGGAAGGATTGAGTGGAGAATTTTAAAGATCTTATATACTCATAATTTTTATTTACTTAAAAATTAATCCTAAATTTGTAGAACTGAATTCTGCATTCTGCTGTTGCAGAAATGGTCCACCAATTGGCAGCCAACTGCGCACAGCAGAGTCCCACAAACAGTCGTGGATAGAAATGACCAATTTATTATTTTTCTTTAGGGATTATTATTAGGCGTGTGGAATAAGGAAACTTGCTCAAGGTTTTCGCCCTGCTGGGAATCAAACCTAGGTCTCTTGCTTATGGGGTTGAAGAGAATTCACCAGTTCCCCACACCCAAGAAGAGATATTGTGAACTTTAAGGCAGGAAAGGGAGAGTGTCTAACCTTTGGAGGGACATGCCTGAATAGGGAGTATAGTCCTAACAAATCAGAGTTTGGGGTGGACGTGTGTTATGCTATGGTAGCCATTGGCTAGTGGAGCTAGATCTGATGTGGAAGGTTTGAATAAATACAGATATATTCACTTAAATCCAACCAAACTGAGTTGTGGTACCCTTGAATGTGAATTTCAATTTGCCTATATTTAGTTTTACTGGGGTTTCTCACCCTGAAATACTGATAAATATTATTGTTAGTTTTTAAGAAGGATTTCATTTAGTTTTACAGCAGTGCTGTCTAACCCCATTACTGTAGATGTTTTACAACAACAACAAAATTACATTTATAGAGAGCCTCTCACGTCGGGAGGACGTCCCAAGGCGCTGAACGGTCAGGATGGGACCTGAGCATATCCGCGGTGTATGTTTCTACAGGGTGACCTTAGTTACTGTATTATACTGTAAGTATGTTGCAAAACTATTGAAAGGAAGTTTCATAATTGTAGCAGTGTTGCAGGATAGCTTCCTCTAATTAGATACATTGTTCCCTGTTTTCCCTCAAACCTTCGGTGAAATTTCACATCACTTTAATAAGTCAATAGATTTTTGTTCGGTGGAGGTGGTCAGGGCAGGGGATTGGAATCAAGGGATAAGAGAGACAGGCGGGTAAATGGAGTTGAGGTACAAATCAGCCATGATCGAGTAGAATGGCAGAACAGTATCGATGGGTAGAAATGGCTTCCTTCTATGTTCTTGTTGCTGCCTGTTTTGTTTCTTTGCTTTCTGTTGATAGGGTTCTAAAATCTGTTAATGATCTGTCACACTTAATCTCTTGTATACATGTTTTTTATTTTTAAAAATCTTGACTATCTCTTAACATATATAGAGTCATCCAGACCTTTCCTTGAATTCCAATAAAGGTCTATGTTCCAAAAGGTTATGCTCCACGTGTTAATCTGTTGGATGCTCATTGACCTGTAAATTTCAGCATCCAAAGCAAGTCAATTAGTGTGTATGAGTTTTTTCAAAAAAAGGAGTGGATTTATGTTTGTTACATGCCCCAACAGATTTGATTTTCTTCTAATGTTAAGTTTGCCTTAATTCCAGAACTAGTTCAAACTTGCTCCAGAAAGGAAATGAATAACAGTTTGACTTTAGTTCAGTTTTTCGTATAATTCACCCCGAATTATAATTTCACTTGTTTGTGGGGGCTGATTTTCACACAGGTGTACATAAACCAGCATGAAGTGAATGATTTTTAAAAAAAACTGGAGGTTTATTAGGCAGAAAACACAAAGCAAAGCTTTCCTCTGGGGAAGAAAGAGTAGGGAGATGAGATAGCTCCAGTAGGGAAACTGCAGCATTTCTAGGATTTACAATGATCCAAACTGGCTTATTCAGTGCTGTAAAGTTTCTGTTCTGTAATTTATGTTTTATGATCCAGATTATACAAATCATAAATTCAAAATTTTATCCTCTAGCGAATGATTTGTAGGGTGTTTTTTGGTTATGTTATGATAGCTGTCATCACGAATAGGTTTCTCTGAAACTAGCACTTCTTGACTAATTCTTCAAATTCAAGTTACTAATAGGAAATGGTCTATATAAGGAATTGTTTATCTGTTTGGCATACTTTCCCCTAGTTACTGAAAATAATTGTAGTTTCCCTATAATGAAGTGAGCAATTTTGTTTATTGCACAGTACTTTTGAGGGATTGCGGTATTTTAGTTTACCACCTCAACACAAATTAGATGACATCTGTGAGCATGCCATTACACAGTAGTGATCAGCTATGGCTAAGAGGAACATTCTTAAAGTATTGGTACTTAAAGATGAGCTCTTTATGTACTGAGCATACAACTTGGAATGTTTGCTTTCTAATATATATATATATATATCATCTAATATATTGTCAACATTTTTGTCCAGTGTATTTGTGAGTTGGTTTACTTTACTTTCTGTCACTTTACAGTAATTATCCAGTGATCACCCAGGTAATTATTTGTCACATATAAATGATGATAGAGTAGTCAACAGGTTACACTACCTGGAATGTGTTTGCCTGCTGATTATTAAGCAGAATCTCCATGCTTCAGTTTGATCAACTGAACCCTTTAGAACCAATTTTACTGTTTTACTCCTGAGCTTTCATATTCCCAAGCAACTGTGCTTTGGGCTCTATGTTAGTGCAAATGATCTGCTTGTACTATTATGTAGAAGTTAGTTGGGGAAGATTTTGCCAGATAAGATTTCTACATTAACTTGCCAAAGTTAAGAAACTATTCTTGAACATTCAGAAAAAAAACCTCCCTTCCTTCCATGAGTTCGCCATTGATTACTGGTGATGTAAACAAAGCTGAGTGCAACACCAAATTTGATGTTGAAATATCCATATTATCTCGTCTCCCATGGTTATATTTAGCGTCTGCTTCTTAATGTGAATAAAGAAGTAGATTGCAGTATTATTTTGTCATTTCAATTTAAGCGAAATTCAGTATGCTAAGTGGCTTGCTAGGCCAATTTGGCCTTCACTGTTTGTGCTGCAACTTCCTTGTTCTTGATAAGAGGAAGCAGGTGCGGCCAGTGATAAAGCTGTAGATTCTAATGCAAACCAGGCTCAAAGCTCGTGCAGTTCGAACAGAATTTTGAGTTAGTTTTTGGCTACTTTTGTTGGATATGCAGTTCAGCCATACTGTGGCAATTGGGTGCTAATTCCAGAGTACCTTTTATGCTGTACTGTGCTATTTTCATAACCTAGTATCATTTCCTCAGCCATTTTACTGTCATTCATTATGTGAACTTGCATGATTCTTTAGTTAGTAGAATTCCCGAAGGACAAGGCAAAGTTGTAGAGCAAGAAGATTAATTAATGTTGATTCATTGCACAAAAAAATGCAGTATAAATCTTTATTAAGGAATGTATCACAATCAAATCCTACTTGTCTAAGTAGTGGAGCCCCAGTTTTCCCCCCTGTTTACCCTATCAAATTCCCTCATGATTTTGAAAACCTCTGTTAGGTCTCCTCATAACCTTCTCTGCTCCAATGAGAACAATCCTAGCCTCCAACCTTTCCTCGTGACCGAAGTCCATCAATCCTGGTACCATCCTGGTAAATCTCCTCTGCACCCTTTGAAATGCCTTAACATCCTTCCTGAATGTGGTGCCCAGAACTGAACACAGTACTCTAGCCTGAGGCCTAACCAGTGTTTTATACAAGTTAATCGCAACTTCCTGACTCTTGTACTCTATGCCCTTAGTTATAAAGCCTGGTATCCCGTATGCTTTTTAAACAGCATAATCTACCTGTCCTGCCACCTTTAAAGATTTACTTACATGAAACCCGTGTCTCTCTGTTCCTTCACTCCCTTAAGATTGTACTATCTAGCCTATATTGCCTCTCCTCATTCTTCCTCCCAAAATGCATCACCTTACATTTCTCCACATTAAACTTCCATTGCCTAAGCTCTGCCTCATTTTACCATTCTGTCTATGTACGCTTGCAGTCTGCTACTTCATGTTACTGTTACTGCTAACCAGTATAGATTCAGAAACTACCTCCTCAAAGTAGTGTTGGTATTTTCCATTTGTCCCCAAATTGTGCTGTAAGTTCAATTTATACTACTGTTCTTTCTATTGTGATTTATGGTGAAAGTATAGTATAAGCAGCATTAATGCTAATTATTCTAAACCATTATGATGGCCAGAAGCATTATACTTTGTCCTATAATTTGTTTCGCGCACAAAAATATACATTCAATTCACAGTATTTTGTGCAGCGCTTTGAGATGTCACGGAGATGTGATAAGGCACTATATATATCAATTGCAAGGATTATTATTACAAATGTAGCAACACCACTTACTGGTCTTCTGGTATATAATTTTGTCCTAAATCTGAAAAAAAAACATGAGTGACTAAGTTCCATTTTCCCAGGAATTGGAAGTGCTAATATGAAATAATTTTCAGCATAGATTTATGTTTGACCTTTTTCTCCTGTTGCAAAATAATCTTGCATTTTATATTACATCAAGACATTTCAATGTGCTTCACGGGATGTACTGGTGGTGTCTGTATTTTGTGAGCAAATCTGTTACATAATTTTTAATCTGAACTACTTAGACTTTGATTTGACCATGTTCTTGTTGGATATTATATCTTATACATTTTGTAAAAATTATTTATACAGGTATTCTAGTAAAATGCTTAATGACTTTTAAGAGGTGGATTGAGGTGTTGGATTTTGGGGAAGGACCTTTCATTTTGAAAAAAAATGTTAATATAACATCTGATTCTTGTTTCATGTAGGATCCAGAAGCTGCTACAGTGGATGGAGGTGGTAACTCAACAGGAAGATGTCTTTTTACACTCCTTGGACTTGCTTTCATCCTGTCTGGACTAATAATTGGTGGTGCTTGTCTATACAGATTCATTGTGCCAAAGGTAATTAATTTTTGTATCCATATAGGTAAAAATGAAGACTTTTAAATGGAAATGGAGCTATTAAAATGAAGACTCCAATAAGGATTAAAGCTTCTCTTGTGGCTTAGTAGGTAGAGATCTCCCGTTGGAGCATGATCCATTCAAAATTTACATCTGTGCTGGAATTCGATTGCTTATTAATGTCTTGCAAGATCATATAATACTGTAGCACTCTGGTGCAAGGACAGAAGCTGCACAAGTTTTGGGTGATACTACCTCTAGAGAAAACATATTTGAAAAAGTAGTGATTTTGTGTTTAAATAACATTGGATATGTTCAAGATCTGAGGGGGGGTGGGGGCGGTTCTTAGCATGGAATAGCTTCAAGCAAATATTATAATGACTTTAGGTGATTGTTGTCAAGAAAGTGTGCTTAAACTAAATGTACCTTCTTTTAGAACAAAGTCTTCCATGGTTCAATGCGATATGTGGACTCTCAGATCTTTACGGATTCTCCAGAAATAAAGGATCCCTATTTCCTTGCTACAGAAGATGTGCAATTTATGGGAGATAATAATGTGGCCATGATTGATGTCCCAGTTCCAGAGTTTGCAGATTCTGATCCAGCAGTTATTGTGCATGATTTTGAGATGGTAAGTATCTTCTCTTGTTTGTATTACTGCCATCTTTGAGGTGAATTTAATTGGAGGACTGAGTGGAGATTCTGACTAATCAAATGCAGCAGCTTTGTATGATGAGTGGAACATGAAACATCATCTTATGTAAGTGCATCTTGATAATCTGAGTATGATGCAAACGTGTAGGCCAGTGCAGATACATAGGGATGCAGTACTACTACCTTCATCTCCAGCGCATCTGAAGCTGTTGGACCATCAAGGTTCTCTGTACCAGCTCAGTTTTTCTATTAGCTTTTCCTCATCACACAAGAACAAAAATGGATGTATCCCATAGCACCTATATTTTAATAAAGAAGAGCGCAGATGCTGAAACACTGGCACAAAATTGAATTGCAGGAAATCATAGCCGCTCATCCAGCATCTGAAAAAGTTATCTTATTCAAATGAGATGGATTGTGGTACATGTTTTGAAATCTGTTGATTAAAATTGCAGCGACCATATAGCTTTCTGTGTTTTTGAGCATGAATCTCTCTTTTGTTTTAGCTTTTGACTGCTTATCTTGATTTGCATTTGGATAAATGCTATGTGATCAAACTGAATACTTCAGTTGTTATGCCACCAAGAAGCTTGCTGGAGCTGTTCATGAAACTTGCGGTACGTATAATTGAAATTCTGGTCCTTGAAGGAAAATTCCCAGGAATGGCTCGTGTTTCAGAATCATTGGATCTAGAAATCCTATATAGAAACATTGATTTGATGACCTTGTTAGAAATTAATTTTACCTTTTTATAATTTTAAGTGGAAAAATAAAATACCACATGAGGGTAACAGTTTAACTTGGACAAGTTTCATCCTTTTCCCCACAAATCACCTGTTACTTTATAATAGCTCAAAGAATAGATGTTAGTGCAAGTCAATGGAGTTATTGAACTGTTAATGATGCGTAATGCTAAACAGTTTGTAATGGTGATTAAAATTACACATCATAAACACCCACAAATTACATGGAACATTTGAAATTGTTAGGACTGTGGGATTTTACAGAGGTCACAATAACAGTAATTCTACAATTCGCATCCAGTGCAAGAAGACCTTGGGCATCTACTCTACTTGGAAAGTGTATGTTACGCTTTACTAAAGATTCATTTTAAAAAAACTACACCACTTAATATGGTACAAAAATTTTAAATAACAACAACTTGCATTTATGTAGCAACCCCTAGTTGTCTTATCAGAATTAATTCGGATATAAAGCAACATTTCACACTTGTTTTGAAACAATATTTTCTTCTCAGACTGGTGACTACCTTCCTCAAACTTACCTTGTTCACGAAGACATGGTGGTGACTCAGCGTATTGATAGCGTGGACAAATTGGGCGTTTTCATCTACCGTCTCTGCGCAGAGAAAGAAACCTACAGATTGCAGCGTAGAGATACTCTGAATGGTATGATTCTCTGACTGTTGAAAGTGCTTGATTTTGGTTAATGCTGAAAGTACAAATTTTCAGTCATTTCTTTACGTGAGCAGCAGTTTTATAATGGGTATGACTTAATCATCCAGCAGTCTATTTATGTTGTAGATTTTTGTTTCAATACTGCAGCATACCTTTTTTGATATAAAACAAACCTTCTCCTTTCCCTCTTAGGTATCCAGAAACGTTCAGCAGAAAACTGTCACAAAATCACACATTTTGAAAATAAGTTTGTCATGGAAACCATCATCTGTGAACCATGAAGTACAAGTGAACAAAAAGGCTGTTTTCGTCCAGTTGACTGTAGAAGCTTCATACATGTGCAGTACACTGAATAGCCTATATAAGTAATATGTGACAATCGGAAGCCTTATTATTAATGCTTTGCAGTGTTTGTATTCTGACGCAAATACTGTTGCTTCACTAAAAGGCTTTCCAATGTAGCTTCTGTTTGCACTGTTTTCAATTTGTATGTTGAATGTTTTAATTTTTCTCCTCACAGATAAGATTTTGTTGGTGTGTTTCAACTATTCTGAAAAAACCAAATAACCCATTGGTTTCAGGGAGTGGAAAGGTGTTTTTTTTCTCTCTCTCTCTAAGTCTAGTCCTTCTATTGATTTGAAGTTACCAGCATCAAAAGGATTAGAACCCATGCAACTACTGTATTGAGGTTGTAGATTTGTTGTAGAAAAGTTCAAATACATATTCTAATAACTTTTTGTGATGTATCATGTAGATGGTTCATGTATTTTGCACAAAAGTGTATTGCATAATTAAAATAAGCAAATCTACTGAACAACTTTAAAAAATTTACAACTTCAGACTGCTGTTTAAATGCTTCCTTCTGCTTACAAATTAGACGTATTAAATTCCATAGACTTTAAACTTTTTAAATCTCCACTCTTTAATGTCTTGATTTAGCCAATGGTGGGAAAATCTGGAACTGCTACTAAGTTAAATAAAAGTTGTTTGGCTCATGGGCAGCAAAATATTAAAACTATGAAAAAGGGAATGTTTAATCTCAATTATTCAATTTGAGTTACTAATCCTGTGGAGTATTCAGTGTTTTTCTTAATAATTCGGTACTGTAACCTTTATTAAATGTATTTAAAATTACTAGTTTCTTGTTTCACTTTCTTACATTACATGGAGTGAGGGGAAATGCACCAAAAAACAGATTCGCTTAACTGATAACGCTATTTAACATAGGAGTTTTTCCACGTTTGAACTTCCAAGCAGTTTGATTTCCAATTAACTTAAGACCCACTTTGTACTTGGCTGAAAAGGATAATTGAGGGATGTCTAAGAACAAAACTGGGCTCAACTGTGATTCTCCCCATGATCAAATAGTCTACTTTTTGATTCAGGGTGGCAACTTTGGCACAATACAAGGTGCTGTTAGTGCCAAAAGACTGTCTCCAGCAAGATTCACCACCTTCAAGAGACTGGAGAAATGGCCCCTCTCCAACATGGTATAAGTTTAAGAAGTAGACATTTGGCAGTATTCAGTCACTGATGGATTCACTGAATACTAGGTGCATGTGCATAAATGTAAATCTTTTTGCAGTCTTCAATCTGGAAGCAGGCGATGTTTTGTTCTGAGGTGTATGTTTCTTAACTTCTTAACCAGCCACAGTGGTAAAACTATTTCTGTCAAACGGACTAGACATGTCTGATTTTTTTAAAAATAGTAGAAGGTGTGAAGCATACATACAAAAATAAACTGGCCAGCAACTGGCTTTGAAAACATGCTTTGTTTTCAAAGCCTTAATTTAACTGCCTCTGTTGTACAGAACATTGCTTTTTCAACGCAAATGTACCCTATGTATCTGTCTCCTTAGTCTTATGAGTAAATGGCCCAGATAAATTTTAATGTGGAAGGCAATATACAAATATAATTTTGTTGTTATAAAGCAAAACTTAATTTATATGTGCTAAATATAGATCTGGGTGACTCAGTAAATACCTTGTGATCCATATGTAATTTTGAAGTGAAATTTATTGTTTACCTCTATATTTAGTTTTAATTAGTAGTGTGGAGTGACTCTTATTTGTAGGCAAATTTGTATTTTCTTGAAAAGCTCATGTAAAATCACTAAACTCACCATAGATATCTATGACCAGAATTCAAAAATGAATCGGAATAACGCATGAGAACATAAAATGGACTGACATTTAACATTCCAGATGATGCAGATGACACCAGAGTCTCTACTTCTGTTTTGTGGAGTCCTGTAGCTCCTTACAAGTGTGAGACCTGTGTTCGAATCCAGGCAGGTCAGGGCGAAACTTTGGACAAGTTACCTTACTCCACACGCCTAATAATAATCCCTTCAAAAAAGAACAATAATAAAATTGGTCATTTCAATCCACGACCCTTTGTGGGACACTGCTGTGCGCAAGTGGCTGCCGCGTTTTGCCCACAAGTATACAATCAATTCACTTTACAGTATTTTCTGTGAAGCACTTTGAGACGTCCAGGAAGACGTGAAAAGCGCTATATCAAGTGCAAGGATTATTATAATCTTGGTTAGTTTGCAAGACTATAAAGAGTTAAATATGTGACCATTTTTTAAAATTGTTTGGTTGTGATTAGATTTGAAGGTGCAAATGCTGCAGACATTTTCCTTTGCAAACCTGTCAAAATATAGGGGATTTCCAGTTCTATAGTTTTTTTCCATGAGGTTGAAGTTACAGACTTTTTTAGAACTAGAACAATTTCACTTGATTATAGAATCTTATCACATTAAAATGTGTCGAAGCCCTTCACAAATTTTTCTAATTTGAATTGTAAATTCAAATTGTGAATTGTAGTGACTGTTTTTAGGTGAATTTTCACACAATGAGTGAGCCACCAATTTTATCTAGGGGATTGTTGGCAAGGAAACTTGGAGGAACTCTTCCCTTTGAATCGTGCCATGGTATCTTTTACACCCACCCATCCTAAACAGACAGATGAGGCCCGTGTTTAATATTGCATCTGAAGGATTATGCAATGGTATGTATTGGAAGTTTATGTAAGAAAATGCAAGAGCTCATAGATCTAAACATTCAGTTAAATGTCTAACTTTGTTTATTAAAAAACACAGAGCATGTGAAGTTCAGTCATATCCTCCCTTGACAATTTGCTGATGGGCAGAATACAAATTATGTGTGAATGTATCTACACTTATCCAGTCAATGTGCTACCCACTGCACGAGTGTTAACTCCCACACCAATCACATACACAGTGAGACAAAAGGTTAATGCTAAATAAAACCTTGTGAAAATGGATGCTTATTGTTGATTGTAGCCTTAAATGCTAACTATTTGAGGGCATAGTAACGACAACTTGCACTTATGGAGCACCCTCCACACAAGGTGGCGCCTCAGAACACTTAACAGTGGCGGAGCCTGACTGAGCCAGACGGAGGGCTTATGTGGCTGTAAGCATGGTTGAAGAGATGTTTTCAGGTGGGACTTGAAAGAGGGGACAAGGTGAAGGGATTCAAGGAGAATGTTTCAGAGTCTTGGGGGTAAAGTGGCTGAAAGCACTACCTCCATTCATGGGGTGGAAGGTATGAGGGACGAACTGGAGACCAATGCCAGTCAAGCAGAAACGCTGGGTGGTGGATAGGGGAGTGAGACAATTGCACTAGTCTAGGGGATTTCTAGATGTTAACCGTATCTTATGTTCCATAATACTATTTGATGCTTCAGAAAAAAAGTAGTTGATGCTAAAAAAAAAGTAAATTTGACATTGAAAATCCCAAGATAGGTGTATCATTAATTTCTCAAAGCTTTATGTTCAATTAATGGCGATAAAATGAGGTCTGCCTGTTCAGGTGGACATTAAAGATTCCACGGTAATATTAAAAAGGAGAGGGAGGTTCTCCTGGTGTCCTGGCCAACAAATCCCCCAAATAAAATTGGTCCCTCACTCCATGGCTGTTTGTAGGACATTATTGTGACAATTGGCTGCTGTGTTCACCCACAAAATACACAGTAAACCCACACTATAGGATATCCTTGAGACATCTTGATGCATGATATGGTGCAATATCAAATGTAAGCATGATTACTATATGTTAACTATAGTGAGTCACACGGGTACAAGATAGTTGATGACCTGAATAATGCATTGATTGGTTACTGCTAATGTTATATTCATCCATCAACCGTCCATGTTATACATACCACTAATTTCCCCAATCTTTGTTTTGTACCCCTCCCAAATTTCTACTTATATACAGATATTTCAGGCCAAGTCAGAAATGTTATTGTCTATTCACATTTCTCAATAGATATGCCCAATTTGAGTTTGGTGTTACAGATACATGTATGTTATTTTAGTGCTTTGACTAGTATGAACCAGAAATAGTTAACACTAGTAAATAAGGGAAATAACAAACTGCTGATTCATACTTATGTTAAACTGACTTTCCAAAACCAACTGCACGTTGGGCAAGTCTGAAGATTGTTAATGGTTAAAAGCAAATACAGAAGTGCTATCTGTAATTTGTTTGCCATTAAAAAAAAGTTGGTTGAGTTAAAAAAAAGCATTAGTGTAAAGCTTTCTTTATGTATTCCAATCTAATTTTAATTATCAATACCCAGTTTAAAGATAGAATTTTAATAGTTTACGATGCATAATGGAGATGTCACATCAAATAGGTTATTTTAGAAAAACATCATTTCTGCACTTACAGAAGTTTCCTTGAAGCCTGTATGGTGGGCTGGACGTGGAAACTGTGATTCATATATGAATACATTTGAGACATACAGAAACTTCTATTTCTGAAGTCAATGTCAGCTATATTTGTCTAAATGACTGTTAACGAGCAACCTGCGATTAAAATGAATGTTGCCTGGGTGGTTACATCAAAATTACAATAAGAAAGCTGCCGCAAATGATTTTAAATAAATGTGTTGCTCCATAATATCTGTCCTCTAATTGGTGTTGTAACATTTTCTCAGTATTGGTCATGCTTCATGTATGAAAATGTTTAATGAAGCAGCTATAATTATTTCTTTGAAAACAACGTAGTTTATTAATTGCAGAGATCAGTGAAGATTGCTGTACTGTGTGAATCTTTAGCTGGCAGTTGAGGTAACAACAGCAAAATTACATTTGTATACTGTAGCATCTTTTAAATCAGGAGGACATCCCAAGGCGGTGGACCGGCTTTATTTCAGACCCGATCTGGGATTGGGGAGGGTGGAGGGAAGGGAGGGGAAGTGGGTGACTGATGATACGGTCGAAGAGGAGAGTCTTGAGGCAGGATTCGAAGGAGTCTAGGAAAGGAGTGAGGCAGAGGAATTGCGGGATGGAATTGACCTTGTTTGGGGCATAGTGACTGAAGGCTCACCCATCGATGGTGGGTTGGGGGACATGGAGCAGGCTGGAGCCTGCTGAGTGGAGCAAGTGGACAAGTTGATAGGTGGTTAGGAAGTCACAGAGATAGTGTGGGTCAAGGACATGGAGGGCTTTAAAGGTGAGGACCAGGATCTTGAATTGAATCCTCTGAGTGATGGGAAGCCGTTGAAGTCAGGCGAGAATGGGGGTCAAGGAGCTTGATGCAGGACAGGACACAGCCTGCAGAGTTCTGGATGATCTGCAGCTTATGTGGGGAGGCTGACAAGCAGAGCGTTAGCATCGTTGAACCTTGAGCATGACAAAGGCATGAATGAGAGTTTCAGCAGCTTGAGGGGTGAGGTGGTGGCGGAAGGAAAAAATTAGCCAATGGTCAATGGAAAAAACTCAATCTGTTTAATATTGGGATAATAATCCTTGTGTTTGATTCACTAACTTTCACTTCAGAAAGATGTTTCCCAGGATTCACTGTAAAATTCAGAATCTTTCACCTACATTTTTGTAGGCGAAACAAGGCAGCCAATATCCCACAAGAGCGAAGTGAGTGATCAGTTTTATTTGTGCTTTGTTGGCCAGTACACCGAGAAAAATCCCCTTCCCTCTTCAAATAATACTGTGGGATCTTTAACGTCCACCTAGGCAGGCAAACAGGACCTCAGGTTAACGTTTCATTCCGAAAGATTGCAACTACAAGAATGCAGCACAGTCCAACACTGCATTGAAGTGTCGCCCAAGATTTACTTCAAAGTTCCGATGGCCTTGAACCCATGATCTTCTTATGCAGTGGCAAGAGTTCTACTAACTGAGCCAGGCTGATAGCTAATTAATTGTTATTGCAGTCTAGTGGAAGCTCAATACCACCTTATTGGTAATTGATGGAGAAATCTTGTTGCCTTTACCTGCTTGACCTTGTTTGTGAGTTTATTACTCACTAATAATAAAATGCAAAATAATACTAAATACTGCAATATGGAAACTGTTCAAAAAAAATCATATTAATGTGTTAACCACATGAGATCAGGCAAAGCACAGGTTAAATATAAAGATGTGTGTACTTCTCACAATGCATAATAATCCCTATCTCAGATTATTTCCAACCTCCCCCTATACACTAGTGTGAAATTTCCATTTTTCTACTCTCTTGTCTTTGTGGCTGCTGATTGAGACTACCAGGTTAATGAGAAAGAACATGACCTTTGTATTACTGGCTTGTATCCACCAGAACATAGTTGTAATATGCCGTAACCCATTTCCTTTCAAACGTTTCTAGAAATGAAGGCTAGTCAATTGAGCACGTACGATAGCTTCTAAAAAAGGGCATTTCTAAATCATCATTCCTTTAAAATGCTTTGCAAAGTTCTGAAAATATATTTATATACCATGTTTACTTTGTGATTGATATGATTAACTATCATTTTTCTTCAGAAATAATTTCTTTGACAACATCAGAAAATCTGTGCTTAAGTATTCCATGAAACTGGTAGTGAGGGAAAATGCACAGTCAACGTTATTAAAACATTCTTTGTTCCATTAATATTTCTATCAACGTAACTCTAATGGACCCCTGACGGTCTCCATCATTCACAAACTTCAGCTCATCCCAAACTCTGCCGCCCGTATTCTCACCCGCACCAAACTTCGTACCCCGATTACCCCAGCCCTTGCAAAATTCCACGGGCTCCCTGTCACCGAGCAGATTGACTTCAAGATCCTCACTCTAGTGTATAAATCCCTTCACTCCTCTGCACCCCACCTCTCTTTCTAAGATCCTCCTCACAGCAATACATGTTGTTGTCATCTTCAAACTATTTACATACATTTCTCTTTATGTCACAATCACATCACTCACACTGAAACGTATAACATGTTATGATTTCACAACACATTTTCTGTCCCCCAAGCAAACTAGACTTGAGGATTGTTTTCATAATATTGCCTCTTAAAGATTCCACATTCAAATTATTTGGTTGAGCTGGATGCATACTGCTTGTTCTGAAAGTAAAGTCTTTCCACAGAATCATTGGTAGAATAGCACTTATAAATCGGACAGCCATGTTACAAAACACTTCTTGCACAAGCCCCACAAAGACTTATTAGAGACGCCAATGCTTAAAAATAGTATAACATGAGAGAGTACTTTACTTATCAATTGCCATGAGAGGATGTTGTAGATCAAGTAGATGTTGGGATTAGCCACAATATTTTTAGTCCTCAATTTAAATTGGCTCCTCGCAGCAGTATTTCATGAATGTATCAGTTATGAAATATATGTTCCCCTTAAGCTTTAAGCACTGCGTTGAAATGCCTGTACATTAAAAACGATTGTCAGCATCACTGGTGTTCTTTTTTTTAACACAAATAAAGGAAGACTCTTGGCTCAAGTAGTTGATCACTTGACTTCTAACCAGAATAAGGCAACTCAGGGAATCTGTCGCTGAAGTTTCCTGATGTTATTTTGGCTGGTTATTGTCACCACTCAGACTGCAGAATTCAATGTCTTGTGATAATGAAGAGTTCCAAGAAGGGAGTTACTGTCTCTCCTTATTTCTCCCCCTCCCCAAACACAACTCAACAAAACGGTTACTACACTTGACAGTTTCATTACTGTAAAGCACTTTGAAATATTTTGATGTGACAAGTCACTATAAAAATGTTATTTCCTTCTGCTGGATATTTTGAGAAAATATTTACAATCGATTCCAGGCTGCTTGTGTGTGGATGGAATATGCAACAGATATAAACTTAAGGAAGTCTTGTGGAATTTGTGGAGGATACACTATGGGGAGAGCGCGGGGGAGTGGGACTTTAAGCGCTCTGAGACACTGTCCAGCGTGGAGGGCGCTATATAAATCGAAGTTGTTGTTGTTGACTGATTTGGACTGCTCTTTTAATAGAGCTGGCACAGACACAATGGGCCAACTGGCTCCCTTCTGTGTTGTATAATTCTATGATTCTATGATAACTCATGATCCTGGTTGCTACCAATCAGCTAACATTCAACAATATGAGCATATTAACTAACTGGATTCCTTTGACTTCATTAAGAAATATTGCCTCTTTCATGAAGGCCAAAGGGCCTTTTTCATCTTAACCTCCCTGATGATTTTGCCAGTAGTGGTTTGGACCCTCAGTTAGAGTGACCTTGTTTCCCTGATTTCAGGGGACATTCTCTAAATCAGATATTATGTCCTTGGCCAAATTTGCCCTGGCTTGAGTTCAGCAACAAACCGAACAAAATAATACGATTCAAAAACAGATACACATATCAGAGAAACACAGCCATTAATCCAACATGCTTCTCCAGTACTTTTTTTTGTGTAGTGAGTTCAATTTTTTTAGATGTGTTCCTGGATTTGGGAAGCAAAATACGGTTACCTTACCTCAGTGGAATCAGAAATGAAACATGTTGCTTTGACCTTTGTACACCCACATGAATATAAATTATTGTGTTTCTGGAAAAAATAGTTTCACTTTAAGTTTGAGAGCTGAAAGAGCTTATTAATTTAAGGTAAACTAATAGATTGCTGTCCAATGTACCGTATACATACTGCATAAAATACCTGGAAAACTCCATATTTAATACGGACTGATTATGCAGAAATTGCCATTTATACCATGTTTAGCAAACTTCCAAATGCAGAAATTTACACTTCCTGTATTGTCTCACACAGAGCTCATTTCCTGTAAGATTGCTGTAGCCATTTCTTTGCATAGCTGTGTTCCATCTCACATCAACTTCAAAACCACATTTTTAAGATAGAACTGTAGTGCGAAGTTTGTTAACAGTTTCATGCTTCTATCAGTCTGTGACAAAATAAAATGACAGATAGTGAGAATTTATAAAAATTTGTATTGTTGCTAATTGACCAATTGCCTCATCAGTGTAATTTGTAAATTAGGTGATTGTTCACAGTGTTATAATGATGTGACAGAAACAAAATGGAAGATCTGAAAATTAAAAACCTCAAAATGGCAACAAACCTTCTTTAAAGAGGACTTGAGATTTTAACCTCTGAATGTACCACTTTTGGTGGAAATACAACAACAAAATTACATTTATAGAGTATCTTTCACATTGGGAGGATGTCCCAAGACGCTGATCACCTGCCTGGAATTGAAAATGAACATTCCATAGAAACACTCCTCTCTCAAGAGTACAACTATTTGTCATTATATTCTAATAGGCCTTCAGGCTTTCTAATCCCATTCTCTGGAGCTCCATCCTATAATTGTTTCGGCCTGTCCCCTCCCTTGCCTCCTTGCAGTCTCTTTGACGTTGCTTTCGCTCATTCTCTCTCCTCCATCCCCTTTGGTCTCCACTCCTTGATTTCAACGCTCAGTTCGGGTGCAATCCCATGACTGTACAGCGGCTTGAGAAGCCACCCAGACATTAAATGGTCTATATAAATTTAATTTGTTATTTTTGTTGTAACACATTCCTATGATCAGTGCACATGCATTCCTTTCATTTTTGAACCACTGTTAGGAAAAGCTGCAGGAAACAAAATTCCCATCAATTTGAGGTTAGCAAGATAGCTTGAAGGACCTAATTCTTGTAATTGGATTTTCATTATTCTTCCCCTGAGTGCTTATGATGGTTAGCTCAATCTGCCTCTGCTGAAACTGTGGCTTATATCTGTTGCTCCTATCTGTACATGGTGTATTCGATAATAATGCTTGTCTGGTGATGTCTGGATAAGAGTCTTGTGATCCAAAAGCACACGTTTTTGCACCAGCTGCACAACTCCACCATTTCAAACTGCTCCTATCTTTATCTTCCACACTTAACGGATTCTGAAAGTTCAAACATTAAATTTACCGTGAATTGTTGTCCCGAAACGGACAGACATTTGAAAACTCACTTTCAAATTCTCATGTTACTGATGAAAACTATTGTTTGCCAAATGGGCGCCACTTTTATATTCAGGTTGCTTTACATTTTTATATGAAAGATGTCAGTGTTTATGTGAAAGACACAAAACCTTTTGCAGTTGTCTCGGTTTCTGTGTCAGGTGGGTGCACAGATGTTCAAGCACTGCTAAGACAAGAGGATATATCTGGCTCATTGGCACAACTTGAGGGGTAATGGTTCTTCCTGCGTGGCTCCTATTAATCTTGCAAATTAAAGCTTTAATGGGTACGGTGGTTCCAGCTGGACAAGAAGAGGGAAGCTTGACTCCATTAACCATGGTGTGGATGAAATACGTATGTGGAACTTACAGTTCGGTTTGGCTACTGTAAGCCATATTGAGGCACAGTATTTTTTTCAAAATGTTTCTAAATGCATTGAATGTGAAATACATCCTGATATTCTTGTTTCAGGATTGGAAATACAGTATAAAATGTAAAAGGGTTGGTATTAGGATGCCTGGCTGGTCTGGTAAATCGGTGATAGAGGAGCTCTGTAAAGTGGCAGAGAGTGGGATGTGCTGAGCTGCTTGTTAGAATTAAAAGCATTTTCTAATACTGTAAAGCTCACACGTATCATAACGCTGAGTTAGGAGAGGATGTTTTAGAAGAGATGTGTTTTTTTTGCACATTGACTTGCAATTTCTTCTGAATGTTAAGACTTTGCAAACTGAAAATGATTTTGGCTATAGATGACCAAGTGTGTATATATTGGCGCTTTGGAAGGTTCTAGAATCACTTTTTGCAATTTGTGTAAAACTCATTTGTCAGCTAAATACTATTGGAATGGTGGTTTACTGATTGGCATCTATTTATATCTATGTACTTTTCAGCATTAAAATAACATGAGATGAAGACTGATAATACTATTGAGTAGTAAAAGTGCTTTGTATATTGTTTCTTTCTCTGTGAGCTTTTCTTTAAAAATAATTCCTTTTGAATATCTCTTGTTGACTCATTGGGTCGTGAATCACCTTACAGTAGTGATAGGATTGGTGAAAGGTCTCATAACAGAATGAGTAGCCACAACAGCTACAGTGAAACTGGGACTCCTGAGCTGGACTACAGATCATGTACTGTTATTATCTTACTCACAATATTCATGAGCCAACTCAATTTGACTTCTGATACCAACACTGTCACTTATTCACCCACAAATGAGTTGGAGAAAGAGCAGACATCTTAAATACACAAGGTTTTGCGAGTTGATGAGCTTTGTTCTTTCTTAGTCAGTGTATATTAATAAGTATTTTATCTAAATAGACAAAAAAAATCACTAAAGACTCTTAGAGAACTTTATGAAGCATATTTGCTGTTTTGAGCATGGTGCCAACTGCCCCTTGGCATGAATAAGTAAGTAATCCTTAAGTTTATATAGCGCTTTCCACGTCTTATCGACGTCCCAAAGCACCTCACAGAGTTTGGGGAAGGAAAGTAGGAAAATTAACTATATATTTGTGGGTGAAAATACAGCAGCCAAATTGCGCACAGCAGTGTCCCACAAACAGTCGTGAAAATAGGACCAGGGGAGAAAGGGGGAAAAGAGGAAAGGGGGAGAGGAAGACATGAGTCATTCTTATGCATTTAAAAGTATTAGTACAGTATTTTTTTACCGATATGCTTTATCTGAAAGAATATCTGTCATTTACTAAAAGGGAAAAATGATTGCCAGGAAGCAAGTAAGAAAACGAAAAGGGTGGAGTTTTGCAAAATATCATTATATGTATGAGAAAGAAAGAGGAAGGAAGAAAAGAGTGTTTTCACCGGTTAAAAAGCTGTCAACACTGAAATAGCTAATTACTTAGGCTAATACAGCTGTTTCCAGCAACAACACGGATACAGAGAATTGCACCATTAAGGTTTCTTAATGTGCTGTTTATGTGTTAAAGTTTGCCCTATTTTGCTTGCCTGAGTGAAACGAGCACCTGCTGCTTCATTTTAAAGCTGGGTTGTTGGCCACATTAGCTGTAGAAAGGAAATGGCATCAAACCTTCAATGGTAACCTACCTACTGAGTACTATGTTTGTTAAACCACAGCCTTACTTATAAGAAAGTAAAACCCAGAGGACAGCTTTCATGCTTTTTGGTTTCTGCTGATTCGGAAGAATGATAGATTAAACGTTATGATTTGCAATTTGTGGATAAATTTGGTTTAAATTTCAAAACACTTTTGTCAAATAACTTTGATAGTGATTGTTGAAATATTCTATTACGACTTAAAATTGGACCCAAACCAACATTGAAAGCAATTACTACTCAAGCAATGAATCTTGGCATCCCAGGTAGTAATGTTCTGATGTTCCAATGACCTGTTCTCAAGATTTGTGAAACTACTGAGTATGCGCTGGATGGCCCAAGGTCCTAGACTGTGAGGGATTTGGTCCCAAATGGGGGGTGGGTCGGGGAGGGTGGAGAGCAGGGAGAGTAGGAGGGTGGCCAAAGCTTGGTTGAAGAGGAGGGTTTTGAGATGTGCCTTGAAAGAGGCAAGGGAGAGAGCAAGGCAAAGGTAATATTCGATGAAGCTCCATAGGGTGGGGTGGGGGGGGGCAGAAAGGCTGAAGGCAGTTGGCGGGCAGCAGGTCAGGGCCTGCTAAGAGGACAGTTTGATATGGGGTCAGCATGTTGCAGAGGTAGGGAGGGGCTAGGCCTTGAAGGCGTGGAGGGTGAAGAGTTACTCATATAGTAACTCTTTAGGCACCTCAGGCACAGGGTGAAGGGAAGGAGGGAGAGGTTCAGGGTCAGAAAGGCAATATCAGGAGAGACACTAGAAAGCATTCTTTTATCCAGAGGGTAGTTAACAACTGGAACGAGTTAATTGAGGCCAGGACACTGGACTCATTAAAGAAACAGCTCGACTCTGTAGGATGATAAGACGGGTATTTTTTGAAAGGTTGAGATCAAATGAGACGAAGGACCTTCTTCATTTGAAACTCTTGTAATCAAAGTGTTCCTTACAGAAAACGAATAAGCAGGTGAGTTACCCTAGGCTGTTTTGGATACAGAAGCATTTAGAGAAAAAGCATGTAAAGTGGCATGATTACCTATTGTCTCAGATGGGTGGTATTAAGGAAAAATTCTAATTTAGCACATACAAGTGATTTATCAATGTTAAATCAGCATTTAAGAGTCATTTGCCCCCTAGTATACAGTCAATTCACTTTTACAGTATATTCTGTGAATTGCTTTGAGATGTCCGGAAGACATGAGAAGCACTATATCAATTGCAAAGATTATTATTAATGTATCAGCATATTGAAAAGTTCTGTATCATCGAGTGCCTGGAATGGCCAGTTTGCTATGACATTTTGCCACAATTCTGCTACGAACAGTTTGTGCTGCAGTAAACAGTACTATAGTTTCAAAACAAGTTCTTCAATCCTACTTTTAAGTTGCAATAAAATACAACTAAATTGTGTCAGAAACAATGCATTATGTTGCTGAATATTTTGCTCACTTAATGAAAACATTACTCATTTAATTAGTAATTTATATTTATATAACACCTTTGACACTGGGATGACTAAAGAATTCAGCAATTAAAATTTGTCTAAAAACTGGTAACGGCATATGACAAGATTTGTCTTAGTCCACCCAACCACCTCACTCAGGCCCGTACGCAGGGGGGGTGCGACGGGTGCGTAGGCACCCCCCCAAATTATAAAAGGTCCACATTTTCCGGGGTAGAGAATTGTATTTTTATCAAATTTAAATACCAAGTAAATTTATTGAACATTTGTGTAACAATTAATTCTTCAAAACTATGTATTACTTATAAATACACATCTTTGAATGATTTAGTATTAATATAAAATTACTCGCACACCAGAATCGGCGTCTACCCAAAACATACCGCGTCGATAGACGTGCTAGTCAATGACATAAAAAGGTAGCACCACTTTGTGGAAGCTGGATTTCATATTTTAATCTGATAAATGTAAGTAAAAATGACTTAAGTTTTGATAGGCGTGTTTCTGAAATATCATGTTTCTTGTTTTGTCTTGATTATCACATTTGATTTATATTATTAAAAATGTATTCCTGTAATTAAAAATTGCTTTTAGAGACGTCCACTGGCATGCAAAAAAAATATGACCGCAAAAATGTGTAAAATATGACCTCAAACTGTGTAAAACGTCGGAGCCTCGAGGGGGCTTTGCCCCCTTCACCCCCGCCAGGGGCCCACGTGGGCAGCCCCCAAGCCGCCGGCCATTGTTGGTCCCATCACTAGCAATTCGCACCCCCCCATTAAAAATCCTGCGTACGGGCCTGTCACTAGAAGTATAATTCTGTATTTATTGTAAAAAGTGTGTACTATTTTAATGGCCCTGAAATTGTGAAAAGACACAAACTTCAACTGCAATTTTTTCTCAAAATTTCTAAAACTATTTATGGAAATTAAAAAGTTAACTGTTTGTCAAATGATGTCTATAAAGAAACACACAAGAAAAAAGGTGTGCAAAAAGCAGAAGGAATTGAGAGCTTTTCTTGCTGTTTTTTCTATTGCTCAGTCTTCCCAATGTTTAACCAGTCATTGCAAATACCCTTTATACGAGCTCTTATTACCAATTCAAAGCAGGTGTTCCCAATCTTCAAATGGCAGGCTTGCCTGCATTTAACTGCTCCAACATTAGATTTAGAAATGTGACCCTACCAAAGGTGTTCTAACGCCAAACAACTCAAAGTATAAAAGGTAAACTAAAATTATCTGACTCCACATAAACAGTTTAAGAGTGTACACTTAGAAAAATGTCAGAACACTTAATTAACCCTGTGAGTTAGAATACCTATATTCATTTTACTTCTTTGACCTGAATTAATAATGCTTTTTTTTGCTATCTTATTTTTGGTGTTGTGTAATTTAGTATTGATGTGGTTGAATAAGATACAGCAGAACATTAGCCACAATGCACTAGACTACAGCGTCAATCACAGGACTGATTTGATTGATTAAATAATTTGGGAAATGCAATTGTCACCCAATTGCAATTTAAGGTACTATTTAACATTTATTTAAAGTGCATCTTTTGGGCAGTCTTGGGAAACTTTCGCTTTATTTATCCGTTGATTCAATGTGACCACGTGTCTTTCTATATTAGTAGTAACAGTAATCCTTGCATTCCATATAGCGCTTTTCACATCTTTTAGATGTCTCAAAGCGCTTCACAGAATATACTGTGAAGTGAATTGACTGTACATATGAGTGAAACGCGTTATTGAATTGAAAATCACACTCAATTAAGATAAACTTTTTTTAAGAAACACTTTGTCTGACACGAGGATTCACATTTGTAGAAAAATGAAACATATACATATATTTTACATCATAAATACATTAAATAGCACAAGTTAAAAAATAAGTTTATATTTGTACCTTAAATGCAGACATAAATGAACCGTCACTTAAACATTTTCATTTAATTTATCAACTGGGAAAACCTTTTTCCAGTGTTTGGTAACGTAGAAGCTGTATTTTTGGTGCTTCAATCTTTTAGCATTTTACTGGAGAGTATTTGTACCATCTTCAGCACTTTGTTCGCCACTAGGCTCTCCTTTTTGCCTTTCATACCATCCTCACCTACCCACGGCAGCCGAAACACAACATTCTTCCACAGGTTTGATCACCAGAATTGATTCCTTACATGCTTTTGGTGCTAGCTTTTCTAGCACAATCCTCCACAAGCTCTAGCTTCTCCATATCTTTTCCCTAAGCCTACTTTGCAAGCCCATTAACCGCCACCCACTCTACTCATTTCACTCAGCTCCACTTCAAGATTATTGTGCCATGCTCCTTCCCCATCTTATCACTGTCAGCTGTTGCAGTCTTACTTCTCCACTGTGTTAACTTTGGGCTGCTTCATGTCCCCAGCCTCTCTTTTGCCCCACCATTGACAGATGGACTGTTAGCCCTTTGCCCTGTTCTCTGAAGCTCTCTCACCCCATTCTCATTCACCTTCCAAAACCAATTTACTTCAAATCCATTCTAAAAACCAAACTTGCTTTCAGGCTCTCTTAATCCCCATTCCTCACCATCCACATTACACAGCATCCCATCCCATCTCTGTGAATCTCTTTGATCTATTTTCCTATGTGAACTGGGCTTTATGATTGCTAATTCCTGAGGATGAAATGGAACACCGCTGCGTGATTTCCTGGGAATGAAGTGGAATCATGTTTTCAGTGACGTCTTGACGTGATAATCTCCTCCTGAATTCATCTGTAGTGAAATAGTATATGATTGGGTCCAAGCAACAGTTCAGGCTGGCAAGACTCAGTGCCACTGGGTGGAAGTTTTCAATCACCTTTCTGGCAGAGCAACTATTGATTTTGCCTGATTTTTTCAAATAGTCCAAGGGGAAGCTGATGTGATATGGCATGAAGCAAATCAGAAAGACTATTGTGCAAGTCAAAATCATTTTTAAGGCTTTCCTTTTTTCGCCATGGTCGTGTAGAACTGAGGTTTCTCTTAGAGACATGATAGTTTTCCATGAGCAAATTCCAGTAATAATGAGAGGTATCACAAATCCTGATAGCTCTGCCAAAGTTACCATTACAATAGAGGTTGTTGTTTCAACTTTTGCAATAGGAAGATCTGCAAAACAGATGTTGAAATTTGTTTGATTCAGATCCATCCTCATTAGTGGAAATGGCAAGCATCCAAAGCCAACAACTGTCCATCCTATTACGCATACGTAAACATCATATCTGCGTTTGCTGTCATTGTATCTGAAAGGATAGATGAGATACAGGCATCTCCGAACACTGATACAGACCAAGAAATATATACTTGCATACATATTCACATATTTCAGATAAAAACAGAAAATGCACAAAAATTTGCCAAAATACCATGTTCTGTTCAGATAATAGAAAATTCGGAGTGGCAAAGTCAAGACTTGTGCTAAGTCTGCAATGGCCAAGTTGATCATAAATATCACAGCTCTTTTTGTCTCTTTGACATAAGCGTAGAATACCCAGAGTGCCAGGAGATTTGCTATGAAGCCAGGTATCAATATTACAGTATACACAATGGCATACAGGAAATACATATCATAGGTGATTTCACAACTAGAATTCTTTCCCATGTCCGATTGCCCTTTTACCAGAAAACGTCCAGCAGCAAAGTTCTTTGAAGCTAAATAATTGTAGAATAGATGTCTTGGAATGGCTTGCTTTTGGAAGTTACAAGAAATAAATGAAACACATTTAAAGAAGTTATTTCCCCAAATAGTGAAGAATATAAGGAAGTCTAAGTTGCCACTGTTGTCCTTTATCTAACTGTGAAATTCAGACATGGGATTAATGCTTTATGCCGACAATCACCAAGTTTTTACAGACAAATTGAGTTGATGACTGACAGTAAAATCGTGTGCCTCAGGTTGGTAGGTGTAGCAATAAAAACTGTGAAGGATACAGTCGCATCATTGCAATCAGCCCTTTCTGTTTCCGTGGCTTGATTGCATTAATTTCTTATCCCTTCAATGTTCCACAATATTGCTGTAAAATATTTTCTCTCCGTTGACCTTCTCATGACATTTCAGCTGGTTGATCTATTTTTCATGATGTTCTCATTAACTGAGCTGAGCTTTGCCTCTCCTGCTGTACACGCCCAATGATTCTGTGCACTGTGGGCTGAGCCCACTATTCTAGTGGTTTGAAGATGTTTTTTCTGACATTTGTAGGTGGAGACAATTCAAGATAATGGCAGTTGGCACATTCAGTCTCAGAACTGTTTCGTGTAAAAGGGCTTCCTGCAGTTAGTTTTCTGGAAAACAGCAAAAGGGAGAAATTAATATTTATACGAAATGAACTTAAAAATTATCTTTAACAGAACTTAGAATGTTAGAAATATTTATAAGGCTCTAATATTAAAGGGCTACAGGCCCAAAACTCTTGGGTGTATGCTTAAGAGAAATGTAGACATGCAAAGTTTAGAAAATGTTGCGTGTCTTTGCGTTTTGTATCTGTATTTAAATCAGTATAACACAACTTTTCTAGGCCATTTGCAAGCATCTTAATTTATGTGCTTTAAAATCTTTTCCAGGTTAAAAACAAACTGGGAGATTACAATCTTTTTTATGTATGTTTATGGTACTATCTTAATTGAATGGATTTTGTAATATGGATCTTAATATGGATTTGAAATGTCTACTTTCCAATGACCTAATTTCATAATTTAAGCAGGACTAGCTATCACTTCGCATTGTATTGATGTGGTTTAATGCAACAAAAAAAACACGTGGGCATCAGCTTATTTGATATTTTAGAACAATACAATCTTCAGCTCATTTAAGTTTCAGAAACTTGATCTTATTTAATAATAGTGATCCTTGCATTTGATAGGAATCATTCATCTCAGATGGATATCTCAAGCCATTCACATGACAGTCCACAAATTGTATAGTTTTAGGTGAATTTGTGACAGCCATTAAATGAATGACTAATTTCCACTGGGGGACTGTTGACCAAATTAGTGGGGAAACTTCCTTCTCTTTTCAAACAATAGCTGGTATATTTAAAGTTCACCTTAACAGGAAGACCTTGACTATCAATAAATTTAAGGTGCTACAAACTAACAGGTGAATGGGCTTATCAAAGAAAAGTTGAAAGGGACCAAGAAGTGTAAGCTTACTGTGTTCAAACTGTGAGACAGAAATAAACAAGATGTACAATGCTGAGTTATGTTGTCAAAACACTTCAGTTGAAAGCTGTGAAAGTCAAGCTGAATCTATAATTCCTCTGGTAAGGATGCAAATGCAATACAGTATTTTAGTCACTTCTGTTTTCTGTGGCAAATGGATCCTAAAGGCAGTGTGAAAGATAACAACTGCAGTACACAGATATAGTGATTCAGGGAAGACTTACAAATGATTGAATGAGATAAAGTGCTTCAGTTATGGAAAAAATGCATTTCTTGAAGTAAATAGGCTGCTTATTGAAATAGAGAAAGTAAATGTAAAACGATGCTTTCAAATACACCAAGGCAACATGAGACAGATTCAGGGTATTAAAACAATAAAACATCTAAATTCTTAAGTCTTTTGCAAAAACAGAACATTCCCACATTTCATACTGTACCCTTTTAAAACAAAACAAAACGCAACATAGTGATCCAATACATTTTCAGTACTCGCTGTACTGTTAAACAAATACTGTACATTACAGTAACATTGTGCATCCTATTTATACCTAATTTGCCATAATTTCATTCTGAATGTCCAGGCAGCTGACAGACTGGCCACAAAAATAATAAGTTGCATTAAAATTAATTAAGCATTCTATATTCTTTTAGTTTGTATTAAAGTCAGACCCTTAAAATTTTGTGTTCAAGCCATTATTTTTGCAAGACTATATATAATCTGGCACTTTATTCATTTTCCATTGATAATTTTCCTATAAATAATTCAAACCTACAAAGTGGTTATTAACAGCCTGACACAATGGAAACACTCTTGCCTCTGAGTCAGAAGTTTGTGGGTTCAAGCTCCATGTCAGGAATCGCATCGTCGAAGCTAAGATGTTACTCCAATGCTGGGGGGTTCTGTTCTGTCCTTCTGATATGTCATTAAGTTATTAAACTTATCAGAAGGCTCTCATCTGCTTGTTCAGGTGATAAAAGATCCCTAATTGAAAAGTGAAGGGAAGTTTTTCCCAGTGTCCTGGCCAATTATCCCTCCAAATGAAAATTGGTCACTCACTCCATGGCTGTTTGTGCACAACTGGCTGCCACATGTCACCCATGAAGTACACGGCCAATCCACTTGACAGTATATCCTGTGAAACCCTTTGGGACATCTCAATGACTCGAGAAGGCGCTACATCAAATGCAAGGATTATCATCATTATTAAGGTTGGAAAACATGCTTCTGAAGATGACATGGTTTGTACACACAATAGTCTTTCTGGGAAGCGTAGAGAGACGGGATGGAGAGATTTTGCAGATTGCTATTAATATAATGGAATATATTTTATTTTCAATGGCATAGTCAGAGGCCTGATTCTCAAAAATGCACCAGGTGTTTTGAGGCACCAGCTACTGAAGTCATAACCTTTTTCTCTTCCCACTGCGGCATTATCCTCACATTTTCCTTTTATACATTATCCAAAAGATATCCTTTTTTTAATCCATCATGTAAACTTTCTATCAATCAAACCCAGCAATTTAATATGGTAAGTCTAGAAGACTTGAAAGGTGCTATATCAAATGAAAGTATTATTATTATTATTCTCTTCTAATACTGGACCCATCTATTTACTACTGCACTTCATTTCTATCCATTCCATCACATGGTAGAAACCTTTATACGTTTGTCAGTGTCATCATACCAAGTATTACCTTATTAATGTAGCAGGAATCAGACTATTAAATGTGTCAAATGTTCATGATGTGTAAAAGTGTGTATACGGGACTGTCTTGTATTAATATCTTCCTGTTCTAAACTAGCATACATCACTTCACTTTTGCTAGTTATGCTGTGCTATCTCTAACTCTTCTGTGGTATGTTCTATTCTATACTACATAAGATGCCTCTGAATTCTGATCTTTTCCTTTTACACACGTCACGTCGGGACGTCCTCCTGACATGAAAGGCCCTATACAAGTGCAATTTTGTTGTTTGTTGATCTTACCAAATGTGACTTAATGCAAAAGAACTGACTGAAAGGCTCAGCCTTAAGAACTAAATGTCAGAGAAATCAGAAAATAAGAAGAGATCCAGGAGCATTCTGCCAGTCCTCTCTCGTTTAGTTCGGCGTTTATTTTTCTTCAGATAGTATCTAGCACATTTCCTACTTTGTTCTGAACTTAACTTCACTTTAAGGTTGAACTTGAACAGTAAATCATGGCGCATCAAGATCTGGCGTTCGTCCATTGATTTATTTTCTGATTGAACCTGTCAAGCGAGGCAAAATAATTTTGTTGACCTCCCCAAGTTGTGTAATTTCAATTGAATGAAATTACAAATTTTATTAGCTTCATTCTGTTCAAACAAACAGAAGTGACAAGTGGAAGTGACTAGTTGATCAGGGTCACAGTTTGCTGTATTGACATGGCCATATTAGACCTGTGAGTGAGCAAACTCAATGAGAGACAGTTTTAAGGATCCAACTTGTACTGTTGGCCACTTCCACTGATCCGAGTCAAAAATATACAATTATAACAAAGTGGGTGGGGGTCCATTCTACACATTGTCAGCATTTCATTAAAAAAACACACTTGGCCAGGGCTGCACTCACTGGGACTTGGTGTGTATCTAATGTCAACCAAAGCGGCTTCCAATGGGTTTGGCAGAATCAATCTCTGCCTCATGTAATAGGAAGCTTTGAGCTTGATTTTTTTTAAAAAATTAATTGAAAAAAATCTTATTTCCTTCAATATCCAAATTGTTGGCAGGAATACGTGATACTGTTATGGCGCCCAGTTCTGGAATCTGGGTTTTGTGTGTGTGTTTTTTAACCTGCTGTGAAAAATAACTGTTTTCACACTACTTTGTGGCTCCAGTTTTACATTCCCAGTGTAAATGAAATTCCTCCAGTTCTGTCCAGTTTTAAACCTCACAGCAAAAGCAACACAGCTGTGCAATTGTGATCAACGATAAACCCCTGGACCCCAGAATAAACAGATGTGGCTAAAGCAGTTTTGTTTATATCAGTGTTGGGTTAGGATGTACTGTACACTGATTCTATTACCGAGTTGGGAAAGTCAGGCTAATCATTTAAACTCCTTAAAACAGTAAAAACACACACATCACACGGTGGAACAAAACGAAATAAATAACATTTAAGGAATCATTCGCTTCCGATCAGTAAATTATTTTATAAACTCTCATCCGAATAGTGAAAATTGCAGAGAAAACACATTAATAAGAAGGTTTTTTTGGGGGGGAGAAAATTATTTTCTAACACGTTATTTAACACGTTATTTTCATAGAAAATCAGATCTTACCTTCTCAGAGAGGGGATTGGGGAGGGGGGTGGTGGGGGGTAAAGGGGTGGGGGGGGAGGGAGGGTTTGGAGCTCGTAAAAAAAAACTCTTCAGTCGACTTGATCAATGAGGTGATCAGAGTAACTCACTCCCAAGTTGCTCTGAGAGCCAGGAAACTGCAACTGGCGTTACATTATTTCCAGACAATGACAAGCTCGGTGGTTAAGTCGAGTTGTGAAGCCTTCACAGTCTCACAGTTCATTCGTTTGCATTTCCTTTTTTTTTGGTATTTCCACTCGACATTGACAGTGCTTGTCTATGCGAATAGCAACCACAACTTGCACACAAAAAAGAGTCGAGTGTGTTATCAAACCGCTTTTTACACATATATATACACACACACACTCACTCACTGAAGTGTATGGTTTGGTTTGCTGTTGAGTATTTTGGGGGGGTCTATTCTGACGCTGTTTTTTACAGTGAAGTTAACATGATAAAAACTGGGGCAATAGTTGTCAGTGGGTCACAGCCTCAAACCTGTGAGGTTGTTGCTTGTGCAAGTTAGTTGCAGTTCAATAAAACCAGAGGCACAGCAGTATGTACAGTATTTCGAAATTAGTGGGGTTTTTTGGTGGTGGGAGGGGGAGAGGAACCACACACACACACAACACACACACACACACACACACAGAACATCCCAATATTTGCAACCTATATGACACTTAACCACACGAGAAAAGCGACCAACTCGTTAATCGTTAGTAATTAGAATAAAATGTTTCACTACTTACTTTGTACCAACAAGTTTCCTCCACACCCCATCTCCTTTTAAAACAAACTGTTAGAGTAGCAATAAAAGCTGCCCACCCACTGACATTGTGGACAGCCAGACTCCTGTTCCTTGTCAATGCAGAACAGAATACTTCACATCACATCCCGACGGCTGGTTTTTGCCCCAAAATATTTTCTTCTGTTTCAAAGGGACGTGTGAGGGCTGAGGGGAGCTTGGTGGTTGGTGTGTGTGTATATATATATATATAGATAGGTGGGGTGTGTGTATATATATATATATGTATATAGGTGGGGTGTGTGTTTATGTGTGTTGGGGGGGTGGGGGGTGTGTGTGTTGGAGATGCATGAATTCAGTGACAGGTCACACAGACAGCAGCAATTGGGAGTTTCATTTTTAAAAGTTTCAGTTGATAAAATGGGCTGGCGGAGGCGGACGCAAAACTATTTCTACTTTTGTATGTCCTCGTTTTACAGAGTGCAGGATGATTAATGTGTGAGTAATGCAGAGAATCCGAGGGATTTTTTTGTACCTCTCTCCCCCCCTCCCACACTTAAACCCAACCCCCTCCTTCCCCTTCCATCTGCAATCTAAAATTAGACTTGTTTAAATTCAAGTCCTCTGGTGTGAGAAGGACACCGACACGAAAAGGAAACGAGTTTTAGTCGATGTGAAGGGGGTTGAAGTAAAGCACCTCCTCCCTCTCTCTCTCACACACCACACTCTTTAATTCCTCACAACTGTGAGCTCCATAATTTATTGTGTGTGTGTGTTGATGTCCCTTCAGTTAAACAGTTGTGTCAGTTCAGTTCCAAGAAGACAACCACAACAACTTGCATTTATATAGCAACCCTCATGTAGGGTAGGGTAGGTTCCTGGGGAGCTTGACTGTGGCAGAGCTCCACACTGCCCTGAGCCAGGTTGGGGGTGGGGTGGGGAGTAGGGGTTGGGTTGGGTGAGAAGAGTTGACCATAAGCACTGTTGAAGAGGAAGGTCTTCAGTTCTGATCTAAAAGAGGGTCAGGAGGCCCAAGGCGATTGTGGGAGTGAGTCCCAAAGCTTCCTATAAGGAAGTGATGGCATAACCATCCCACTATTTGTCATGTCAGCTAACAAATTGAACAATTGGAATGTAAGGAATACTGCGGTTGACCCTCTAATGTGCAATAATCCGGCCAGTGCTAACGTGACGAGTGCCACATCGCTGGTATTTTCCGTGAGTAAAGGGAAGTTCTGTGTGCACATGAGACAAGGCACCAAGTAGCTATTTTACAGCAGTAACATCCCTGAAGTTAAACAGCTGGTGTATAAGATGGGATCATCGCTGTAATGCCTGGAGCTCTGTCTATTGCTTGTTTATCATAAATCATTTAAAAAAAAAGAGAATCGACTGAATTCTGAAGATTAAAGTCTGGTGAACGGTAAATTCAAGCTGAACACAAATCACCCTGGTGCTTGTATTCTGACCTCAGTTAGAAGCCTTCTGTGATGTTTTATGGTTAATTTGCCTCATCACGGTCCAGAACTCAAACATAATAATGACTTTTCGCAATCTTAAAGAAAACAAGAGTTTGCTCACGACATTTTACATTTACTCTCATATTTTCACGGGATATTGTTCTCAAAAGATACGGAACAGTGGAAAAACCATACCATGTAAGGTGATGGACTGTGCTTCAGTGTCTTTGGGATTGTTATCCAGCAGCGCAGCCGTGATCCATGCTTTCATCACGTCCTGGTTTGACTACACCAACTGCCTGCTCACTGGACTTCCCATCCGTTCCCTTCCACAAGCTGCAGATTATTCAGAACTCTATAGCCTGTGTCCTCTCCTGCACCAGGTTCCACAAACCGATCACCCCCGTTTTTGTCTGGCTTCATTGGCTCCCCATCACTCAGAGAATTGAGTACATAACCCTCGTTCTCACCTTTAAGGCCCTCCATGATCTTGCTTACCCTGACCTCTCCAATCTTTTCACCCCATATCAGCCTGTCCGCTCCTTCCACTCGGCGGGAAACTGGCCTGCTTCAGGGTCCCCGCACTTCATGTCCCACCATTGACAGTCGGGCAATCAGCACTTCTGCCCCCAAAATCTGGAATTCTATCCCGCAATCCCTCTACCTCACCCCTTCCTTCAAGTCCCATCTGAAGACATCCTCTTCATCCGTGCCTTCGGCCATGAACCTACCTTCCCTGAGCTGCTCCTAACCTGATCCCAACTCCCAGCTCGGGTCCAAAAACCTCTGACTGACCAGCGCTCTGGGATGTTTTTCCCAATGTGAAGGACGCTATGCAAGTATAATTTGTTGATGTTGTTATGAAGCAAATGCATACAACTCCACTTTGCAAACAGGTGTACTGACAAATACAAGGTACTGTATATGTATAGCTGTGCTGTTCAGTGGAAAGAGGTGTCTAGCCTTAGCGTAGTACACAGTATAACAGTATTAACTGTTTCGAGAAAAACATACTTAAAGAAATGATTCGAAGAGCAATCTGTGGAAAATAATGTTTATGTATTTTCAAATTTATACACAGCTGCTGCTGTTCCAACAGCGGAAACATTCTTGGGTTTATTTCAGGAGAATCTTAAGTGAATCACAGGCTAGCATCAGTAGTTTTTTTTTGTCATCTAATAACAATACATTAAAAATTGAACTAAGTTTACATGGATAATAATAATTCTTGCATTTGATACCGTGCCGTTCATGTCAGGAGGATGTCTCAAAGTGTTTCATTGTAACATGTTATCTTTGTAAATGAACACTGGAGCTAATTAAACAGCAATGATCCAAAGCAGCCCTTCAAGTAAATGACCAATTTTATCTGGGGATAGTTGAGTGAGACACTTGGAGAAACCTCCGTTCTCTTTTTTGAAAAGTGCCACAGGATTTTTAATGTCCACCTAAATGGGCAGCCAGGGTCTTGGTTTAATGTCTTGTCCAAGAGATGGCAACAAAAACAATCCAGCGCACTCTCAACACTGTGTTAAACACAAGGGTTATCATTCTTATTGCCTACGTAAAGTAGTTCAATAGTTTTACATCAGTTTTCCTATTCTGAGGCTATCCGAGCTATGCTTGTTTTTGCGTGTGTGTAAGGAGGGCTGTGAGTTTGAGTGCTATTTGGGGACATGGGGAAATTGCAGTAGATTCCAGAATCCCCTTTGAGTGTTACTCAAAACACATGGGCTTTCATTTTCAGCAGTAGGGTGTGACAACGAAAACTATACTAACAGATGTTTCATTTCATAATTTGACTTCCTGTCTTCCGCTAATAGAAGAAAGAATTTATAATAAAAGCAAAAGGGCATGGATCTATTGTAAATTTGTGATGCACCATGACAACTGTACTGTTTATCATGAGTTGGCCTGTGCGATTCTTGCACTCCAGAAATATTAAGAAATTCCATAGTTAAGACTCGACTTAATGATTAAACTTCACAGATTCCTTGCAGTCAGGACCTAAGCTATTGGAGCTGGGTAAACTGAACTAGTTAAACAACGTTGATGTGATTGAATCAAATCCAGACAGAACAGTGTTGGGTGGGATTATTTTGATTATGTAACGGATGTGTTTTGTTAAAGCTCCATTTCTCCCCTAATTTACAATCATTTTCCTCTCTGAAATATATGCAATATATGCAACGTATTGTCATAAAACATTCATTGTAATGGATAGTTATAGTGTGCATTCTGTAACGTAACCCTCCTTTTGTTGATTTCTTAGAATATAAAGCTAAATAATAGATGAGTGTATCCCATTAACAATGATTAGTAATGTTGTGAGTAGCTTCAACTTATCAAGACCACTATGTATTTGTAGATAAATAGAGTAGTGAATTTGTGCACTGCAATATCCTGCAAACAGCAGTGTTGATTCGATTTCAATATTTTGTTGTCAAGCCAGTTCTAAAATACAACAACATAATTAAATTTGTAGAACGCGTTTCACATGGGAGGATGACCCAAGTCGCTGAATAGTCTGGGGCCAGGACCCGAGCATGTAAGGGTGGTGGACAGGGTTAAGATGAGGGAGGGCAGAGAGGTAGGAGGGCAGCTGAAAGCGTGGTTGAAAAGGAAGGTCTTGAGTTGGGCCTTGAAGGAGGCAAGGGAGGTAGTACGTGAAGGGATTGTAGGATGGAGTTCCAAAGATTGGGGGCAGAGAGGCTGAAAGCCCGGCCACCAAGAGTAGGGGGAGGGTCGGGCAGGAGACATGGAGCAGACCGGAGCCTGCTTAATGGAAGGAGTGGACAGGTTGATGGGGTGTCAGTAGGTCAGAGAGGTAGGAGGGGGCAAGGTTGTGGGGGGGTCTTGAAAGTGAAGATGAGGATTTTGAATTGGATCCTCTGAGGGATGGAGAGCCAGTGGAGCCGGGCGAGTGTGGGGGTTGTAAGTCATGGACCTGGTACGCGAGAGGACATGAGATGCAGAGTTTTGGATACTCTGCAGCTTATGGAGTGTAGAGTTGGGGAGGCCGACAAGAAGGGAGTTTCTATATGAAGGTTTCATGAATAAGGAATAAGTCTTGATTCAAGAACTTTCCCACAATTCTGTGTATTTATGTTTTAAGACAATGGGTTGTGCAGACTAAATTTAGGTGACACTTTGGTGGGAGGGGGAAGAGAGCTACAAATGTTATAAAGATCATTCGTTTCAGCTGTCATAGAAAACATCTCCCTTTTAAAATGTAGAATCACAGTCGATCACAACATCCTCCTCCACTGCCTCTCCTTCATCATCCAACTCAACAAGATGCCACTTGCTTGATTTTAGTTTACAAATCACTTGCACTACAGTTCCGCAAATGTTTTTTCTTTTCATTTCTGCCCGATCACCTGAGGGGTACCCCAAGACTCCGTCCTTGGCCCCTTCTCTTTCTCATCTATATGCTCCCATTCATTGAAGTCATCCGCAGACACAAGACTGTAATTTCCACATATATGTGGATAACACCTCATTCCACAAGATGCTAAAATCCTTGTCCATGCGTTTGTCACCTCTTGGCTGGACTACCCAAATGTCCTCCTCACTGGTTCCTTCCTCCACTATTGACAAAATTCTACTCATCCAAAGTTCCGCTGCCTGCATCTTCACCCACACTTCATCCCCATTTTCAGGTTGTGTCTAAAAACCTTCCTCTTTGACCGTTCTTACACTAATCTTCCCCCTCTCCCTGGCTTGACTTTGGGCTGCTACTTTGCTAAGTGCTCTGGTCCCCACCCAATGTGGAGGGTGCAATATAAATGCAAGCTGTTTTTTGTCATATTGCTGTTGACAAAGATAAAATAAATCTTATTTACTCTAGAAATTCTGCAGCATTTCCAGTACGTTCTTGGCCAGCCAAATTTGGATTTAAAAGTCAGTAGAGCTTTTGATGCTTTGTAGAGCTTCACAGCCAAAATGGAAGCAAATTAAGCTACGTTCCACTGACATTTCTGACTCCCTTGTTCACTTCTGCTGTCATTATGTCATAAAACAAAATGTTTTAAGCTTTGTGGAATTTGTATGACTCTTAAACAGGTGGTGAAACTACATTCAAAGATTTAGTATAAGTGTTCAATCCAGTCAAGTTTGTTTGTTGATTTTTTTTTGCTACTTGATGCATTGCCTAGGCAATGCTACAAATCCTCGTATTTGATAGTTTTTTTTAATCATTTTGTCAGAACACTTCACACGATTTATTGAAATTGTATGTGTATTCGTACTGTATTTGAAAAGAGAACAGTTTCTCCTAGTGTCTTGACCAACAATCTCACAGATAAGATTGGACATGCACTTCATAGTTGTTTTGGTGTGAAAAATAATGGGTGCTGTGTTTGCCCACAAAAAAGGAACACTAAATCCTGTGAAGCGCTTTGAGACATTCTGATGTCTCAAAAACATACAATACTTGATAAACATCTCACGCGGTGGAAGAAGTAAACCCACGTGAATATGTAATGAAAGAAATAGACCACCAGAGGACAGACATGAGCTCTGGTAGGAGAGAAAATGCAAGAGGAAATAAAGTTGTTAACTGTTCAGGGGGATTGGAACGTAGATCCCACACCACTATTGTTATTCAACGGATTACATACATGGTGATAAGAAAAGTAGGCATGTGATGTGATTGTTATTTCAATGTGGTTCGGCAGTGTGGAAATCACTACCCCTGGTAATTTCCCAGTCAGTTCTTTACAACTTCTTCAATGGATTTAGTACTAATGATTATCTTTGCATTTTATATAGTGTTTTTCATGTCTTCTATCAAAGACAACATCTCAAAGCATTTCACAGGATATACTGTAAAATGAATTGACTGTGGACTTGAGGGCAGCCAATTGCGCACAGCAGTTTCCCCACAAACAGTCGTGGATTGAAGTGACCAATTTATTATTGGTTTTTTTCTTGAGGGATTATTATTAGGCGTATAGAGTAGGAAACTTGCCCTGCTGGGAATTGAATCCAGGTCTCTTGCTTCCAAGGCAAGTGCTCTAACCACTGAGGTACAGGGCTTCTCAATTTAACCAAAAGGGAATCCAAAGGGACTCGCTTTATCAAGTTTGTGGTACTTTTGATTCTAGTGTTAGCAGATCCAAATATATTCAGTGCAAGTTCAGGGAATATTGGCTTATGTGAATAGCGTGTGGCCATTTTTGGTTCCATGCGTTCTTGTGTTATCTAACTACAAACACTTTGCTGAGTGTAAGTCAGTCCACATTTGAAAAAGAAAGATGTGAAAAGATTTATTCACTTATTTGTGCAAAATATTGCCTTTGAAATGTTACTCTAACTTTCTCTATCAGATTCTGATCAATGTACGTACAGTGCTTTTCCAACAAATATTTCCTTTTACTTCCAACAAAACTAAAGTCTTGGTGTTGCATTGGGTGAACAGTGACAAATAATGAAGCAGTTTTTGTATCTGGACAATGAGCATTTATTGCTGAAAGCAGAACATGCAAGCTTAATAGTACTATTACAATTTCAGAATGAATGCAAGGAAGTATACAGTATTTCATTGACACCGATATCAGACAAACCAGGAGGAATGCATTACCAGGAGGATAGTTGAGCCCAGGATACTGGGCGTTTTAAAGAAATTGCTTGATGCAGCATGGGAAATGATCCATTATCGATTCATGATTCTTAAAAATTCTTGGAGAGATCTGTACAGTTAGCATTCGGGAGTGCCTCGACGCTCTACTTTTGCTTTTTGACTGATGCGATCCATAGGCATTTCTATTCAATGTTTCTAGCAACTTGGCAGGAGGTGTGTGTTCTTGTGCACAGTATGTTGTTTTGAAAGGAGAAGCAGTGGAAAGGACAAATCGGGGCTGTTGATCGGAAAAGTTTAATGATGGCTTGTGGTGCTTTCGCTGCTTAAGTGGCGACTTCGAGAGAGGTAACTTCCTGTTCTTGACAGTTGCTCTCTGAACTCCGTCGTAACAAAATAATATATGACTGGGTCCAGGCAGCAGTTCATGCTGGCTAGGCAAAGCGTGACTGGATGCATGATCATATTTGTCTTCCAAAGAGAACAGTTTGTTATCCATTTTTTCATGATATTCAAAGCAAAGAATATGTGATACGGAGTAAAGCAAATGAGGAAAACTATTGCACACATCAGTACCATCTTTAAAGCCTTTTTCCCAATTCGGTCATGAGGAATACTCTGCTTATTCTTTAAGGACTGAACAGTTTTCCAGGTACATGTCAGAATAGTGATGAATGGTATGATAAAACCAATGAGCTCTGCGCAGAATAACATGGCTACAGAAGATGCTAAACTAACTTCCCTTGTAGGAAGGTCTGCAAAACACATTGAGCTGTTAAATGGGGATTGTTCTCTGTTAGTATTCCTCATTATTGGGAATACCAAACAGGCAAGCATAATAACCACCCATCCAACAGTACTTAGTGCCACATCGTATCTGCGTTTCCAGCTACTATATTTGAAAGGATACAGGAGAAATACACAGCGCTGGACACTGATACACATTAAGAAGTAGATACTTGCATACATGTTGAGGTATTTTATATAGAAACAAAATAGGCACATAAAATGTCCAAACGGCCATTTAAGATGCACATAGTAATAAGTCCTCAGTGGCAAAGACAGTGCATGTGCTAGATCAGCCACTACCAGATTTAACATGAATATCACCGCTTTCTTTTCACTTTTGATGTTCTGGAATAAAACTAAAAAGGCCACTGCATTGCAAAGTATACCAGGAAAGGTTATTATCCCATAGATGACAGCATACAGAGTGTTTTCACTTTTCCAAGTATAATGGATACAGCTTGTATTGGATGCACTGTTCATCATTGTTTCCCCACTTCAGGTTGCTTTTGTTCGAAGTGTCTCGGGAACTTGTGAGCTGCAAAAGAAAAGCATTTTAAACAATCAGCATGGGAGTGTGTGAGAAATAAAACTACTGCAAAACCGGCATAAGTCTTATCTTTAGAAATCGTATGATCACCTAAGTCGTAACTGAGTCCCGTTCAGTTTCCTATCAAAACCATTTAGATTTCTTGACACAAGCCATATTTATCACCTCTTAACCTGTAAAATTCCTCCCCTACCCTCCATTATTCCCCGTACTTACCGTCCGCATTGAAAATGTGGGCAACAATAGTCTTGATCTGTCGAAGAAATGCAGAAGAACTTCATTTTCCGCGATTCGATTGCTTGACAGTGAGTGTGTATGTAGCGATGGGGAAAGGCTTGTTGATTGGCAAGAAATGTAGTTTTGACCACATATGAACTCTTCATTTCCACAATAACTAGGTTCGGCATGCAGACTTAACCCGCTACATTGAATTATTATTATTATTATTACAGATGCTCAATGCAGATTGTTTACTAAATGAGATTTTATTCGACTTTACAGTTTGCCTACAAATCGGACTTGATTAAATCACATTAAATGTTATGGTCCTGACTGATACGACTTATGCAAAACATTGTTGAAAGTACAGTATAATGGAAAGGCAACCCATTAGTGGGTTTGAAAGAGAGCCATGATGGTTTTGAAAATGTAATGCTCTGAAGGAAAAAGAGCTTAAAAATATGGTGGCAGGTGGCTTTTCATTGTATCCGATCCTGATGGTTGGACCAATTCAATTCAGACTGGTGTAAGACTCGGTAATCCTTCAAGAGCGGGATACTGTGCATTTTTAGGAATCTAAAGGATGAAACTTTGTTGCCACATTTTCTGCTGAGCGTACTGTAGAAATGTAAGCTTTCCAATGGCAGAAAGTGTGCTGGGTGCTTTCTCTTTACCTTCAGTTAACTCAGATTTAAAGTAAAATGCCCAAATTATTGTACTGTCATTCATTGAATTGAGTAAACTCAAATTGTGACTATAGTGGTTAAGACTACTGGTTAAGATAGAAAGGAACCACCTCAAAGCTAACCACTTATTTTTAAGAAAGGAATTAGAACATAGTTAGTCGAAACTTAGGCTTAGTTGAGGAAGAGCAGGATAAAGTTCATATGGAACAGAAACGCCGGCATGGACCTGTTGGGCTGAATGGCCTGCTACACGCTGCATATTCTAAATCTATGTGGTGAATGCATCTTTTATTTAATACAACAACAACAAAATTACGCTTGTATAGTATCTTTCACGTCAGGAGGACATCCCATTATACAGTAAAACTCGCAGACATTTTATCTTTATAAATCATATTATTGCCTAAGCTGTACAACCACCCCATTCAGTCCCCTATCAAAACCACTTAGATTTATTTGCACTACTCATATTAATCACCTCCTAACTTGTAACACCACTCTCCTACCCTCCATTATTCCAGCACTTACTGGCTGTAGTGATAAACTACTTCACGCTGACTAACCAGCTGCATTAAATTACCATGTGGAGTCCTGTAGCTCAGTGGTTAGAGCAATCGCCTTGCAAGTGAGAGACCCAGGTTTGAGTTCTGGCAGGGCGATACCTTGGCCAAGTTTCCTTACTCCACATGTCCGATAATAATCAGTCAAATAAAATTTGTCATTTCACTCCATGACTGTTTGTGGGACACTGCTGTGCACAATTCACTGCCATGCTTCACCTGCAAATACTGTATACAGTCAATTCACTTTACAGTATATTCTCTGAAGCACCTTTGAGACATCTAGAAGATGTGAAAAGCACTAAATCTCATGCAAGGATTATTATTATTACTATGTGCAGTGTAGATTATGGATTAAAATGGATTTTGTATGACTAATAGAAGTTTGCCTGCAACCCAATCTTCATGTAAGTCATATTAAATGTTGTCGTTCTGACTGATACAGCTTATGTGAGTTCTACAGTATAAAGATAGTTAACAGCAGTCAATTGATTTTCATCCATTCTATTCTGATTTGACTGAGTTTAATGTTGATAAATAATTTGATGCCTTCAATTACAACATGAGGCAATTGAATGCCAGGGGTGAATCCCTGAATCTTCTGCTTTCCATTCACTTCTGCTCTATATTTAGCAACTGACAGGATGGCCCTTTTTACCCTCTTTGTTTTCTTCTTTTCCTCAACGTACAATGAGGAAGTCTCAGATATTTCCCACAAATTAGATCAAAGCTCACTAGTATGGAACCCATTACTTTACAACATTTGCCATCACATATATGCTACAGACCATTAAACCTTAATGAAGGTTTAATGGTCTATAAGAAGACCATTAAACATTAAACCAATAAGAAAATTGTGAAGCATTTGCAGAGTATTTGAGTTCAGGAGAAGAAATTGTCCAGAACTGGACTTCTTCACAACTGAAGTAATAATAAAATAATAAGAATGATTCAAGTAAAAGTGTTAAATTCGGAATGTTTGGGATATGTATTAGAATACATTAGAATATACAGTACAGAAAACAGCATTCAACCTAACTGATCTATGCTCTACACGAGCCTCTTCACGCCCCTCCTCAACCAAGCCTAAAGCATAACCTTTTATTCCTTTCTCCCCCATGTACCTATCTAGCTTCCACTTAAATAAATCTATGCTATTTACCCCAGCAACACCCAGTGGTAGCAAGTACCACATTCCCACTACTCTGCGTGTGGTCTTGTCACCGTTATAGGGCAAAATATTGGTAAAGTGACCACACAGTCATCCATCCTCGAATATTGTGTAATATTTTTATTGTTTGTAACTTGTATTTGCACAAAATAGATTGTTTTGTTTCAAGAAACACATGAGAACATATTGTTGGACTGTTCTTTATAACTGAGCCGAAACACCTAAATCCACTGTTCACTGTAATTATTTTTCATCCACCCACTACCCTCAAAACTAAATGCTATGACTTGAACTTTAGCTCAAGGTTTTACATTTCTAGAGAAAGCACATTTCAAGATCTAGCAACTCTTTTGAGGTTTAATCATACCATCAGTTGCATTGGGTGTAGGGTGTGTTTCAGTTTTACACTTCATAAAGATCCGGCCTTGTAGTACTTTGAATTTTAGCCTGCTGTGGTTTACTGTTGTCTGATTTCTCTATAAACAGTTTACCCCTCAGTATGCCTGACACAGAACTTTTTCGCTCTCGTTTACATCAGTGGTAGCTAACCCATCAAGAAGGTGCCTGCTAAACATTGGCACTAGGCTTGGTGAATCTGTTTTAAATCGTTGTTTTATTTCCAGTAACTACTGAGTGATGATGTTTGTGCTGTGGCCCCAAATCAAAGAACTATTCAATCAAGAACATTTATTTGGTTGGTTGACAGAATAAAAGGTCTGTGTAGCATAATATGACCATTTTGGTGTTGCTAAGAACTGGGATGGTAATATTTAATATCCCAGCGCCTGCCTTGGGAGGTCTTGCCAACGTGAAAGGTGCTAAACAAATGTAATTTTGTATTGTGTTGCTACACTTGAAGGAACTCACTGCAAGAAATTCATTGATATCCAGAGCTGCAGTTGCCTAAAAATCGACCAAATCTCTACATTTGCTTTGAGTAAAAGCTCAACAAAAATCCAACTGCGTATTTGGATGCAGCTCTGCAAAGTTCGCTAATAATTTGCAGTGGTTAGCTGTTTGGAACTGTTCTAGATTTGAGGTCGGACTTGAGATGCTCTCTTCAGTGTAAGACAAAGAAAAGTGGGAAAAGTATAAGTGTAATGTCTTACGCAGAGCATTGAATACCATCTTTGTACAACAGCCATCTGCCAAACAAATACAATTCCTTTAACTGCTGATTTTTCTTTGCAGCGTTTTTGCAAGACATTTATGTGTTCTACAACTAGTTGTGTGAATCCTGATTTCACATTGAGTGAAATCAGAACAAAATTGGTAATCATGGGACCATTTCAATGAGCTAAACAACTGTCTCTGTGTGATAATGTTAATCTGTGAACTTTAACTATGTAGGATTCTTCCATTTAAAATTGCAGAGGCTCGGAACTATTCTTCCCCCTCCAAATCATGTTTGAAGTATTTTTAAAATTGAACTGTCTTTGTTGTAGTACCCACTGCAAGTGCTTCTGGTTGCTAATGGTGCTGCCAGTTAATCACAGATCCATTAAGTAGCTTAGCTAAGCGGGTTGTTGTAAGACATTCATTCTATCTCAATTTCCACCACTTCCTCTCACTGCATCAGGAACCAAGCTATTTTCATGCAAGTGTGTGAAAAAAATTATTTTGGGCAACATAAGCTTAAACATTAGTGCAATTGCTGAGCAGAGAGTTCAATGAGTAAATACAAATTTCATTTGTATAGTGCTGTTTATGTCGAGAGGCTTTCCCAGTGTGCCAGGGATTTGTACCCGAGCTGGGGGTTGGGATAGGGGAGGGTAGAGGACAGGAAGGATACGAAAGTGGCTGAAGGCTTGGTCAGAGCGCGTATAGTCTGGTAGTGATGAACCATATTGAACAGGGAAGAATTGAAAGTCAATCTCAGTTCATTGTTGACTTTATTGACCCACAGCTAAGTATACATTCAGGTTTTGTGCAACTGCTGAATAGCAGTAAGGTTTAATTTGTCTAGATGTAAACTAGATGTGAACTAGGGAAGAGAAAAACGGCATTGTTGAAGGCTCTGTTGAATGCTTTGTGAAAGTAGACTTAGTCTCTTTTGAAGGCTTTGTGAAAGTAGACTTGTTTAGACTTTGGGTAGAGATTGAGCTCAGCAGTAATGACCCACCTGCTGTCACAAGCAGTGAAGTGCAGTCAAGTCAAGATGTGATCTGTTTGGGCTGTAATTCTGTCTGCCTCCCGAATTAATTCAGAATTAGTTAAACTAGGTTCACATTTGTAATTTGAATCAGTTTAACCACTATTTGTTACTCCAGGAGTACAACTCTACAGCATCAGCAAACATGAGTAAAATATATTCTTCAGCACCAGTAAGTTATATTAGAAACTTCCTGTTTCCAGAGTCTCTGGAAACAGGAAGTTTTGAGCATATTTTACGTATGCATGAGTGCAAATAGATGAGAGGTTTACGCCAGCGATATACAGTATTTGCAAAACAAAAATGGAAGGAGGTGATAGAAAATGCAAGCTGGTGCAGTGAGTAGCACTTTCATCTCAGAGTCAGAAGGTGTGAGTGAAAACCTCTCATTGTGACTGTCAGCTCATAGTCAGGCTGTCGCTGCAATGTAATACTGTGGGGGGAAGGGTTGGTGGGTGCATTGTTGGGAGGAAGTTGTTAAGATGAGGTCCCATCTCGTCTTACTGTTCAGGTGGACATTTAAGATCCCGTAACCCTATTCAACAAGAGAAAGGAGTTTCTCCAGATGCTCTGTCAACTATGCATCACAGTGACACACGTCGATGTAGAATAGAATCGTAGAATTTTACAGCACAAAAGGAGGCCATTTGGCCCACCGTGTCTGTGACGACTCTTTGAATAGAGCTATTCAAAGTCAACCCCGCTCCCTGGCTCTCTCTCCAAAACCCCGCAAACTTTTCATTCCCAAATAATCATTCACTTCTGTTTTAAAAGTTGTTATCGAATCGGCATCCACCACACTTTCAGGCAATGCATTCCAGATTAGAACAACGAATATCAAATACAAGGATTATTATCACCATTGTGGCTTTCATTGTATGTATTCTGCAGATTAGGTTTACTCATTACTCAATTTTGGAAGAATCTCTTCTCGAAACCTGAAGAATAATACTAATAATCCTTGCATTTGGTATCGGGTTTTATCATATCTTCGAGAAATCCTCAAACACTTCACAGAATATACTGTAATGCAAATTGACTGAATATTTGTGGGCAAAATGCAGTGGCCAATTCCAGACAGCAGCGTCCCACAAACAATTGTCGACTGAATGACCACATTGCTTTATTGACATTATATCTCCAAAAAAGCAATCCGCCAATCGACTAATAACTGGGATCCTATTTACTATAGTACTAGGTAAACAGAGGCGTGTGGAGTAAGACACTTGCCCTGTATTCTGCCCCTGCGTGGGTATCGAATTTAGGTCCTCTCCCTTACAAGGCAAATGCTTTTACCACTAAGCTGCAGGAATGAATGCAATTACCGTTATATATTGCATGTCTTCCTCCAACTCATTCGCAAATTTGAACATCTAACCAATGTTGCTGAGGAAGAATGAGAAACTGTAAGTACCATTTAACCATAGACAAAGAATGTTAAAACTATATTTCTGATCCAACTTTAAATCCACAAAGTGAGGAGAGTTAACAGCCCATTATTTATCATATACAGTAGTTGCAGTAGTTAGAATGAGTTTGGAGTTGATTTCAATGGAGACACACATGCAATAAACACAAAATGTTTAACCTGAAAAATATGAATAACATTTTTATTGCTTAAGAGCTTAGATTTCAGCAAAATATAAACTGTACCAGGCTAATGATCTTCTGGGAGAACCGAATCTTTTGGGTGGGCTACAGGTTGGATTTAATTAGAATTGTTTTCTACAAAATTATGGCCGAGGCTTCCCTATCTCGTAGAACTGTAAGGAAATGGAAATTCTCGTAATGACTTTGTCATTAAAATTTGTCACTAAAAATGGCAGATTTTCCTGGTGAATTCTTGGACAATGATGTGGCCCATTGCTATTGATGTCAAACACCAGTATGAAGCTTAGAACATAAGAATTAGGAGCAGGAGTAGGCCATTCGGCCCCTCGAGCCTGCCCTGCCATTCAATAAGATCATGGCTGATCTTCTATTCTATCCGCCTTATCCCCATATCCCTTTATCCACAAGAAATCTATCAATCTCAGTCTTGAATATGTTCAAGATTGAGCCCTTTGGGGGGGAGAGAATTCCATAAATTCACTACCCTCTTAGTGAAGAAGTTTTTTTTTCTCAATTCAGTGTGAAAGGGCTGACCCTTAATTTTAAGACTGTGACCCCTGGTTATAGTTTGTCCAACCAGGGGAAACAGTCTCCCACTATCTACTCTGTTGTGCCCCCATTCAAATGCAAATTCAAATGCACTTTAGAAAATAATGTTTGGGGATACGACACATGAATAATTTGGAACATGTAGTGCAGAATGCTGACAGTATCAGGCAACTTTGGATCTAAGGTTCCCAAAGCTTTCCACTCTGTTGTAGACTAATCCATAGAGAATTAGTGGCTATCAACATCTCCATTATTGTAGCATGTACAAGGGATGGTACAAGGCGAACTTGATGGACCTTGGTTTATTGCCTTGTAATTGACTTGTTTCTAAAGCTGGTATTTCATTCTGTCCGGATCAGATCAGACAGCGTTATCCTTCTGATCACTTCTGTTCTAGAATTCTGATCCAAATGTGAAACAATTGTTACAAAAACAACAACTTGGATTTATATAGTGCCCTCCATGCCGGACGGTGTCTCAGAGCGCTTCCTACCACTATCAATACTGTGTTCTAACCTCACTGTAGGGAAACCTCTGTGACACAAGGCCACCAACTCACATTATTGATTAGAATAACAGTAGTTAAACAATATACATATGTCTTATTTTAAAAATGCTCAAGTATGAAACATTGTACTATTTTCTTTTGTATCATCTAGTAAATATTGAGTAGTTTGATTATATATTTACTAGAAAAATAAGACATTTGTCTAGTAAATATAGAGTAGTTCCGTTTTTATTCTGTACACACGTGTACCCAATATTCAAAATACTAATGACACCTTGCATTTGATATGATACCTTATCGTGTCATCGAGACACCTCAAAGCGCTCTACTGTAACGTGGTTTATTTGGCTGCGTATTTTGTGGGTAAAATTCGGAAACCAGTTGCATGCAGCAATGTCCCACACCCAGCGATTGAGTGAGAAATCGATTTTACTTAAGGGATTGTTGGCCAGGACATTGTGAGAAAGGGTCTTGGCCAACCTCAGAAGACTTTGAGGTTCGAACAACTATTAAGCAGTCTCTATTGAGCAGGTGAGGACATTTTCACCAACTGACTTTGTGCTGTTTGTCAATGGTTGGGACTGATATCATGAATGAACTGTTCCGTGATGTGAATCTTAAGTTACTGCTGAATCTGTATCAAAGTCAGGTCTGTCTGTCGGGAGGAGTGATCAAATTCATTGGCTTCATCTCCAGTCCATCTTTTGTTTTAGCATAAGAGATTTTTCAGAGATGTAATCATGCCTGCCATGCTTCAGTAGGGGTAAAGCATTATGGTTTATAGTAATTGCTTGTATGTTATAACATTTTACTAGTGTCCTTGACTAAACGTATCAGCATTTTAAGGATCTGAAAGTTTCAGAAGGGAAACTTTTGTTTTAATAGCACCTTTCACTTTGAAATGTCTCAAAGCCCAAAATAGTAGTACAGTGTTATAGTAATGGTTTTCATGAGCAATAAAATCAGCTCACATCCAAAACCCACAACAAACGTGAAGTTGGTATTCAAAAGGTAAATTGAAGGATTATTAGTCAAGACACTTGAAAGAAAGTCACTTCTCATTTTGAATTTCTGAACAGGATCTTAGTTTAACATTTTAATTGATAGTCTGTTCTTCAGTACTGGACTCTAGGGTCAGTCTTGACTACATTATAAGATTGTTCCGATTGCACAATAGCCCTTTAGATCATCAGGTCTTACCTCCTCCACAGGAGCTCCTGTGGCTCAGTGGTTAGAGCACTTGTCTTGCAAGCTGGGGAGACCAAGCTGGGGAGACCTGTGTTCGAATCCAGGCAGGTCAGGGCGAAACCTTGGGCAAGTTTCCTTACTCCACACGCCTAATAATAATCCCTCCAAAAAAACACAATAATAAAATTGATCATTTCAATCTACGACTGTGTGTGGGACACTGCTGTGCGCAATTGGCTGCCGCGATTCGCCCACAAATATATACGGTCAATTCACTTTACAGTATATTCTGTGAAGCGCTTTGGGACGTTGATAAGATGTGGAAAGCGCTATATCAAATGCAAGGATTATTATTATTAATACCCAGCCTACCATAACAGCATCAAGCTGTATTTTAAATGAATCCAGTATCCTGGCATGAAACCAATCTTCCCGGCAACCTTTAGCAGTCATTAATTCCCTTTGAATAAAGAAAAACTTCCTTTACCTATTGTGATATTAAAACAGCTCACAAAAAAGACCCACAACAACCCAATGATAGTGACAATTATATTACCCTTTGCAACTCTAAATCTCTCTTGTTCTACTGTCCTGGTGGATACTAAAATACTGTTCTGGGTTTATGGCACTATAGCAAATGAGAGGATTATATATTATTATTACTCTTTCAATTGGATTCAAATTGAGGTCCCCCTTTCTATAAAACCTGCTCTGAATTGCCCTCAAGATGAAATAGCTCTTGTTTGTCTAATCATTGCTCAGAGTTCAATCCTCTAACAATGAGGATTGTCCTCATTGCTTACCTCTGCACTGCCCCCTGTGGTGCCTGCAGGGCTCAAGGTGCATTCTGACCAGATCATTGTGCAGTCTGGGGTTGACTTCTGGGGATCTAAACTCAACTGATTTTGCAATAAGCCCAGCAACATGTTCACCCCTTGTTTCTTGCTGTCTCACACTGTGTTGACATAGTGAGCAAAAAATCAAGCCAGTGTAATCTTGAAAGAAACTCTTTTTGAATTTCTGAACCGGATCCCTTATCTTTTTTCAGCTTCAGTTTTCTCATTGTCCTCCATCCAAGGAGCACTTGTATTTCCTAGGAGCTTAAGCCCTGGTAGGAGACTTGAACACTTCAGAACATCCACGACAGAGAGGCAAGAATGCTACCAACTGAGCTGAACTGATACCCACCAACTTGAACAGAGAAAAATTACTTACATAAAATTGTCATCATATTTCCATATTTTTGTACAATTTTGGAAGGTCTGTGCAATTCATGAGGGGTGGATTTTTGTTTTTTAAATAAGTTGCTTGGTTTGACCTGTGCAATTCATTGTGCAATGTAGCACAATGGGTAAAGGTGATATAGTGTAGGACTGCCTGTATTAACCAATGTAAAACTAGTTACAGTATTGTCAGAATATATGCACATGGTTCATTTAAACCACTTGTGCCATTTCAACTCTCCTTCTCACTTGCAGTCTGACCTCTCCATCCATGGTCTCCTATTCTGTTCCAATGAACCACGGCTCAAACTTGAGGAACAGCATCTTAGGCATTGACTAGGGACCTTACAGCCCTCTGGCCTTAATATTGATTTCAATAGTTTCAGGCCATAACAGCTCAACTTCCCGCTCTTCTGCAACCATCTGATCTGCCTATTCTTTGGTAATTTCCCCCACTTTGTTTTAACACGCCTAATAATAATCCCTCCAAAAAAAACCACAATAGCAAAATTGGTCATTTCAATCCACGACTGTGTGTGGGACACTGCTGTGCGCAATTGGCTGCCGCGATTCGCCCACAAATATATACACTTTACAGTGTATTCTGTGAAGCGCTTTGGGACGTCGATAAGATGTGGAAAGCGCTATATCAAATGCAAGGATTATTATTAACGTTATTAACTCTCTAGTTTTGCTACAATTCCCCCTTTTGTTTGACAACATTAACACCTCTTTAACCCATCATCTTCTGTCCTCTACCCCATTTTCTCCTTTGTCTTCCTTGCTCTGCCTTCCCCCACTCTGTTAATCCTTAAAAGCCTCTCCCTCTCAACATGCCCGAGTTCTGATGAAGGGTCGTGGACCCGAAATGTTGACTCACTTTTCCTTTCTCCGTAGATGCTGCCTGACCTGCTGAGTGATCCCAGCTATTTCTGTTTTTGTTTCATTTAAACCACACCTCCATTGGATTGTGACTGTTTAGTGTAAGTTGTTGGAACCAGTGAATTGTGTTTTTGTTTAGTATTGCGCATCCTTATTCAAATACAGTAGAGCAACATAAAGTGTGTTGCTATTTTGATTTTAATACAATTTAAAAAAAATTGTATTGATGTGGAAATTATATTACAGTTCCGTAGCTCCATGCTTACAGCACATACCTTAAAAGTGAGAGACCTGGGTTTGATTCCAGGCAACAATAACAAAATTACACTTGTATAGCACCGGACATCAGGAGGATGCCCCCAGGGCACTGCCAGGCAAGCCTTGGGTAAGTTTCCTTACTCTATATGCTTAATAATAACCCATCAAAACAGAATTGCTTACTCAATCCACGATCGTTTGTGGGATACTGCTGTGCGCGTCCACGTTTCGCCCACGTATGTACAGTCAATTCACTTTACAGTATATTCTGCAACAAATGTGTGCCCTTTCTATCTCAGTGCTGGGCACATGAGGAAGCTAACTCAATATAACTTTAAATGTGACTACTACAAATGTCTGATACACATGGTGGAAAGCAGATGTATAGATGACCATAGATGGCAAAATGTTGAAAACTAGAATGATCACAAAGCAGTCGCCTCTCTATCTATTCCTGCATTTTGGTGGGATGATCAAAATCTCAATAGCCTAAACATGTTACTGACAGCTCAGGCATTCTACCTCTTTGTTTCAAACCTGATTATTTTCCCCATTTCAGGACAAAAAAAACCCCACCAAACTAAACTTAACTTTTAACTTGCATGTCGTTTCCTTTTTGCTAATGATAAATCTGCCTGTCTACACTCTGATCTCCTGACTGTAAATCCAGCCCCCGTGCAGTGTTGGTAACATGACTTTAGGTTGCTCGAAACCAGAATGGAGTACAATTCCACCCGGGTTCAGATTCACTCTATTAAAATAACACTGCAGAGTGTGCAGAATTTAGCAAATTGTTTTAACTGTAAAACTTGCTTTTTGTATTGCTAAAAAAAATTAGAATGGTATTTAAGCAAATTCTGGACACTCTGAAATGTTATCTTAACAGAGTAAATGTAGATTTAGATTTGTTACCTATTAGGTTACCCAAAACGCTAATGGTTTAATTTAAAAAAAGTATGGCCATTTGCAAGTTCTGCAGAAACACTTGCAGCTTGTGTTCAGCCCACTCTTACTTGTTATGATAGTGTGATCCAGTAGGTGTTTGTGAATGTATCGCAGTAGCATATTACAGAAGTGTATCAGAACTTATAAAAAGGAATATTCTTACCGTAGAAATGTTTGCTGTCTGGAAGTTTTGGGGCAGGACTGGTTAGAGCACCAGTTTAAATTGTTTAAGTTGTTCAACGGGAAGTGTGAGAAGATCATGATCTGAGAGCAACCACAAAAATTACTATACGTCTAGCTTGCCATGCGAGTAGTGACGTAAATCATACGTTGAAGGCTGACAAGCTTTTTATGTTGCATCAATTTGACCTACTTCACCAATGTGGTATCTTTTGGAGAATAGCATGCAAATTGAACATATTGTTCAGTTTTGCAAATGTAAATTAGGCAAAACAAAAATAAGTGTGTGCTGTGACCAGTTTAGAGTGCGTGCTCTTTCAAACCATATAAAATTGAGTTGCTCCCTCAAACTGATCTGTGACGAAGGTAGGTTTGGAATAGATGTAATGTGATGAAACCAGCATTAGAATCAGTGTACTGGTGTTATAAGGTACATTTCATTTACTGTATGCTTCTAACTAACTATTGCAACCAGCCAATCCACAGGGAGAACAAATAGCGATCCTTTTCTTACATTTGGTTATGAAAAGCAAGCTTTTTTATAAACCAGTTCTTCTAGTCAGTAATTCGAACTTAACTGGGGGAGCAAGCTGAATTTGTTTTAATCCTGGAGTGCGCAGTCTAGTTGTTGAGTGCACAGTGTAGTTATGGAGTGTGCAATCCTGTCATGGAGTGCACAGTTCTGTTGTGGTGTGGGCAGTCCTGTTGTGGTATGCACGGTTATGTTTTGAGTGGATGGGGGAGAAGAGAATTGCAGTAACTCATGAGTCTGTTCATCGAAGGTTGGCAGTCCTGTTGATTTATGACTGCCATTACAACAGCCCAAACAGTGCAGGTTAACTAAACGAATGTACTGCAACACAAATTGATCGTGACACTTTCAGCTGGTAACTATTTCTAGGCAATGAGGAACTACTCCTCTCAGACCAGTAATAACTGGAAGCTTGCTATCTCTTCCATTACTGTTCTTCTTTGAAAATCCAAATGACCATTCATTATTTGTTCCTGAGAGATGCTAGGAACACTCAGCTGATCAGGCAGCATCTATGGAGATAGTGAGTCAACGTTTCAGGTCCACAACCTTTTATCAAAACTGGGGCATGTCGGGAGGGAGAGGCTCTTAAGAACTAACAGAGCGGGGAGGTAACTTGATTCTCCATAGATGCTTCCTGACCTGCTGAGTGTTCCTAACGACTTCCGTTTTTGTTTCAGATTTCCAGCATCTGCAATATTTGCTTATTTACAAGCTGAATTGTTTACATGACCTGATTTTTACGACAAACTTTGTTGTTGTTGGAAAAATCAAACAAACATGATGCAGACATGATAAGGCGATGGTGGTGGTATCTAATATATTGTGTGGACCTTGGTGAAGAAGCATTGTGCTGTGGTTGCTATTTCTCTTTTTCTTTCTACTCTATAATGAAAACAGACTCAATTCTGTAAACCTTCCAGCAAAATGTGGAGGCGTAAATTTCAGAATTCCCCTTGTCGCTTGTGTTAGAAGATAGAATATTTTCTCCTTGAAGAGGGTTATTAGAACACAGAATGCGTTACACAATTGGCTGCTGAAAGTAAGACCGTAACATTTAAAAGGGGAATATTGAGACCGCCAACATGAACCATTTCTCACCTCAGAATCAGGGGAACTAGATAAATATTTCAAGAAAAATTATATGAAAGGGTATGTGGAAAAAGCTGGAAATTTAGATATTATTTCCTATAAAGTCGCAACCCACCTTGTATTGATGCTAGAGTGTGCACAACTGGCTGGCTCAATCACTTCCTGCTACATTTCCTATGCAGAAAAGGCTAACTTCCAGGTCATCAGGTCTCTGCCAGCATTTTGTTGTTGTTCCTGTATTCTGCACAGCGCACGTGTGGTGAACCAATGACTTGGCAAGTCAGTAGGTTTAGTGTGAGAATGAGGCAGCTCGCGGGAATAACACAAGTTAGTCTGTTGCACATTTGCGCAGGGAATAGGATCCACACCCCAACTATGTTATAATCAAATCAGGACCTCAAAGAAGCACATTGTAATGAGCTGCATTGAATGTAGCTTCAATGGAGGAGCGAGCACCAACATAGACATAATGGATGGAATGGCTTCTAAGGTCTGTGATACCACACCATATATATTTGAACTCTGTTGTTGGTAACAATGTGATATGAAACAAAATGCACTTTCTTCTATCAATGATTGCCCTTGTTCTTGAGCTGGGTTTACTTCAATGCCACAATGACATCAATCACAATGATGCATAAAATGTATTTGGAAACACACAGTCAATTCACTTTGCAGGTATTCTGTGAAGTAGGTATTCACTTTGTAGATATGTCTCGAAGACATCTCAAAGCGCCATATCGAATTCGAGGATTGGTAATTCAGTTTGATAATAACTATTGTTATTAATATATCGCACCCCCCAAGGTAACTAAATAGAAAGACGTTAGGCCACAAACGGATGAGGGCTCTCTGAGAAACATTGGACAACTTTAAGGCAAATATATATGAACATGTGGGGAGGAACTCAGGCCACAGTGACATCAGATGTAATTTATAGCACTTGGCAGTTAGCTGCTATATCTGTTCTATTTAACCCCTCTGAGTACTGAATTTCACTGATTAAACATTTTGGGGGAGAAATTGCACCTAGGTTGAGATTTACACTCTTTTCTTAGTATTTTCCAGTGTGCAGACATTGACAAATTGTTGGATTCTGTCTTCACTTTGAAGCAGGTTTTCTATACTTCTCAAAAAAACTTACAGAAAGTCGGCTTCAAATGTAAACTGCATTTAAAAAGTTGTCACATTCTGGTCTCTCCAAAATCTGGCATAAGTTGCAACTTTCATCTGCTGGAGACTGAAACACTGAATGTGGGATAATGCAGCCACGTTTGCTGCCTGATGATTCCGAAGCTCCAAAGTCTGGGATCGAGCAGTGAGTGGATTTGTGGCAAAAATGAGAAGTGGCTCATGTGAGAATCAAGCCCACCCTTGGTGGCTGTCTCAGTATTCCACTTCCTGAGCTTAAGTGGTCTCTGCTGATGACAGCAGCTGGATCATCAGCAGAACCTGCAAGTGCAGACCAGCCACTGGGAGTAAGGACTCTTCCTACGCAGTTCCTGTTGACCCTGCCAGACAAAGCTCTAATGGATAAGGTGTTCTTAGCTGGACAAGTAGTGAGGAAGCTTACCAAGCAGTTCTGTCAAGTAGTGAGGAAGCTTACCAAGCAGTTCTGTCAATGGTAAGATATGTGATTTTAGCTCCAGCAGTTCCCCCAATGCCTTGCTTCTAGCCAACAAGTGCCCAATATTTTCGGGAATTGGGCAAGCGGGATGCATCCCTCCAGGGAGCGTGTGCACATTCCATTACAATAAACATCTCAGGAAATTCCATAAGCTGTGCCTATATAAGCAGGATGCCTGGAACTCTCAAACAAAAACAGAAGTTGCTGGGGAAATTCAGCAGGTCAGGCAGCATCCATGGAGAAAGGAAAAAGAGTCAACGTTTCGTCAACCCTGTTCTGACGAAGGGTTGTAGACCTGAAACGTTGACTCTTTTTTCCTTTCTCCGTGGATGCTGCCTGACCTGCTGAGTTTCCCCAGCAACTTCTGTTTTTGTTTCAGATTCCCAGCACCTGTAGTATTTTGTGTTTTGCCTGGAACTCTCAGTTTGGTTTGAACCCACAACTTTCTGATTTAGAGGTGAGAGTTGAGACAACTGAGCCAGGTTAAAACCACAACCTTTGTTTTATAGGTCATTAATCACTGCATATCCATCCACCCGTAAGAAACAAGATAACAAACAGATGTTTATTTGTGCAATATGCCGAGACAGACGATTAAGAGAATAAATATGTGACCTTTCATTATACAGTACCTTGAATGTTTTTAACTCATGCAGCTAAAGTTGTTTGTTGCACAGATGCTTACATAGATAATGATCATTGACAATTATGTGGTTACCAGACGTATATTGGTAACTGACGTTCACAATAGACGTTATCTGTTTTTGTCTTGTTTACAGAAAATAATCATATACATTTCAGATCCCTCCTCCCCACCCTAACCCCCACCTGAATCTCCCTCCATGAACAAAGAGAGCGAAGGAAACAGGTGCGTACAGGTATTTACTCTCGTGTCCTCACAGCCTCTTTGTCTCTGTTAGCTAACATTTTCATCAAGTCATCTGGCTTTGTGATTTTTAGTGCGTTTACTGACTCCTGGCTGAATTTTGTATCAATTATTCATTTTTTAAAAAGGGACTATTATTTCCTGAAAGCAATCCACCAGTCAACTAACAAGTGGGTTCTGACTTACTGACTTGTGTTTCGCCCACAAAATATAGTAAATCCACTTTACAATATATTATGTGAAGCGCTTTGAGATGTCTCAACGCTATGATAAAGTGCCTCCTCAAATGCAAGGATTATTATTTAGATTTTTACCTATAGGTAAACAGAGGTTGTGTGCATGTGTGGAGTAAGGAATGCCTTTAGGCAGGATTTGAAAGTGGGTAGGGAGGGGGCAAGGTGGAGAAGTTGAGGCGGAGAATTCCAGAGTTTGGGGGCTTAGTGGCTCAAGCTACGGCCACCAATGGTGGTGCGGAGGTGGTGAGGGACGAACAGGAGCCAAAGCAAGTTCGGGGTAAGCAATTTGGATAGGGAAGGAGGTGTGAGGGTAGGAAGGGATTTGAAAATGAGTGTGATGATCTTGAAATCAATTGGTTCAGTGGAGTCTGACAAGGATTGATGTGATGGATGTAAAGTGAAATTGGAGTAGGCATTAACAAGATTACAAGAGAGGGTTGGATAAGGAAAATCCTTTGAAGCACTTGATATCATCCTTTCAGAACTCCCACCCATTACCCCAATAAGCTTTTTAACATGAGTGGAGTGCTGTGGCCTCCACCATTCTTTGTGTAACCTGGTTATTATCCTCTGGTTAGAAAAATACTTCCTGCTGATTCTGTTGAAATACCAGAGGATTCGGGGGACAAGGAGGAGGCCAGACGAAGTAGAGCGAAGGAAACAGGTGCTGTTGTGAGGAGAGAGGAGAACAGAGAGGTGGAGGGGGGGGGGGTGGGGGGGTGCAGAGGAATGGAGGGATTTGAAAACAAGAGTGAGGATCTGGAAATCGATCCGCTTCGAGACAGGGAGCCAGTGAAGTCCAGCAAGGACTGGGGTAATCGGGGAGCGAAGTTTGTTTCAACAACAACAACAACATTACATTTGTATAGTGCCTTTCACATTGTAAAGGCACTGAAAAATACCCTTCTCCATCCTGTTGACAGTAAGCCTGTGACTTGCAGATAATAGTTTTATTTGGTTGGCCTGACCGTGTGAAGATACGGTCGGGCCAACCAAATAAAACTATTATCTGCTGTGACTGACTTACCTCAATCAAATGTTTGTTTCATCACCAGCTTACTTTCTCGCTTCTTCCTGGTTTTATTAACTTAATACTACTGTACGATAATTGCTCTCAATTCTGTCACCATCAGTTTTACAGTTACCTGTTGGTTAATCCTTGGTGGAAATGTGTTAAGACAAAATATTTTAAAGCTGTACGTGTGAAAATAAACTTTAAAAAAATAAAAATTTGGATTGGCTCGGGGAAGGAAATAGTATTGCAACATACTGCACAATTACTGCAGCCAGTTGATACATTTACCCAATGTATGTGATGAAATTATATTGGTTTTAATGAAAGATAATGGCCTGTGAACTCGGATTTGGCAATTTCATAGGAGGTGGCCACAATATTTCACAACATTTAACGAGATCACAAACAATGACAAGTTATATTGATGTTGCACCTATCACGCAGGACAGTGTCCTAGAGAGCTTAACAATGGCGGACCTCAACGGCGGAGCAAATCTCTGAAGGTGGCAGGACAGGTAGATAAAGCTGTTAAAAACGCATATGGGATACTAGGCTTTATAAATAGGGGCTTAGAATACAAAAGTCAGGAGGTTATGATGAATATTTATAAAATGCTGGTCAGGCCTCAGTTGGAGTACTGTGTTCAGTTCTGGGCACCACACTTTAGGAAATATGTTAAGGCATTGGAGAGGATACAAAGGAGATTTACCAGGATGGTATCAGGAATGAAGGACTTTAGTTATGAGGAGACGTTAGCAAACCTAGGATTATTCTCCCTGGAGCAGAGAAGATTAAGAATGGATTTAGAAGAGGTTTTCAAGATCACAAGGGGATTTGATAGGTTGACCCGGGAAAAACTGTTTCCACTGGCATGTGGGTCAGTAACCTGAGGACACCAATTCAAGATAGTTGTTAAAAGAAATAGGAGAGGTTAGGAAAAAATGTTTCACCCACCGAGTTGTTCAGATCTGGAATGCATTACCTGAAAGGGTAGTGGAAACCGATTCAATAACAACTTTTAAGAGAGAAGTAGATGGGAGGACAAGACTGCAGGGCGATGGAGAGAAAGCGGGCCAGTGGGATTGAGTTAGTCAGCTCTTTTCAGAGCTGGTGCTGTATGATTCTATGATATACTTCCATTTTATCTTTTTTGGGCTTAGTACATCCAAAAGTACTAAATCACATTTAAAATCTTGAATGCCTCTAAAGGTTCCCCTCTCACACATCAGATAACAAGATCGAAAAGGCTTACTTTGACAATTTTAATGTAATAATCCCGTTTTTGATATTTTGTCTTATCCTGTCAAAGCTCTTCCCAGGATTTGACATCATAAATCAGTCCCTCTCCTCAGGATCAGTTCCTGCCCAACTCAAAACTACTGTCATCACCCACCTCTTTAAAACACCTACCATCCAACCCCAGCCCCTACCGTCCTAATTCAAACTTGCCCTGCATTGCTAAAGTTCCTTTTTCGATCCAGTCTCGTTTCTGCTCTGCCCACATAACAGAGGCTACACTTGTGAAAGTCACAAACGGTATCTTCTCTATCTGTGACCACGGCTCCCTCTGCCTCCATGTCTTCCTGGACGTCTCCGCCGCCTTCGACACAGTCGATCATGCCATCCTCCTCCACTGCCTGTCCTCCGTCATCCACCTCAGTGGGACCACACTTGCCTTGTTCGAGTCCTATCTCACTAATGGTCAGCAGTACATCTCTACTAACGGCTTTGCCTCTCGCTTTTTCCCGGTTATCTGCGGGGTACCCCAAGGATCCATCCTTGGCCCCCTTCTCTTCCTTATCTACATGCTCCCGCTTGGTGATGTCATCCGCAGACATCGCGCTTTTGGTCACCTTTTTCTCCCTCCCTCTGGCTCGGCCCCAGGATCTGTTATTGTGAAGCGCTCTGAGACACCGTCTGGCGTGGAGGGCGCTATATAAATCCAAGTTGTTGTCGTTGTTGCTTTTTGCAGTTCTGGTGCAAGCTTATCACATCATCAATGTCTCAACACTCTTGATAGGATGTACTGTAGAATGATTTTGACTGCGTATTTTGTGGGTGAAACATGCCGGCAAGTTGCAGACAACAATGCCTCACAAACAGCCATGTGGTGAGCAAAATTTTATTTGGGGGAATTTGTTAGCCAAAATCCCCAGGAGAAATTCCCTTCACTTTTGCAAATCGCGCCAAGGGATTTTTAACATCCACCTGAACAACAACAACAAAATTACATTTGTGTTGCGCCTTTTGCGTCGGGAGGACGGGCAGATAGGATCTCGGTTCTAAACATCTCATTTAAATAACGGCACTTCTAGCAATGAATGCAACACACCACAAGCATTCATTTGTGTGTCATCTTAGACTCAGTGATGATACTAACTCCTAATGTGGGCCTGGAACCGATAAACGTCTGACTCAGAGGCAAGAGTGCTACCACCACTGAGCTAGGCTGACACACTCTAGTTTGTAAAACAAATGCCACTCAAACGTGGAAGAATATGAAAATGGTTTCACTTCTGCTTTTTCTTGTTGGTAAGAAATATAAGTAGATGCAATGTTAAAATGCAATAGAGACGATGGTTATCTGTACACCTCACTAAACCAAGACGAAGCTGATGTTTTCACGTGTGCTGTGTCCTTGTGGTTTTCTATGTTCTATAAATTCAATGGTCTAGTAACTTGGTTCAGTCTGCTGCACACCTGTTACATGTTTCAAATAAAATGGTAAACTCCTACGTTCCTTTTACAAGGCCTTGCTCTTCAGTTGTTAACACATTAATATTTGGAAATCTGTCCTCTGTTCTCACAGTATCCACGATATATAGTTATAATTTGGCGGTGCCACCAAACAACACCAAGCAGTTTTATCTAAATTATTGACGCAAAGATTAGACAGTTTTTAGCCTGTAGATTCTAGTGCAGTATTGTTGGAGGTACCATCTTCGTGTGGAATGCCTTGATCCCCCTTTCCTCATCTACCCCTCTTAGGTTTTCCATCCAGGGTATATTTGACTTCTTTATTTTTTCTACTGAAGTGAATCACTTTACCTTTCTCCATATTAAACTTCATCTGCCGCTTATTTCCCCACTCTGCTGGCCTGTTTATGTCTTAACCAATATTGAGACATGAATGCACTCCAAAAAGGAAAAGTTGTACATGCGCCTCATATAAAGAGAAATGAAGTACCTCTGAATTAAATAATATTGGTAATAATATTTGCATTTGATATAACACCTGATCACATCTTCGAGACATCTCAAAGTGCTTGACAGAATACACTGTGAAGAGAATTGATTATATATTTTGCAGGTGAAATCCGACAGCCAACTGCGCAAAGCAATTTGTTGTACTGGTAAGCCTCGATTAAGGAAGCTTCTATTTAGGACATTTCGATTGAACAAACATAATTTTTAACACCTTTTTATCGATATAGGACACTTGATTTTGTTTTAACAAACAAAATTATTTTATGTGCATGCACAGTACATATTTTGAATATCGCAGTTGTTTTTGGCGTGTCCTTTTTGTCCACAGTCCATAGTGTATTTGCGGGTAAATCGCTCGCACCTGATATAGTGTATCCAAGCGTTTGAACGGCCAAAGGCATGTCGCTATGTCATTGTTTAAAAGCCAGCTGATTTTAAAGTGACACCACGCAACGTTAGTATTACAATAATTTCCAAACATTCCTGAGCAACTTTGAGCGATTTACAGCCTCTACCGCATTTATACCATCGGGAAGAGACAGCAGTAAGTGAAATGAACAGCGGTAATAGCACTAGCGGCCAAAAGCCCCGCAAAGTCATCACTTTAAATACGAAATTGGAGGTGATAAAGTGCATCGAGTCTGGCAAAAAGGTATGGACGTTGGGAGGGCTTTAGGACTAGCTAGATCGACGGGGGCTACTATAAAACAGAATAAGGACAATATACTGGCAAGTTACAGCTACAGGTGCAAGCAGATTATCAAAGCATACGACTGTATTAAAGTTTGCCAGTATTAAATTACAATACTGTACAGTTACCCAAGTAACTCTTCTTGCCTATGTGTGTTATTTTGTGTGTTTTGTGTGTTATTTAGTGGATTTAAGTTCCGAACATTTTGTGAAAAGAACGCATCTCAGGTTCTAATGAAACTGCATGGGAAACCGAGTTTCGATTTAGGACATTTTGAGTTTTTCAGGAACGCAACCCCGTCCTAAATAAAGGTTTACCTGTAAGTGTATTTACTCTTGTGCTGAAGATTTTGTCTTTGACATCCTTTTACCAGTAGAGGGCAGTCATTAATAAATCTTCCAATATTCAGTCAAGTTGAACATTTGACTGTTCTCCATGTATTCCAGTTAATTACAGTTGTGGATTTCAGATATGCCCCATGTAACTGCTGCAGATCGTGTTTCTTACAACCAGCAATTAACCGATGTCTCAATTTATGTTTTCAATCAATCAATCAATCAAAACTTACATTTATATAGCACCTTTCACGTCGAGAGGACATCCCAAGGCGCTCTACAGTTAGGTAGGGACAAGAGCAACGGGGAGGGGTCGGGGCAGGATGAAGGAGAGTAGGAGAATTGAATGTATATTTGTGGGCGAAATGTGGCAACCAAATTGCGCACAGCAGTATCCCACAAACAGTCATGGAAGTGGGATTAGGGGAGAAAGGGGGGTAAAATGGCAAGAGGAATGGGTAAGGGTGGGGGAAAAGAGAGCAGGAAAACCGACTATATTTGTGAGCGAAACGCGGCAGCCTAATTGCGCACAGCAGTGTCTTCACAAACAGTCGCAGAAATGGGGCCGGGGGAGAAAGGGGGAAAAGAGGGGAAGGGGGGAAGGGAGGGAAAGGTGGCGTGGGGTAAAGTCAGGGAGGAATAGGGGGCAGAAAGGGGGAGTAAGTGGGGAGAGGGAGGGGAAGGTGGGTAGGGGACAAAATCAGCGAGAAATGGGGGAGAAAGGGGGGTAAGAGGGAAGATGTACTTCTCTGTGATTGAAAGCAAGTTGTGGAAGTTGAGCATTTTTGTGGTAAAACTGAAGCTTACATTAGTGCAGTTTGGGTGACTCCAAAGTGTGCTTCAGCGGTACTATTAAAGCTGCATCGCTCTCCATTATGACCACTGTCTGTCAGGCATCCTGCTTGTCCAATCCTAATCATTTGGGTAGTTATTTGCAAGGTTAACACAAGTTGAATGAGAAGATTACCTGTTGCTTTTTTTGATTCATGCTTGTGTTTCCAGGGAGGAAATGGAAAATGGTTCATCAAGGGTGGAAGATTCCTGTGTTTAGTGAAATTAGCCTCTGTTTGACCCCAAGTTATCCAAATTTATGAAACCTCACTTCATTAACTCATACATCATGAGCATGTGAGTATCCACTTTACAGAGGTAAGATATTGCCGTTTTATAACTAGATTGAACTAGTTTTGTAAACTGCAAGGACTGGGGATGTGTGAGCCAAATTTCACAGATGTTTGAGCAATCAATCCCTCTTGAACTTTACAGATCATATTTGAAATGTTCTATTGCACTGTTTATACCCCAGGGAATGATGCACAGAAAAAAAAAAATTATTAAAGAAAAAACAAATGAAAATTTATGGAAACTTACACTTGTTTTGAACAGTTTTAAATGCATGACAACACTATTATAGTCTCTGGTGGATATGGAGGCCAGCTTTAATAAATTGTGTGTTTATGTAGCACATTTTTGTATTTATTTACGAATCGTGCATTCCATTCTGCATCTCTTCCCGGCAGAGGCAATTTGGAGAGCGTTTGGAAGAGAGCCAGAGGGAGAGGTGAGGCAGTGTGGACAGCAATGAGAAGAGAGCTGGAGCCTGGGGCAGAGCATCCATATTACACGCCTGTGTGTAGTGAATCGCAATTATGCACAAAGTTATGTGGGCACGCAATTCCCTGGAGAGGAATTGATTTGTGTGAACCTGTACAGCATTTGTTCCGATAGGGGAAGAATTCGGGCAAAATGTTATGTGATTCCATACTGCATTCTAGTACCATATATTTCATTTGGTTTGTGATCCACTGTGGCCGTGAGCATCCGTCAATTAAATAAACAATTTCCTCTGTAAATAAAGCCTGATTTGAGCAAATTTGTGGATAAGCTCTGCATCCAAATCAACGTAGAACTGAGACCCACATCCTGTGCAGTCAGTAAAGCATGATTCTGAAGTTACTAACTTAACCTTTTAGCCGCTCTTGGGATTTTGGGTTGTGTGATATATTGAGATAGGTTAGAGTGTACAGTGCTCACTGCCAGGAAATACTTCTCCTTGCTTCACAATTAATTCTAAGAATGCTATTACACTTTGTTGTATTATGAAACCGAAAAGGTTCCCTGATGGCTTCCAGAGAGGAGGGGGAAACAACAACAAAATCAAATAATTACTCATTCTACATCCAGATGCCTACAAATCAATGCCCCCATCTGAACCATTTGCAGGGTGAAATGTTGAGTTTAGATGTGAGATGTTGATATTAATTTGTTGATTAAGCGCTCTGAGACGCCGTCCGGTGTGGAGAGCGCTATATAAATTGAAGTTGTTGTTGATTCCATTGTACACATTCCTATTTAGAACTGTCTCTTGCCTTGTGCTTTGCATGTCTTGACTGTGGGATGTGTTTACATGACTATTTTCTACGTGTTTTGAACTGAATGAGATGTGTCTGCCCTTGTGCTAAGCCGGTTTCGTACAGTTTGCATCTGAAGCACAACAGCAGAAACTCTGGTTCTGCTCAATTTCCTGCCAGCTCCTTTGCTCCCTTCTGTATGAACTTTTCTGCTCCAAACCCTGCAAAACTGAAAATAATTATACGCCCTACAAGATTTGTGTTAAATAAGGACAGAGACGGTACCAGCCTAGCAATAAGACAACAAAAAACAGGCAAAGTCACGACAGGCCAGGCCACTAGCAGTAATGCACATTTTATCTGATGTTTGGAATACCAGAATACTTATCTTTCAGAAAACGGTCACAGTTGTTGATCATTTGTTTTTGGCCAGTGATTTGGGTCAGTGATTCTCCCAGAAATTGTTTGCCAGCCTAAATATTAAAGGTTTCAATCAATTTCTGCATTTTCTCTGTTTTTTGGCACGTGACCAAACCAGAGGTCATTTTTTTTGTTTCTTTCTCTTTAAAGCGTACTCCAGAGCGGGTTTCACAACTATTTGTGTGAGAAGCGAGAGCCTGTGTTTGCTTTAACAAAACAAATTCAGTTCCTTACGAGGCATCTTGCCTGTTAATTAGGCCTGCGGCTTTATCAGCAGTTACAAGGCTGAAAGGGAGCAAACGTGACAATCTCTCATTCAGCCTCACACCTATGCATGTCATGGCTGTTTAACCACAACCACATGAAAGGGATTATTTCTCTAGTAGTTGAACCATAAAATATAGAAACAAAATATGAGTGGAACCTTGGTGAAGCTTCAGTCATGTGATAAACACATTGCTCATTTCCGATGGTTTTCAATTGGGCAGTTAACCATGTAGTTTTAAGTGCTAGATGTCAAGTTCACAAAATTTTCTGTTCAGAACCTGGCACTTACTCTGTTGACTATTTGCTACAGTTGGAGATGTTGCTTCTCAGAAGCACCAAGTGAAAGTCGGCCACAGCTATGAGAATGGCTAAAACGCATTGCGTTTGATTGTATTTTGTTTCCCCTAAAATGAGCTGCTACGTCAGGAACATGTGGGTCGGAAAGTAGCTGATGGTGTAATCATTTATAGACCTTGTTACATGATATTATCAATAGCCAGTTGGTGCTGCCAAAGTCAGGAGACCTTGGGGCCCTGGTTAAGTCTTTGAAAATATTGATTCCTCCTGAAATTTAGAATCTGACATTATTTGTCTACAAAGTACAGTGACTGTACTTCACAGCAAATTCCAGTAAAGTATTTTGAGATATCCACTTAATGTGAAAGTCCCTGTATCAAATGCAAAGATTATTTATTTAACAAACAACACCAAAAATGACCCTTTGTATAACGCCTTTCACGTCAGGAGGACGTCCCAACTAGGTGGAAAGCAGATGGTTTCAATCCTCACCCATTCAGTGGTTTGACATGTCCACACAAAATGAAATGACGCTGAAAAATCTGATTTAGCATGCACTGAAGTGATCCCATATTGTTTATACACCAGCATATTTAATGCTGAACCAAACTACCGTATCATACCCAAATTAATCATATTAGCAGAGAAACATATTTGAATGAATTGCTTACTGTTGACCACTGTAATTATTATCCCAACATAAATAATTATCCCTCACACTAGCCTAAACTTTGCACATATCAATTTCTACATCAAATGCATCTGATCATGATTGACAGCTCAAAACCATTGAGAATTAAATGTGTGGTGTTTGTGTTTGGCTTTCTTCAATAACTTACTTTTTTCTGAATTTCTGCTGCATCTGTGTTAAGTAACCTTTGGATATTTGCTTGGCCAAAATACACATCGTTTCCTGATTGTTTTTGTCAGAGGTTTCCATTACAAAATTGTTCCCTAATTGACCCAATGTTGGTGAGAAGATGTAACAGTTGACAAGCTAAGGATTGCCAATAAATAGTCATTTTTTTATTTGTTCAACTCAAATCTGTTTCTGTTGAAGCATGTTGGTTCACTCAAAAGCAAAGATAAAACCTGTTACAGTTCTTTTCGAACTGTAGGAAACCCCCCAAAATCTCATATGTTTGCAACCATCCTAAAGTGTTCCATTGCTGTATTAACCCCTTATCAGTGATCAAGCATTTCTTCCTTATCTACTGTGAGACGACTTGTACTTGTAATGCTAAATAAGCAAACTTATATAATGCAGCATTTACCAACAATGGTTAAAGGAGGAAAGCCTTTATAGCAAATTTGAATCCCGTTTGCACTCAGATTTCCACTATGTAAAGGGTGTTTTGGTACTCAGCTGGGTTTATTTGAAAAGGAGGAAAAAAAAGCTTGCTTTTCATCCTGCGCGGCTCCTGATGAATTGGTGAAAGAGAACCATTGATGGTGTCCATGGAGATGTATATGGCTGGATTGTCATCCCAAACTCTCATTAAAACTTGCTGGAAAGAAAATAGAAGGGAGAGAGAGAAAAAAAAAACTTTTTTTGTACACGTTATTCCAACCAACAATCTCCCCACACACATATTGACAATACAATACTGTGCATATTTTCAGAATCTAGATTTTTCTCCCATAATTAAAATGACTGCTGTTAAATCTTCCCTCTTTTTATTTTAACATTGAATCCTCATACATGCAACTGGTCAGCAATGGCATAGGTTCTCAAAGTTGCTTGTGGGTGTGAGTTGTGTAAAAGAAGGGTGGTTTAAATGTTGTTCCTGTTGGTACCTAAAGTAGTTTTTAATAGAACAGCTGCAACGCACCATTATAAAGGGGTCATTGTCATAACCACTGAAGCCTCGGGGTCAGATTGAGCCAGTGATCATCTGTAACCTGGCTATTTTATGAATACTAACTGCCTGATCACAGCAGCTGTAAAGCTTAAGAGTGTAGTCACTTCTTAAGACACAAGTTGTGGCCTGTTTTTACCAGTCTCACTGTTTGACGAGGTGCCCCAGTGTATGATCTTTCCTTGCAATGCAAGATGCTGACGTCTTCAGGAGGGGTACCAAGAGGGAGACAAATAGATCTAAACCATTCAAAAATTTTAATTCTATATAAACAAAATGAAAATGTATTTGCTCCAAACAGTCAATTTAAAAAGGGAAAACATTTGCTAAACATTTAGTAGAAACATAATCAATCCATCCCCAAATCTCAGAACAATGAATGGACCAAATGCTTAAACTTGGATTTGCCGACAGTTATTACCTCTCCAGTAAATCCTATTGAAGCTCATTTGAGAATTTTCGATAATAGTGTAGTGATTTTTAAATATTGAATATAGATATAGCATATTGAAATATGCTATATCTAATGTAAGGTGTATTCTTCTTCCTATTGTTGTTATTATTGCCCAAGCAATCTCACCGACACTTTTGAATGTACTCCATGAGTAAATTTAACATTGTTTCAAAAGTTCATTTAAAAATTGATAAAGTCTCCAATTTTAGTTAACATCTGCAACTAAATTACATTTGTAGAGTGCCTTTCACGCTGGGAGGAAGGGTTCCTCCTTGATTAAGAGCATTCATCTCGAGACATTCTTCTCATGTGATGAGAACTGGAGAGCATAGACCATGTCCTACGTGGCAGCTGAAGAAGTCAGGAGCCCAGCTCCCTCACTGGCCTTGTAAGGTTCATACCAATCTTGCAGTTTCTTTGTTACTCCTGCTTGTACTTCACCATTGAATAGTAATTATTTTCTTTGCTTGTGTACAACTTCCCGGCCACTTATTGATGTTAATTGAGTCTGTGGATACACTCTGTGTGCATGTGTGTATACATTTACGGTTGCCTTAGTTACAGGGTGTGTTTCAGAAAGCTGGGCTGCTGATTTAGATAGTGCTGGTTCAGTTATACATCATTCAGTTATATCTGTTGATGGATCAGTAGGTGGAACACTTGAGTTACAAGAAGTTAGATCTGACACAAAAATAAAAGCGTTCACCGGTAGGTCCATTTGCAACCGTAGTGTTTTTTTTTAACTTGAAATATCTCAATATCAAGATCAAAATAAATCAAATAGGAATTTGGGAGGGAATAATTATTCTGGGGTCTAAATGAGTCTGCATGTTCTGGATTGATGAGAACTAATTGGCCAAAGAGCTTTTCTTCATCCATTTTCCATCCATATCTCTCTTGTGATCTTTTGCCTGGAAATACGCCCAAAAGCTTCTTGATTTACACTTGCAGAATAACATATAATTACTTCCTTTCACTTTGTCTTATCCCATTTCAAACGTGTTCAAAGCAACTAGATTGAAAACCAACAAGTCCTTTCTAAACGCAGTCTTACCCATGCGGTGTATAATGTATGAAGCAATGATTCACTGCTGTGCAAGGAAAAGTGTAGATTTGTTAGGTTCATGCCAAGGCAACATCCTTCGAGGTTTACTGGCAGAGCTCGCTGATTGCTTTTATTAATAAAATTACAATTAATAAATAATTCAATGGCTACAATGGATGGAAAGTACTGACAGTCTCTCTTTCATGAAACATGATTTCAACTTGGGACTTTCTACCGCCATCTTTCTGAAACTGAAATGGACTCTCTTTGGCGTTCATTTCACTGGGCTGGGGATTTACCTTGAATATAGCCTTGCACTTTTTTCTGGCAACTGTGAGTGTATGTGTGCGTGCCTTTTCCTTTGGCTGTGTAGACTCAGTCCTGGAAAACACAGCAAAATATGTTATTGGCCTCAGCAGCTGCATTTAAAGAGGACTCTCCTGGGAAATGGAGGCGGGTGTGTTGTAGTTGGGGGCTTGATGCACGATGCAGGTGTCTCCAGAGCATTTCTAGCAAGAGGAAGTTGCTGTTTGTTTTATGGAAACAAATCCGATTTTTATGCTCTTGACTAGTCAATGGGGGAATTGCCGTAACTGTGTGACTCAGCCACACTGCAGCGATGTATCATATTCCAAATTATTGTCAATTGCTCCTCTTACCGTAAATTCTGGCAATTAACAGCTGCTCTTACTCAGCTAGACACTGAACAATCCTCCATCTGTCCATTCTTGTCCTACGGTTACTATGTCAGAAGGTTGGATTAGTAGTGGCTGGCCAATGATTTCTCCTTGTGTACACAAGTTTCATTTTAAAAAATGAATAATATGTCAAGTTTATGAGCTTATACAGTTGGCAGTGCAGTTGCATGTGGGGCATTTGATCGCAATCTTCCAGGGACATATATTAAAAAAGATCAAGCAAATCATATTAAATTCCAAAATAATTCACTCAACTCAGTCATCTGCTTAATGCTACTTTGACCACAGCAAATATGATGCAATGACTGCACCTACCTCTTGTGTGCTGTGTCAGCCTACAAAGTTAACTGTGTATGTCTTGGCCAACCCTCTCAAGACTCTGAACTTGTCTTTATACTCCCATTACAGTTAGTACTGTGTATCTGTAACTTGGATGTCTTCCAATCACATACAGGCATATTTGTCAATCATTTATTTTGAAAGCAAGACTGTTTTTGTGTCAGCAAAACACATTATGCAAACTAACCACTGAAAGAAGCCCATTAAGAAGTATGGGAAAATGGAAGCATTCAGGAGGCATGTAGGGCAATGGTTCGGACAGCATACTGAGGCTGTTTTTTAATTCCAGGTCTATGCATATATGCATTTGTGCTGTGGGAAGCAATTTATTGCAGAACAAAGCAACAGACACCTATTAGGTTTCTGAATTTCACCCAGCGCTGCACCAATTAAGCGTTTAATTTGCAAGCATTTCAATCACGCTGAAATCAAGTTGCAGTCAATCATAAATTTATTTTCATTATGTTAAGTGCGGTCACACACAAACACATAAAGCTACATTTTGCTTTAACAGTACATCAGCTCTAGTAGAACAGAACCGCTTTTCATTTGTTATAATTTTTGCTGACAGTAAAGAGTGAGTGGCTTACTGAGGCCAGGTTAATGGCAGGTTCCTTACTTATCAAGTGTACTCCCGCTCTCTAAATCCCCAGGTTTAGTGTCAAATAACGGAAACTTCAAGATCTGGAAAATCCTTTTGAACTTTTGCCTTTTTAAAAAAAAAACTTTTCAGGTTCCCAAGCTTCATTACTTCATACTGTTTTTACAAGACGGTAAATCACGAGCATAGAGGCACCAGTGTATGTATGGCCTTGCCAGTGCTAGTTTGAATAATGCTGAATGAAAAATACTAGGATATTCTTAATATGGCTCAGTTATGATCTACAGTATAGGTAAGTTTGTATATGTACAGCTAATATTACATGCAGAGTTATAATAGTCTTTGCATTTGATACAGCATTTTATCACATCATGAAAAAAGCCCCGAAGAACTTCACAAAATTTATTTAAAAATGTACAGACTGTAGGTGAATATGGCACACAATTTACACACAATGTCCCACAAACAAGTGAGTGACCAATTTTATTAGGGGGACTGTTGGCCAGGACACTAGGAGTGACTCACTTCTCTTTTCGAATAGTGCCACAGGATCTTTATCATTTATCTGAACAGGCAGATGGTACCTTGGTTTACTGCCTCGTCCTAAGGATGGCACCTCTGACAATGAGTTCAAATTTTCCATGGGTCTGGAACTCACAACCTATTGATTCATAGGTGAAAGTGAGATTCACTGGAAGACACAGAATGCGACCTGGATTCTAAATTGAATGCAAAAGCATAAAGGTAAAAAATCCAGACGTAATCAATTTGCCAGGTATTTTTTTTGCTGGCACTCCAGAAAATAATCTTGTGGTTCTTTGTAGGAGGATTATATGCTACAGTTTTTATTGAGAATTAATGAAAAACATACATGAAATTCTAGGATTGTGAGAGTTTAGGCGTCAAATTACTGATTTAGTTTTCTGCCAGCAATGCAATGACGTGAAACTTTGCCACCGATATAATCATTCCATGGTTTTCTAGATTCTACAAATGATCTCGTGCTTTATTCACTGTACGCTTACAAGTGCTACCCCCTGCAGTTCTGTTTGAAGTCTTAGAACATAATCTCCTGGAAGATGCGTTCGAACACACATCAATTTAATATCCTGCTTCATTTCCCACCTGTCTCTGGCATATACACATAATATATCAAATTGAGATAGTCACTAAACAGTAATCCTTAAGAGCTGTCCTGACCTCACAGAGACAGATGCTTCAGAACTGAGATTCTAACTGAATATTTGCCCCATTTCTGTTTGTAGAATATGGACCACCTTCTATAATCGTCTCCCCCTTGACCGTTAGCGGTGTTTCGCTTTTAAAAATAGAATCCATCTTGTTTCGTGGTTTTATGTTGAAGTACTTCTGAAAATACTCTGATGTAAAGTAATAGACAAATGGATCTAAACAGCAGTTTGTGGTGGCGAGACACAAAGTAATTGGATACATGGTCTTAGCAAACCTTGCCAAAGAGCAATTTGTTATCGCCTGTGATCGGACGAGAGCATAGATGAACAAGATTGAATTGTAGGGCACAAAGCATACGATGAAAATAGTCAAGTGTACAATGATCATCTTGAGAACCCTTTCCTTGTTTGTTCCAATCTGAGAGAGTGTGGCTGGCTTTCGAAGTGTCCTCAACACCAACGAAGAACAAGTCAAGTTCAACAGTAAAGGAATGAGAAATCCAACGACTTCAATGAAGATAGTGATCTTTGACAAATAGGTCTTCCAAATGTCTTTGGAAAAACCTTCAAAGCATGTGATGCTGGAGTTATTTTCCCTCTTGTTGGTTGTGGAAAATAAAGATGCTGAGATTCCTCCACTGAGCACCAAAAGCCAAACCCCAGCACAAATAATACTGGTATTTCTCCTTGTCCTGATAGTGCGAGATCGGAATGGATAAACTATAGCAAGGAAGCGATCAACACTGATGCATGTGAGGAATAGCATACTCCCATAGATATTTACGAGAAAAGCTGTTCCAGAGACCTTGCAGAGCCAATCACCGAAGGGCCAGCTTTTATTGATATTATAAAATATTTTGAAGGGCAACGTAAAGACAAAGAGAAGGTCAGAGAAGGCTAGATTTGTCATGAAAATAGTAGTTTCATTTCGCATTTTCATTCGGCAACAAAAGAAATACAATGACGTGCAGTTAGTTATCAGCCCAAGTACAAACACTATGCTGTAGATCGATCCATACAGAGTGTATTTAAAAGAATCATCTGTCAAACAGGTCTGATTCTGGCTGTTGTTCCCCATGCCAAATCTTCAGGGTTTGTATACAGTAGTTTTCAGTCTGAAGCCAAGCATCCACAAGTTGTCAGTGTACCATGAACTGTGGCAGAAACCACTTCCAAGGTTTCCTGATAAGTTTATGTATTTGTACCATAATTACTCTCCTTGCAGTTGACCTCTAGCCTGCAAAGGAAACAAAAACAGCGTTAGAATATGAATATAGTAGCTTGAGCGATATTTATTTAGGAATATGTAGCAATTGATGTCTCGGCTGTTTTTCGTTGGCTGGGGGGAATATCCAGGTGACTGAACGGAACATTCAAAATTATAGGATATCAGACGGAATACTTTTGACCGATTCTTCAGGGTCTATTGAATCATTAACTTGATAAATTTAAAAAATAAAAATTTGACCATACTTTTCTTATCTGTAAAGTCAACATAAAATATCAAATTTGAAAGCTCATCACTTACCAAAGAATATTATCTGAGGATTTGGAGCTATTGAATTATTGAGTTATTTGGAGCAAGTGTCTCCACGGCTTCCAGATAATGTTCAAAAGAAGACATGGTATAATTCAGGTGTTACTGTTTGGATCAATTCCCTAAATTGTTTTCTTTTACAGAACAATAAAATGCTTTAAACATTATTTCAGTGCACATGTTGCTCCGTACAGTCTAAACATGTGATACAATTAATTAATTAAGAAGTGGATAAACAAACACAGACTGTAATATCAGCAAACTTTATATAGGTCAAGAGCTGGCTTAGTAAAGAAAGCTTCAGTGTGAACCGTTAAAGTGCAGCAAAACTTTAAACTCTACTTTGCAGGAATTAGTTTGTGTGGTTCAGATGCTTAAATGAGTATCAGAAAAATTAAAGCACCAGCTTTCAGAAGCTTTAGATTGCATAGGGCTATCCACTGAAAACGTTTGCTGTTCTAGTACAGGATTTCATATAAAGTTCATGCCATTTGCTTTTTTTTTTTAAAAGCATCAGTGTTTGTGTGTTTTATTAGGTTTAAGTGGCCAGAAAAGAACTAGTATTTCAATTGTAACTTTTCTTTTTAAAATAATTCCAAATAGCATTTTATAGAATAGTTTATGTAACCCCTGTGATCATTTATTATATTCTTACCATTGCACATTTGTTTTTTGTTGAATAATTCTTAAAAATGTTGTCACCAAATAAATCAGTGTTTTCACAAAATTACAGAAATATGTAGTAAATCCATAAAATGTGCCTGAGTAATCTGGATAGTCCCAATTGCATTTGTAAGATAAAACCTATACACTTCATTCATTAAATGGAATTCAGCTTTCAATGAAGAGTAGCCATTAATATTTTCCATTTACTCAACCCCAAAATAATGCACTTTCTTTCATTCAGCTGTTTTATATAACTAGCAGCAAATACCACTGACTAAAAAGGAAGGTGAAATCATTATTTCAGAGATATCTCTGAGGAAACAAAATGATCCTAGTCTGGTCAGATATGAAGCATGCTAATGGCTTACAGATCAATTTACATTACATTTAACCTCCATTTAACTGTGTCTCACGTTTCACTCATCCTGAAATCAAATCTGATCTGAAACAAAGAACAACTTCAAGAACACGTGGCTGCATCTATCTGTCAGTTACTCACTTTTGACCTAAATCATTAAAAAAAAGTGAAATAGCTAGACTATGAATTCTGATCAGCTCATTTCACCTAACAATTAGTTCTGTTCTTTTGACTGCTCTCAAAGCACTTCACTTCCACAAAACCACCTTCGTTCATTGCGAGGGAATCACTAGTAATAAGATCATGTGGTTCATTTTTTTTCCTCCCATAATTGATTCAGAGAAGAATCTACTCTTGGGGCTTTCTCATGACATGGGGCAACATTATTCCATAGTTAGCTGACAGCAAACCTGTTTCCAGCATACTGACACATACTGTATAAGGTTTGTAAGTACTGATAGATGACAGAATGGCAGATTGGAACTTTTGTTTTTATTTCAAGCTTGCACATTAACCATATCCTCATGCAATTTGCATGATGCATCACAGTATTACATTGCACCAAGAACTATGATATAAAATTGCTATTTATAGGTCTTTTTACAATTTGTGTTTTGCATTTTGGTAATGAACAGTACAAAAATGCTGCTTTGTAAACCCTTTTTCTTTGTAAATTATGAAAATTAAACCCCCCTCCTATTCCCAAAGCACAGCAGAGAGTTCAGGACATTAGAAATAAGTGAGTCCAAGCCTGGTAATTCAGCTCCTTATCGACCAGTTACTGTATATAGCGTTTAGAAGATGGACCCCAGAACGAGAACTGTCTGTAAATTACAGTATCAGATTATCACTATGCAGTCATGCAAACGTGCCTTTCATTAAATATAAACTGTCTTCCAGTATTTCCTGTTACATTTATGTGAATTTTGGACCATCTGGACTGAAGTCCCTAGGGCCAGTGATCCTGTGCCATTTAAAATCCATTAAGGTTGCATCATGAACATAGTCGGGAAAGGTTGATGATGGGGTTTGAATACAAATTCGTCCATTAACCCTTTAACAGCAGCATTTTTACATTATAATTAAAGACATGATATGTCACCTTATCACAGAATACTGTGAATTAAGTCACCTAATTAAGGCTTTGTATGAAATGAGGCTGATTATTATTTTTGATACCTTAGTACACAATGTGTCACAGATTCCCATTGTTTTGAAACAGATGTCTAATTTTGTTTAATTGAGGATTCATCCACAAATATCCTAATCAAATTGGATGGTATTAATTTTCCTCCCTCTGACATTAGATGTAATATTGTATACTCCCACATATCCATATTTCAGGGCACAGTTCACTATAGCCCAAAGGAGCCCCCAATGTATGATGGATATTTGATGCCTTGTCACCAGTAAAAGTTTGGCTAAAAGTGTAAATGGTTTTAACTGCATAGAACTGCTTGCGTATACTGCACAATGTATTGCCTTAATCTGCTTTGTGACATTAATATTAAAAACTCTATATTTAGTTTACTAGCTTAGGGCAAAAGAACAAAATGGATTTTGCTGGAAGCTGAGAGCTCCATATTTATGCTTCAAAATAATTCAATTAGATAAAGTCAGATATAAAGTTGGAGCAGGTTTACTTGTGTCATGTTGTAATCGTTACTGGAGTTATCAGCTTGAATACCATTCCCATGGTCACTATGAATGACAATGCTTTCAGTAAGACATCCAATATACAGTGTACACAGCAGCAGCATTCATCGCTTGCTTTGTTTTTCAACAAAAATCAAAGCTAATTAAAAGGTGGCCAATGCCAACAGTTCGCTAAACACAAAACAATTGTACAAATACAAATTTTTTGTTGTTGTAAATACAATATTTATTTATCGACATGGAAACCATTGACTTTATTTGCGTCCTTTGGTTCTAAATATTATAATAGATCCGAATGATACTTTTTGTTGTATTTGGGCTGTGCCTTGGATTTACTCTCTCTAACAGCCTGGTTCATGTTACTTTGTTATTGAGGGTATTTTCTTCCTTGATTGTTGGTGCTTGTATCTGTAACAAGGTTTCACTCTTCTGAAGGTGGAGTGTTGACAGGCTCGATCCTCAGTTTATGCTGTTAGCTGATCTGTGTCAGGACAGCAGTTTGGGTACTATAATTAGCCTCAGTGTTTCTGGGTTCGTGGGGTGAGAAATTAGACAGAGCATTGAATCCTAATCAACATCCAGTGATCTTTATTGAAATAAATCAGCCTGGTGAAAGTTGGGCAAGAACAGTGTTGGATTTAGCTTTCCTGTCAAATGTCTACAATCTCGGCTGATGATGAAGAGTTACTTGTGTGTCTGGGAGATTGCGCTCAAATAAGTGTTGCTGCCTTCGGGGGAGAAAAGAGAAAATGTTTTACACTTTTTTTAATAAGATAATGAGCAGGAATCTTGTTACTGACCAGGTATTCTAGTTACAGAAGCTGCTTCCAATCACTTCTTCCAAGGAATGCAATTGCTCAAGTGGGCGGTGTGTGTATGTGTGCATGAGGAGGGGTGGAAAGAGAGTGCTGTCTATACTTCAGGACCATGCCCAAAATGGACATTCTGCTCGTGTCCGAAATACTGTACTGTCTGTCCAGCGCCTTGGGACATCCTCCTGACGTGAAAGGCCGCTACATAAATGTAATTTTGTTGTTGTTGTAGGCGGGTTATATTGGCAGGCTGTCGGTATACAGTATATAAAACACAACCTATTCTTATGTGCTTTCTCAGCAGGGATCATCAGATAGCAATCAGAACTGGAACCCGGGCTTTGATTTTTGGGGGTTAGCAATCTTGTCTCTAGCCCGGCAACACTGGGATTAGGGCTAATTCCTGTACACTGGTTGTCTTGTCATCCCGGCTAAAATCAAATAACTTAGCCAAGACCAGAATTCTGTCATCATTGTGATCTACATGATTCGGAAACATATCACACCTTACTAAATCATTTACCCCCTGAACCATCAAACTGCTTATTTGCAGGGCGGTGAGGGCAGTGGGACCATAAAAGAGAAAACATCACCTTTCTATTCTGGAATCAGTCTCCAAGCACAGGAGAAGTGCACCAGAATTGGATTAAAAAAAGTGACAACAAGTGAAAGGGGAATCCAGACTATGTAAAAGAAGCCAAATATCTGACAGGTAATTCAAGAGGTTGCAGTTTTGATAGAAATTGTGTTGATAATATTTTGCTTATTGGATGAAGCTGTTCTTAATGTAGACAGTAAGTCAGAGGGAAAGGTGAGACTGGTGTGGTTCCCCCAACCAACCAAACAGGGCTAGAAGTTATTTTTTCCAAATAGTATAGCTCAACACAATCAGTAGAGATGGTATTTCAGAGAACATTGTTGACATTTATTGTGCTTTAAATAGATTCTGTCTCTCTGTAATCTAAGAGTTTATAGGCCAAAAGACTCGTTAACATTTTATATAAACGGATTTCCTCTGAGTAGCAATGAATGGTGAGTAGTACTTCCATTTTGATTGAGCTGTAATTGGGTTTTAGTACTGTAATGGAAGACTAGTATCAGAAATCATACAGTCTTTGAAAATTAACAAGGATAATGGTGTTTTCAAGTCTCCTGGAATCTATGGCACATCTTTTATTGTGGATTAGCAAACAAAAACCTTATTTGAACATATGCTCTTTTATGACATTTTTTTATTTAAATTACTTTTGACATAGTAACTCAACAAATCACAACTATTGTCTTATGTATAATCTCTGTATGCTTTAAACTGTATTTGTAAACATGGAAGACACCATAATATGGATTATGTTACAGTGCTCAGAGATGCCGTCCGGCATGGAGGGCGCTATATAAATCAAAGTTGTTGCAATGAATGCTAAGGTGTTTCTGCTAATACTATTTACTAAACTGAAAGCTTTACAGACAAGTGAAAAATGCTATTTCAATTACAAATTGAATACACTGAAATTAGATATGTATGCATAACCTTATTTAGAAAGATGTTTTTTTCACAATGTACATTTGAATTTCATTACACAAATTAATTTTCTTGATTATTTCATCTGCTAAATTTTGATTTAACCCAGGTCACTATGAAATATTCATGTATGCTCAGCATAAATTGAGTTATATCCAGACATTACATATATTCATATTTGGTAGAGACAAAATCGTTAATAGAAACCTGATAAAAGGCTGTTTTTAGAACATCTAATCTGTGCCTGACTTGCAGTGAGTAATAATTCTTTCAAGGACCCTTTGTTCCCTGTCTCCTTTCAACCAACTTTCTGTTTACGTCACCCTTCTGTTATACAAAGTGTTGGGCATAAATAATCTAAATTACAATTATGTAATTGAGAAGAAATTAAAAAACACCGATAAACTGAAAATATTCAGTTCAAAGTGACAAGTTAACTATATACACATTGAAGAAATATCTCAAAGTACCGAACCTGTTCATGTGAAGCCTAACACAAACTTCTACAAACAATGAGGGGCAAAATTACTCCAGATTTATTCTATTAACATAGAATTTCAGAGTTCAGAATTTGGCAAATTCCTAAATATAGTCTTATTTTTGAAGCCAGTTTTCGGTAAGTGCTTATGAGAACTACACCAACAAATATCAAATTGTATTCATGAATGACCTTTCCCATTGTCCAAAGGTACTGGGTGAGTGAGTTTTCTCACCTAGGTTGGGAGTTAGGTTCAGGAGGGGTGGGGCCAAGGAGAGTAGGGGTGCAAAGGTGACTGAAGGCATGGTCAAAAAGGAAGGTCTTGAAGCAGACCTTGAAGAAAACAAAGGGAATGAATTCCAGGATTTAATTCAAGAGAGTGGGGGCAGAGAGGCTGAAAGCCTGACCACTGATTGTGGGGCAGGCAGAACAAACAACAAAAACAAAATTGCACTTATATTGCCCTTCACATCGGGAAGACATCCCAAAGCACTGAACACTCAGGTCGGGACCCGAGCGTGGGGGTGTGTGTGGGGGGGGAAGGGTCGAGTCGGAGTAGGGGGAAGGTGAAGGAGAGTGGGAAGAGTGGGGCAGCCGAAGGCGCGGTCAAAGGGGAAGGTTTTGAGACCGGCCTTGAAGGAGGAAAGGGAGGAAGCGAGGGGGAGGGGCTGCGGGATGGAGTTTCACAGTGTGGGAACAGAGTGGCTGAAATCCCGGCCGCCGATGGTTGGGCGGTTAGGGCGGTGGACAAGGAGCAGGCCTCAGTTTGCTGAATAGAGGGGACGGGCGGGCTGATAGGGAGACAGTAGGTCAGAGAGATAGGCGGGGGCAAGGCCGTGAATGGCCTTGAAAGTGAGAACAAGGATGTTGAATTCGATCCTCTGGGGGATGCAGACGGGCGAGGGTGGGAGTGATGTGGTCACGAAGCCTGGTGCGGGAGAGTACACGAGCTGCAGAATTCTACAGCCTGTGAAGGGAGAAGCTGGGGAGGCCGACGAGGAGAGAGTTCCCGTAGTCGAGCCTGGAAGTGATAAAGGCGTGGAAGAGAGTTTCGGCGGTGTGGGGGGAAATAGTGGCGGAATCTGACAATATTACGGAGGTGATGGAATGCTGTGCCGGTCATGGATGGATGTGGGGGAGGAAGGATAGTTCGGGGTCGAACAAGACGCCCAGATTCCCGATTGGCTTCGAGAGGTGGAGAGAGCAGCCTTGAACGCTGATGTTGTCAGCGCCTGAGGTGCGGAGGCGCTGATGTGAGCCAAGCCAGTCAGGCGGGCTTCCATCTTGTTGACGCTGAGTTGTAGGAAATTTGCCCTCGTCCAGGACTCAATGCCGGACAGGCATGCAGTCAGAACACCAGTGGTCTTGGAATCGAGGGTTGACGTGGATAGGTAGAGTTGGGATGTCTACAGATGATGTCGCCCAGGGGGAAGAGTGTAGAGGGTGAAGAGCAGGGGGCTAAGGACAGAGCTCTGGGGAACACCACATGTGACTGTGCGGGGGCTGGAGGAGAAGCCATTGGAGGAGACAAAGTGAAGGCGGTGGGAGAGATAGGACCAGAACAAAGAACTAAAAGAGGCCAGTGTTCCCCAGAGGGGTGAGCAGAGGGGTTAGTAATGTTGTAAAAGGTCACAGAGATAGGGTGGAGCAAGTTCATGGATGGATTTGTAAGTGAGGGCGTGGATCTTGAACTCAATCCTTTAGAGATGGGGAGCCATGCAAGGATGGGGATAATAAGCTAATAAAGTGGAGGCCACTGAATTGAAGAAAACAAGCTTCAAGATTAAAATTGAATTCCAGAATTTTCCCAGTTCAGTACAGTTTGAAATGCTACATAAAATGTGTAAATCTAGATAGTCCCTGGATCTCTAGATAGTCGTGTTTCTACCCAGTCAAATAATTTAACTTTGCAACTGTAAAGGCTAATCAGGGTAGATAGAAAATAATTCTTGCATTTTGCTATCTATGTGAATGAATTGCTTTGCAATTCAAATAGTATGGGAGAAATTCCACCTAGGTCTAGGTTTACTAGCATTTCAGAAGATCCAGATTGTGGCAAATTGTTGAATTCAGCCTCAAATTTGCACCTTTGTGCAGTTCTTCAAAGAAACTCATAGGATTAAGCTACAAGATTCAAAATTAAGGCTGCCTCTCAATGAGCCAAATTCTGGACATTCTAAAATACTGTACAATGCAAACAAAGTAATAATAATAATCCTGACATTTGAAAGAATGCTTTTCGTGTCTTCTAGAAGTCTCAAAGAGCTTCACAGAATATACTGTAAAGTGAATTGACTGCATATTTGTGGGCGAAAGTACTGTATATTGAGACCCAGGTAGAATTTGTTCCTCTGATATAGTTCCCTATCCCATTCATAATCAATGTGAATGGTAACAGTGTATGCAGTTTTTAAAAATAAAAACATATTACAACAACAACTTGGATTTATATTGCACCCTGCATGCCGAACGGCATCCCAGAGGCGCTTAAGTATTGGGTATTGTTTACTAGCGTAATAACAAAACCAACGATTGTGTTGCAAATTAATCAAGAAACTGTAGGCCCTCAAACAATACACAACAACAACAAACAACAGCAAAATGACATTTGTCAAGCGCCTTTCACGTCGGGAGGACACCCCCTTAGGAACCGTTTCCAGAAAATGTTCTACAGGAATATAGCCAGAAAGCAAAGAAAAAGCCAGATTTCAGTGTATATTTCTCAAGTTTGACCATCACACGGTTCAACACATCATCACACTTTAATGTTGTAACACTCAATATGCGAGAATCAAACTTGTTGTCATTCTCCTGCATCTGAACACTTGAGAAAAGTTACAGAACAGCAAGAGAAGAACATGTCAACTTCAGGAATTATGTCTCCAGTTCAGTGATAAATATGTTCTAAAGAAAAAGAAGCGGAGACTTAAACAAGAGACTTAAATAAGAGATTTTAACCGTCGATTTAAAATCTCAGCTGAAGCTTCACTCAGTCCAATGGAGTGTGATGAGCTTGAAAGGACACAATGGGAACGGGTTTTATTATGGGTTGCTGCAATTTACCAATGGAAACACAAAACACAAAACAAAAGCGAGCTGTCTAAGGCAAAGTTTTACGAACGATTCAGATGCGACGATTTAACGCGTGATTATTCAACTGCAGATCACAAAGTAGCAGTGGCTACAAACCAGTCTCCCCCTCGGTCTCTCTGTCTCCGTGTGCAATCCTAGGCAGGAAATATCCCAGCTTCTTTTAAAGGCTCCTCACAACCAGAGCAGGGGAGTTGGATGGGAGTTAGTTGGTCCTTTAAGCTTCTGGCAGCCATTTGAATCACCGTGTTTCACCATCCAGGACTGCAGCCAGCACCGCTACATGACTGGTCTACAGCAGGGAGGGAGGGAGAGGAGTGGGAGAAGGGAGGGAGGGAGAGGAGTGGGAGAAGGGAGGGAGGGAGGGGGAGTGTGCGAGCAAGTCCCAGTGTTGCAAGAAGCTTTACAGAACACTGGACTCCTGCTCGGCGAGTTCAAAGACGCGTGGGGAGCCTATGGCATTCTCAATGAGAAATGCTTTTCATTGGGGCTGATGTGGAGAGAGGTTATTATTAGCTGCAAACTGCCTTCCAAGTCAGTCCCCTGTGCTGGATCTTTCCGGTTAGTCGGCACCATTGTGTGTGTGTGTTACTGCTGGGGGTTTTTTTCACACACACCCTCTTCAAACCAGGAAACTTTCAGATACTCTCAGATGGTAGGGACATCTGCGAATCTATTGCTTGATGGATTAAGATCGAATAGCAACCAGCAATTTACAATCCGGCTGCAGGTTGGCTGTGGTTGGTGGGGATGAGAGTACAAGGGAACCTCACACACACACACACAAGTCGGTTCCTACAATGACAATCCGTTCTTAGCTTTCTTTGTTTGCGACAAGGGGGTGAACATGTGCTCTCCCGTGCTGGATTCTAATGCAGATTAATAGTGCAGAGAGCGAAGGCAATAAATCTGAGCGCATTCCTTGTCTTGCATTCGTACACAGTGCTGAAATCCAGCCAGAATCCTTAAGAGAGATCCCTCCCATATGTTTTTGTGTGTGCGTGTGTGTGTGTGTAGTATATTTATTTGTTCAGCCTGCTGTTGTAACTTCTCGTACAATGTTCAGTTGGCTGATCAAATCCACAGTGACATCTATCCACATGCAAATCATTAGTCTTGAATTTGGGTGTTTCTTTACCAGTCTTGAGTTTCTGCTACCCCCCCCCCCCCCCCCCACCTCTCTATTTAAGCAGATCTCATTTGTGCATGGCGTTAAAAAAAAAGGTTGTGATATAAAACGAGAATACAGTGTAAAAATTGAAAAGGAGTTCTCAGGCTTAAAAAAATACACTTTTATATGAAAAAAAGGTACAATAATTTTGCCCCCCCCCAGAGAAGGGAGGCTCCATATTCCAAAACACTGTTCCTAACATTTATTCCAGAGCCAGCCCAGCCATTTGTGTTACAGACCTGCACGATTGTGCTTCTGATAAGGTTTGATTAGTGAAAGGCAATTGCACTTAGTGTTTCACAGAATATAGTGGGAGAGTCGTCCTTAAGTATGTTTGAATTCATACACATAACATAACAGTTCAGCCCACTACCTCGTTACCAGAGCCACCGGAAACATTCTTGTGGGATGCCAGGTCTGATCTGTCTGTATTTCAAGAATGCCACAGTATAAATAATACTCTTCATTTCATATTTCACCTGATCACATTAAAATGTCTCAAAGTACTTCTCACATTTACATGTCTACCTTACATGGATTTGTTTTCCTTTTTGTCTATGATTATAATTCTTGATTCAGTTCCCAGCATATTTTGCAGAGTGTTTTGAGACATCCCAATGACACCATCAAGTGCTACATTAAATGAAAGTATTATTACCAACATATTGTGGGTTGTCCCTCTAGTACATGTTTAGATCCAGACTTATTCCATTTGTTAAAAATACTCTTAATGCGATTAAATATGAAACTAAAATTGCATTGTTACCAGTGCATTATTTTATGGATGTATGTAATTAGAACTGTCGGCCACAAAAATAAAGTACACCTGGAGTTCTGTAGCTCAGTGGTTAGAGCTCTTGCTTTGCAAGCGAGACCTCGGTTCTATTCAGGAAGGGCAAAACTTTGAGCAAGTTTCCTTGCTCCTCACGCCTGATAATAATCCCTCCAAAAAAATTGGTAATTTCAATCCACGACTGTTTATGGGACACTGCTATGCGCAATTGGCTGCCTGTTTCGCCAGTTAAATTTTTTGTTAATTCATTTTAAGGTATATTCTGTGAAACACTTGAGATGTTTAGAAGACGTGAAAACACTATATACCTCCACAGGTCTGGAGGTAATTTATGAATAAGGGTTTGGGCTATGTTAAGGGTGAGGTAGTGATGTTGGCTGGTGATATTGTGGAGCTAATGGCTCAAAAAGTGCAATATTTCTAAACAATAGGAAAATATTGCTACTTACAGTAAATCTTGGTGGAAAGATCCCATTGTTGCAAGAAAAATCAATACTGTTAGACCTAATGCATAATATGATACTTTAAAACTTTCATGCAACAATCATGGTATCTATTTCTAAGGATACTGTTTAGTACATCGATATTTTGTTCATATTGCATTAAAAAGCAGGAATGAAAGTCTGCAACCCAATATTGTAAGTTAGATGATCAATGACTGTTCTTATAAGAAATGTGAATCCCTCAATCGTATTTCAAATATGTTCCCATATGCGTATTAATGCATTTATTGCCAGTAATCTGAGTATTGCTGTCCCATTAAATCATTAAAATAGCAATTACCGGTACATGAAACATTACAAGATATAAGCACCTTAAATACTAACAATGTATGGATGAAGGATGTTCTAACAATCATTTAATGCCAAAATTGCAATAATATTTAAGGTACAGATATTATATTACCACGAAAAACAGTTCTGAAACACTGAAAAGCACCATGAATGCTCACAGTGTAAGACAAAGGAAGAATTGTTATTGATGGTAAATTGTATCTTACAAAGTAATATGTGTATCATTGATAACTATCATTTTTTAAATGTGCTTGCTGCAACAATTTAGTTACACTTTTTCAAATTTCAATGGCACGTTTGCTTAATTTCACTTATGGTCAATTTAAAATTGCTGCACAGTTTCCAAGCCAGCAAAGGGGATGTTTTATTCTATAATTTGCCTTTATTTAAGCGTGTAAGAGAAATTCAGTAGTCCTCTTTATCTAACTGCATTCATGCAGATCGCCTTATTTCACATTAATTTTGTAAGTGGTAAATGAGGTTAACAGCGAAAAATTTCCAAACAGATTTGAGGTTTACAAGCTCAATTAAACTAATTGGCATGTTTCTCTTCGGATGGACCACCCGCAACGTAATTAAGAGCTCACTCCCTGTGATTCAGCTTTCTGCAGAGAACAAATGGCAAACTGGTAGTTTTTTCCATCATGTAATATATATGGCAAAGATATTGTTTTAATCTATTTGAGTGATTTATAGACAATTCTCTAGTCTCCATCATGGGATTTGGCAAATTCCTTGTATTCAAATAAAGGAAACAATTGTAAAATCAGCATTTCCTTTTATACTATTAATACCGTGACTATTATTTTATTCTTGTTTAAATCTGATTTAAAAATGTATCACATTTGAGTGACACATAATAAGACTCAGTTAATGATGCATTAACAATTTGCACTTATATAGCACCCTCCACACAGGGTAGCATCTCAGAGCGCTTAATTAAGATTTGTGTCCCAAGGAAGTACAGATTCACCCTACCAGTCTAAAGGGAATTGAATATTCCTCATTAGATTGCCAGCCACAAGCTAAATCATAATATTTTTAAGCAAAGTAAAACAAATTGACTGCTGTCCCATGACTTCACTTACACAGAGCAAACACTCATTCATCACCCGTCATTAACCCAGGCAGAGTGTGAAACATAGTGGTGCACATGTGAATAAATGCATTGCATCTGTCACTTCAATGTGTGTGGCCATTTATTATCAAAGCGAAAACTACTCTAAAATTAGAAGAAATTCATTCAGGGATTTTGCGTCTCAACATTATTCACGTTGGTATGTGTGTGTGTGGTGGGAGGGTTCTGTAGTAATCTAACTTATTGAATATGTACACTCACGGTAATTTTAAAGGATCATCATTGCAATCATTCACATACAGCATTAACATTACGGAACTGATGCCAGGCTCGGCTGGCTCCCTCCCCAAGCAAAACAGAAAAAACATGCAGGACAGTACTCCTTTAACAGTATCAGAAGTATAGTTAGTTGTATATCGTTGGTTTCTCAGTCCAGAAAAACACTGACTTACTGCTTAAATTTTTTTTGAAGTAGAGGTATAATCTTTTTGACCCCCACAGAGATATATGAATTCTTGTATGTAGATGTATGGAATTCTTTACCCAAAAGGGCTGTTGAGGCTCAGTCCTTGAACATATTCAAGACTGAGTTAGATAGATTTCTCATTTATTAAGGGATTAAGGGGTATGGGGATAAGGCAGGTAGCTGGTGTTAGAGTAGAATATCAGGCATGATTGAATGGCGGGGCAGGCTCGATGGGCCGAATGGCCTACACCTGCTCCTGTTTCTTATGTTCTTATGAAACACTGCTGCTATAAAATATTTAACAAATCCCTGTTCCTAATTTAAACTGTTTATAATAATAATCCTTGCATTTGATATAGCGCTTTTCACGTCTTCTAGATGTCTCAAAGTGCTTCACAAGATATACTGTAAAGTGAATTAATTGACTGTATATTTTGTGGGCAAAACATGGCAGCCAATTGCACACAGCAGTGTCCCACAAACAGTCGTGGATTGAGGGACCAAATTTTTAATTTTTTTTTGAAGGATCATTATCAGGCGTGTGAAGCAAAGAAACTTGCCCAAGGTTTTGCCCTGTCTGGAATTGAACCCAGGTCTCTCGCTTGTAAGGCAAGTGCTTTAACCACTGAGCTACAGGGCTCTACAATCTATGAATATATGCTCATCCGTACCTTTTAGAAAAAAAAGCAGAGCACAATTTCATATGTGTGATCATAAATGGAAATGCAAACTGCAGAATAGCTCATACAGAATTTTCATACTTAATGAAGGAAGATGGTCATATCTGTGGCACATCTCGGAAGTGGAAGCTAATTGTGCTCCTGCTTGAATCCCTAGATTCATACTTTGATTTCTTTAAAGTAAGTCATTGAATTACATTGTAATTTTCAGCCACGATGATGAGTACGCATCCCTCTTTTTGTCCAAATGCATTAAAGAGCATTACATATTGGTTCTGGTACAGTACTGTATTGGTCTTTTGAGCCCTATCTACTGTGTAACCAACACTAAAAGATCAAGAAATGGTCCAATTGATTTTATACATCCTTTCTGGCTTCTCCCATATTAATTTCATTACCTCTTTGTCTCTTGGGACTTTGAGAGTCCCTCGTGGATGAAATTGATCTAAATATCACAGGCAGTCTGAAAAGTAATGGAGTCTCCAAGCCCTAATGTATTTAGATACTGTGTCAAGATACTGAATCAAGGATTATTTGAAATTCTAGGATACTCCGTAGCTGTCATTTTAGTTGTGTTTCAGTGTTGTGATGGCAAGTCTCAACTCAGACGGACATTTGTGACTGCCAGACACTCTTATGAAACATTTATTAGTTCTCTGGCAAACTGTCTGATGAAGAACTCAGTGCAATCCTCAAGCCCCCATCTCCTCCTCACCGACACTCAGCTAAGTGGAATTGTGTTCAGAGAAAAAAAGGGTTAAAAGTGAACAGCAGCAAGATTCAGTGGATGATTCAGTGTTCAGCTTGTTAGGGATGGCGTTAATTTTCATAATATAACACTAGGGTAGTCTGGCACACTTAATTCAACCACTATTGATGGTATCAAATGTTTAGGAACCATGCTAGAATCAAATCCATTAATACATGGCACTCAGAATGCACATGCCCACCTGCTTCTGGATGTTGTTGGTATATTTAATATTTGAAGTAAATCTGTATTGTATAACTCACAGTGAGGGCTAGATGCTTGAGAAACACTGCATTATTGAAAGTGTTTCTGATGAGACATTAAACTGAGTCTGCCTATTCAGTGGACTTTAAACATCCCATGGAACCATATGAAAACAGTTTCTTCCTGTGCCCTTGCCCACAATCCCCCAAATAAAGTTGATTATTCACTTTATGACTGTTTATGAGACGTTGTGATGTGCAAATCGGCTGCTGCATTTATCTACAAAACAGCAACAAAATTACACTTGTATGGCACCTTTCATGTCAGGGAGACGGCCCAAGGCGCTGGACAATCATTGTTTCAGACCCGAGCTGGGGTCGGGGACAAGGAAGCTGGAGGGAAAGTGGGGTATTTGGGGTGACCGATGGGACCGTCAAAGGGGAGGGTCTTGAGGCAGGACTTGAAGGAGGCTAGGGAGGGGGGGGCGAGGCAGAGGGACTGTGGGATAGAGTTCCATCTATCCTTTACAGTGAAAAACAGGGGGCGTCTCAAAGTACATTACAAGGTTTACTGTAAAGCATAAGTTACCGTGTTTTACTCCTTCTGATGTGATAGGCACAACATCAAATGCAAGGATTACAATTATTATTTTATCTGCAGCAATACACAAAGCAATCCATAGGGACAACACTCATGTCTAGAAAATATGTATGAATGGTTATGTAAAGTTCTCCTAGCATTTAATCCCCCTTGATGCACTCTGCAAAGATAACTGCCAGTGCTTATCTGATTGACTTTAGAAGCACTCTGTGCCACACCCAAAATCATGATTAGGATCTTTCTGAAACTCAGCCTCAAGTCTCATAATTGCACACAAGTATGCATTTATGTCAAAATAGATAAATATTGTGGCAGGTATACTGATCAATGGTTGATGGTGAGAGAGAAGTAAGTACATTTCATACAAGAGAAAGAATGTCTGGAACTCGCCCAGCTTACTGTTGGAATGGTTGGTATATTCTGCAATCGTCCAGCTTCTAATAAGATCAAATGGTTTTCAATTCTTCCTGCTGTAGACCATTTAAGGGTAATTTACGTGTGAAATTTATTCATTTCGCATAATGAAATCACTGACCAATCCCAATTAATGTGCTACTTTTAAAACATGGCATTGTGTGAAATAGTGTATTGAAAACATGGTACTTTATCACACAATTCTGCTTTGAAATGCTGCGTTTCTCAACCCTGCACAATCACACAGTGTCACGTTTTTTTTGGACACAGTGCATATCTTGTTAACCCTTTATCAACTTCCCATATTCAATCTTAAACAACCGACAACAATTTTACACTGAACGGTGCCCATCACAGCAGGAGGGTGTTTCAAAGCAATTCACTGAGCCAACTGGAAGCCCAAGCTGCGGGAGGGAATGATCTGAGGAAGATTGGGGAGGGTGTGGGGCTGTGAGATGGAGTTTTAGAAAACTAAAGACAGAATGGTTGGAAGCTTATCCGCCAGTGCTGGGGGCTGGTGGGGTAGGGGACATGAAGCAGGCAACACAACACATTTCAACGGTGGCAGGCTAAGAAACTGAACCATGACTATACAGTACAGTATATTAATTGTATTAAAAGTGTACTGTGCAGCTAGCTCATGTGGGGCTCGATAACCACTGGTCTGTTTAGCTCGGGGAAGACCTCTGAAATCTGCAGTCCTTTGCCATTCCCCACAGCAGTGTCTAGTTCCTTCACAGACTGGCTTCCCTATGAACAGTCGAGCAATTAAAGTCCATCTCAAAAGATGAAACCAACGAAACTTGGACTGATTTGTGGTCATGGGCATAAAGTGAGAGATTTGTTTGCAGTCCTTATTTTTATATATATATATATAAAAAACAACTAGATCCATCAGTTAAAGTATGTGTTTTCCCTTATAACGTCCCTGGACCCTTGGTATTGTAATCTCCAGTGATTTAATACCTTGGTGTGATTTCTGCATCGAGTAACACAAGCCTTACAGCACTATGCTATACAAATGTAATTTTGTTGTTGCTGCTTGACAGCCTGCGAGAGGAAAGCCTAGATGAATGTAACAGCATCACACCAATGTACTGACACTGATTTTTACTGCAATAAATCCCTTGAACTGAAAGCTACCCAGCTTAGGCGGAATGAGTCTTCTGTCAGCTAAAAAGGGGTTCTTGCTTATGAGTTAACACTATAAACAAGGAGTTTGAGGTGCAAATTTTACGCCAATTTCATCCCATCCCAGCAGAGGTTACAGTGCGACTAACGGTGTGATCATATCAGCTGAATGTTTTTAGCGTAAACCAGTAACCAGAAAGCTTGTAGATCAAAAGGATCTATATCCCCCACTCACTCACTCACTCACACACATACACACACACACAGTGAGTTGAGACATTATAGTTGGGAAATGTTTGGAAAGCACTCATCGTGTCTCTCCCTTTGGAGAACTCTCATAATCCGAACTCTCACAATCCTTAGAATAGTTTGTTTTCTCCCTCTTTTACATGTCTATAATAAGATATCAAAAAAAAAGAGAATCACTTACCAAAAGATCCCAGCGCTTGTCTCTGTCTCCAATAAATCAGCCTGACGTGATTTTCCTGAGTTTTGTTGCTCTGTGCATGTCTCACGATTAAGAGTGCAGATGGTTTTCAGACTGTCAAGGCCTCTTTTGTTCCTTTCTCCCCCTCCCCTCTCCCCCTTCCTCTCTCTCTCTCTCTCTCTCTCTGCTGTGTTTCCCACTCCTCGACGATCAGGGAGCCACATTGTGAGGATACCTGGGGTTCCTGACGACCTGGAACATTTTGAAGAGCTATTTCACGTTTCTCTGCATTTTTTTTTTTCGGGTGGGAGTGGTGTGGGAGGGGGTGTTGGGAAGGAAAGGAAGAAGGGATTTGTTTCAGATAAAAGTTGCAGCTCCGAGCAACATGATGTAGATATCCTGGCAACAGACTGTGCTTTTCTAAAAAAAAATCTCTCTTGAATGATTTGACTGCCAAACCCTAGGGAAGCAACTGAAGCTACTCTGTGTAGAGTGAGGTCATTCCTCTTTGTAATTCAATGCTAGTCCAGTCTGGCACTACGTTTGCATAGTCTAACTACCATTGGCCATTTAAAACTCCCCCATCAGATGGTTTCGTTTATGATGCCTTTCGTCTGTTGCCTATGGACCCTTGCAGAGTTTTGCTGGTCTTTTTTATATATATATTTATATTGTATATAAAGGAAAGTAGCGTAGGAGCATGTTTACACCCCCCACCCTCCAACACAGCAGATGCTTCTATTCAGTTTACTCTACATGGCAGCTATCATTCTCTCTCTCAGCCTCTGCACAAGGAGGATCTAACCTGTATTTTGTAAAGCAATTGATTGCAACTTACTCTGGGCAAACACACACACAGAGACAGAGACAGAGAGAGGAAAAAATAACACATTCGATTGTCTCAGTGGTGAATAAAAAAAATTTCATACAAACTTTTGTACTTTTAATATTTTGCAGCTGTTTTTCATTTTTGGACAAAGCTTTTCCCTGTCGATATTGTTGAGGATATTGCATCTGCCTACAATTTGTAACCGCACAATCTTTTCCACATTGTTTGTCAAATACAGAGAATTGTATGTGCGATGCTGCAGACCCTAGGGCGAGAGACCCAATTGTTTTTAACAAGTTCCAACTCTTATTACCTCTATTGCCGACGGTTTCACCTCAAATTCAATCTGAAAAAAAAGTCTGCTCAACACTTGACAGCAATTCAGTACAGTATTAACTCAAATATAAGCGGATAATTTAACTTTCCGCTGTGGAGAGTATTTACTCCTGGCTGTCACTTTGGTCATAACTGCATGTAGGTAACATTATTATTATTAATATTATGGCGTTCTTTATTTGTGATTGACTTTATGGTAAATGTAATCCAGGCCGGTTCTGATACTTTGATCTCTAAAACTTCTCCATGATCTAAAATGGAAGGTTTAACTTCAGGTAGTATGTTCTCAGTTTGGAACATACTCCCTCTGGGTTAGGCGATGGTAAATTTGAGTGACACACTAGAGACTTCAGGTTGGTCTCCTGTGACCTATGTTGACAATACAATGCACAATTTAGGGAGTCCTGCATTACTCAAGGTGCCAACTTTCAGATAAGGTATAAAAATGACATGGACAAGTTGGGCCAATTGCCATATCATTCATTCTATGTAATAAGACTTCAAGCCAGGGTCCTCATTGCCTGAGAGAATAAGTATTAAAGGTTTTTGAAGGAGGGCGGGCAGTGATTTGGCTAATATTTCTACTTATCCAAAATTCGGCAAAAAACAAAAAGAGGATTGTGGGGGAAAATAACCTCAGATTTGGTGTCACCCCTTTCATGTCAGCAAGAAGTCTGAAAGTGCTTCACAGAACATATTAATTGTTGTTTGCAGGGAGGTTGGTGCACAATAAAGTAGTTGCAATATTACCTACAGAACAACTGCTACTACATTTCAAACATACAATAATTGTAATTTCAATCTAATAAGGTACCAGATCAAATGCAAGTAATGTAATATCATTTTATTTGAGGATGCTGAGTTAGTGGTGGATCAGGTTTGCCATTATTTTTCAAATAATTTGTTGTTTCGAATAGACTCCAGGCCTGGGTACGTCCAAATTCCATTTAGCATAAAATCACAGCGGACACAGTTTGTCTATTGCTATCTCTGCTGTAGTTAACAATGCTGCTGTTCTTGGCAAGAGAGATGTAATGCATCACAGTACTTTCCATTTAGTATTAACGTTGGGGGAGGGGAGAAGTAAGAGAGCTTAGGTCACCATGATTAAAGCACTGGAGTGGAATCTCTGTTTAGTGCTTAAATAATTGTGTTCAGATCTTTTAACTGTACTGAACAACACTGTATAATTGCCTGTTAAAGGTGCCCTGTGGTTTCAAAACAAATCTAGTTGTTTTTCACAGAATCATGGACAATGTGCTTTCTATAGTTTGGTACTTTCATCCGGATAGAGAGGATACCCTGGAGGAGGATAGATTTCATTTGCAATAATATGTGAATTTAGATTTTCCTTGTCTACAGTAAAATACTGCCCATCGGAGGGAAGAATCTCAGAACTGAAATCCCCGGAGACTGAAGAAGGTTCCTTTAATAATCAGGGACAAGGTAGATCTTCACTTAGAAAGATATAGGCTAATAAAGGACAGTCAACATGGATTTGTTAAAGGCAAATCTTGCCTTACAAATCTGATAGAATTTTTTGATGAGGTAACGGAATGGGTGGATAATGGTAGCGCAGTTGATGTAGTTTACATGGACTTTCAAAAGGCATTTGACAAAGTGCCACATGAGAGACTTATTATGAAATTAAAGGCCCATGGCGTAAAAGGGACAGTGGCAGCGTGGATCCACAACTGGCTGCGAGACAGAAAGCAGAGAGTTGTAGTGAGCGGCTGTTTTTCAGACTGGAGGGAAGTGAGCAGTGGTGTGCCACAGGGATCGGTTTTGGGACCATTGCTGTTTGTAATCTACGTCAATGATCTGGACTTGGGTGTACGGAGTACAGTTTCCAAGTTTGCAGATGACACTAAGTTAGGGAGAATAGTAAATAGTGAGGAGGATAGTAGCCATCTGCAAGAGGATATAGACAAATTGGTAAAGTGGGCAGACACATGGCAGATGAAGTTTAATGCAGAGAAGTGTGAGGTGATGCATTTTGGGAGAAGAAATGAAGGGAGGCAATATAGGCTAGATAGTACCATTTTAAATGGTGTGAAGGAACAGAGAGACCTGGGGATTTGTGTTAGTGACTCGTTGAAGGTGGCAGGACAGGTAGACAAGGCTGTTAAGAAGGCATATGGGATACTAGGCTTTATAAATAGGGGTATAGAGTACAAAAGTCAGGAAGTGCTGACTAACCTCTATAAGACTTTGGTGAGGCCTCAGTTGGAATACTGTGTTCAATTCTGGTCACCACACTACAGAAAGGATGTGAAGACATTGGAAAGGGTACAAAGAAGATTTACTAGGATGGTACCAGGATTGAGGGACTTCAGCTATGAGGAGAGGCTAGATAGGCTAGGGTTATTCTCTCTGGAGCAGAGAAGATTGAGGGGAGACCTAATAGAGGTTTATAAGATCATGAGGGGTTTCGACAGGGCAAATAGAGAAAAACCAGTTCCACTCGTGGGCGAATCTGTGACTCGTGGTCACAGATTTAAAATAGTTTCAAGGCGAAGTAGAGGGGAGCTGAGGAGAAATTTTTTCACTCAGCGAGTTGTTCGAATCTGGAATGCATTGCCTGAAAAGGTGGTGGAGGCTGATTCGATAACAACTTTTAAAAGGGAATTAGATCTTTATTTAGGGAGAACAGGTCTATTAGGCTATGGGGAGCGGGCAGGGCAGTGGGATTGAATCGCTCTTTTCAAAGAGCCGGCACAGACTAGATGGGCCGAATGGCCTCCTTTTGTGCCGTAAAATTCTATGAATCTATGAATCTATGAATCTATAATAGCCCCAGCTCAGCCTGTAGGCTCATCTGATAGACCCGTGACCTGTATTGTAATGGGGCAAGGGAGGAAAAAACATGTAACCCATCTGATTTATGTATGTAATCATAAATCACAATTTATACAATTCTGAGGCAGGGCAAGAGTAAAACACTGTGAACAGATATGACACACCAATGGCCATATATTAATGAGGTTTTTCAATCATCAACTTGCCAAGCTCTGACCTTCACGTTAACCTTTTCGCTTGTGACAGCTGAATGCCATTGAGCAATTATTTTTATTTCACTCTGATAAATATAACCATTGCAATTGTACGGTTTTATTTGCGCTTGTTATTTGGAAAGCGTCTAATCTATTTGTTATTTTGTTGTGACATGAGGCTGTGTTTTGTTGAGCTCTTTGTGATTTCTGGGCACCTTGGAAACCATATCGGGAAAGTGACAGAATGGAAACGATTTATAATTCTGGTGCGCCCTGTCCCAGCTCCTGTTCTGATGGGAATCTGCACCTAAACACAATGAGCTGATTGTCAAAAGAGAAGTTTTGTTTTAGAAAGTATGTGTATTCCTATAACTAGATTGTGGTGCCCTCTTTGCTTTCCATTGTATGCATTTACTATATCCAAGTAAGGTTAACCTTTCTTATTGATACTTCTCATCAATACTTCCCATACGATACAGTACTATAGTACAGTATAAGGAATTAGAAACTTTAGAAGTAATCCTTATTTGTGGTGGTATTATATAATAACATAAGCAGCACGTATGTTTGGATCCTATGTCAGTGTGATTGTTATGATGGTAAATTGATCCTTTAATGGAAAGGATGATATGAAAGTGAGCTCTTGGCCACGGCTGCAGGGGAATCAAAGCTGCGGTTCAATAATCTTTGATGTCACATGTTGGAGCATCGATGTCCCAGTCCCTATATTCCCCATAGTTTATTTCAAAGCTTTGAACTCTTAAAACATGAAAAATCACCTCTTCCTTAAAATATACTTAATCTGTGTGAGTAAACAGAAGCACAGAAATAATAATAATAATAATCCTTGCATTTGGTATAGCACTTATCATGTTTTCAGGAAGTCTCAAAGCGCTTACAGAATAAACTGAAAAGTGAATTGACTGTATTTTTTTTAGGGCAAAACATGACAGCCAATTGCACACAACAGTGTACCACAGTTTGTCATTATTTTACTTGGAAGAAATATAAATTATTATACACCTGGAAAAGCGATCCGTTAATTGACTAACAATCAGGTTCCTACTCACTGCTAGGTAAACAGAGGTGTGTGGAATTAGAAAACTAGCCCATGTCTCGCTGAGTAAAGAGCACTATTTCTAGAGATTGCACAGAATTCTTCCAATTTGTCGGTTTTCTGCAGGAGTTGAAATCCGCAAATTGTGAGCTGTAAAAATATACATCAAAATCAATCCAGCAGTTCTCATTGCCTCACTAAATGAATACAAAACTGGATATTCCTGAACTAATAAATACAACTTTTCAAGACAATTCTATTCTGCTAAATATCTAAAGATTTCACTGAAAGTTCTCTGCAAACTGCCACTGACATTGCTGATAATCATCTTGAGTATTATTATACAAGGTAATTGCAGTCAGACATACACATAGATGTAATAGATGCACTCGTGGGGTGATTGGGGGAGTAAGATTACCTCTGTGCGTCCATTACATTTGTGTGAGAGGTGGAGAAAGATGATCTGGTCATTAAATAGTACTGGCATGTACTCAGTCACAGGTCATTTGTGTTCTATCTTAATCTGCTATTAGTAACATGTTAAACTTTAGTTTTGATCATCCACTGGTGTCATGGAAATCAAACCCTTTAACAGTAGACGTTACTGATTTGTGGTAGTTAATACGTCTGGCTTAAATTTTGTCTGCGGTACCAGAAGTAAAGTGACAACCAATGCCCGAAAGCCGTGAATAGAAGCATTTTAGTGTAACAATTGGTAAACAGGAAGTTCGTTTTGACTTAAAAATAAAGATGAAGGTGTGAATTGACTAATTCATTTCTTTTTAAAAAAACTTAATGTAGGAGAGATGACCTCAAAGATTGCTGGACAGCTCCAAAGCAAATGTGTGGTCATATGTGGTCCACATGTGGTCTCCCCAAATAATGATGATATAAAGCTAATATGATCCGAGTGATAAAATCAAATTCTATGCATTGCAATATATATTTTGGTGTTGTAGCTGCATTGCTTAAGTCTTTAAATGAAATAGCACATTGGTATTAATTTTTTTTTACAAATATCCTCAGTTGTTGCCTATTTATCATGTTTTAAATCAGCATTTGATAGTTTGGGATTATCAAACACCCAACACTTGCAGCCAATTAATTGATTCCAAAATGAAACCTGGAAGCAATGATGTCAAAACTTTATTAACCCTCGCATCCTTCAGAAAACACTATGTCTTGTTGGGATAAAAATAAAATGCAGACAGGACAATTTGACCTAGAATCTCTGAAATGGCCTGCGTTGTTTATTGATATTAATTCAATTTCCTTGTGCAGTCTGCCACAAATGGAAGCCAATGATACTATCTCTTTTTAAAAAAAATAGACTGGAATAAACTAAAGGCGAGCTACTGATCATGATCCTTTAAAGTTGTTAAATGGTTAAAGGTGTTGTTATTCAAGACGCTAAATTGTGTCCTTTACTTAATTAAAGGAGAACTTAATTTAATTATTGAAATCAAAGCTGTTTCTGTCCCAGGTTTCTCTTATGGATACATTCAGCTGTTTTCTATTCATTGGGTAAACATATTTTCTGTACACTTTGCTCACGCGATCTGGTTGGCCATGATGGTGTATTCCTGCTGAGAAACTGCATATAATATTTGTAATTTAAGGGCTTGTGGCTGAGGTATGAAGTTTACCATTGACCTTGTGTATTGTTTGGCAGAATTATGTTCTCGGGGCAGGGCTGCATTGATACCATTTACCCACAGTGCTTAGCTGTGAGAACCAATCTAATGCCAGATGATCTGAACAAGTGAATACGAAATGCTGTGAAACAGCAAAATTAGAAGCAGCTGAAGAATAGTCACCACAAATAAAATTGAAAGAGTAAGTAAAGGAAAAGGAGGAGTTTGGCCCATGACACTTAAAAGCACAGCAAGTTATTTAGCTGGGGCATAACATCTTTATTCACACCCAATTGATTGTTTTAATTAGGATAATTCTAATATGTGAACCATAATAGCCACAGATTGTGTAAGAGCATATCCACTGGAACATATGATTGAGGTTCTGGTAGGCATTCTGATCTCAGGATTTATGACCACAGATTGAGGTTTGATCTCAGCTGGGATATCTCTGGGAATTGTTTGATTGTGAGTACAATCTGGTTCATGAGATTGATAGACAACCATCAACAGAATCATTTTTTCAATCAGAGCAAATCTTGAAAACTGCTCATTCCTAATAGCTCATAGCTACATGAAACCTAGCATTTTGTCACTTTCAACTATTTTAGGCATAAACACTTGTTCTATAAGCAAATCTACGTGTCATGCCACTGGACAATTTTCAATGGAACTCTCTTTTATGTTTGATTCTTAAATACAGTATGTATACTCTTCTGAAAATTAATTCATCGGTACATTGTTTATCATGAGTACGACATAAGGTTTTTTTTAAAAAAAGGCCAATAGTGAAATGCATATGTATGGAACACAGAAAATAATGCACTGGCTGTAAGCCAATGTGCATTGTATATGCCTTCCTACTGTATCCCCAACTATCCATTAATTATGAATGAAATGGATTCACAGCCTTTGAATGATTAATGTTCAACCATTTGATGTTATTTAAAGTTCAGTGTTCTCAAACAAAAACTTAATCAATTAGTCTAAAAAAAAGGGTCTCTGACTAAGAGCATTAATTGACCGAGTGCTTGTTATTTGGGCAAGAGACAACATTAAATAAATATGGGATATTTGCACTGTTCAAATCCTGTACAGAATTCAGTAAGTACTTTCCCAACTGTTGAGGTGAAAATGTTATTTTACATCAATAATGTTGATATTTAAGTACAATTCAGAGGAATTTTATTTTGATTATATATTTACAAGAGGTAACTCAATGATAAGACTTTACTTTAACTACTGATGTTTCATAAAGTGTTTGGTGTGAGATGTATTCACATTGAAGGTGCTTGGAAACACCACTAATTTCACCCCACAATGTGACTGCTATTATTCTGTTGTTTAACTCAACGATTCTACTAACTCTGAAGCTGCAACAAATTGTCACTTCAAGACAAATCTGGAAAAGTACATCATCCAGCGACCACTTCCTTCCTTTTACTTTGAGCTGGATCTGCCGTCAGATGGTACACGTTAACACTACATTAGTGTTCCACTTCACTGTGCTGCCATCTCCCAACATATGTTTCAGTTTATAAAAATTGCTTCAGTACTAAATCTCTCTAGAATATCCTCATCTACATTTTTTTTCCCTGGGTTTGTCAGGGAACCATAAATATTTAAAAAGATCCTTTTTGCAGAGTTTATCAGGTCAATGGCTAGCAATCTGCATCGAGTTTCTAACTGATGACCCTTGATGTGGGCGGGCATCGATCCAAGTTCCTATTGAAAGAGTGGAAGTCACTCATATTAATTACTCATGAGCATCCAATATGAAATAAGTACTTTTAATACCCATGGCATTAACTGTAAATTGTGATGACATTCTTAATTTAAGCAGCTGCAACAATAATTATTTAGAGCTCTGTTTATTCCCCTAAATGATAAATATAATTGTCAGCTGTGCAATGCTAGGGCATGGTATATACCTTCAGTTCTCATATAATGAGTGCTTAACGTTGCTCTTCAAAGGTTAGTACCAAGCAGACGTCTGCCTGGATTTTTCTCCCGGCCCAAACCGCAGTGCTGCAGGCCTGCCAACAGGTCACTTTACTAAGCCCTTAATAGGAGATTGTGTGTGCCGTGAGGGAGAAAAATCTAATTTTAAAAAAGATAATTTTCGCCAAGCAATATTTACATGCATATTTAGTAACTATAGAAACAATGCTGTTTTTGTTTCTCATAAGATATGAATTGTAATTGGAATAGAATCTTGTTGCTTTTTATTTGTAGTTTTCTTTCCACATAAAGGTTTGTGAGTCACCATGTTTGCCCCTTTTATACAGCCAGGCAACACGCAGTTAACCTCAATGAATTATCAAATAGGGGCCAGTTATTCTAGTGGTTATTAAATGCTTCGAGATGTTGTCCGGCATGAAGGGAACTATATAAATGCAAGTTGTTGTTGTTGTGGGTTTGCATCAGGACAACATGATTTTCATCTAGTACAAGAGAGCACTAGATCTAGTACTTCTGTCTTCTATGAATAAATAGTACATCCAATACTAAAATGGAGATTTGCGTAAAATGTATAACATTTGTGAGGGTATGGATGAACATTGTGGATTAAAGCGAGGAGAATGGTTTTCAAGTTCTTTCATATTGAGATTGTGGCTACCAGATCCCTTTACCATTGCAAGACTGACTACAACAACTACAAAATTACACTTGTCTACATTTCAGACTCGAGAAGTTTGCTGGTTTATTGGATCATGTCAGACTGTCAAGTCCTTTGGGGGAAATTACCCAATGTGAGGCTACTTTCAAAATGTTTGGAGGAATTTACTTCACACATTTCTGTTGATTTGGAGGAGGAGGAGGAATTGGTTATAAGGAGTGAAAGTTATGGGAATGAAACTGTCATTATTTGTGTGTACTGTTTATGACCAGAAAGTTCAATCTCCCTGAGCACCGTGCACCAAATCTAAAGGTTACTGCGACTCATCCTAAACATGAAGTTATGTTTTGCAGTTTTTAAACCCAAAATAGTATTCAATTACTGAACAGAGAGATTTAGTATATTGTATATATAAAAAATAACTGGTTAAAGCACCAATATGTAAACTGCAAGGCTTATCTCCTGTTTACTTCTCAATTGATTACCCAATAATGTTTCTGGCCATCTGGTACTTATCGTTTTGCACAGGCAATGTTCTGAGGTTCAGTGGCCTTCAGAGAAATGAAGCATCAGTGGTACACAAAACATGCTCAGCTCCGCTTTTAAAGAGAACTTTTTAACCAGTTAATGGCTAAAATCATGTCTGAATGCTGAAATCATGCTCAATCAGTGTGGAACCTATGAATTGTCCCCTATGTTTTTTGCCAGCACTTGTTGGCATGTCGCAAGGCATGATGATAATACAGTAATAATAAATATTTCATTTGATACAATGCATTTTCACATCGTCGAGATGTCTCAAAGCGCTTCACGGAATATCCTGTAAAGTGAATCAACTGTATATTTTGTGGGTGATGCAGAGCATCCTCTGCAGAGACTTACACTGGAACTTCGAGCTGCAGATAAATACATCATGAGTTTCATCATCAAATGACCCAGTCATCCTGTGTATACTATACACTTGCTGCTTAAGCTTTCACAAAACTGAGGCTGTCAGCTACCAATAACTTGAGGCAGTCGTGATGATTTTTGATTGGTAATCTTTAAGCTAAATGTTAATGTGAAGGTGTAAGAAGGATGCTGTGCTCTCTTGCTAAATCTTTTGAGTCCAGATCCCCAGGTGTCTCACTCGGGTTGTACAGTGTTCTGGTCAGACTGCCTCTCGCCAGCCCAGTTAAGGAGAAAAAAAATTACATTTGAACTAATGTTCTAGTTCAAAGCCTGGATCACAATACCACAGCCATTTTCTGCTTTCTCCCTGGCTGTATTTTGAATCAACGATGTGCGTCTAGGCCTTTGTTTTCACTTTGTCCCGTATGAAGAAACAAGACAATTTAGCAATTTAGTTCTGGCTCTTAGTTTAATGGTGTTGGGTTGGAGTTGATTGAACTGAACAGCCAAACCCAGCTCAGTTTATTGATTCTGACACATTATCTGCTGGAGAGATATATCGATCCGCATGTATCATTTGAAATGTTCAGGGCTTATATGCTTCTATATGTTGATTTTCTTAATTACTCACAATTTTACCATCTCTCTGCCATTCGTGCCACTTCAACTACCTCATAAATTTGGCCCAGACATTCATTTTGTAATTTCACAAGTAGTCAAATATATTTTAGGGAGTGCAACAAGGATTTATTTGGGTCAGTCTTCAACACTCACACTGTTATGCCTTTCAGACTAAAGCAAAAAGACAGAGGCCTTTGGCAAAAGTAGAGTTTCTTACAATGTAGGAGAGAGATTTGAAATTGAAAAACTTGTACTGCTGAAAAGACTGATCCTCACTTCTCTCCAACTCCTCACACACAAGCCCCACTTTTCTTTTATGGATCTATTTTCAACAACATGCATTTATCTGTACACTGCTCGTAACTCCCAAATCATGGCAAGTGTACAGAATAAACAAGTTGTTCATCTGTCAATAGGAATAGTAACTGGAGTTGCAGACCTTTCTGTGGCACTAATACAAAGGGCTGTTTTCTTCAGTGCCCCCTTGACAGACATTTATGTTCCACGTCCAGTATTTGCATGAATACTATCTACGTCAGTTTTGAAACTGGTCTGTGTGTGTTTAAGTGAACCCAAGCACTGGCAGTCAGATCCTAAATTCATGTTGTACAAAACCTTGCTGAGTTTAGATGAGGAGAGTAATAACCTGATAAGGGCAAAGGTTTTAGAAAGCAGGCCTGCCTGTCTCTGTTACAGGAAGATGTTGGTAGCTTCCAGTGTGACGGATATGGTAATTAATGTTAAAAAAGTGGCTATTCGTACAGATTTTTCCTGCAAGCAGCTGCCTCGTAGTATTTACCCAATAAGGTGAGTCTTTGCTTGTTAAGCAGATTCTTAACCGCTGCTATTTGACTATCAAGTAGCATTATCCTATTAGAAGTGAATTTAACTCAAGCTCTTTAAATTCAGTTTCAGTAGTGTTGCCTTGCCATTGTATAGCATGCACCCAGAATTTCAATTGATTCAGACAATGCTGCAGACAGATAAAGCGATTTCTAAAATATCAGCATTTAATTTCAGTTGTACGAATCGAATGCTAACTCTGAAAGTGTCATGATACAGATATTCTGTGTTCTTATTTTGAAAACCAACAGCAAAAATGAAGTGGGTTCATTTCATTTGGTACATTCTGTCTCCCAGGACTTTTTCTTTGGAAACTTGATACTGGCTGTACTGTTCACTAGATGAGTTGATAAGGGTTAGGATAACCCTTTAAACTATTCAGAATGAGCTGGATTTCCTCTCAAAACAAGTTATTTTTTAACTTAAAAAAACCCCATTGTCAACATAGTTGAGTCCTTGCAACCAGAAAAGTTGAGGAAACAACATGATTTTTCAGCAATTCCAAAATGGTGACCACAGCTGTGCTTACACACGTCCAGTACCTACCAGCGAAAGGAATGAAATCTGATGAGACAAAATCATTCCAAGGTTGATAGATTTCCCCATGTACTTACTTCTCTGTGTAGCATTCATATGCACATGTGTTTGCAGTCATATTAGCAGCCACAAAAACCCCAACGCTTGTTTCAATGTAACGCTGAATGATCTAGAATCGAGTGGTGGCTTATTGTTGATACAAATTAGTAGTAAAGGAAAAACTGAGGAGAACTGATGAACCTTAAAGAGGGCAGAGTTCTGAAAGTCACAGATACCAGGGTTAGTTAATACATTCATGGCATGAGTGACTGATTTTACTTCCCATAAATCACTGGTACCTGAATGTACCACTTCTCCATATTGATTCATGCTTCCTTTAAAACCAAATAGATTTTAGTTTTGGTCACAGTGTGCTGCGCAGTTGGGCGGCCTTTGATTTTGTACGAGTTGAAGCCTAGTCAATGCAGCGCTCTGAATTCTGGTGCTTGTATCAGGAGCATTTGTACATAAAATAAAGCAAAATGCAGAGCAGCAAGAAAGAAGTTGTGCAAAGGCAGAGAGCTGTGTGTGTGGGAGATAGGCAGACCTGAAAATCAATAACATATGAGTCAGAAAGTGACAGTTTTCTGGCGAAATAAAATAAAATAGCAAGTGTGAGTTTCGAACATATGTGCAATAACATTCAGAACTACTCTCAGCAATAGCACAAGACCTTTAAATGGCAAAGCACTTCTGGTAAATGAACATAAATTCAGCTTCTAATGCTGGTACATTCTGCTTTCCTGCTCCTTATTACTGTCTACTTATAATGCTGGTGTGACCGCACAAAGCATTAAGTGTCTGCATTTCTAAAAGCATTAACTCTTATTTGTATCCTTTGACTGTCAGTCTAGTAATGACTGCTGTAAATTTACAGTCAGATTTTGAGGCGCATATAAATTCTTTATAAAAGTTTTAAACTCCTCGTGTTCAGAATTCTTTCAGCGATGTAGCAAAATAAAATATACTAATATCTGATTTGCCAATGGAAGCAACCAGTACTCAGCCAAATGAAAAGAAATATTTCAAGTGGAAAAAACGTCAACAGTGTCCCATTAAATATTTCCATTACGGTCGGTGAAAATAAATATCCATTTTAAACACAACCAAATAATGAAATACATAGTACAGTACAGCATATTACTTGTTCATAAGGTTTCATTTGTTCGATGCCACAATCTACTATTTTTCTAATTTTATACCATTATAATAAAGGACATAGTGCTAGCTTTTTAAGTTAACCCAAGTCTGCACACTTTTTCAAAACTTTAACTTTCTGCATTAATTGCCACACCACACTCAGTTAAACGGAAACAGCAGCTTTAATGTCCAGTTCTTGGAAAGGTAAAACGCAGGAGAATTTTGGTTTCTTCCCTACTGGTAACTGTAGACAAAGAATTCATCCCTCCAAGTTTTATTGAAATGCCAGGATTATTAACAATCTTGAGATCTGAAAATGTGCAGATTTCAGTCAATGTAACATGTTTCCCTCCCAACACATAAACATCCTGTGAAAAATTTATATTCTGAAAACAGCTGAACGTTGCAGTGTCACAGGGAAACTCAGCATGGAACAGATGCCCATTGTTGAAGTATGCGATGGAAAATTCTGGTTTGACTTTATTTGCAGCTGTGATTCAGTGAAACACTGTTGCTCCCTTGAAAGGCTGGGAAATATTTTCTTTACAGTCCAGTCCGGTCAATACTAGAAATTTTTCCAGAAAATCATTTTTGGACAAATTATGTTGTTTTTTACACAAAAAGCCTACAAAATGCATCAATTGGCTATTCCAAGGCTTTTCTGGGCCTTTTCTTAGATAATGATGATAATAAAAATAATGCTTGCATTTGACATAGTGCTTTCATCTCTTGTAGACGTCTCAAAGCGCTTCACAGAATATACGGTAAATTGAATTGACTGTATATTTGTGGGCAAAACGTGGCAGCCAATTGCGCAGAGCAGTGTCCCACAAGCAGTCGTGGATTGAAATGACTAATTTATTATTGCTTTACTTTTCCTGAGGTATTATTATCAGGCGTGTGGAGTAAGGAAACTTGTCCGGGGTTTCTTTCTGCCTGGAGTTGAACCCAGGTCTCTCGCTTGTTCTAACCACTGAGCAACAGGACAGGATGATCCAAAAAGTCCAATTTTGACCAGAGCAAATGCCAAATTAGACTTGATTTGGTTTGAAGCTATGACTACCTCAAGTTCAACAACAACTTTTGCATTTACATAGCGCCCTATATGCGGGGTAGCATCCAGGAGCACTATGCTCAGACAAGAAGCAGATTCTTTAGATTGTGACTCTGAGGATTTCTATGTCTATTTATTTAATTTAGCACCCAAGGCATTTAATAGGGGAATAAGATAAGTAACTGCAAACAGTAATATTGAAAGAATGAAACGTTGGGCAAGTTTCCTTACTCCACATGCCTATGTTTAATCTGTTTACCTAGCTACCTAAGTAGAATGAGGTTGTTAGTTGATCAGCGGATCGTTTTTCCAGGTACAGTAGTAATACGACAACACAATTGCATTTTTAGAGCGCCTTTCACGTCAGAAAGATATCCCAAGGCTCTAAATAGTGAGATCAGTACCCGAGTAGGGGGAGGGGCAGGGTAGGGATGAGGTTGAGGCAGAGTGGTGGGAGGGCAGCTGTAGGCATGGGTAAAAACGAGACTGGCCTTGAAGGAGGTAAGGAAGAGCTTTAACCTAGTTGGGTCATTGGTGAAAGAGACATATAAGCTATACAATGTCTTTTTTAGAATTGGATGGTCTATTGGCACAATTGCAGCTGTAACCTGGTTGACGTTCACTTGAACCAACAATTGATTTTCCTCTGGAAATAGGAAATGTACTAAATCTGGATGTCTACTGCCTTTCACATTTGTTGATCTCTGCGTCATTCTCCCTTGTGCGTGCCTTGTGTTTTTTTTTACTAATGTTTATATTGGCATCTGATCTAACATGCTTCACAGGAACTTCCACCACTTCCACATTGCATTGTGCTAATGGCAACATCTGACCTGTGTGTTCTGCCTCGTGTCACTCCAGCTGACTTGACATGAAATCGGACCAGTTTATCGAACAAACCAGATTCTTGCTCAACCCTTTCATGACTGAAGCCAATGCTTGTTTTGAACCCCAAAGTAGTACGAGTAGAAACCATTTTATTCACTAATTTGCACTAAGGTGGCAAGTGAAATTTAGCTTTGTATTTATGAATCCCCAATATAACAATATAATATCCTCTTGGAAGCAAAACCCAGTTAAAGAAGTACAATGGCATCAGGAGAGGAGGATGTCAATTGTCAGGAAAAATGCAAAAGAACTACATAAATGCCTACAGACAAGAGAATGAGAGGGTGCAGCACTGGGTTTAACAAATATTCTGTCGGAGACTATGATTTCTGTGCGGCATTGGGCAAAAGGTTTGCCAGAGAAGGTGAGAGAGAGTAGGGAGTGTTGGATATCAAGAGGAAGCAGTCTCGGAAATGAGACTAAGTCATTCAGTCCATCTAGCCTATTTATGAGATCTTTTAATTCCATTTTCCAGCCTTTTCTCTAAGCTTTTTTAAATCCCCTTACTTATAGGAACCTTGCCAAGGTAATCCTTGAATGGCTTTGGGAATCAGGGAGTATGTAGAGATTTTCCCCCATGAGATAGAGAATAGATGAAGCCATGACAGGGTAAATTATTGGGTGGCTGTGAAAGGAATAGGTATGATTGACCTAATAGCTTTCTCCCATTTAGTTGTTTTGCATTCCGTGGTTTAATGTATTTTGAGGAACTTCAGCTCTGTTTAAATCCTACTCCTCTGCACTCCCCTACCTCTCTAACCTCCTCTCTCTACACAGCCGTCCGGCATGGAGGGCGCTACATAAATCCAAGTTGTTGTTGTAGCAGTACCCGCTTCCTCTACTCTACTGCCTCCGCCTTGTCCCCCAAATTCTCCACTCAACCATTGGCAGCCATGCTTTCAGCCACTACCCAGAAAACTTTGGAACTCCCTCCCTCAATCCCTTTGTCTCGCACACCCTCTGCCCTTCCCTTCACTTCTCTTTGACTGTGCTTACGGTCACCTTCCCCCTCCCTCTGGCTCAGCCTCAGGCTCCGCCATTGCGAACCGTTCTGAGATGTCGCCCGGGGTAGAGGGCACTATAAAAATGGAAGGTATTGTTGTATTCATTTGTTAGATACCATAGGTCAGGAACACTAGCCTGTGAGGATCCAGCAGGATGCTGGTTTTGCAATCTAAATTCAATGTAAGTACTGGAATAGGACACTGACAGCACTCATTTACTATTGGATGTAACAGCACTACAGCTGTGATGTTTCTGTGTGTTTCTCGGACTCCCATTTAATTTTTGACAGTCTTCAGGAATGTTGGCAAATCATCCATTCACTCCTAACATCCTCAAGTTAGTTTTAACTCTTTCTCTCTTCCGGTTTCTATTTTGATCTTACTCCTCTCATTTCCTATATTCCTCATTCGCTGCAGTGTTTCCTTTCTTTTGCTGATGCCAAAGTGCGTTTGTAGTTGGCAGGATTGTCGAGGCTTTGGTTTCGCGGGTCTCTCTCTTACTCCCACACTTTTACCAAACATTGATAGCATCTGCATTAATATCGCAATCCTCGTTTACGACTAACAAAACATGGTTGTCATAAAATAGGGATTTTTTTTCTCTCTAATACTCTTCAATAAGAGGCATTTGTGAATGAAGCTAAAAATGCTCATCATAAGGTTAGGTTTTCCTGTCACGTTTTGAAATTCCAATGTGCTTATCTGTTTGCTGCCTATAAGACGAGTAAAAATCTAACTGGAAGTTTCTGCTTCCTCCCACATATGTGAAGAGCCAGGTCCCTGCTGTTTCCTCCTGAATTCCCAGTGGAATTCAGTGTCAGTGGCTGATAATTGATGTTCTTTTGATGGGTCCCAATCAGGATGAGCAACTCACCCAAACCTTTTGAAGCTGCCTTAAACCCCATAATAACCCTCCACTTTATTTCATTTCACTTGAGCAACAAAGTATCCTCTTTTTTTGTAAGCACACACATCCATCATGATATGTTTGGTTTGATCATCTTTGTTTGTTAAAAGATGATTTTGGGGGAACTGTGCTTCACTTTAAATTGTTGTCAATCTAAATTGCTGCCATTTCCTAAGAATAGAATTGGAAAATAAGAAAAATGTGGCTTATGGTAGACTGACACATCAGCATTGGTCAGAGTATATCTTATTTCTGTACTGTATAGGATGTGAAAACTCACTAGTGCAATATTCACAAGATCACAAACTTGGGATAATAATAATCCTTGCATTTGATATCTATCCAAACACCCACCTTCCCATCACGATATCAAGCTGTGATTTAAAAACTATATATTCCAGTGTCTTGGCCTCACCCTTCTTTGTAGCCTGTTCCAATCATTATTTACCTTCTGAGTAAAGACAAACTTCCTGGTGTCTGTCATGTAATTTCCCTTTGCAACTCAAATCCTACGTCCTCTTGTTCTTCTGTCTTAATGCATCCTCATGTACTCATTTAGGTTTGTGTTCGAATCCAGGCAGGTTAGGGCGAAACCTTGAGCAAGTTTCCTTGCTCCACACACCTAATACTAATCTCTCCCCCAAAAATATTATAACATTAGTCATTTCAACCCACGACTGTTTGTGGGATACTGCTGTGTGCAATTGGCTGCCACGTTTTGCCCACACGTATACAGTCAATTCACTTTACAGTATATTCTGTGAAGTGTTTTGAGACGTCTAGAAGATGTGAAAAGTGCTATATCAAATGCAAGGATTATTATTATTATTTACTTTTCAAACCCATTTTACATCCTCGATGAGGTTCCATCTGAGTCACAAGTTGTACAAGAGATGAATTTACCAGGACTCTGCCTCTCCTGGCATAATGCAACTGTTTTCTAGACTGTAGGGTAGCTGGCATTTTTCAGTTTGCTATGTCTGTTTCGTGAACGTATTTAGTATCAGAGCACATCAGTGTATATGGAACACTGCTAGGATTTGTGGTACTGCTTATACAATGATTGCTGGTGGGTGGAAGTTTCAGTTAGTCTAATTCTAGCATAGGCAACAAGTATACTATGTGACTCATTTGTTTCATGTACAAAAATAACAGACAGTTAGTACAATCTGATGACAATGTGATAAATCTCGAACAAGAAAGACTGAAGCAGAAACTTAGGTCAAGAAACCACTGAAGAAGCACTAGAACATCAACAACAGATTATTGGCAAAGGAACAGAGGTAACCCAGCTTGCTCAGTGTGAAATTGTTCCATTCTTCAACGAAGCCACACAAAAAGAAGAAGCAGAGTTTTTACAATTCCCGGTTTGGAAACCTGCTAACTAATGGGGTATAGAGTCACGCACAGTAAGAAAGTCCCCGATTTGTTTTCTGGGCTGTGCTGAGGTACAAAGGGGGAAGAATGTTACATTTGGATTCAGTGGGCTTCAAACTCCGTCTAGTCTTCATTCTTCAATGTTTTGATTTCGAAGTTGGTCTCCTTTTAAGAATCGCGGAATTGTATTGCCTGGATTAGAAGGGAAAAATCAAGCAGCATTTCCACTCAACAACAACAACAACAACAACTGGCATTTATATAATGGCCTTTACATTGGTAGAGCCTCTGTGCACTTACCAGGGTTAGACGCCAAGCAGGGGAGAGAGGCGAGGTAACCATAGGCACAGTCAAAGAGGAAGGAAGGAAGGATAATTGGATCAGATTTTAATCTGAAGATTTGTTTAATAAAACTACAACATTAGTTCTGACTCCGTGCTGCACTTTCAGCTTGTTCGAACGGGATGGCAGTTTTAATCTATTCAATCACATCTTACTCAGCTAGGAGGTAGCATTCATAAAAATGAACTGTATTTTTCTCTTCAGCTATCTAGATTCCATTTACCAACGCTTGATTATAATACAGATATGAGGGGAGTTATGTTGATTTCCTTGATTTCCTCTACGCTGAGCTATGATGGTTGGAATGCTAACATAGAATGACCCCAATATAACATACACATGTGGTGTAGCCCCACATAGTTGCAACATGAAACTCCATTGACAACATACCACATCTGCGAAGAGATTTGAGACATCTTAAATGACATGATGAGGCGCTACATCAAATGCTAGGATTATTATTATAGAAGTGTGGTACACCTTTGGATTCTGGCACTGACTGGCCAGCTTACTGTATATAGCATGTATATAGCATGCAGCTACAGAGAACTGTTGGAAACAGCTGTGATCCCTGTGCCCTATGAAAATGTACAACATGCATGAAGTGGCATGGAGTGCTGATGTTACCCTGTTAAACAAAGGGTGCGAGTTTATGAATAATACAAACCATTATGCTATTCATCAGTCAATCTCCATGTCCTTTCTTAAACCAATGTTGGAAAGTAATTACCTGTGTGAATATTGAATCGAATTAATATAATTCATATGATATATATATATATACACAGTATATGTAAATTACTAATTAGATTTTTTTTGAGAATGTTGACTTTTCTACCCCTTTGCTAACTATTTCTTTGCTAACTATTAAAGTTCCCTTTGGGAGAGAGAGAAAAGCAAACCTACAGTATTGGTAATTGCCAATGCTATGTAGGTGATGTGGAGCGATTAAACAGTCACGTTGCGGTATTAGCTTCAGCTGATGAGCAACACTGAGCATGTGGCTCCTCCCTCTGGACAGACTGTACGATTACAACAGTGGTTGAGTTCTCTTGTGATCCTTTTCCCCATCCTTAAACATTCCTGGTACACCTTCCAATCAAAATATAATTCACAAATCAATTATTACTACTGTACAAATTGTTAGTTTTAATGCAGCACATTTCTAGAATAATTAGGTTGTACAAGAAGTCACAATCCTTGGAAGTTATTTTATTACCAACACCACGCCTGCTATGAAATAACTGGGGTTCTACTCCTTGTCCAGGATATCCGCAAAAGCTACAGTCACTACACTTTCCTGGAGTCCTATAGCATAGTGGTTAATATGCTGCCTTGCAAACAAGAGTCCCCAGGGTTGATTCCCGGAAGGGGCGAAACTCCTTAGGCAAGTTTCCTTACTCCACACACAAGCCTCTGTTTACCTAGCAGTAAGTAGGAACCCGCTTGTTAATCGATCAATTAATTTATTTGCGGGGATAATTATGTGGTCAACAAAAAATGTGGTCACTCAATCCACGACTGTTTGTGGGACATTGCTGTTTGCAATTGGCTGCTGGCTTTCGCCCGCAAAATATACAGTATATTCGATGAAGCGCTTTGAGACATCTAGAAGATGAGCATACTAACCGCTCCACTACTCTTTTCACGTAATGAATGCTGCATATTCTATCCAAACAACAGAACGTTCTCTCGTTGCAAAACACTTACTGGCTTACGCACTATGTAGAAACGTGTATACAGTACAATAAACTGGTGCCCTGAAAAATGTGATCAATGCCCACATTCAATTGGTTGGAGGGCATGATGTGAGGAGGGCAAGATGTGAGGAGAGCTCAGAGGTTGGCATGTATTTCACTCATTCTGAGTTCAGCCTTTGTCACATCGTCAAGCAGAGATGTTAAGCAGAAACCTGGTGCGTCTCCACACCAACCTGCTCTCATTTACTTCCAACAGCCTGGTTATATAACAACACTTGCGCAGGAATAAGAACAACTTTTCTTTCCTCTCAGTCGGGGATTGATGCCTAGTTCGTGCTTCTAAAGGAAAAAAACAATGGGGTGTCTCACACAAAGATTAATCAAATTATCAATGCTTTTGTTGTATCTTTTACAATTGGATTTCCAGTTATCAAGAGTCAATAAAAAGTTTACCTTTTTTAAATAACCACCATATGGCACCGTTTCTTGTTAATGTGGTGGGGAAGGCGTTGCAGTCATTTGGAATGAAGATATAAAATCATAACCTCCAGCTGTAATGCATAAAACATAGAAAAATCCATAGCATCATGTTGTGTTGTTTGTCACTTGCATAATATACTTTCTCCTCCACAGAGACAATGCTTGTATACCAAGTCCACAACACGCTTGCCTTCAGACAGAGTTTAGTTGCTTAAAAATGCATTTCCATTACAGTATGAGTTTTATTTTGCTGTCCATGTGTTTTACGATTGTGTTAAGACTGAAATCCAATTCTAGCAACAAAAACAAATCCCATTCTGCAGCTACTTCAATTCAGATATTCGGATGTTTACCTGCGCAAAGATGTCCTTTTGTCTTCAGGTGTCCAATGGAAGACTTTTTGAACGTGACCTGATGATCTTGACTCTTAACTCTGCAATATGACTGGCAACTTTCGTACAAGGTAAAATACTCCAAGTACTAGAGTCATAAATATTCCACATCAATGCAGGAACCTTCAAGATTGTTCACTTGATGCATGAAGCAAGATGAAACAAGTGCAGGGACAGTTAAAAATACACCATACTGATTCGATTAGAATATGTCTGCAGTTAAACTACTTTGTGCTATTCCACAGGCAATGGATTGCAGAAAACTGTTATGACCTTAGCAGCTCTTATTTTCTTTATGATGTCTACATCATTATCTACATTTTTTAAATAAATGAAAATATGTTTAAAATAACTGCAAGGTAGAGTTTTCTCCTTAGGTGGTGGGCCATATCTTCGAGGAGGTCAGAGATTATAGCAAAAAAAAGTAATGCAAAAATCTGTTTGCTTTTCACGTCAACTAAATTTCATCCATTTACAACAAAACTAATCTGCAGTCCTCATAGAGGTTCACAGCACTAGATTTGAGAAATCACGCTTAGGTGCTTTAAACAAAAAAATTTGTTTCTTCCATTTGAATTATGGATAATTTGTAACATGCTTAAGAATCATACCTTTCAAACAGTTTTGCTGATTAATATTCCCCGCTGAAGTACATATAAATTGTCCATTTCAGGGTGTCCGTTAATCACTTTGAAATATAATACGCTATAAGAAATTTAACATTGAGCTAGTAGTCAACTAAGCATTTCTACTATATCACTGTGAATCACTCCAAGGTGATATCTTATGTTTAGTGTGCTATATAAACACAACATCTGTAACTCATGATATGTATATACTGTATTGCTCCATCTTTTCTTTGTCAAAAAAATACTTGAATGTGTCCCACCAGGGAGTGAGTGCACATTCTATTCCAACAATGTGTCTCTAGGATTTCCATGTCTAGGTGGGATGAATGGAAATCTCATCTTGGTTCGGATAATCTTAAGGACGGTGATGGTTTTCCACATGTGTCAGACACCCGGCTGGTGTAAAGTGTTGTTGTTCTGCTCTCTGTGCATTTGGCAACCACACACAACAACAAACAATAACAAAATTACACTTGTATAGTGCTTGTCACGTCAGGAGTCATTGTTTCAGACCCGAGCTGGGGTCAGGGATGAGGAGGGATTTGGGGTGACCGATGGTACTGTCGAAGAGGAGGGTCTTGAGGTGGGACTTGAAGGAGACCAGGGAGGGGGCGAGGCAAAGGTAATGTGGGATATTCAAGAGGGTAGGGACAGAAAGGCTAAAGGTCCAACAGGCAATGAGGGGGCTGGATGAAAGACATAGAGCAGGCTAGATCTGCTGAGCTGAGATAGCGGACAGATTGATTGTATGGGTAGTACATGTGTAGGGAGAAAGTGTGAGGTGAGATAACAACTTGTAAAAGAGAGGTGGATGGTTATTTGGAGAGTACAGGTTTGCGGGGTTATGGGGAGAGTTCTGGGGAGTGGGATTGACTTTGAATAGCTCTTTTCAAAGAGTCTGCACAGACTCGATGGGCCAAATGACCTCCTTTTGTGCTCCTTTTGTGCTGTACAATTCTATGATTCTATGATAATGCCAGGAATAATGTTTGAGTGGCTCACATCAGGAAAGATGGGTTTTATCAATCTCTTGTTGTGCAATGTGGCTTGCATCAATGGCCTTTTCCCTTTACCACTAACAGCAGTTCCCACATTAACGACAACAAATCTTGGTTGCCATGCAATTGTCATGTTTTAAACAAGTATTTGCGGAAGAAGATTTGGAGTTGGTTTAAGCGCAAAGTTGTGATTGGGGTTCTGTTGAATTAGGCTGTTGACTGCAACAAATTAATTTTAAATAAATTATCTTTAATACAAAGATACAAAGTTTATTGCTGAGCAGATTTTTAATGGCATATTGATTTGGGCAATTTGTTCACAGCCCAGCTTTTCATGTGATTAGTTTCCAACACTCAATGTTGCCAGCACACCAGTAGGTAGCGCTGTAACATCTGATTATGATCTGGTTCCAGAATGACGAACTAGAAACTCAAGGCAAAACACAAAATACAGTACTGTACTGCGGATCCCGAAAATCTGAAACAAAAATAGAAATCGCTGGGAACACTCAGTAGGTCAGGCAGCATCTATGGAGAAAGGAAAGTGAGTCAACGATTCGGGTCCAGGACTCTTCGTCAGAACGGAGACTCTGGTTAAGTTTACACTCTATTTATAGCTGCAACGTGTTGCTCACTGTGAATGCTGCCCAACAAATTAATTAACAGCTAACTTTTTGAAAAGCGAATATTTTTAGAGTTTGTATGGAAGTTCCAAGGTACCTTATGAAGCCAAAAGTACTGAAAATGAAAATTAATTCCTACATTTGATGTAGCGGCTTTCAGGTACAGAGGACATCTCAAAGTGCTTCAAAGGATTTGCTATGATGAGTAATGACCGTTTTTTCACACAACAATGCCTCAAACACAGCAATGAAGTGAATAACCACTTTCATCTGTGAGACTGTTAGCCAGGACAAGAAGTTATGATGAATAGACCATTGGCTGGAATATTCTGGGAAATTTTGGCACCATAGAAAAGATATCAAAGACAGAGAAGGGGTGCAAAGCAGATTCATGGGATGACACAGAAGAAAGAGGATATAGTTTAAGAATGATAGTTATGAGGAGAAGGTGGAACGTTTGGAGCTCAAGAGTTGAGGGGTCATATATATGAGGAGTCCTGTAGCTCAGTGGTTAGAGCACTCACCTTACAAGTGTGAGACCTGTGTTCGAATGCAGGCAGGTCAGGTCGAAACCTTGGACAAGTTTCCTTACTCCGTACACCTAATAATCCACTTTAAAAAAACTATATTAAATCGGTCATTTCAATCCACGACTGTTTGTCGGACATTGCTGCGCGCATTTGGCTGCCGTATTTTGCCCGCATTTCAAGCGCTCTGAGACGCCGTCCGGCGTGGAGGGCGCTGTATAAATCGGAGTTGTTGTTGTTGGTTAGAGCACTAGCCTCATAAGCAATAGATCTGGGTTTGATTCCCAGCAGGGCAAGAACTTGGGGAAATTTCCTTACTCCACATGCCTGATAATAATCCCTCAAGAAAAGAAAAACAATAATAAATTGGTCACTCACTCCTCGACTGTTTGTCGAACATTGCTGTACGCAATTGGCTGCCGTGTTTCACCCACAAATATACAGACAATTCACGTTATAGTATATTCTGTGAAGCGCTTTGAGACATCTAGAAGACGTGAAAGGCACTCTACCAATGCAAGGATTATTATTATTTATTAAGGGACTTGAAGTTCCTCTTTTATGTATATGGTGCTATTATTGTTTAACAATGAATTGTATTTACCTGGTGATGAAGTGAGTCATAAGTGTGTGATTCCCACACCCACCAAACACTGATGTACAGTTGCAATTCAGGTTGAATGAAGGAAAATGAAAATCATTGACGAAGCATTTCAGAATGTCTACTTGCCAATGCCTATCCGATTCGCCACAAATTGCTCAGCTGCATGTCTACAAATTGAATGGAAATATAGTTGAGCAGATTCCTACTCATCATAATAATATTGTGTTTCTCTGACTCAGAAAGCATTTGAATGAGGTCAATGTGACGATTGCAAAAAGGATATTGAATAGGAATTGGGTGAATCAACTGTGGAATAAATGAGCAATTAATAGAGCAGAAAATCACTGTAGTTATCAAACAGGAAATACAGGTGTATATATAAACATGATTGACACCAGCTTCAGCAGTTACATGCATGAGAGTATCTATTTCATTGAGCTGTGTTGGAGATCTTAACAAATCGCTGCCAACGTCTGCATCTTTGAGCGAGATATTTCTGCCTCTATTACCAACTTTTTGATAGAACCAAGAAATAGAAACGATTCATTCAATCAGAAGAATCAACAGTGCCTTTTCGGGCGGATGTCAAAGATCCCCAGGCACTGTTCACAAAGAGAAGAGAGTTTTCCCAGTGATCTGGCTAACAATCCCCCCAAATAGCTATTTGTTGGACATTCCTGCGCACAATTCGGCTGCTGTATTCGCGTATAAGATACACAGTCACTCCACTTCACAGTACATTCTGTGAAGTATCCTCCGGATATGAAAAGCCCTACATTAAATACAAGTATTATTATTATTGTTATTGGGCAAAACCTTGGGTGAATGTCCTTCCTCCACATGCATGATAATAGTCCCTCAAAAAAAATTAATCGTTTCAATCCACGACTGTTTGTGGGGCACTGTTGTGCGCAATTGGCTGCCTCATTTGCGCACATCTATAACAACAACAAAATTACACTTGTATAGCGCCTTTCACGTCGGGAGGATATCCCAAGGCGCTGAACAGTCATTGTGTCAGACCCGAGCTGGGGACGGGGTGGAGAAGGAAGGGGAGCTTTAGGAGTTGCCGATAGGACCATCAAAGAGGAGAGTTTTGAGGCGGGACTTGAAGGAAGCCAGGGAGGGGGCGAGGTGGAGGGACTGCGGGATGGAGTTTCAGAGATTGGGGTCAGAGTGGCTAAAGTTACAGTCAATTCAATTTACAGTATATTCTGTGAAGCATTTGAGGATTATTGTTATAAGATTTAAATGTTGGCAATTAGCCAATGTGTTTGTGAACAGATCCTATTCCAACCCTCTGCCCCCATTATTTGCTTTCCAGCAAAGAAATGAGGGGTATTGGGTAATCTATCTCTTGCCACATATACTAAATGGATTAAGATAAAAGTTTTAATTGTAATCTTTTTTTGTTCAAACTTCATGTATTTCAATAGATTTTTGAATTCCGGAGTTTGAAACATTCTTGTCTTTAGCTTTAATCTTTTCATTTGATATAGTGTCATATCACATCGTTGAGACGTCTCATATCACGGGATATACTGCAAATGTATTGTGATTGTATTTTGAGGGTAAAATGCGGTGGAGAATTGCGCATGGAGGTGTCCCATAAACAGTCATAGATTGAGTGATCAAATTTTTATGATTTTTTTAAAAGAGATTATTACTGCTGGAAAGTGATCCAATAATTGACTAACAAGCAGGTTAGTCAATTACTTACTGCTAGGTAAACAGAGGCGTCTGGAGTAAGGAAACTTGCCCAAGGTTTTGCCCTTCCCAAGAAGCAAGTACACTAACCACTATGCTACAGGACTCCATGGGCTCTTGGTAATAATAATAATAATAATGCTAGCATTTTATGTATTGCATTGCACATCTTCTAGACATCTCAAACGCTTCAAAGAATACACTGTAAAGTGAATTGACTGGACATATGTGGACGAAACATGGCAGCCAATTGCGCACAGCAGAAATAGTCATGGAATTGAAATGACCAATTTATTATTTTTTTTGAGGGATTATGATTAGGCGTATGGAGTAAGGAAACCCAAGGTTTCACCCTGCCTGGAATTGAATCTTTACTGAAGAGCTTGTTATTTTGTTATTTTTGGCACTGTCTGGCACTAAAATGTGACGTGTACTTTTACTTCTGACGTATTCCTTACAGACAGACGTATGAGGAAACTTCCATTGTTTTGCTTGAAAGCACTAATTCATTCCAGCATTACTGTACGTTTTCAACCAAAGGTCAGTTGTTCAGTTGTTCTCTGAGTCACTCTGAATATCTTCCAGAATGATTCAGTCGTAAAGTCATTCAGCACGAAACCAACATGCACCGACAGAACCACGTTAGTCACAGACTTCGTTTTAATTTCCAGAGTCACACCTTTCTAAGTAATAAATACAAACTTAAATAAAATATGGGCTAATAACATTATTGATGTAAACTGCCCAATAAATATAATCTTTTCTTACTTTGTTTTTACGTACACTATTAAGAAAATTAGCCTTTGCGTTTTACGAAATGCCTAGAGTACGACTTGTTCATGTAAACTTTACAGTAGAAAAATACATTAACTATCCTGAGGCAGATGACCAGAGCATTAGACAATATCCTAACAGTAGGAGCGATCACAAGGAAAAGACGGAATAACCCAGAAAGAGGAGGAATCCCCAAAACAAGAGAAACTGTATCAGAGCTGGTGAAGTATTCAGTCTGTAAAATAATGCACTCTGTGAGAACTGTTATCCAGATGAGGGCACTTAGCATTCTGGCGCATTTTACAGTCCTTGCACAGCGGGATTGCACTGGGAATTGAGTTATGAGGAAAGCTTCCAGACTAATGCAGCTTAAAATAAGTGAACTGGTGTGTGCATTCGCTGTCAGCAAGTTGTGAATAAGCCCTTTGATGAAGTAGTTTGATGCAAGTTTGACGTCAGTAACCTCGTGAAGAACCTCAACCATGATAGCGGGCAAAAGCACTGCATCTGAGATCACCAGATGGGATATGAAGACTGTAGTACATTTTCGGGATACAACTTGTGATAACATCAAGACTGAAATGTACAGAGTTCCAAAGGCTCCAACACCCAAAACCATAATGTTTGTACTTGGTAGAATCATGTACTGGATGTATTTTAGCACAAGATATCTCTTCAGGATAGGCATGTAGTCTACATCCTGCTGACCTCTTTTCTGTATAGAAGTTCTGTGGAGAGAAAACATGGTTAATTTTCCATCCAGAGTAACTTTCATTTTAAAGTAACAAAACTTATCACCTCTAACTATAAAAATAACCTCTGTTGATCTAAGAAGTCAAATCAATGCCAAATGTTGGCAACATAGAAGCACTTCTTGTGATCTTAAATCAAAATGATCAGAATCCTGTAGCTTAGTGGTTTGCAGCACTCGCCTCATAAGCGAGAGCACCTGGGTTTCAATCCTGGGTAGGGAGAAACCTTAGGCAAGTTTCCTTATTTCCCACACCTCTGTTTACCTAGCCGTAAGTAGGAACACGGTTATTAAATTGGGGGATCTCTTTTCCAGGGATAATAATAAAAAAAAATACCACGACTTATTCCACGACTGTTTGAGGGACACTGGTGCGTGCAATTCTCTGCCATGTTTCGCCGACAAAATATACAGTCAATTCACTTCACAGTTTACTCTCGGAAATGCTTTCAGACATCGAGAAGACGTGAAAAGCGCTATATCAAATGCAAGGATTATTATTCTAAAAAATCTGCACTCAACTAAGATGTCAGTACAGTATTTCTACCTCACAATATTAACAAATAATTTCTCAGGGTGAGAGAACGAGAAGCTTTTCCCATATTTCTCACAGGTAAATCTATCTGTGGTCTCACCCCACCCTTCACCTGTAACCTCCTTCACTCATACAAATCTGGTCATTCCCTGGTCTACTCGACAAACCCATTTCTATCCATCCAATGTCGCAGGGACAGCTCCAGCCACTTGGTGCTCACACTCTGGGATTCCATTCTTAGATCTGACTTTTTCCTCACACCTCTCTTCCAAGATGTGTCTCAAACAATATCTCTGTGCTTTAAGTTATCTTTCCCCTCCTCACATCTCACCCTCAGCTCCAGTGCCCAGCCAGAATTGTTGAGCGATTTGGGATTTCCTCCTGATGTGAAAGATACTACAGAAGTATAAATTGGATTGCATTGCATCCATCTTTTGAGCCCAACCAGAACTTTTGTATTTGGATCATTGCCTCGGAACTGTGGTGCTTTACTCTCAAAATAATGGGAGATGTCTTTGCCAAATACCCGAGGCATATTCCTCTTGCCTGTGGGGTTATTATTGGAAAGTCTAGTGTATTATATAGTTATATACTGTATTTATAAATAGGGTGGAACAATGGTCAGGGCCGACGATAGCTTTAGGCGAACCAGGCAGTTGCCTCGGGTACAAACATTTGGGGGGGCCGGCCCTGGTTACAGAGCACGTATGGTTTGCCGCGTGCGGTGAAAATTACTGCTGTCGTTTGCTGGTGTATAGTGGAAGAGACGTGGGAGTTAGCAGTAAACTGACCGAACACTTAAATAAAATAGAAGTATGTTTCATAAATAAATAAATGTATAACTATTACCATTACTTTCTTTGATAATTAATGATATGAATTTTCAGTATTAAGATTAGCTTATCAAAAGTTACTGGGGGCACATCTGAAGGCTCGCCTAGGGCGCCAAATACCCTTGCGCCGTTCCTGACTATGGTCCTACCCACTGTTGTGATGCCTGATTCAAGTTAAACTGGAAATGTAACGCAGAGTTAGATGGTATAGATGTGAGTAATAATTAAATTTTTTTGTTCAGAGATATGTAACCTTTCAAGGTTTAGTTGCATTTCTAAACGAGGCTGCCAATATTACAGGCTCAGATGATAGTACAGTATACTGACCCATCTCCAACCTCCCGTTTTTATCTAAGGTCCTTGAAAGAATGGTTGCCTCCCAGCTCCACTCTTTCCTCTCAACTCACTCACTCCTTGAACCCCTCCAATCAGGCTTCCGCCCTGCTCACAGCACAGAAACTGCCCTGGTCAAGGTCACTAATGACATCCTAACCGCCTGCGACCAGGGCTCCCTCTGCCTCCTCGTCCTCCTTGACCTGTCTGCTGCGTTCGACACAGTCGATCACACCATCCTCCTCCAACGTCTTTCCTCCCACCTCAACCTTCAAGGCACAGTCCTTGACTGGTTCCATTCCTACCTGACCCACCGCCTACATTTTGTATCTTCCAACGGTTTCTCCTCAAACCCCCGCACAGTTTCTCACGGCGTCCCTCAGGGCTCTGTCCTAGGCCCCCTCCTTTTCACCATTTACACGCTCCCTCTGGGCAATGTCATCCGCAAACATGGGGTAAATTTCCACATGTATGCGGACGACACCCAGCTGTACCTTTCTGCCTCATCCCTCAACCCCCAGACCATCGATGTTCTGACAGCATGTCTGTCCGACATTGAGTCCTGGATGAGGGAAAACTTCCTCCCCAGCTTGCAAGACAAGTGCTCTAATGTGAGCAAGACCGAGGCCATCCTGATTGGCTAAAGCTAGCGCCTCCGCACATTGGGCGCTGCCAGCCTCAACATCCAAGGCTGTACTCTCTACTTCACAAAGCCAGTCAGGAACCTCGGCATCACGTTTGACCATAAACTCTCCTTCCTCCCCCACATCCGTGCCTTGACCAGCACCGCTTATTTCCACCTGCGCAACATTGCCAGGCTCCGCAACTATCTCACCCCCCCACGCTGCCGAAACACTTGTGCATGCGTACATCACCTCACGGCTGGACTACGGAAACTCTCTCCTCGTCAGCCTCCCCAGCTTCTCCATTCACAGGCTGCAGGCCATCCAAAACTCTGCAGCCCGTGTACTATCCCGCACCCGCCTCCGCGACCACATAACTCCCACCCTCGCCCGTCTCCACTGGCTCCCCATCCTCCAGAGGATCGAGTTCAAGATCCTCGTCCTCACCTTCAAGGCCTTACACGGCCTTGCCCCGCCCTATTTAACCAATTTACTCTCCCCCTACAAGCCCACCCGGACCCTCCGTTCAGCAGGACTTGGCCTGCTCCAAGCCCCCCGCCCGAACCGCCCCACCATCGGAGGCCGGGCCTTCAGTTTCTCCGCTCCCACCCTGTGGAATTCCATCCCCCAATCCCTCCGCCTAGTTTCTTCCCTTTCCTCTTTCAAGGCCGGTTTGAAGACTTTCCTCTTCGACCGTGCCTTTTGTTCCCCCCCGAACTTTTCGACCTCCCCTATGTGTTTCACCCCTTCCCGAACACTCCCCTCCCAGCTCGGGTCACACGCTTCCTGTGCAGCGCCTTGGGACGTCCTCCCGACGTGAAAGGCGCTTTATAAGTTTAAGTTGTTGTTTTTGTTGTTGTTACAGTATTTCCTAACAGGATACCCAACTATCTGCATGAACTCCATCCCAGAAGCAGATTGCCTCAGAGCAGCTTCTGTGGGTTAACTATAAGGTACCTCATTAAGAAATACTGTTAAGAAATCTACCAAATTAGGCCCAAAATATATAGAGTTTAAGATGGATTCAGAGGACATCAGGAGATACCTTTGTTTCCCTTCTAGTATTTGAAAGTACTATTATAGCCAGTCACAGGACTATATTGTATAGTTCATTCAGAGGATTAAAAATTCGCACTTTGGCACAAAATTAGCAAGGTTTACTTCTTCCACTTTCTGTTGTGAACTAAGGTACAGATCATTGTTTGGTAATGTTTACAGTATTTCATAGTGCATTACTTGTATGAGGAATGTGTTATGAAACAATTCAAGACTTACTCCAAAAACTCTAGCATCCTTATAAGCGCTCTGAGACACTATCCTGTGTGAAAGGCATGAAATAAATGTAAGTAGATGTTGTTGCAGTTAACGACTACCCCTCACAAGACAAAGGATGTTAATGCCGGCATGATGTATACAACAGTATAAGATGTATTATGTGAAATTAACAGAATTAGAGTTCAAACATAATGGTAAAGTGTTCATTTAACTAAAATATTTTCTGTCAAATCTTTGTAACAAAATGGAAATTGTAGGGCAGGAACATCATTTTGTTAGTACTGTATTTGGAGATGTGGCTTGACAGTGAATAGAATCATTTGCACTATCTTGTGTACAGCCGAATAGATACACAGACATACATATGCACACACACATACACAATTGAATTGTGTTGGAACATAGTCAGTCTTTGAGTCAACAACAAAATTACATTTGTATAGCATCATAGAAACAAAAACTGAGGTTCATTTTCACTTTTTTTCTTCTTCAGGACCATGATTCAGAGATTCTGGTCTTCATATTCTGTTCTTAATATTTTACAAACATCATGTACAGTAGGTGCTTTCTTGAGGATATAACAGGAAAATAACAAATACAAATCCTTCCATTTGATATAGTAAGTGTCATGTTGGGAAGGCTTCTCAAATCACTGCACAGGATTTACAGTGGGTGTGTATTTTATTGGTGAAAGCAGCAGCCAATTTGCGCACTGCATCATTATCCAAATAACAACTAATTAAACTTGTATACATATTTCATATTGGAAAGACATGCTCGACAATGAACAATTTTGTCTGAGGGATTATTGGGCAGGAATGTGGCAAAAACTTCCTTCACTTTTTAAAAATTGTCATATCAAGGAAAGAAACAAGATCAATTTGTAAACAACACTTAGAAAAATTTAGAAATTCAAAATGCTCAACTTCTAATGAACAGAAAAAGGCACTTACATTTTTTGAGAGTAGATTTTGCTTAGGTTCTTTAGGTGCCCCATTGCTACATGACATTGAGCATTCAGCATGTGTGCAAGAGGTTATAAGCTTTTTTTTAAAGAGTCAGTAACCATAGCGTCATCATCTTCTGATGTTATGGTAACCACCACTTCCTTGCTTGCAAAATAGTCTTGGCTGCTATCCCACATTCTCTGGCAAACCCTGGGAATTTATTTTATTAACTCTACCCTGTATCCTACATGTGTGGGGAAAAAAACACATCTTTGGTTTACTGCTCTGATGGAAAGAACTCATTTAAAAGTTTTTTTTAAATCCAGCAATACCCTTATTGTTAGTTTTTCAATTTTTGTTATTAGTACGGTAAATGGGGGAAATTTGCAGTGTATGATACGATAATGATTGTATGTACCCCATAAAAAATATTTTCTCCTTCTCCATGGGAAACACACATTTCAGGCACTTCAGTCAGATGTTTACGGGGCCTCAGAATTTGGGGGCAGCCCTCTACAAATATTGTTCAACCATCTCTCCACAAACACATCACGTAGCTAACCATCAGTCTCTTGTTCTGAAGAGCCATGATCAAGGCCCTCTCGATTGACTCGCGCCAGGGCCTCCACATCTCAGATGCTGGCAGCATCAACGTTCATGGTTGCACACTCTACCTCACCAAGCCAGTCAGTAACCTAAGAGTCCTGTTTGATCCTCAACTGTCTTTTCTCCCCCACATCCAAGCCGTGTCCCGCTCTACCTTCCCTTACTTCCGCAACATTGCCATTATCTCACCTCTCAGGCAGTTGAAACTCTTATTTGTTCATCGCGTCCAGACTTGACTATGCCAACGCCTTGCATGTCAGCCTTTTCAACTCCTCCCTCCGTAGGCTCAGATCATCCAGTACTCTGCAGCCCTTGTCCTCTCCTGCAACAAGCTCCACTACCCCGTTCTCACCCGACTCTATTGGCTTCTCATCATTCAGAGGATTTCAGAGTTCAAGATCTTCGTCCTCACCTTTAAAGCCTTTCATGGACTTGCCCTACCTTACTTATGCTTGTTCAGGTGAATATTTAAGATCTTATGGTATTATTTAAAAAGTGAAGGGAGTTGTTCCTAGTGTTCTGGATACTGGGGGAAAAATTGGGTCAATCACCTTATCGCTGTTAATGGGATATTACTGTTCCCAAATCAGCTGCCATGTCCTCCAATGTTGAAATGTTCTGGCTTAGTTTACCCCATAAACGTAGGCACAATATGAAATGCAAGGATTATCATTATTATAAGAAAGTCACAAGAAGCTACCCTGGAACAACTATCACACGCACAAGCTAAGGTAAAGAATTCATCTGTGTTTTCTTATTTTTTTGCGCTAGTTTTGAAAATTTGAATAAATAACCTAACCAATTCTTAAAACCCAGCGTTAACCTTGTAACAGCACACAAATATCTCTACATGACGCAGAAGAACATTTTGGATTTATTAAACACAAAGGAGGCTTGCATTCATTTGTATAGAAACACAGGAACCACAGGAGGCGATCAAGCCTGTCAAACCAGTTTGTTAAATCCACACGCCTAATAATAATACGTCAAAAAAAACTATGATAGTTAAATCTTAACAAACTAGCAGATCTATTAATTCCAGTGCTCTGCCCTTCCACTGTAGCACTGAAAACTATACTTATATTATTATTATTTTTATACTTGTCCTAAATTATCCAAAGCAACTCTTCTTAATTAAGTACAGAATTTCTGAATTTAAAAATTTAGACTTCTGTTATGTAGTTGAGACAGCTGGTGAGTAACCTTATGAGTTCCAAATAGCAGTTGCCAATTAAAACTTCCAAGCTACTATCTAACATCTGAAAATATTATTTTTGCATAACTGTCTAATTAACCAATATTTTCTAGGCACTTGTCTAGTTTGCTTTGAGCACTCTGAGACGCCGTCTGGAGTGGAGAGTGCTATATGAATGCAAGTTGTTGTTGTTTTGGCTTGGTTTGGGCTGTTATTCTTAGCTGCTTTCTGGAGCTTCCAGATGACTCTATTATCCAGGCAGATCAAGGTGAAACCTTGAGCAAGTTTCCTTACTCCACACGCCTAATAATAATCCTTAAAAAAAACCCTACAATAAATTGGTCAGTTCAATCCACCAACTGTTTGTGGAACACTGCTGAGCACAATTGGTTGCCGCATTTCACCCACAAATGTACTGTCAATTCACTTTACAGTATATTCTGTGAAGCGCTTTGAGAAGTCTAGAAAACGTGAAAAGCGCTAGATCAAATGCAAGGTTTATTATTATTATTACCAAAGTATCAGATTGACTCTCTTTCAAACATCTCTATTGATTCCAATTGTCCAGCCTTCTGGGGCAGAGTAGTCTTATCTTCGTAACTCCATGTGAAGAAATGCTTCCTGATGTCAGTTATAATTGTCTTAGTTCTGATTTTAAGCCCATGTTATCTGGTATTGGAATTGCCTTAAATTCCCATGCATTGTGATCTCTTCATTATACAAAAATCTGCAGAAATGGAATTGAAAACCCTTAATCATTCTGATTTGATTAGTGCACATAAAAATTTATTGTATTCGTTAAATTTATATATTCAGCTCCTTGGGACGTCCTCCTGACATGAAAGGCGCTCTTTTAAACGTAATTTTGTTGTGGTTGTTGTTGTTGTAAATATGTGTGATTACTGATCTGAGAAATAATGCTTGGTTGAGATATTCAAGGAATTTGTCCTCCATGTGAACTGGAAACCCGAGTCTGTCAAATCCTATAATTTACTGATTTTATGTTTTTACAACGAAATTTGAATGAAGAAACTACAGAAGTAAAATGTGGTAGAGGCTAAGTTTTCAGGAAGTCAATGAGGTCATTTTATTTCTGCACCCCTTGGTGTAGAATGGAGCTAAGGTTTATAATGTTGAAAAAGCAAATTAAATGAGGGTCTTTGAATGTTTTGTAACTGTTTTGATGTAGCTCCATTGAATAGCAAATAAGGGTTCCAAGTTTACAAGCAAAAGCATTTGTTTTTCAATCCAAATCCATTCAAATTAAATAGCTGTCACCTACCGGCCGTTAATAAACACACTGGGGAATGTTGAAACTAGGCTGAAGTGTCTCGAGAACGTCAAAGTTTGATTTTCTGTAACTTTGATATCTGGTGGAAAAATGAAACAATTTCATGACTGATGCCTTCTGCAACTTTTATGCAATAGGTAGGGAGCCCTGATCCAGTAGTTCGAAATAATTGCAGTAGATTTATAACATGTTAAAAAAAATCTTTTCACAAATGATGTGATGGTAAATATTTCTGAGTTCTTCAATTGGAGATTGAGTTGGCATCAATGTAAATAGTCCATTGCAAACTAATCTAGTGGCAGGTGTATTTACGCAGTGTGCTAGTATTAATCTTGTTTGTTCGATAACATGGGCATTAAACAAATCCCTTATCTAATACTGGCTGAAGCATATATAAAAAAACAGTTGTTTAGGGTTAATCTTTGTTAAATATGAACCTTGTAGAAAAAGGCTAGCTGGTCTATCATCAGTAGTATCTTAGAGAACTGGCTCAGGAAAGGAATTATTGGGACCAACAGCAGCTACAACAACAACAACAAAATTACATTTGTACAGCGCCTTTCACGCCGGGAGGACATCTCAATGCGTCAGACAGCCAGTGCTTTGGACCCGACCTGGGATCAGGATTGGAGAGTGTAGCAGGATGGGCGGAGATGGTGGGTGACTGATGACATGGTTGAAGAGGAGGGACTTGAGGCAGGACTTGAAGAAGGCCAGCGATGGGGCGAGGCAGAGGGCCTGCGGGTGGAATTCTAAAGGCTGGGGACAGAGTGGCTGAAGGCTTGCTAGTCGATGGTGGGATGGGTGGGTCGGGGTACATGGGGCAGGCCGGAGCCCACTGAATGGAGGGAGTGGACAGATTGTTAGAGGGCTAATAGGTCGCATCGCGGATGGTTGACAGAATTTGGACACTCCATTTCCAATCATATCGCTTTGTAAACCAGCTAAGCTCCAAGGAGACTCTGCTTATCTCACCACCTCTTTCCCAGAAGGATCCTCACTAGCTGATCATTTGACATGCATTCCTACTGATTGCATATGAGACGGATGGATCCTTGATTATTATAACAACTGTTTCAAATTAATTCCTGTCACCAGTTGGCTGGTGCGAGTTACTTAACACAATCAAATGTTTTTCTGTACAGCCTTCCTAACCCACAAGTTCCCATTTTCTTAAGTTGAAATAACCATATCCGTCCGTGTTGCAAACTGTTTTGCAATACCCTTTGGCTTCCTCCTCCTCCTCCTCCTTCGACAAACATGTAGCGTTTAGATAGATTAATTAAAGGAAAAATATTCATTAGGAACCCTCTGAGTTTTTTTTCCTGGAATCCCGCCCCTCTGTTCATAGTAGTGTATATATAAATGACGGGGATTCATCGAATCTATGCAAGATAAAGATTGCATTTGACACCAAGGCCACATAATAATAATCATTTTGTTTAAATCTAAAATAATGCCAATAAACTTGCAATACAGTAAACCCAGAATAATGAATAATCCTTAGACAAGAGCTAATAGGCTGGAAAGGGAAATATCAAGCTATTCATCCAACCAGATTGAACCAATTAAAAACATATTAATCTATTTTCACATTATAATTTACCAATGAATTTTGTATCTAATTACATTCATATATTAATCCGACTAAATTTCACTCATTGCAGATCAGGAATCTTCTTCGCTAGGACTTCATTGTTGTGTCCAGATTTTGTGTCAGACAGCGCAAAGTTGAACAAAAATGTCTGTATATTTTTTCCTTAAAGAAACGAAGTTAGGAGCTTCAACTGCAGTGCAGACATATCTGTACCAATGCGAACCATTGAATGTAAATTAATCATAAAAATACAGCAAAAGAAACCAACTTGCATTTATATAGCGCCCTTCACGCCGGGCGGCACCTCAGAGCGCTTGAAGAAAGCAAAACAAAATGTATAATCCTTGCAATTGCATTTGATATAGTGCCTTATCATGGCATCGAAATGGTTCAAAGTGCTTCATAGAATGTACTGTGAAGTGGAATGACTATGTATTTTCGGGACAAAACGCGGCAGCCAGTTTTGTGAACAGCAATATCCCATAAACCACCATGGAGTGAATGACCCTGAGGAAACTCCCTTATTTTTCCGAATAGTGCCAAGGGATCGTTGATGTCCACATAAGCAGGCAGACAGGACCTCCGTTTAATGTCTCTTCTCTCGGGATGACACATCCAGCAATATAGCAAGCCCTCAGCTACGTGATTCCAAATTCCAACTTGGGGCTTGAACCCACAACCTTCTGACTCAGAGTCAAGAGTGCTACCAGGCTGCCAAAATTGCAAGTGAAATATAAACGGGACTTGATGTGCTGTTAGCACATCAAGCACAGCTAAGTGAGTATATTCCAAATAAATATATGCATTTGGATTAAACAAGAATAGAAGATAAATATATAAATAAGATGAAATCAAGTTCTTTAATCGGACTGTTTGTTTGGAAAATGGTAGAAGGTCATTTTAGTATTAAGTACTCTTAGATTTTTCAGAATATTTGTTCTGTCTGTCAGTGCAATAAAAGGAAGGGAGTGAAGTGGAATGTTTCCCTATAAGCAAAACTGAAATACTGTATACAAATGTATTCCCTCAGTGAATTTGACTGAAGTATTGCCAAGTTTCAAGTGAGGTTGGAAATGGAAACCCTGTAACTGTGAAATGGCTCAGTTTAATGCGTGTGTGAGAAGGGACATCTCGGGAGTGATTTGTATTCAATACATTTTTATATTTCAACGTTCCCCTTAATTCTTCATACTATTAATTGTTAGCAATTTGTTGTCAAATGGTTTGCTAGATTGCTCCCCCCCCCCTCCCCCCACACACATCAGAGCACCATGACCAAACTGCCAGACCTTCACAGGGGTTACGAGCAGAGCAACAGACCACGCGAGGTGCCAGTGATCGTGTGCTTATGTTATGACAGTTCTATGCTTGAGAGCAGCGACAAGATATCAATAGCAAACCAGCCTCACACTGCTCCTCCTGCCTGTGGAATTCTCTCCCAGGCAGTGTTGTCAGCTGGAATTCCATCTCTTATGTCCGGAAGATTAAACAGAAAGTTAGTCAGAACTTGCTGAACCAGGGTTGCTGGTAAACGCACTGGACTATGAGAAATGTGCAGCCCAGCCACATGCCTTTACAGCATTAGACTTTCAGGACTCTGCATTCTTCACAAAAACATTTCACTTGGTTTCCTCCCTCTTCTCACCGCCTTTTTTCCCACCCCCACCGCCACCCACCACATAGACAGAAATTGTGGCTGAGTATTCCACATCATTTCACATCATTTACATGCATAAAATGAAATTAAACATTTTAGATCTGTTTGGATTTAAACATGGGACTTCATTGCTTCTCATTTCTTAATTGAAATATGAGTTTCTTGCATTCTGTCTGTCATCCTCAACAAAGTTAGTTCACACATTGTGCTGAAAAAAACCCAATGATAATTATCACGTGCTTCATTTTACACATTTCTCCTCCTCCCTTTGATCTTACAATGAATTCAGGACATTGCGACAATTGCATACTTCAGGAGCAGTTTGTTCTGGATGTATTAGTCGGTGACTCAATATTATCTCTCTAAGCTCCTTTATACTACCGCTGGGGTCAATATTGTGACATGTTGGCCCTTCTTGCCTTTCCCATCAGTTACCGTCCTTTATACCACCAAACAAATTCATCACTTCATTATCATTCATCAGCAGGACGAAACCTTGGACAAGTTTCCTTATTGTACATGCCTGATCATAATGCCTCAAAAAATATATATTGGGTCACTCATTGGGTCACTGCTGTACATAATTGACTGCCACGTTTTGCCCACAAATATACAGTCAATTCATTTTACAATATATTCTGTAAAGCTCTTTGAGACGTCTAGAAGATGTGAAAAGCACCATATCAAATGCAAGGATTTAAAAAAAAATTCTTACTGCTCAGCTCACCCACCAGATGGTGCCCTTCATCTTCAAGAGTACCGAAGGCATTCACCAAAACTTCTGTGCTACTGAAATGAAATGTGCTAGGCTTTATAGCTATAGCCAATTTAGTACTCTGCATTATTTAGAACTTGTCTGTATTCTTGGCCAGACAGTAAGATATTTTCCTAATTTTATAAGAAGTAATTCAGCTAAGTGATAAGGCAACAACTGCAACACAATTACATTTGTAAAGCACCTTTCACCTCGGGCGGACATCCCATGGCTCTGGTGTCGGCCTGGCTCAGTCGGTATCATTCTTGCAACTTGAATCAGAAAGCTGTGGGTTCAAGCACCACTGTCGGGACTTTGAACTCACACTCGAGTCTGAGCCTCCATTGCAGGGCTGGGGGAAAGCTTCATTGTCAGATGTATTATCATCCAAATGAAATGTTAGACTCAGATCCCATCTACAGTATTTAGGAAGAGAAGTTTTCCTTTTCCCAGGGTCCTGGCCAACATTCCCCCCAAATAAAATTATTCATTCACTTCATGGCTGTTTGTAGAACATTGGTATGTGTAAATTGGCTGTGTATGCCTACCGTTACACAGGCGCTGTACTTCAAAGTAGAATCCGGTGAAGCGCTATCAGACATCTAAGTGAAATGATAGGGCCCCCTTCATTCTTACCAGTTATTGGTTTTAAAAGTGTGATTGCTAGGATTCAGATGAATGAGATACGTTTATGCAAAACCTTGCATAAGTGCGGCGCTGACCATTGCCGAGATAGAAAACAGATAAAAACAACTTGTAGATAAGATTTCGAGTTTGATTTGTAAGATTATTTGGTGGAAAATAAAGGTTTCTTGTAATGCTTTCCACACAGGTAAGTATTGTAGCTATTGGAATTTGCTTTGGGGGATGTAGGTAGAAAGACAGGCAGATAAACGAGAAATTTCTCATGTCTCTTGTGTTGCCTTTCACCTTTTGTACTACTAATAATGTGTGTGAACGTACTGAATGGCAATTACACAGAATGTTACAACACAGAAACAAGCTCTTCAACCTAATTCGTCATTTTTGCTCTTTATAAAATATTGTGCTTATATCACTGTCCAGATTGACGTCTAAAGATCTCAATTTTTATTTTGTGGATATATTGTGCTCTGAGGAGGGGCTAGCAAATGTGATTAATTTTTGTTTAAATTAACTTGAAAGCTCTGAGTAAACTGTGCAAAAATCTCAATTTGTTTGTAAATTTAACACGACTTCATGTTTGCAGTCATTGCAGATATTTATCATCAAACCAAATGCAACCATCTTCCTGTGTAAGAAATTGCAAGAAGTCTGTTATGAAAAGTTAATACTGTACAGTGTTTGTGTCATCTTTAAGATTCACCACGCTGTATTTTAAGCAAATTTATACTGTTTCTATCATGTCTGTAACCCCTTTAAAAAAAATTCTAATCCTATTTTTTTATGGATCTTCACTGTGGTTTAGAATTTACAAACAGTATCATCCCAGAGTTACTGAGAAAGCTTGTAAGTATATGCTCAGTTCTCATTATCAGAAATCCATAACTACAGAGCTGTATTCTGAGAATCCCCTTTCCGGAACTCATTCCAACTCCATGGATTGAGCTGGAAGGGAAATTTATTTCTATATTTATTTTTATACAAATCAAATTTTGTATTGTATATTGTATTTTGCATTTCTGATCAATTGTCTGGTTATGTTTCCACATTTGTGGAGGCCTATGACTCACATTGCAAGTGAGAGACCTAGGTTTGATTCCGGGTTGGGTGAAACCTTGGGCAAGTTTCCTTACTCCACATGCTTGATAATAATCCCTCAAAAAATAAATTGGTCATTTCAATCCATGACTGCTTGTTGGACACTGCTGTGAGCAATTGGCTGCTGCGTTTCACCCACAAATATACAGTCAATTCACTTTACAGTATATTCTGTGAAGAGCTTTGAGACGTCTAGAGGATGTGAAAAGTGCTATATCAAATGCAAGGATTATTATTATTATTATATTGCCTGGTGAAATCAAAGAGCAAAACAATTATTATCCCAGGAAAGACCAGGTAGTCTGACCGGTCTTTATGTGGCACATCATTCTATGGTAAAATAAATCTGGAGATGAATTGGAATTGTAATCAGGGCAATATTATTGATTAGTTTGGGGGATTCTCAGTGGTATGTTTTCACCCCACATGGCTATCTCCAGGCTGATACTGTACAATGCATGCAAATTCTCCTCAGCAATTCAATATGACTCAGGATCATATTCCTCAAAAGTATTGGATTCATTGCCACTGTAGATGGAGCAAACTTACATTTATGACTGAAAAAGTGCATGAATAGAAGGCAGGAAATTCACAGCATATCAATCAGCCTCCAAAAAAGAGAGATGGGTTATCGTCTGATCTACTGAAAAGGCAGCATGATATACGAGACTTGAAAGCATATCTGATTAAAGGTAAGTCAAATATATGCATTTATATAATATATACTAAAATGTGGATACAAATAGGAACATGCATAAAAAGACATTGAGAATACAATAACATTTTAACAGCTTTTCCCAGCAAAAGTAAAATCTGTGAGCTACTTAAGTGGATAATTAAAGCATGAAAGTCAACTTATATATAAATATATAAATATTATATGTAACTTATATAACTTATATATAACATATATAAATCACAATAAACGTTCTCTTTGAAAAGCATTGCAGGAAATTAAGTCGAAACTGTATCAAAGTTCCTACATTGAGATATTCAGATTGAACAAGCCTGAAGAAAAACAGCTTGTTGTGGAATCTAAGCCCAAGGAGCAAGTTCAACACTACTGTATTCATGGATTTTTCAAAGGAAAGACATTTTTTAAATTGACGTGCTGTATAAGCGGGGAGGTATGAAGTAGCATGAAGAGCAAACCAGACACAGCCAGAGAAGGAGGCTTAGCTAGGGATAGAAATTTGGTGATGGCCCTTCCACCTTAATTTAATGTCCACCCAAATTTCCATTGCGAGCTACACTGTTGGTTAGAAGTGCTGTTCTCAGGACAAGACTTTAAACTGAGTTCCCATTTGTGTGTTTAGGTAAACATGAAATTTCCATGGTAGTATTTGAATAGAGAAGGGATTGTGCAGATAGTACACTCTGCAGCCACAGTGCATCGGTGAGTGAGAGTGAATTTTAACTTGAGTGACTCAAACAAACCATTTTCTTTGAGATGGTGTCAAGCTTTTCAAGCTTTGGATTTAACTACACCCTTCCAAGTGAATGGTGAATATTCTATCATGCTCCTGACTTGACTTCATGTCTGTTGAATAACCTTTGAGGGGTTAGGGGCTGAGTCATATGTCAGTTTATGTGTAATATGTTTGACTGTCTATTTAAGATGTTAAATGGGATCAAAGAAAGAAGACTGGATGATTGTTGGACACCAGGATGACAGATTCACTTAAGATACAGCTTGATGTTATAATGGGAAATCAACTAGATATCAAATGGACTCAAATGGTTCTGCATCCCAATCTTAGTTAAATGTGGAAACAGAACTCATACACCTGTATGTAGAAACACAAAAATTGTCAGCATGGAAGGATGACATTTAGTCCTTTGTGTCTGTGCAATTGATATTCCTGCTATCAGATGCCGTTCAGACATTGTTAAATGGAGAAGTACGCCCTTCTTACAGCTAAGGAAAGAAGTGACACAATTTTGGTTGCAACAGGAAGAACTGTGAGAAATAATGAAAAGGACGACAGAGTCATTCAAATTGGTCTTTAATAGTAGCTACGAGGGAGGGAAAGTTCAAGGACAGAGTCCTGCTCCTATTCTAGAGTGACCATATTTTTGTAATGCAAATCCTAGGACACATATATTAAGCAAATTGAACTCACCACAATTCCTGATGCTGGCAGAAGTGGAGGAAGCTTGTTGGGTTAATGGTTGTGCTTCTCTGGGTGTATCTGTTAATGTTTTTGTTCAGTTTATGTTCACTCGCAAATCAGGAACGTATGGTCACCCTATTCAGGATTGTTACGAGAAAATTCAGGCTTGAGATAAATAACCATTTCTTTATTCAGAGGTCAGATAGCAGGTGAGACAAGGCAGGTTTGTTTAGGTGAAAATGCTGGACCTATTTAAGAAACAATTTGATACTGAAATTGGTCGCATAAACTGGAAGAGTCTTCAGCCCAATCTCCCTTGTGATCTAGTCAGGCCATTTCTTGGGTTTTATTCTTGACACCACAGGATGCTGTTTGCTAATCTTAACACCAATATACACTTCTAGGAAAGTAAGCACCCAGATATAAAAATAATTGGATGGAAGGAGCTTACTGTTTATTGAGCAAGGAACAGACATTTATTGCTAATAATCTGTTAAATAATAATAATCCTTGCATTTGATATAATGTTTTTCACGTCTTCTAGAGATCTCAAAGTGCTTCACAGAATATACTGTCAAGTGAATTGACTGTATATTTGTGGGTCAATTGTACACAGCAGTATCCCATAAACAGTGATGGATTGCAAATAACCAATTTATTATTTTTTCAAGAGATTTTTATTAAATCATTGTAAAAATTTGGATTGATTGATTGATTGATTGAAAAGTCTTGAAAGAGACTTGAAGGTAGTTTGTTCTATGTTAAAATAATGAAGGCAATGGGGAATATAGACATACTAGAGAAGTCAAATTACAATGTAAGAACACAGAACATGATTGAGGGCAACACTCTTTAACAGAAGGAAATTTGTTTTATGTTTTAGATTGATTCATTCAGCCTGAACTGCCATTAGATGCAGTGTTGCTGATTGTTAAAGCATCTTAACCACAACTAGATCAGGCTTCAATTTAGGAAGTTAATGGGTTGTGTATATACTCTCAAGTCCATATAAGGAAATAAAAAAAGAGTGTGCCACACAGTGACAACATTTGTCTGAATTGAGAAACATTGGTAATATCCTCTTTGTTTACTGAAGCAACAACTGAAGCAACTGCATCAAGAAAATAATTGATTTACAATTCATAAACTAAATCAAACAGTTACATGTTTAGATATTACAAATCTTATAATCGTACTGAATTTTTTGTTTAGTCTGTTACTGCATGGGAAATATGCACAAAGCAGCAAAACAATAAACTAGCACTTACAATTTGATTTAGCCTTACATTGTGACTTCCCTCTTTGCAAGTCCTCTATAAATTGTGAAGCTGGATAGTGAGATGAACCGTAAACCCAGATATTAACATGAGGCAGCCAGTGGAGGCATTTGCAATTTTAGGTTAACCCACCACAAAAAAAACATCTTAGAGGCACATAAGTAAGCTATTCACCCACTCGAGCCTTGTACCTCCATTCTATTAGATCATGGCTGATCTGTTCCTCAATTCTTATCTTTGCCCCATATCCCTTAATAGCCTGACCTAAGAAAAGTCTGTCCACCTCAGTCTTGAAAAATGTTAATTTTTTAAGTGGCACAATGGTCTAATTTCCATTGATCTGAGTGTTTGGAGGATTTTACTGACGTTTACAGGACGTAGAGTCCTGTAGCTCAGTGGTTAGAGCACTCGCCTTACAAGCATGAGACCTGTGTTTCGAATCAAAGCAGGTCAACCTTGGGCAAGTTTCCTTTCTCCACACGCCTAATAATAATAATCCCTTCAAAAAAAAACACAATAATAAAATTGGTCATTTCAATCCACAACTGTTTGTGGGACTCTGCTGTGCGCAATTGGCTGCCATGTTTCACCCACAAATATACAGTCAATTCACTTTACAGTATATTCTGCGAAGGGCTTTGAGACGTTTAGAAGGTATGAAAAGCGCTGTATCAAATGCAAGGATTATTATTATTATATTACAGTACCAACCTAGTATGCTTTGTGGGCAGATGTATGGACATTATGTGTCTAGTTGACCCACAGCAAATGGGCTCCAGTTCCACATTGCAGTTAATTCCTTTAGCTGCACATTGCAGATTATTCTCAGTTTCCCTTGCGATACCACCCTCTCCTTCTTACCCAGTTTATAATATTTATTCCTCTGCACTATCCTAGTCATATGCATTGTGCAATCCACTGTTCAAATAATCCAAAAGGTGACCTCCAAAGGTGACCTTATTAGTGTTCTACAACACAACAACAAAATGATATTTGTATAGTGCATTTCATGTTGGGAGGATGTTGCAAAGGTGCTGGACAGTCAATGTTTCAGACGCGAGCTGGAGTCAGGATCGGGGGGAGGGTGGATGGCTAGTAGGGAATTTGGGGTACAGATGGGACTGTCAAAGAGTAGGGTCTTGACACGGGACTTGAAAGAGGCTAGGGAAGGGGTGAGGTGGAGGGACTGCGGGATGGAATTCCAGAGGTTAGGGGCAGGGTGGCTGAAGGTTCACCTGCCAATGGTGGGGCGGGTGGGTTGGGTGAAAGAATCAGGCCGGTGTCCAGTCAGCGGCAAGATGATCGTAGGTTAGGAGGTTGCAGAGATAGGGAGGGGGCAAGGCCATGGAGGGCTTTGAAGGTGAGGACCAGCATCTTGAATTGAATCCTCTGGGTGATGGGGAGTCAATGGAGTCGGGCGAGAGTGGGGGAGCTGGGGTCCCGGAGCTTGGAGTGGGAGAGGACACGGGCCATAGAGTTCTGGGTGATGTGCAGCCTATGTAGGGAGGTGTTGAGAAGGCCGATTAGCAGGGCATTGGCATAGTCGAGCCTGGATGTGATGAAGGCATGAATGAGAGTTTCAGTGGCCTGAGGCCTAAGGGGTGAGGTAGTGGCGGAGTCGGGCAATTTTGCAGAGGTGAGGGAAGGCTTTTTTAAAGAAATTGTTTTATATATAAACTGAGCAAAGAGTTTGCAAATAATCGTGTTCTGAAAAAGGGGTTGTTTTTGTCAGTGATAGTTTGAAATATAGCTTTCATTAATGGTTTCTACCAAAGCAGTTAGCAAGTGGTCTGGTCTTCTGGGATATCCCTCAACATCAGTTTAGAAGAGTGCTTCTTACACTACTGATGGGTTCATCATGCACCCAGGTGTTCACTTTGTGTGATTGCCCATCTTCGGGTACAAAGGACAAGTGCAACCATTGGAGCATTTGTGTCACTGTTGGAACAGATGAGTTAATAATGCCCATCTGTTCATTACAATAGCTTACAATAGCCTCATCTGTTTTTTAATGTGATATGCATCACCACAATCATACTAACCTCAGACCCCAAGTCCTGGGTGTTGAATTTGCTCAAACTCTAGTTCTCAGGCTCTCATGCAAAATGTACATACTGTACTTTGTTTTTAAAAGGATTCTATCTTTTTCATGTGTGAACTTGAACAGTAAAGATATGCAATCATGAAGTGGACACCACTGCTGAGACAATGCACATGTTGCATTTCATCAACAAATCTTGCAACAAACATCGGCAGATAGAAATCAAGGCCAAAATCCAGGTTGATGAACCTTTACATTTCTTATCGATAGTTATAAATTTGAGACCTAGAGTTGTGATTTAGATGAGTATTGGTGCTAACCCAATTAACAATCATGCAAACTGTACAGTACCAGCGAATTTCCAGTTTATCAGGTCTAATAAGTCATTTTGTAAGCGACTATTGAGACATAATGAGGTAGGAGTTTGCTGATAGCATGACTAATTGTGTGTCTACAATTGTTTTCAGAAATGACTTAACATCCACAGATGTTAGTCATTCTGAGAACATCTCTTGACACTTTTGTTATCTCTGTTTACCCCTGCTTCTTCACAATTTCATGATCAGTCTTTTTCTTTGACCATGGCTTGACCACCCACACCCGCACAGTAATTAAAATATGGAAACACTTAAAAACATTTGTACATTATATTTTAAATAGAAAAACCACATTAACTGCATACATATATTGTATTATGTGATTCAATAATGTAGCATCTTTTACTTTCCATCAGTCTGGAAACATTGCAGCATGAAGCTGATTTTTATGAGTCCGTTGTAAGATATGGCCAATTTGACTCTTCGGTGAAGTAAAGACTGACACAAAAATCTTATACAATTAATCAAGTTCTATTAAATCAAATTAGTAATGGTTATAGGTAGTTAAAAGAATTCAACAGAAAAATGCTTATGTACAGTAGTTCACAACGATTATGGGTGGCCAAACCAAATGTTGCGGAAGAGATGGAAGAGTAATGTCCAATTTATTGCCCAATTTAATGTCCAATTTAATGTCCACCAAAAGCTATTGAGGTCCTGCTGCATAGCTGCCTGTTTGATCAGCAAAAATATATCCAGGTACTGCGGTACTGTTGGTTGGTTGGTTTGAGAGTATTGATAAAGTTGTTGACAGTCATCTAAGTATAGTATTAGACTTGATTTTCCTTCTTTAGAAGCTAGAATATTGTTTGCAACTCCAAGTTCCAACTCCTTGTCTCTTCTGATTCTCTTCCCGAATCGATATCTCTTTATCCAGTTAGCAGATGATCTTTCACCTACTTCCTCTTTTGCAAGATGGTTTCTGTATCTGTAGTTTTTACTCTGGAAGAAAATGGTGAACTATCCTCAAGCTGCTTTGCACAGAGAGCGATTTGGACAACTTATGGGCAGCATTCCACAGCCTGCTTCTTTTTCAGCCTTGAGATAAGCAGGTGTCTGAGGCTGTAGCCTTTTCTTTCTGTGGTCTATTGTTCATACAATATATGCTCAAGGGCCCAATTGCCCATTCTCTCAGAACAATGAACATCTTTCCAGGAAAATATGGAATGTAATCAGAAGCTGATCTCAACCAGTCCAGCAAAGCTACTTTTACCCCCTGCTAAGCTTGTCATTATTAAAGGATAATGGGTAGGTTACATTCTAAATTAATATACAGATTAATGAAAAGTCTTTCACAATTATATTTTGGGATAATATCTGATGCGTTAATTACAGAATCCTTATACAATTGTCCTGACCTAAACAGTCCTTCCTTACAACCTATTATGGTTATTAATTACCCCCTGGTGAAGAGATATTCCTTGATGCAACCTAAAACTATGCTATTCTGCTCTAATGTCTCAGGTCATATTAAGTATCGTTCTCGGTTTACATTTTTGATGCCAATTTCCCTTTCAAGACTGAACAGCTTTAGCTTGTTTAATGATTGTGCATCACTAACATTTCTCTAACATTGAGGACCATACATGTTGCTCCATTCTGCATTGCCTGTAGGGCAATGTTAAGTTGTGGCGTCTTTTCTGGCTCCTGTTAGTTCTCTTAGCTAATAGCTAATTTGTGTTACATAATAAGGAAATCCATACAAAAAGCCTGCTATGCCTCTAGCCAGATTTTTGTTAAGAAATTATTAATCTCGGAAAAGTGATCCACCTATTGTCTAACAACAACAACAACTTTGATTTGTATATTGCCCTCCACGCCGGACAGTGTCTCAGAGCACTTCACAATAATGGATCCCGGCCCGACTGGGTTCCTACTTACTGCTAGGTAAACAGAGGTGTGTAGAGTAAAGAAACTTGTGCAAAGTTTCGCCCTATCAAGAAATCCACTGATCTATGCTGTGTGATATCTAATGGGCGCAGAGAACTTGTGGAAACATGTTTCATATTTTATGTTTTTCTCGAACCCCTATTCCAATATAAAGCCTATTTGATCATTGGCTTTAAACTTCTTAAAGAGGTTTAAAACTCAACTTTGGAAGATCTTGTGCTTCTATTTCAACTCAGAGCAGTAAATTTGCAGTTTAAAACACAAAACCAAGAATGAGCCCAAAGTCCACGGTTGCTGGCCTGACTGGTTGGTCAAACAACTTCAGTTTGTACAAACCTATGCTTACAATGTTACACAACAAGACAAGTGCAGGAGACAGGAGTAGCTGTGAAGCAGTGGAGTAGAACCATACCAGATGAGTGGAGATAAGGAATGTAGAAAGCAGGAGGAGGCAAGTTCATAGAGTTATTGGTGGAACAAAAGGCAGCTAGCCTTTTCAATGTAATTTCAGTGAGCACCAAAACAGATTGCATCACTGCTGAATAAAGTGGCTCACATCTATCAGCATCCAGTGTGCCTGGTGCCACTTCCTCTTCAAGGCCCTGGGATGGGTTGTTGCGTCCCAGCTTCACCGCCTTTCTTTCTCGCCATTCCCTCTTCGAGCCCCTACAATCCAGCCATGGTCAAAGTTTCTAATGACATTTTAAATATCTGTGATCATGGCTCTCTCTGCCTCCTTGTCCTCCTGGATCGTTCTGCTGCTTTTGACACTGTCAACCACTCCATCCTCCTATACCGCCTCTCCTCCCAGCTCAATCTTCATAGAGCTGCCCTTGCCTGGTTCAACTCTTGCCTCTCTCACCATTTTGACACCACCAATGGCTTCTTCTCCAGCCCCCACACTGTCACCTGCGATGTCTCCCAGGGCTCTGTCCTTTACCCCTACTTTTCAATATCTACGTGCTCCCCCTTGGATACATCAGACATGGGGTCAACTTCCATGTGACACCCAACTCTATATTTCTGCCTCTATCTTCAATTTCTGTCAGACGTCAAGTCCTGGATGAGAGCCAGCTTTCTACAGTCAAATGTCAACAAGACTGATGCCCTCCTGATTTGCTCATGCTAGTGCCTTCATACACTGGCAGCATCAACCTCCATGGTTGCACACTCCACCTCACCAAACCAGTTAGTTAGAACCTAGATGTCTTGTTAAATTTTTTCCTGTCTTTCCACCTCCACATCCAAACCACGACTCCCTCTGCCTTCCCTCACTTCCACAACATTGCCTCAGGCCACCAAAACTTTCATTCATGCCTTCATCACATCCAAGCTCAACGCCAATGCCTTGCTTGTCATCCTTCCCAACTCCTCCCTACATAGCTGCAGATCATCCAGAACTCTGCAGCTTGTGTCCTCTCCCGCACTAATCTCCATGACTTTATCTCTCCCATTCTCACCTGACTCCACTAGCTTCCCATCACTCAGAGAATTCAATTCAAGGTCCTCACCTTTAAAGCCCTCCATGGCCTTGCCACACTCTACCTCTGAGACCTCCTAACCCCCAACCTGTCTGTTCCCTCTGCTCAGCTGGCTCCAGCCTGCTCCATATCCCCCGACCCACCTGCCTCACTATCAGCAGGCGAGCCTTCAGCCACAGTAAATCAATCTTATCCTTTCTGCTCAGCAATCGTCTGATCTGCAATGTGTACTACAGTCCTTTTTGATCATACCTTCAACCACTCTCCTACCCGTTCTGCTCTTCCTCATCCCAATTCTGTTCCCCATACACATCTGCCTCCCCCACCTCTCCCCCCCAGGCATGGGTGCTGACATTTCAGCACCTTGGGATGTTCTATTGATGTGAAAGGTGCTTTACAAATGTAATTTCGATGTTGTTGTTGCTGTGCCATTTACATGCATTACATGTCGCTCTACTAAGATTAATGAGATTTTTTTCTTTGAGTACCGCCTTTTGTTTCAAACCAGAATTTCAAATTTGCTACCCTGCCCTGAGCTGGAAATTATATTTTCACTTTCTACCAACTCAACGCAAATTCTGCTCATTTCTAACCACACACCATTTCCCTTTTGCAGAAGAACTATCTATTTGGTCAATTGAGAGAGGACTGACAGGAAATGCATGAAAAATAGATCACTTTCTGCTGACTAATGCTTTATCCATAGTATTGGTTCCTTTCTGTCATGCAATAGTATACTAACTGGCTAATGGATCTGAAGCGCCTTCATCCAAATATTTTGTGATTTTCTCCAACAGATGGCCATTCTGGGGTCCCAAACCTGTGCCTAAACTCTCAGACATTAGATGAGAAGGATGGCTCACTCCAGGAAGGCATTGAACACTGCAGACTATATGATATAAGGAACACTCATTAGGTTTGTTCAGAGACTCATTGGTCAGTCCTTTTGTTGGACAACAATTAACACACACTATATTTATCCAGCTTTCAAATGCTGTTTGATTGTGGTTGTATATCTTAATTTGTTGTCCAATATTTATCATACAACTGGATCATAATGGGTCTGTCCTTGGCCCTCTCAATTTGCACCAAGCTAGTAAGGAACCTAGGTGTCTTGTTCGATCCTCAACTGTCTTTCCTCCCCCACATCCAAGCACTGACCCGCTCTGCCTTCTCTCACCTCTGCAATATTGCCCAACTCCACCATTTTTCACTGAAAAGCCCTATATCAAATGCAAGGATTATTATCATTATTATTTTGTCAGGGGGATACCATTATGAACCAACAACAACAGCAAAATTACATTTGCATAGCGCCTTTCACATAGGGAGGATGTCCCAAGGGTCTGGGAACCACTGCAAAGAGGTCCATATTCTTAGCATATGATAGACTAGTGCAGTTTGGAAAATCTTCCTCTTGAGAAAGTTGTCCAAGGTATAAATCTAAGTTATATATTTCAGATGCATTTGAAAGACTCCACTATTGTCCTGCAGAAAAGTTACCCTAACTCTAACCCTAACCCAATCTCGCAATTTTCAGCATACTACTGACATTAGCCTTGCCTAGATTAATTAAATTCAAAGTGCAAAGCAACAATATAATTTTTTAGAATAACATTAAATATAGTTCTCGCTTCAGATAAAGTGAGGACATAATTCAACATTTACGTAAGAACATAAGATGATTCACCAGCCAAATAGCCAATGCGATTGTTGAAAGATTCTTTCTGCAGCCTGTGTCCTCTCCCACACCAAGCTCCGTGACCACATCTCCCCATTTTCGCCCAACTCAATTGGCTCCTCATTATTCAGAGAATTGAATTCAAGATCCTGGTCCTCACCTTTAAAGCCCTCCATGGCCTTGCCCCATCCTACGCCTGTGACCTCCTAACCACCTACCAACCTGTCCACTCCCTCCACTCAGCGAGCTTGGGACTGCCCCATGTTCCCCGACCCATCAGCTCCATCCATTGGCAGGTGAGCCTTCAGCCACTCTGCCCTCAACGTTTGGAGTTCCTACCCGCAATTCCTCCACCTCACCCCCTCCCTAGCTTCCCTCAAGTCCGGCTTCAAGACTCTCCTCTTTGATCGTGCCATTGGTCACCCTCCCTTCCCACCACCCTCCCCAATCCTGACACTAGCTCTGGGCTGAAACACTGACTGTCCAGCGTCTTGGGAGGTCCTCCCAAACAAATGTCATTTTGTTATTGTTTAATATGTTTAGTTCAGTGGTTACAGTTTCTTTATAAAAAGAGGTGAATATTGAGTTATGAGTGGGTTTCTAGATAATGTATACAAGATGATTCAACTGTTATGGAACATAATGCTTTGCTTTTTGTGCCATTGGGTACCTTGTCGAGTCATGTATAGAATGTATACAGTCTATTATACCAACAAAAATAAACTTTACAGGGCACACTTCAAGCATAGTAGAGTCTCAGAGCATGACGAGTGTGGGTCTGAGCTTGGTTTAATATTCTGACATTTCATTTCCATAATTGGGAAGGAATTTCTTGGAATCAATAGAAAAAATATGGTTTGATGATTCGGGAAACTAGGAATTTTGCAACATGTCTACTAATGAGGTCATAACTTATACTCCTTTTATATTGAGCAATCATATAGGGTCTGGAAATATTGATGGATTTGATTATCATGCACAGAAACTTGAGTACTTGTCAATTCACTTTACAGTATATTTTGTGAAGCGCTTTGAGACGTCTAGAAGACGTGAAAAGTGCAATAATAATCCTTGCATTTGATATAGCGCTTCTCCCATCTTATCAACGACTGAAAGCGCTTCACAGAATATATTGTAAAGTGAATTGACTGTATATTTGTGGACGAAACGTGGCAGCCAATTGAGCACAGCAGTGTCCCACAAACAGTCGTGGATTGAAATGACCAATTTTATTACTGTGGTTTATTTTTGGACTGATTATTGTTAGGCGTATGGAGTAAGGAAACTTGCCCAAGGTTTCGGCCTCATCTGCCTGGATTCGAACGCAGATCTCACGCTTGTAAGGTGAGTGCTCTAACCACTGAGCTACAGGAGCTCCATGGATTATCAAAATGCAAGAATTATTATATTACTTTGTCATTATTCATGAAACCTTGGGATCAGCTGTCTGACTCTGAGATGCTGCTTTTTATTTCAACTGTTACTGCGGCACCAATAACTCATCTGACTCTGATTCTAAGGTTAGAATTGATTCTAAGGTTAGAATCCATTTGATAATAATAATAATCCTTGCATTTGATACAGCGCTTTTTACATCTTCTAGATATCTCAAAGTGCTACACCGAATATACTGTAAAGTGAATGACTGTTTTATATGTTGGCAAAACGCAGCAGCCAATTGTGCACAGCAGTGTTCCACAAACATATGCAGATTTAAATGACCAATTTATAATCTTTTGTTTAGAGATTATTATTAGGCGTGTGGAATAAGGAAACTTGCCTAAGATTTCACCCTGATTGGAATCAAACCCAGATTTCTTGCTTGTAAGGCAAGTGGTCCAATCATTGAGCTACAGGACTCCAATTTGATTTAAAAGTGAGAAACATAATTGAACAGAAAGGATATTAAGATGTAGAGAATAGGAGGTGAAATGGGACTCCAATAAACTGGTGGAATAGGCTTATCAAGTCAATCAGCTTGCTCCTAATCCTAGATTCTTTCATCCCTAACATCAATGTTGTTCTCTTTTTACAGTTCAACTCAGATAAACTAACACTACACGGAACACGGATCAAATCTGGGCCTTTTTTATTTAGACGACATCCACAAACCATTTTACATTAAGTTGCTTTTGCTAAATTTATTTCTGCAAAGGTACTGTTCCATTCTGTTTCAGCTTTATTTTGATAAATAATGACTACCTGTAAGTGAGAAGTGATATAAACAACAACAAAATTGCGTTTGTAGCACGCCTTTCATTGGAGGATGTCCAAAGGCGCTAAACAGTCAGGGGTCAGGATCCAATCATGGGTGACGTGGGGGGTAGGGTTGAGATGAGGGAAGGCAGAGAGGTAGGAGGGCGGCTGAAGGCACAGTTGAAAAGGAGGGTCTTGAGTCAGGCCTTGAAGGAGGCAAGGGAGGGAGAAAGTCAAAGGGATTGTGGGATGGAGTTCCAAGGGTGGGGGCAGAGAGGATGAATGCCCGGACACCGATGGTAGGGTCAGGCGGGAGACATGAAGCAGATGGAGTCTGTTGAACGGAGGGAGCAGACAGATTGATAGGGGGTCAGCAGGTCAGACAGGTAACAACAACAACAACATAACGCTCTCCACCCTGAGCGGGGTCTCAGAGCACTTCACAATGGCACAGCCCGAAGCTGAGTCAGGTAGAGGAGGAAGGTAACTGTAAGCACGGTGAAAGAGGAAGTACTTCAGGTGCGACCTAAAGATATGTGAGACAAAGGGGTTGAGGGAGGGAGTTTCAAAGCATCGAAGAGTTGTGGCTGAAAGTGGAGTGGAGGATTTGTGGGACAAGGAGAAAGCCGGATCCAGTAGAGCAGAGGCAGCAGGTTGCTGGTGAGACTGGTGAGGGGTGCATTGGAGTAGTCCAGCCCAGAGGTGACAAAGGCATGGACCAGGGTTTTGGCAGCTTTTGGGGTGAAGTATTGATGGAGACGGGCAATGTGGCGGAAATGGAAAAATGTAATCCTTGTGAGGGACCCTGGGTGGGGAAGGATAACCAGGTATCAAACCTGATGCCTAAGTTGTGCACAGGTCTGGAAAGTTTTAAGGACAGGTTGGATAGGTTGAGGTAGGAAGGGGCTAGGCCGTAGAGGGCCTTGAGAGTGGTAAAATGAGATATATAATTTCAATGGTGATTCGGGAAGTGGATTACTGTAGTAAAGTAATAATTTTAATCTGGTTAAGGAAATCCTTGGAATAGTTCTCTAATTTCTTCTCGCTCCACACTTACTACACTTCCAAACTATTGAATGTCCTCTGGTAAATTTGTTTGTTGTTAACACCAAACTAGACTTGATAATTGAACATATTAGCTACTTCTATGAATCCTCATAATTGTCAATCTGAAAGGCAAATGTATATGAAAAGTGAGTTAAAAATAGTGAAATATTAAACGTTTATAATTGCTACTTCCTGCTTATTTCAGCTGAAACTGTTTGTGGTGGCCACTTCCTGGTTGTTTTTGTTGGTTTACACTGTGCACTTATTCAACTGCTATCAAACTTGGGTTCTCTGTGAAATTCTTTATGGGATATTTTCACTGGGAACCTGACATTTTTTCAAATCTGATTTGTATCCATATAGTACCTCGAGAACAAATGTTAGTAACGTGTGTGGAGTTCTGGCAAAATCCAATATGCTTAAATTCTTGTGACTTTTGTTCCCTTCTCTACCAATAACTATACAAACTCCAACAATATATAATTATATATGCTTACCTCTCTGTACCATTTCTATTTCTGTATTAATTTCTTGAAAATATGAAGGCATGTTTCCTGTTTTATACGTTACATGATTTGCTTGCCTTAGATTGAATGTAATGTCCAGAGGCAACCTAAAAAAAGGTTTGATTATATTCATACCTTTGTGATATTGGGGTGACATTTGTATCTTTTCAAAATGTGGTCAACATGATAATTATCATCAGTGCATTAGAAACATACAATGTATTATTAATCTCCAAATGTATTATAACCATCCAACATGAAATGCAACCAATTTCACTCAAATTTTTCTCCTCATTACTTGAATTTTTTTTCTTTGAAATATCTATCGATAGAGAGAATTTGTTTCAATTCTGTCTCCATTTCAATAAGTGAGGAAATGATTCATAAACTCTTTTACTTTTAATATCTAAATATAAACAGCTGTTAGTTGCAAAGGAAACAGCACTGAATGTTATGGGGTATTTTTGAAGAGAAATAAAGTTGAATTCATAATGTTATTTGCACACAACATGATAGTACAGTACTTGGAAACATAAATCATTTATTGAAAAGCACCAAACCAAAAGGAAAATGTTATTCTTATGTGAGGTGAATTTTAAGATTAAGGTAATTCTGTTATATTAAGTTGATTTTTGTCTAAAATTTTCTTTGTTTATCAAATTTAGATTAGTGCATACTTTCCTATGACGAGAAAATTTTCAAGATAAATATTAGTTAGCGGAATAAAAGATTCAAAATGAAAGGTGAGATTTGAATCATGTTTTTCTTTCACAATATGTGACCTATTATATTAAATTCTCAAGATTAAATCTCCAGCAGCTAAGTGTTAATCATTATCTGATCTTCGTCTAGTTTCTAAAATGTACAGGGTAATCTGATGAATGCAGTACATGGCTTAATAACAGGAAGCAAAAAGTAGCAGTGAAGGGTACTTTTTGGTTGGTAAAGTCAGTGCTGTGCTCCAGGTGGTTTGAAGTATCTGCACTTAGCAAATTAGGGACAAAGCAAACAACAACAAAATTGAGTTTGTAGCGAGCCTTTCATGTTGGGAGGACGTCCCAAGATGCTGATCAGAGGTCAGGAACCGAGCTAGGGTGATGGGGGAGGGGGGACGGGTGCAGGATTGGGATGAGGGAGGGCAGACAGGTAGGAGGGTGACCGAAAGCACGGTTGGAGAGGAGTATCTTGAGACCAGTCTTGAGGAAGGCAAGAGAGGGAGCTAGCTGAAGGGTTTGTGGGATGCAGTTCCAAAGCGAAGGGACAGAGAGGTTGAAAGCCCAGCTGCCAATGGTATGGCAGGTCAGGTGGGAGACATGGAGCAGGCTGGATCGTGCTGAGCGGAGGGAGCGGACAGGTTGATAGGGGATTAGCAGGTCAGAGAGGTAGGAGGAGGCAAGGACATGGAGGGCTTTGAAAGTGAGGACAAGGATCTGGAATTTGAAAGGCAAAGAGTGAGGATAAAATGCAAAAGTCCAGGCAAGTTATCTGAAAGGAATGCAAGGTGGAGAAATGCAAAATATGGAAGTGCATTTTAAGAGGCAGAACAAAGAAAGGAAATGTAGTTTGAATGGTAATCTTGATGGGGTTAGGGAGCAGAGTACATGTCTTTCAGATGGTTCAATCCTGCAATATAAGCAGGATATCAGATATTCTGTGAAATCCTTTTGCCATACTTTGGTGACCTCCAACTTTCCCTTCTTAGGCACCTCTTCTTGAAGATATTGATCTTTATTGAAGCATAATTTCAGAGACAACAGCAGTCCTCTGTTACCTTACCCAAGTGGCTCTTCTTCACATGTGAACAGAAACAGTGAGTTCCAACTGCTGTTTGATAATTGGATTATTATCCTGTTCTCTCTTCATCTTAAATGCAAGGGCCAACTCTGCTCAAGTGATAACGATATCGCCTCGAACCAGGTTCAAGTCTCGCATTCGGACTTCGAGATCAAAGTTCAGGCTCCAATTGCAGTGCTGGGGGATTGCTGAATTATCAGAGGGGTCTTCCTTTACATAAGATATTGAACTGAAATCTTGTCTGCCTATTCAGGTAAACATCAATAATTCCATGACACATTTTGAAAAGAGAATGGAGCTTCTCCCATTGTCTTGGCCCAGGTAAACAAAAAGGGCCATAGCTCTTTGTGGGACATTCACCTACATTACATAACAACAACATTTGCATTTATATAGCGCCCTCCATGCCAGCCACGTCCCAGAGTGCTTAACAATGGTGGATGCTGAGCCAGGGGAAGGGGTTAGGTGAGTGTAGGCGCAGTCTTCAGGCGCAACCTGAAAATGGGAAAAGTGGGGGCAAGGTGAAGAAATTGAGGGAGGGAATTCCATAGCTTTGGGCATCTTGACTGTAGGCATGGATGTCGTTGGTGAAGTGGAGGATTTAAAAGACAAGGAGAAGGCCGGAGCCAGCAGAATGGAGGCAGTGGGTAGCGCTGTGAGAAGGGAGGAGGTTGGAGCGGTAGCAGTGTACCAAGGCATGGATGGATTTAAACATTAGAGTGAGGATCTTGAAGTCGATCTGCTCTGTAACAGAGAATCTGTGGAGTTTGGTAAGAACTGGAGTTTAGTGTGGGTGAGAATGTGCATGGCAGAGGTTTAAATAAATTGGATTTGATGAATAGTGGAGGGCGAGAGACCGGCAAGGAGGGCGTTTGAGTATACAGTGACAACACTTTCCAGAAACAAACTGTGAAGCATGTTGAGACATTTTGACTTTCTATCAGTGTTATATTATACGCAGGGATTATTACTTGAATTATCATTATAATCCATTAACATGTGTTTTCAGTAGTAATCATTTTATAGTGCTTAAAAGCAAGTCTTGTTTTTCTTTTACACTTCCTTAACCGAGAGACTTTTAGTCCACCTTTAACTGAGCTGGTTGATTTTTTTAAAATTGTCTTAATGTTCCTCCCGCAATACAGCCACTTCCTTCCTCAGCTATTAAAGTAATTGCTTTCAACAAAACCAATGGGAAGTATCTGAACAGCAAGGAAATGCAGATCATAAGAGAAAGCAGTGACATAAACATGATTGGTCCACTCCATGATCGGACTGCTCCTTTCTGTCCTGTGGATTTCTATTTCTGTGTATTTGTTAAGATATTTAAAGATCTATGGACGGTTAACGTCCTTCTCACCGCTGGCTTGTGATCTGAATGCAGTCAAATGCAGTCAAAGGCAAGATAAATCACTGGGAACACTGGGTCAGGCAGCATTCTATGGAGAACGGGAAGTGAGTCATCGTTTCGGGTCATCTACGACCCTTCATCAGACTTCCAGCATCTGCAGTATTTTGTGTTTTGTTTAAACATCAATGGATATGGAATAGTAAACAACAACAAAATTACATTTATAAAGCGCCTTTCACGTCAGGAGGATGTCCCAAGGCAGTGGACAGTTATTGATTCAGACTTGAGCTGAGGACAGGGGAGGTGGGGGAAGGAGTTGTCAATGGGTCCATCGAAGAAGAGAGTCTTGAGGTGAGATTTGAAGGAGGCTAGGGAGGGGGCGAGGCAGAGGGACTTCAGGATGGAGTTTCGGAGGTTGGGGCCAGAGTGGCTGAAGGCTCACGCGCCAATGGTTTGTAAATGGCTTGTAGCTCAGCGGTTAGAGCACTCACCTCATAAGCAAGAGACCTGGGTTTGATTCCAGGCAGGGCGAAACCTTGGGCAAGTTTCCTTACTCCACACACCTAATAATAATCCCTCAAAAAAACAATAACAATGTGGTCACTAAATCCACGACTGTTTGTGAGACACTGCTGTGCACAATTGGCTGCCGTGTTTCGCCCACAAATATACAGTCAATTCACTTTACAGTATGTTCGGTGAAGTGATTTGAGACATCTAGACGACATGAAAAGTGCTATATCGAATGCATTATTATTATATAATTGTTATTATAAAGAGTACGTATAATGATGCTTTCTGATAAAATACCAAGTAAGATTGATTCAAATTTAAAGAAGTAAATTAATTTTAACCACTTGAGATAATTTTACCATAAAAGAAAAGGTTATTCTTCACATACAGGATTCAACAATAATGAAATAGTTGACAATATTTAAAAATTTGCCACATTTATTAAGATCTATTATATTAAGATCTGACTTCTTTGCTGCCCATAGCATGGACAGCCCTGGTCAAAGTCTCTAACGACATTCTAACGATGTTCTGAACATCTGCAGTCAGGGCTCTCTTTGCCTCCTTGTCCTTCTTGACCTCTCTGCCGTTTTCAACACTGTCGATCATTCCATCCTCCTAAACCGCCTCTCCTCTCTACTCAATCTCCGCGGACCTGCCCTTGCCTGGATCAACTCTTACCTCTCCCATCGTCTCCACTTTGTCGCCACCAACAGCTTCTCTTCTAGCCTCCGCACTATCACCTGTGGCGACCCCCAGAGCTCTGTCCTTGGCCCCCTATTTTTCGACATTTACATGCTCCCATTTGGTGACATCATCCGCAGACATGGGGTTAACTTCCACATGTATGCGGATGATATCCAACTCTATCTTTCTGCCTCTACCCTCAACTCCAGGACTACTACTATCCTGACAGACTGTCTGTCAGACATCAAGTCCTGGATGAGAGCTAACTTTCTAAAGTTGAATGTCAACAAGACAGAGGCCTTACTGATTGGCTCCAGTCTTCATGTATCAGGCGCTGGCAGCACCAACCTCCATGGTTGATCACTTGACCTCACCAAGCCAGTCAGGAACCTTTGTGTCTTGCTCGATCCTCAACTGTCTTTCCTCCCCCACATCCAAGCAATGGCTTGCTCTGCCTTCCCTCACGTCCACAATATTGCCCGACTCCGCTATTACCTTACTTCCAAGGCCCCTGAAACCCTCATTCATGCTTCATCACATCCCGGCACGACTGTTACAAGATGGTTGCTAAACAGCTATCTTTCATTATATGTTCATGATGAAATTTGATATCATGAAGACATTGTGTAAAGATTGTTCCTTTTGATAAACTAAGTACTGTTTAGAATATTATGTGCAAATCAGACTGTATAATGAGCAGGATATTTTGTATATCTAGAAATGCTCTTGAACAAGATTGGGCTCGTAAAGGAATCAGGTTCAATGCAAAAGTTCTTACCATCCAAACTATTAATTTCAGGTTTAGGGAATTGTCACAGAACTATTTTGGCCAGTAGGTAACCCGGTTCATTGTTGTGAAATGGGGCGGATCATTCTAGTGCTTCATAGTACTTGGCAGAACACAATTTTATGAAACAGGCTGAAGGGATTTCCTGCTTTGTCTCCAGATATCTTTTCATTGCTTATGAGAGTGAACTCAGCAGCAAAATATCTTGATACTGTTGTTTTACTTTTGGGGATTCTCATGAAGATGCTAAGAAGAACACAGATCAATTGACAAGTAAACTTATAAGGTAAGAAGTTGTAAAGAAAGCATAAATTACAAAGATTTTAGCAAAAGCTTAACACTTCTGAAATCTATATACCGTAATAGCAAAGTAGAAAATTTACATAAACTACAGACTTCAGCTTTGCCAAAGTTGAGAGACAAAACAACATACTTATTTACCAATTTCTTTTTACAAAGTTTGGTATCCTTTAACTTTCAACTTTAGCTTTACTTAATGATAAACCATGTGTGAGGAAAGATTATTTCATTTGAGTGTTCCTTTTCCAGTGCTTTGAATTTTGTGTTTTAATAACTGATAAATTAATTCAGATAAAATAAAACAAAAGTAGGATTACATGCCAATACACTTAAAACTGAATCATTCTTGCCCTTTTTCAGCACCGCATTTAGTTTCAAAAATGGTGTTAACTTTCTGACCTATTTGTGGAAAGTAGGAGTTTTACAAATTCGAAGAACCGGAATTATAAATACAGTATAATTGAATCGTTGATGACAGCATACCAGGTCATTGTTTAAGGCTATAATAGAGTAAAAGTTTGTGCTCGTGACTTCATGCATTGTGAATCCTTGATTTTAGAGTGGAAATAAATGAGCCTGTCAGTGAAATCTGAGTACTTTTACAGAGTATGGGAGTGGTGCCTAGGTGTGTGTCATGCACCGTAACCGATGAACAGAACAGAACTCTGTTCTGATAAAAGTGCAGAGATGTATCATCTGCTTGGAGCATTCAATGAGTATAAGGTGTCTTTAATATATGAATAATCATTACACTTAGGTATCTTTTAGAGGGCAGGGTTTTTTTAGGTGTCATCCTGACTCGGCTTTGCCTTTGAGTCAGAAATTAGGATTAGAACTCATGGTTTGGCTGACACCCACTAGAGTGCTGGAATATGCTGCGTTATTGGAGATCCTGTCTGTTGGATTTTCCCATCTGTCTGTTCAAGTAGGCATCAAAGATCCCTTGGCACTGTTTGAAAACTGAAAGTAATTTCTCCCAGTTCCCTAGTGAACACCCCTTAAGAAAGCAGAAGTTGCTGGGGAAAACTCAGCAGGTCATGGCATCCATGGAGAAAGGAAAATTAGTCAACGTTTCGGGTCTGCAACCCTTCGTCAAAACTGGGGCTTGTTTGAAGATATTTCAGATAATATCAATCGCTCAATTCGAGGCTATTTGGGGGACATTGCTGTGGACAAATTGTTGCTACATTCTCAAACAAAATCATACCACCAATATAGAACAGCTCACATTCCTTCCTGTTTCATGCTCATGTATGTAAGGAGTGAAGCAGCTTCGATTCCCAAACTCCAATTAGATCAGGTCTCACCTGAAATAAGTAATTCCTAGCAATGCAGCACATTCCTAGAATTGCTTTCAAGTGTCAGCATATACTTTTAAGCGTTCCCGGCTTGATCCCGGCTCAATCATTAGTGAGAGTGCTGCCAATTGAATGGAATTCTGTTGATTTATTGAGGGTAAGAAGAATCAGAAAATGATACATTATGAGTCATCCTAATTGCTGGATATTTAGTTAGAAACTTCAGTTCTGCTTGAATATACTGTGCGTCAAAGAAAATCAAATGGAATATGAAGCACCTTGAGACGTCCTCCTGAGGTGAATGGTGCTCTACTAATGTAATTTTGTTGTTGTTTTTGCCTTACACGTCGGGAGGACCTCCCAAGGTGCTGGACAGTTAGTGTTTCAGACCCGAGCTGGGGTCCGGATTGAGGAGGGTGGAGGGAAAGGAGGGGATTTGGGGTGACAGATGGGACTGTCGAAGAGGAGGGTCTTGAGGCTAGACTTGAAGGAAGCCAGGGAGGGGGGGAGGTGGAGGGCTTGCGGGATGAAATTACAGAGATTGGGGGCAGAGTGGCTAGAGGCTCTCCCACCAATGGTGGGGTGGGTAGGTTGGGGACATGGGACAGGGCGGAGCCCACTGAGCAGAAGGAGTGGGCAGATTTGTAGGGGGTTAGGAGATCGCAGAGGTAATAGGAGGGGGGTAGGGGGATACAAGGCCATGGAGGGCTTCAAAGGTGAAGATAAGGATCTTGAATTGAATCCTCTGGGTGATGGGGAGCAAATGGAGTTGAGCAAGAATGGGGGAGATGATGTCATGGAGCTTGGTGCGGGCGAGGACACAGGCTGCAGAGTTCTGGATGATCTATGGAGGGAGAAGTTGGGCAGGCGACCATCAGGGTGTTGACATAATCAAGCTTGTATATGAGGAAGGTATGAATAAGAGTTTCAGCGGCCTAAGGGTAATGGCAGACGTGATGAGGCACTTTATCAAATGCAAGGAGTATTATTATTAATGGTAGCCTATATACCAGGAAAACCTCTATTGATTAATTAAAGTTTTTTCAACAAAATTATGCTAAGTGATTGGATTTAGAACATAAAGAACGCTCAAAGAGACACTATAAGATCTTTACTGATAACAATAACAAAATTACATTTGAATTGCGATACTATATTGAGTCATGTAGCTCAGTGGTTAAAGCATCCGCCTCGCAAGCGAGTGACCTGGATTTGATTCCCAACAGGCTGAAACCTTGAGCAAGTTTCCTTACACCGCATTTAATTCTTATTAAAAAAAAGAAATAATTTGGCCACTCAATCCATGACTGTTTGAGAGACACTACTGTGCACAATTGGTTGCTGTATTTTGTCCACAAATATATAGACAATTCACCTTTACAGTACATTCTATGAAGCAGTTTGAGACATCTAGAAGACATGAAACGTGCTACATCAAATGCAAGGATTAGTATTATTAGATTATTATTATATGATTGGAATGGAAATTCATGCTGCAATGTCATAAGTGGTATTGATCGATATGACTGATATGACAGTTTTCACTTTAGTTTACAAGACATGGCTGACATGGCTGACATGGATATGGCTCAGCTAAAAGTTCAGGTTTTGCAATTATTTAGGCTGTTTGGTTATTTTGTTTGCTCTGTTTATAATGTCTATATTCATTTGCAAATGTTAGACTACAAAATGTAGGTAAATGTGTCCACAGCTATTTTGTACACTTCAGATCCTGTTTCAAAATTTCCCCTTAGCTGTATGCAAATAAATTTGTGTTGTTTTAAATGTTAGATACCTGGAACAATTTTAAGCAATATTATATACTGCTTATTCATTGTGTTTGGCCTAACAACTGAACTTGGCATAAAATGACAACAGATTATCTGGAATTCAACGTTTCACCTCTCATGGCTCTGGCAAGACTCCCACGCTGAGGGCTAAGTTTTTTTAAAATCATAACAGAGATAGAATATAATAAATGTATTGGAGCAAACAGTGTTATGTATTCTCATCCTGTAAGTACTGGCCAATTGGTTTACATCTAACTTCTCTAATTTCTGTATTATCTTGACTTCATCGTTTTAATGTGTTATTACAATAACATTGTGGTGGAGATAGTCACGAAATGCAGCAATATTCTCCTGTACAATACGTAGATTGCTGCAAGGAAGCACAGTGTTATCCAAATCTCCCACAAACAGCTGCAGTGGGGAGGCAAATTCCATCAATATTCAAAAACAATTACTGTATAAATGAAACTAAGTAAAGGCTCTCGCTGTTAATGCTGAGAATGATGTCCGTAGTATAAAAAGATGTGACAGTCTGTAGATCACTCAAATGTTATAGCTTTGAGTTTGAGGCTGAATGTAAAATTAAGTGGACTCATGGTGCTTGATTATTATTCGCTGTTTGAACCAACAAACTTTCATGCATAAACTAGTGACCTGGAGTACTAGCGAGAGCAAAACCAAATTTGAATTGGAACTAAAGCAATGACTATTTTAATCGGCGCTATTAGTAAAGTCTCATAGTTTCAATGACATTGTGCTGAAATTTGAAAGGGGTCCATTTTACACATTTCTCCTTAACGTGTTGTGACTTCCCTCTGCTGGCTGACCCAGGACAGTCTTGTAACTGGTTAATGATTCAGTAATCTTGCTACTCTATTGCGTATGCATATAGCTCTCCTTGGCCAATAAACTGATCAATAAGAAATGTTTTTTTATATAGCAAATCATGATATCTAATGATAAGTTTTAATGAAATCAAACCAGAATGTTTTTTTTCTGGAAAAGATCATACAGAATCATGTCCAACATTATGCTCTTTCAGTTGCTCATTAGCCTGCGTTGAATTTGAACCTTTTTCTACATTTACTGTTCTACACTTTCTATTTTTACAGTTTTGCCCTAACATTTACAGATTTTATTTTTAACTGAAGTTATTGTGGTATGTGGTACAGCGTGTGTGTTTAACTATTGAAATAGCAATGTTTTGAGTTTCACAGGAAATTTATATTTCATGTTAAAAGCAACATTTAATAGGAAACACCAACTCACATTGGGCCCTCCCCCACCCTGCTCTTGTCCCTAACTGACTGTACAGCGCCTTGGCACGTCCTCTCGACGTGAAAGGCGCTATATAAATGTAAGGATTGATTGGTTGATTGGTTGATTGATTGATTGATTGTGTCTCAGCCACTTAAAATTGGTCATTTATTCATGGCTGTTTGCAGCATTGCTAGGAGCAAAATGATTGGCTTTATAGTAAGTCCTGTAAAACGCTTTGAGTTGTCATCCTGACACGAAGGTTTCTATATCAGATGCAAGAATTGTAAAATACATTATGCTCATTTTGCAAAATGTAACATGCTGCTTTTATTCAGCTTAAGATAATTTTGACTATAATTTAAATAGTAATAATATTAATTGCATTTGATTTAATGCCTTATCACAGCCAAATGTCTCCAAACACGTAATAACTACACTTGTGTATTTGCAGACAAATGCAGCAGACAATTGTCCCACAACAATAACACACAGACATCAATGACATCTGAAAGACCGTTAGCTAAAACACCAAGAGAAATTGCCATTTGTTTTCAAATAGTGCCATGGGACCCATAACATCCACCTGATAAATAGGCATTTCATGCAAAATGTGATTCTCTAAAGAGATTTGGGAAAAACAGATGAGTTACTAAACAACCTGTAGAGTTTCAATATGCAGGTGTGATTCAGACAGTTTGTACAATACTTTTACTCATGTGTTGTTGTTTTTTTGCCTTATTTTTTCTTTTCTAGCATCCGAAAGCGTTGCCTTCCAACAACAACAACAACAACAACAACAATTTACATTTATAGAGCGCCTTTCACGTCGGGAGGACGTCCCAACGCACATCGAAAGCTAAGATGGCAGGAATGTCTGCGAACGGGTCCAGCCGTTGTCTACCCATTGACGAGTTCCGAAATCAGATCTATTCCACCATCTACTCTCTCGTCTTTGTTGTGGCCTTGGCAGGAAACAGTTTTGCGCTTTACGTACTTGTGAAAACCTTCAAACAGAGAACGCCTTTCAATATCTATATGTTAAATCTGGCCGTATCCGACATGCTGTTCGTGTGCACCTTGCCCTTGCGTGTGGCTTACTACACCTCCAAGGGCAGGTGGATTTTCGGCAGTTTCATGTGCAGGATCACTTCCTACGCCTTCTACGTCAACCTGTACTGCAGCATTTACTTCATGACGGCCATGAGTTTCACCCGTTTCGTGGCCATCGTGTTTCCTGTTCAGAACCTGAAGATAGTGAACATTAAGAAAGCCAAAATTATGTGCGCGGTGATATGGCTGTTTGTCATGCTGACCAGCACGCCATTTCTGATGAAGGGCTCACACGTCATGGGGAACAAAACCAAGTGCTTCGAGCCTCCTGAATCTTCCAAAGGCTTGAAAATCATTTTGATCCTGAACTACGTGTCTCTCGTCCTCGGCTTCATCGTCCCTTTCCTAATCATCATCATCTGCTACGCGTTTATCGTGAAGTCCTTGATGAAAAGCACGGCCGCCATCAACAAGAGGAAAGCCTCACGCCGAAAGGCCATCCACCTGATCATCATCGTGCTGACTGCCTTCCTGGTCAGCTTCATGCCTTACCACATCCAACGCACGGTCCACATCCACTCCATATTCCGGAGCGGGGTTAATTGCGAGGAGGTTGTTTACATGCAGAAGTCTGTGGTGGTCACACTCTGCCTGGCCGCCTCCAACACCTGCTTCGACCCCCTCCTGTACTTCTTCTCCGGGGAGAATTTCAGGAGGAGGTTGGCCTCATCCTTCCGCAGAAAGAGCTCGGTCTCGAGCAATCAGGTGTCCCACAAACGGTCGATCGTCCGCCTGATGGGACAGGAGAAACTCGTTGACGATCCCACCATTTCAGATCAGCGAAACTCAAATAACGAGAAGGACAACTGAAATCCGTGGCTCTAGTCAAGTGCAATACACGCAGACCTCTCGATTCCACCTCTGAGAATCTGAGACCTCTCACCATGTTCCTAACATATCCCCCCACCCGCTCCCCACCAACCCCACCAAATGCAACAATTTTCTAGAGCAAAATGTTCTTGCTGCGTGGCGAAGAGGAAGCAAATTCAGACAATATCTACTCTTTATTAGAATTCTCTGGATGAAACCGTTATGAAAACCCATCCCATTTTTGTGGTAACTTATTGAAGAGCATAACATGTCATTTGTGCGTTTGCTTCATTAGGATGAGGGGATTAATAATTTTTGTTTGTCTCCTCTCAAAGACTATTTTTTTTAAAAAAAGAAAAAAAGTGAAAAATATTGGCCTTTGTAAAGCGAATCAGATACTGTGCATTTCTGGTTGTTTTTAGGTCATTATCAAATAACACAAAAAATACCAAAGAAAATGTTATTACCACTTGACTACCCCTCCCTTTATGAAGGCACTAGCTTGTGCAGAGGTAGGAAGGGAGGGGGAGGGGTGCTTCAATTATGTAACTTTTCACATGTGTATCCAAAGAGTGAATGTCAGTCTTTCTTGATTAGGACATCCAAGCCTCACCCAATTTCCACAATGTCTCACTTTCCATAGGGAATTGCTGGATTGAAAATCATCAATTTGGAACAGGAATGATGCTAATAATAATAATAATAATCCTTCCATTTGATATAGCACTTATCACGTCTTCAGGACGTCTCAAAGTACTTCACAGAACATACTGAAAAGTGAATTGACTGTATATTTGTGGGAGAGCGAAACGCGGCAGCCAATTGCGCACAGCAGCGTCCCCACAAACCATCGTGGACTGAAATGGCCAATTTTATTGTTGTGTTTTTTTTGGAGGGATTATTATTAGGCATTATTATTAAGAATGCAGGATGCCTTTTGCTTTCCATTATAATGCCTCACCTGAGATCAATACAATACAGTATTACTGAATCTTCCATTTGTTTGTCTATCTCTATTACTGCTATTATTTTTTTATGAGTTATTTTATACAATATGCAATGGGGCTACATTTTTCAAAACATTACTGCAGCATATCAATTTGTGTGTTTTTTTCATGGTTTATCCCAATACATTACCTTATTGTTTCAGTGTGACCCACAATACTCTTTTTAATATTTAATAATCTTAAAATTATACAACTATTGCTACTGAGTGCAAAGAGCTCCTGCTGAGGTTGAACATGCACAGACTTAAATGAGAGGCAGCAGTCGTAAACGTATATGCCTTCCTCTTTGTTTTTAGTTAGGGGGAAATGCAGTAATTGAGGTGGTGAGTTGGGGAGTGGAGGGGTGGGGGTGGTTTAATCAAAAGAAAAGTGACTACTCAAAAAGGAATCTCTTTGCAAACCAACTTTTTTTGTTGTTGTCTTTTTGTGGAGGATTATTTTCACGAGTGAAAGCAACCCATGCTTGCCATATAGCTATGAAGTAAAATTCTGAGTTCTTTTAATATTCTCATGTGTTAGAAAAAGATGAAAACACAGTGATTTATTAATCTTGATAGCTTTATAAGTAACAGACTTAGCTTCAAGTAAATAATAGAAATGCTGTGACTTAACCGTTAACTGAAATATAGTTATGATTCAAAAATGATTTTTTGTGCTGTGAAAAATTAGCATTTATATAATTGTTACCAGGTGGGTTTTATTTCAGTTTTGACGAAAGACCATTGACCTGAAATGTTAATTAATTCTCCTGTTTCCATGGATGCTGCCTGACCTGCTGCATGTTCCCAGCGACATCTGCATTTATACCACATTTCCAGCATCTCCAGGACTTTGCTTCGTATTTTGGGGTTTCATTTCTTTATGGAATCGACATTGGGTTTTGAATGTGGCTTAAAGACATCGCCTCTCCTCCCACCTCAACCTTCAAACGCTCTGTCCTTGATTGGTTCCGGTCCCGCCTCTCACGCCGCCTTTACTTTGTTTCCTCCAACGGCTTTTCCTCCAGCCCTCACCCTCTACATGCTCCTCCTCGGTGACATCATCCTCAGACATGGGGTAAATTTCCACATGTATGCGGTATGCGGATGACACCCAACTCTACCTTTCCGCTTCCACCCTCAACTCCAGGACTACTGGTGTTCTGACTGCATGTCTGTCCGACATTGAGTCCTGGGCGAGGGACAACTACAACTTCTTCCAACTAAATGTCAACAAGACGGAGGCCCTCCTGATTGCCTTGCATCAGCGCCTCCACACCTCAGGCGTTGGCAACATTAGCATCCAAGGCTTTACTCTCCATTTCTCGAAGCCAGTCAGTATTCTGGGTGTCTTGTTCGACCCTGAACTGTCCTTCCTCCCCCAAATCCGCGCCATGACCGGTACTGCCTTTCACCACCTCCACAACATTGTCAGACTCCGCCACTGCCTCACGCCCCATGTTGCAAAACACTTGTCCACGCATTCATTAAATCAAGGCTCAACTATGGGAACTCTCTCCTCATCGGCCTTCCCAGCTCTTCCCTTTACAAGCTGCAGATTATTCAGAACTCCACAGCTCATGTACTCTCCCACACTGGGCTCCGAGACCACATCACTCCCACCCTCGCCTGTCTCCACTGGCTCCCCCTCACCCAGTGGATCGAATTCAAGATCCTCATCCTCACTTTCAAGGCCATTCACAGGTTGCCCCTGCCTATCTCTCCGACCAGCTGTCTCCCCATCAGCCTGCCCATCCAACTCCATTCAGGGGGCTCTGGCCTGCTCCATGTCCCCCACCTGAACCGCCCTACCATCAGTGGCCGGGCTTTCGGCCTCTCTGCCCCCACACTCTGGAATTCCATCCTGCAATCCCTTCGCCTCGCTTCCTCCCTTTCCTCCTTCAAAGCCAGACTCAAGACCTTCGTCTTCGACCGTGCCTTCTGCTGCCCTCCTATCTCTTCCCCCCTTTCCTACTTTCCCCCTACCCCTACCCTGACCCTTCCCCCACTGCTCGGGTCCCGACCTGACTGTTCATTGCCTTTCACGTCGACGTTCTGTCGACGTGAAAGGCATTCTATAAATGTAATTTTGTTGTTGTTGTTGCGGTGTCACCATTTTAATTCCGTTGTGAAATAAATGTGTCAATATCATGTATCAATGAAATAACCTTGAACCCACACATTGCCATAAACTGTTCATTGCTATGTACAATGCCAGTGTTTTGATTTCCATTTTTTTTTAATTAAACGTGAAAGGCGCTCTCCAAGTGTACTTTTGTTGTTTTGTTCCATAGCAAAAATCTAATTGTGGAAATCAAGTATTCCCTTTCGATTCATTATTCAATGAGCAAATGGGAGATAAAGCTAACTAACAAAAACACGTAAGATACGGTGTTGAGAGTTTTGCATCCTGTAATACAGTAGAAACTGAACTTTTGAACCAAGCAATGGTAATCATTGCATTCATTGCTAATCACATTTTTAAAAATATATGTTCTATGTATGGAGTCTCAGACATTTAAGTGGTACAACAGTAGATTTTATTAAATGGCACATTCGATTGAATTGTTTTATAAAGTGTTGTATTCTTTTTTTAAAAAAAGCATGCAAATATATTATTAAACTAGTTTGTCACAACATTCCCTTATGATAGGAGATAAAATATTGTTTAGAACAGATACAGCTGTGAAAAAATGTCTAAAATGCTGAAAATATCCACTGTTGCATGTGAAAATAAAATATCTAAGTAAACCAAATCTCTTAAAAGCAGTTTATAAGTATCTGTTTTAAATCAATAAAATACTTAAAAATAGTACATTTGTGAGAGAGTTTTTTTTTGTGTTGAGCATTCTGGCAAAATCACTGTACAAATGGAGGATGTAATCATATGCAGCTTGAACCTCAACATGAAATCAAAAGAGTTAAAAAAATATGAATAGAAATCCTTTATTCGACAAATCCCAGAACAATAGGTAGAGGAGGCTACAAACAGTGCAACCACAAACAGGAAATGTCTGAACTATGTTAACGAAACATTAATTGTGTTTGGTCCCTAGTATATTAAACTTTAAAATTATTTTTTTAAATTGACATGCAGAAATTGATTTGGTCTTATATATATTGTCTGTGATAAACACAAACACAAATTGATATTGTGTGCATGACTGCAAATTGCCTTGATTCAGAGAGATTGATTTCCCAGGTTGATTTCAGCCCCATGCCATGATGAGGGGATGGTGGGGTGGGTGTTCTGGGGGAATGAGATCGGATGGGCCAAAAGGCATTCTTCATCCAGACCAAACTTTGGTCTATCTTGAAGATGAGTTTTGTTCTACCTATTCTAATGAATAAACACACAGATAAGATTGCTGCAACTTTATGCTGCAGGTGACCTCTGCCCTTAGAAGAAACACAAAATGACACACTTCAAAGCAGAATCTACCTTTTTCCTGTGGTTTGCCCTTATCAAACAAACAACAAACAAAACTTACATTTATATAGCGCCTTTCACGTCGAGAGGACGTCCCAAGGCGCTGTACAGTCAGGTAGGACAAGAGCAGGGTGGGAAGGATCAGGGCAGGATGAAGAATAGTAGGAAAAGTAACTGTATATTAGTGGGCGAAACGTGGCAGCCAAATTGCGCACAGCAGTGTCCCACAATCAGTCACGGAAGTGGGACTAGGGGCAAAAGGGGGTAAAGAAGCAAAAGGGGAGGGGTCGAGGCAGGGGGAAGAAAAGCAGGAAAGTCGACTGTATACTTGTGGGCGAAACGCGGCAGCCAAATTGCGCACAGCAGTGTCCCCACAAACAATCGCGAAAATGGGGCCAGGGGAGAAAGGGGGAAAAGAGGGTAAGGGGGGAGAGGGAGGGAAAGGTGGGATGGGTTAGGGTTAGGGAGGAAGAGGGGGGAGAAAGGGGGTAAGGAAGAGAGGGAGGGAAAGATGGGTGGGGGCAAGATCAGGAAGAGGGAAGAGGGAGGGAAGGGGAAAAGGGAGGAGAGAAAGTGGGGAAAGGGAGTGAGGGAAGAAGAAGATGGGGGCAGGGGTGGGGGGAATCAAACAACAATAATAAACAACAAAAAGATAATTATCGTGATAATTAAATGGCATCTTAGGACTGATAAAGTGGGAAACGGTGTCACAGGTTTTCATTTGTAAACCACAACATAACCATTATGTAGCAAAGATGATTTATCGAGTTATGATTCGTCTCTACCTGCATTCAACATCTTAGACTTTGGAAAGAGACTCAAATAAATTGTAAAATTAAGTGTTTTATAGAGCACAATGGTAAAGCTACTAGGCTATCCAGTTTTACACTATGCCCAAGTTATATTCTCTTTTTATAATCAGATTTTTGGAACCCATTTCTAAATATTTCACTAAGCTGCTGTGTGCAATTGGCTGCCATGTTTCGCCCACAAATATATAATCAATTCATTTTACAGTATATTCTGTGAAGCACTTTGAGATGTCTAGAAGATGTGAAAAGCGTTTTAACAAATGCAAGGATTATTATTAAAATATCTTTGTAGCATTTATTATCAGGGCTAAAATTGCCACCTGAATGTAGGTTCGCTCTATGTTTTTTTAGCATTACAAAGAGTAGGAAATTTAGATTTTTTTGTATAAACTACAAAAAAGGCTTCAGTGTTAAGATTCAATTCAACATTTTATGTAGAATTTCATTCTACAAGTAATTAACTAGATGTTATTAGAAAACATATTAGTGAGGAATGTTAAGCAATTGATAACTAAAGTGATTACTTAGCAAATTTTACAACCTGTATATATTGCCTATGAAACTAAAACTAGCAATGAAAAAATACTGAAAACACACATCACAACAACAATAACAAAATTACATTTGTATAGCACCTTTCATGTCAGGAGGACATCCTAAGGCACTTGACTGTCAAAGTTTTAATTTGAAGCATTTGAAAAAAAAATTACTATACTGTATTATTATTGTTTTGAAAGTGTAGAATAAACTACAAATCATTTGTATCACTTCACAGTTGCATTTTATTAACTTTTAGTAGTCCAAAGTGTACAAGATTTGGGGTTACAAAACACACATAAGTCTTTCTTTCTTGAATCACATTCTTAGCAGACGAACTGGCATTTGATAGTGTTGAATTTTCTCTTTCAGAGATCTGTCTAGCTGACATTGTTGACAGTATACAACTTTCTCTGTGAAGTGAATGTACACCATCTACATCAAAGTCATGCTGGGGGAGGAGAGAATAGCTGAGATAAATCTCCTGGGATTTAGAATCTATGGCATGTATATTTCCCCCAGGCAAAGAAAAAAGGGAATCATTGTAATTGGATTTGTGTTTTGGAACCTTAATGAACTTCTTGGTAGTCCAGATCAAAGAATGTAACCCTCACATGCTTCACACCCACTACTGTATTAAAATATCAAATATTTCAGTGTAAAATCCTGTATGGTGAGGGAAGACTTTTGATGCAGTGATGGAGATAATGCAGATAAAGCACTCTGGGACACTACCTTGTATGAGGGGTGCTATATAAATACAAATTACTGTTGTTGTCGTGATTTCTTTTGGCTCTGTTAACCAGCTTACTTAAACTGTTACTGCTTTCACTGCATGCTTACAATATTGCAAATCATTCATTGACTATTGATTTCAGTGCTTCCATGTAAACAAGAATGTTGAACACCAAATAAAATGCTGCAATTGATTTCACATTCTGCCCAGAACTCCTGAAGATCATGCAAACATTCAGTTTCATAGAGAGCAACACTGAGTTATTAGAAATGACAAGCTTTTGGAAAATAGTGGAAAAATAGTAGAAACAACTCGGTAGTTTCTTGATGTTTTAAGAAATTAAGAAACAACAATTATGAACACTAAATTGAAAGACAAATTCTATAATTCTGAAAAGTTTTACAAATCTGAGTAATATCCCCATGTGTCAGAGAGCAATTGCCAATCAGAATTATGTAAAAAAAATCAACCATTATGTTCCTAGTTGGCTGCAGTAGATGTTTTTTCGATGTGGTGAATTGTAGAATCATGTAGCTCAGTGGTTAGAGCACTCACCTTGCAAGCGAGAGACCTGGGTTCGATTCCAGGCAGGGCAAAACCTTGGGTAAGTTTCCTTACTTCACATGCATGATAATAATTTCTCGAAAATAAATAATAGTGAATTGGTCATTTCAATCCACTACTTTGTGGGACACTGCTGTGCACAATTGGCTGTGCTAACCATAACCCAAGAGTGGAGTATGATGGGCTCAGCTGCCTTCAAGTGGATTCACACCTCATTCTAGCTTGGAGAGGCACAATAAACAACTTTACATTTGCACTATTCTTGGGATATGAGGTTTCTGGTGATACAAGTGAATAAAGGGATGTAAAAGCAGATCAATGCAAACAAATACATATTAATATTTTAAGTATGTAGTCCTGAGGCTTCCTCAAGTCTCTAAAATTGCAAGCCTATTTTTTTTGCTGATTTTCATTTTGTAAAAGATTTATTGTTCAGTTTTCACAAGTGAATGCAACATGACAAATCAAATAGTCAAACATGTGTTTAACTGTGATTCACCAAAGGTAAACAAGCTAAATTGTTTTGAAGTTAAATGTACTGCGAAAATGCGCTTTCTGAAGTAGATTGGCAAACTATTTTTTGCCAGTGGGTCAAAGAGTAAATTTGGGATAGACACTGAAGCATTTCTTTACAAGTAGAATAATCAACAGCTGGTAGGAATTCTTTGGTTAAAGCCACATTGTTTTACTCATTTAAGAAATAATTTAAAACTATAAATAGGAAGGCAGAACTTTACTGAAAGAATAAACCAAATAGGCTGAAGAGACATTTTCATCCCAACTGATCTGTGAACAATTTTGCCTATAAAATCCACAGAGACTTTTGTTTACATTACAAATAAATTGTGTGAAGCACTTTAAGGTGTCCTCTTGATGTGAAAGGCACAACAACAAATGCAAGGATTATTATTTTTACCCTCCAGGCTACTATCACTAAACAAAGCTGAAGACTAATCTGAGCTGGTGAATGTATACAACGTGGGAACAGATGGAAATCACATGGCTCTTTCTTTGTGAGGCTACCAAAACCAGAGCTCTTTAAGTGGCTCTTTCCCTACTGTTTTCTCCTGCTAAACAATGGATCCGCACGAACATATGTGGAATATAAATTACATTCAAATGATGAAGAGTCCACCACAGGCAGACAATGAAGTGACCTTTTAATTACTTGGCATCAGTTGCCAGTTTCTTCTCGCTAAAGGAAGCTTTGCAATGTAATTCTGTCGCATTGGTTTGTTTTCCCAGATGCAATTTCAGAATCCACAGAATTACGTCTGTGTTGTTGTCTGGGTATTTGTATCAGTGGAGATTGGCGCTCAGCCAAAACTGACACAATACACCGAATGTAACTAGGAAAAAAATATCAAGTTGACAAAGCAATAGCATGTTGACATCTGTAGTAAAGAGACAATATGGAATAATTATCCACCGTTACACTTAGAATGGTTAGCATTCTAATTTGGTCACCAACAATGTCAAAGAAAATTGCAATTATGGAAGTTTTCTTCTGCTTTAATTCAGTTAAAAATTGAGGTTACAGACTTGTTACTTTACCAATGCCACCATTTTGCATGGAGACAACATGAACAAACAGCAGCACTTTGCTGAAAAATGAAATTTCTTTACCTTTGGGCAGAGCTATAACTAATACAATAATAATTATTCTTTGCATTTGATATAGCATTTTTCACAGGTTAGGTTAGCACTCTAACCACTGAGCTACAGGACTCCAATAGCTTAAATAGGTTCACCATCCAATCTTTCACTCAACCTAAGTTGGAAACTGGATGGAAGGAGTCAAAACTATTTCAATTCAGGGATTAATTACTGAATTATCTTATGTCTAATACTGAATAAGTATAGAGTCCTGTAGCTCAGCAGTTAGAACATTTGCCTCGCAAGCGAGAGACCTGGGTGTCACTCCCGGCTGGGCGAAACCTTGGGCAAATTTCCTTATGCCACATGCCTGATAATAATCCGTCAAGAAAAAAACAATAATAAGTTGGTCACTTCAATCCACGACTATGTGTGGGACACTGCTGTGTACAGTCAGCTTCAGCATTTCGCTCACAAATATACAGTCAATTCACAATGCAGTATATTCTGTGAAGCCCTTTGAGACATCTAGAAGATGTAAAAGCTCTCTATCAAATGCAAGGATTATTGTTATTATTGATTAAGGGGAATGGGACACTAGTGCAGGTCTGAAGGGCTTGGAGATCTGCCAAAAACACTCAGGACCAGTGTCCTCCTTGACTAGAGTGCTACAGGAGAACTACAACCTCCTGCCTCTCAGGGCCCAGCACCACCACCACAACAACAACAAAATTACATTTGTAAAGTGCCTTTCACTTCAGGAGGATGTCCCGAGGTACTGAAGAATCAGGGATCATGACTAGGGCGTGAGGGGTGTGGGGGGGCAGGCAGGGTTCAGATGAGAGAGGACAGAGAGGTAGGAGGATGGCTGGACGCATGGTCGAAAAGGATGGTCTTGAGTCATGCCTTGAAAGGGACAAGGGAAGGAGCAAGGCGAAGGGATTGTTGTATGGAATTCCAAAGGGCGGGGGTAGAGAGGCTGAAAGTCCAGCCGCAGATGGTAGAGCAGGTTGGGTGGGAGACATGCAGCAGACCGGAGCCTGCTGAACAGAGAAAGCAGGGGGTTAGCAGGTCAGAGAAGTAGGAGAGAGGGCGAAGCCATGGAGGGCCGTGAAAATGAGGACAAGGATTTTTAATTCTATCCTCAAATTGATAGTAAAGTCACTTTGGGACTTGAACATTTATTCTTGGCAATTGCAACGTGCTTTGTAATTTTTATGGTTTAGCCTTTGTACTCTTCTGCAGGATAAAACTAAAGTGTACAATCCTTAATAATAATAATAATAATAATCCTTGCATTTGATATAGCGCTTTTCACGTCTTCTAGTCGTCTCAAAGCGCTTCGCAGAATATACTGTAAAGTGAATTGATTGAATATTTGTGGGTGAAACGCGACAGTCAATTACGCACAGCAGTGTCCCACAAACAGTCGTGGATTGAAATGACCAATTTATTATTGTTTATATTTTTTGAGGGATTATTATTAGGCATGTGGAGTAAGGAAACTTGCCGAAAGTTTTGCCCTGACCTGCCTGGATTCGAACACACGTCTCATGCTTTTGAGGCGAGTGCTCTAACCACTGAGATACAGGACTCCACAATATATATGTTTATGTACAACGATTAGAATGCAAGGTGACTGGTTTCTTTTAATCCATTCCTCACATTATTATTAAAATAATTGTGGCAGTAAAAGAAGCTAACCTTTTTTATTGTTTTTAAATAATGATAAATAATATATATATATTTTTAAAAGGTGGTCGATCAATCCGTGACTATTTGTGGGACACCCCTGTGCGCAATTGGCCCAACACAACATACAGTCAATTCACTTTACAGTCTATCTAATGAAGCACTTTGAAATGTCACAAAGACGTGCCTAATGCTCCGTATCAAATGCAAGGATTATTATTGTAATTAAGTATTATTATTAAGTCAGGAATGGAAACAAACATTTTTAAAAAAAATTTAATTTGAAGGAAAACACTATTTTCAAAGTGTTTCAAAAACTCTTTTAAGTTTTTTTTCCCCTTTCTTCAGCAAAAGCCAAGCCAAGCCAGGTAGACAGCCAGCCAGCCTTCAGTGGTTGAATGTTGAACTGTATTAGAGTGAGTGCAAAAGGAATGGTTCAGGAGCAGCCTTGTTTACAGGCAGCGCTGTTCTCACTCCCTCCCACCGGGTGCGTGACGCAGGGGAGGTGATGGCAGCAGCGGCAGCAACGCGCATGCGCCCACGCATTCCAATATGGCCGCCTGGGCTGCTCGGCTCTCTCTCTGCACTGACTGACCTGACTTGACGCTGTGGAGCAGGAGGAGGAGGAGGAAGAGGGAGGGAGGAAGAAGAAGAGGGAGGAGAGGGACGGGTGGTGGTGAAGAAGAAGAAAAAAGAGTGAGAGAGAGAGAGAGAGAGAGAGAGAAAAATATAAGCGGGTGAGACCTTTGTAGGATCATCCCTCAAAGTTTTGGTTTGAGGGAGAGAGGGTTACTGTAACCAGGCGCCAGGGAGGGGGTGGGGGTGTATAGAGACCCCCCCCCCCCCCGGCAGGTGATTGAGCGAGAAGTCTCCCTGTGAGTGTTGCTGGCCGAAGCTTCTTTGGTTCCCTCTCTCCATCTATCTATCTTTTCCTCTCCCATCTATTCCCTTTCACGTTGCCCCCCCCCCCTCTCTCTCAATCTGTTTATTCCATCTCTCCACCTATTTCTTCTCTCTCTCTCTCTCTCTCTCCATCTTTTCCCTCTCTCCATCCATTTCTTCTATTTCTCCCTCCATTCCCACCTCTCCCCCACCCTCATCCATCCATATGCCCCCCCCCCTCCCCGTTCTCCCTCACATATCCCCCCTTCCCTTCCTCCCTCCCTCCACCTATTCCCCCTTCCCTTCCTCCACCTATCCTCCCTTCCTCCATCTATCCTCCCTTCCCTTCCTCCATCTATTCCCCTCCGCTCCCCCTCCACCTATCCCCCTCCACCTATCCCTCTCTCCCTTCCTCCCTCCACTTATTACCCCCTCCTTCCTTCTATCTATTCTCCCTCCACCTATCCCCCCCCTCCTCCACCTATCCCTCCCATCCTCTATTCCCTCTCCTCCTGTATACCTCTCTACTCCTCCCCCGCTATCTCTCTCTTTTCTATCTCTCCCACTTTCTTGCCCTCTATCTATGTACCCCTGTTCTCTCCTACTCTCCATGTACCCCCTTTCTATCTCTCTCGATCGCTCTCTGGTTAAACTCGATCGATCTATCTACCCCCCCCCCCCCCCCCCCCTCTCGCTTCCTCCAGCCCTTTTATATCCTCCTCTCTACCTCTCTATCCCTCCCCCCTCCCTCTTTCTATCCCTCCCCCCCTCTCTCTCTCTCTCTTTGTGCTTTCATTCAAGAGGATTGGATTCCGTAACGTCGGCTACAAATGCCACGTATACTTTAGCTCGGTTTATCTGTCTGTACTGTTTGCACTGAAGCCAGACCCCCCCCCCCCCCCCCCCCTTAAAAAAAAGAAACGCACCACTTTACTCGGTCACAGCCAAGACTCGGCTCCAGGAGAGAGACATCCCCTGACTTTCCAGCGTTTTGAAGCTTTTAGTTTTAATAAAGAGAACGGAAACTTTGGATCCAGGTGGACTGGGTGCAGAATAGGTACCAGTGTAACTTGTCAAAAGGTGGGGTGGGTGGGGGTGGAGAGAGAGGGGGCATTTATTATAAACGTTTACCTTCGCTGTGTTGCTCGTGTTTTTCGTTTAAAAAAAACTTGTTTATTCCCTTTTTTTTGTTCCTTTCACATCAATATTTTTGTTCCCTTTTTTAAAAAAAAAGTAAACAACCCCCCTTTTTCCCCCCCTGCAACTTTCAGACGTGGCTGCAGTTAAAGAAATGAGTTCTGATCTGGTCTGTGTGTAACTGTGTATGGTAGTGGGGGGTGGGGGAGAGAGAAAGAAAATACTGTAGAATCATGTTGCGCAATAGTTTTATGTAACGTTATTCGAAGATTTGAGCAGTCGGCTAACATTTTAGGAAAAATCTGCTTCCAGCGAGGCCCACGGGGGAAATGTTGACTGCTGTGTGTACTGTATTATACTTGTAACTCACTAAATGCTTTGGGGGCCAGAATGTTTTGACAGTCTTAGGGGAATGATATACTATTCTTAAAAAAACAAACTTGCTCCTAAGACTAATAATTCGGAAACTGGATACCTGTACTCTATTTAGTCTTCTTTTTAATTAAAAAGAGGTTTATTTTTTATGTCCCCCAAATAAATCGGGGGCAATCGGAAGTTCAGGGTAAATGAAAACATAACACACGTTTGTCTAAATGTTGTTGCCGTTTGAGGAGTTTTGCAAGTTGGAGATCACGATCTTTGGCTGCTGTGAAGTGTGAAACCAATCATGGATGCTGCGAACAGTTGATTTGTTTAATATTCCCACCGTGTTGCCAAAAGTGAGGTCATCTTTTTGGAATGTTCTTTCGATGGAAACCCCAGCTCACCTACTCGGTGGATCAGAGGCAGGTGGGACAAGAAAGGAAGGTAGAAAAGGTGGCATCTTAAAAGATGATTCAAACGTGGCTCTGGTCAGTCCTGTTTATAAAACAAATGGAGAGAGATTGTACTTTTTGTTCCGTTTTTTAAAAAATTGTTTACATAGTGAATGTCAATGACATAGGAGGTACTGTGTAAAGCCATGTTCCTGAGGCTAATGCTCTATTTATACTGCTGGATATGAAGTAACATTGCTTTGTGGTTAGTTGCTTGAAAGCTTGTTTACATTTCCTTTTTATAATTATTTTCAGTAAAGATGTGCATAGGCCGAACCCTAATATTGATTTTTTTTAACATGTTGGAACAGTTGGTTATTTGATAATCTTTAATATTTTCTTTTCAAAAATAATATTGAACCCTTAGCTGCTGGCTAAACTACTGACACTGACTTGATGTGATAGCCCTGCTGTACAGTACACAGGCAGTGAATATAAATTAAGGATAAGATTTGACTTGACACTGATATCCTTTTCCAGCCCTGATCAGATAGCTTGCCAACACGGTTTGGGTGCACTAATGAAGAAGAGACCCTTGGGATGAGGTATGGGGGGGAGGGGGTTTAAGCATATTGGGTTTGACTAGTTGCAGGCAACAATTCATGTAACTTGATATGCTTGAACTTTTGAAAGTGTAATTGACAGCACAATTCGCCATGGATACAGACACTGACGGTTGTTTGATTCATGAGATTTTTGTTAAGGATACATATTATCTGCTGTTGTGGTCTGAAATGGAGTCTCTGGTGATGAATCAGAAAAGTCCATGAGTGCTTACCCCTTCTTTCAAGTAAAGAGTAAAATTCAATTCATATTGACTTTGAGAACCTCCCTGGCAAAAAACTAGAAATCACCGAGGCAACAACTACCCATCTCCTTGCCCTTTGGTTTGAGGTTTGGGTATGGTAAATGTCTTAAATTATCAAACCATATCCTTCAAACAAGTTTTCTGAAGGCATGTTTTCACTTTATATGCACATTGTGTTGACTATCAGTTCTATCTTGTTTCAGAATTAGCTTACAATAAGAAGCATGTGTTAGTTGCTCTCATCACTTTGTTATGGAATACTGTAATTACATTCTTGCTGAGCTCCACTTTTCCAATCTGATGAGAGAGAAAGATGCAGATGAAGAAAATGTGAACAGTGACTAGACAAGAACTTTATAAAACAGATGATGGCATCTTTGCTGAAATTTTTAATGACAACCAAGATTGTGTGTTAAAATGTGAAGACACATTATGTAATGGATTGAAAAACTGATATATCAAATCGTCCAAAAGTGCTCAAAGGAAATCTCTTTAAACAACACTGGTCAAGTTAAATTTAATGTGTCTCAGGAATGTCTGTTACTGCTGATGGATGCAAGATAGAACATGTTTAATTTTTCCTATTATACATTTGGTACCTGTGTGACCATACAATCCAAGGAGTTTAAAAGCCAATCTTTTCTCAAAAGTCTAAATTTTCATGTTTCAATTACGATCTAGTTGTGACAGGAGTATGCCAAGAGTGCTATGCCATTTTCGCAAATGTTAGGTTAGTAACAACAACACTTTTGTATAGAGTCCCTCAAGCAATGTCCCAGAGCAGCAGTCAGTGGCATAGCATGAAACGATGAGTGGGGTGGTGACCCTGATAATGAGGAAGGAGTGGACAAGATGAAGGATGATGTTTTGTTTACGCAACGCATTTGGCAATAAACTACTGCAATTTTGATACCTGTATAAATGTGGGATAAGCCAGTAGAGGTTTACTGTTCAGCGCCTTGGGACGTCCTCTTGACATGAAAGGTCAATGTAATTTTGTTGTTGTAGTTGTTTACTGAAGTTGACACCACCTGTGGTGTGACTTGCATCCGCTGAGCACAAATTGAATGGAAATCACATTGGCTTGTACCCTACTCTCTCTGTCTCTTTCATGCCCCTATCCCCTACCCCCACTCTAAGGTTTGTTGATGGTGTTCAAACTGTCTGTTAGAAGGGTCTTTGAAGTGATTATTTTAATAATATTCAAAACAGAATGCGCAAAACAGAAAAGTATTAAATGATTCATACATAGAAACTTAAAGATATTTTTATATTGTGGCCCAAGTTGTAATATGATGGAGGAAGTATGAATCACCCAATTTTACATAATTACACTGCTGAGCATCATTGCACAGCAGATGTGTTTGAATTAGTTTTATAATGGTAACATTGCTTAAAAAGTAACCAGTGGCTAGATTATCGTGAGTGTCCACACACCAAATTAGATGATCTGTAAAGTATTTGCTTATTTTGCTTGGAAAATCAAGAAAAGATTGACCATCTGTGGCAATGTTTGGAACTTGATGGTCTTGTTGCTTGAAGACTTTCCCCTATGCAACTCTTTCTATACCTTTTACCAAGATAACACCAGGCTAGCTCATTGACAGAGTGAGGGCGGTCACACATGCATTTGTGGTCCATCTATTGGTATCTGCTTATAGATCTATTCCAAGCTCATTCTATTGATTCTTTTAACTTCTGCTGAATTTTTAATGAAGTTTACACACGACAATGCTGGCAGGTGTGACATTGTTTAAACAGCTTGTCTGATGCATCAGTCACTTATAATTTATTATCTTATCTGAGTAAATGAACCCCTTTAATGGACCATTTACAATGGAGCCTGAACAGCCACACATGTACATAATTGCAATACATCAAATTCAAGGAATGCATTATTGATGAAGCTATTTCTTTAGCTGTAAAGTTACTGATGTAAAATTTGGGAGTTCTGTGTTTCATTACTCTAAGGATAATAGGTTTATTTTTAGTAAAGATAATATGTAATTTTTTGAAAATATGTTTGTACAGGTTCATATTGGTGTATTCATTAAATATCAATACTTTTTTATGCAAAAAATTGTAGAGATAGTGAGCCACATAAGACTCGAGTTTCCCTTCCTGTAAATGTGAAACTCCAATTTCACCTCCAAGGAATCTCACCGGAGGAGAGAATGTTGGTTTGGTAACCATTTAGATGCTTATAATCGTTGTCAAAGATCAAGTGAGGTCAATGCTGGAGCCTGCAATCTAAAGAGTGAGGGGCAATATTTATTCATATTCAGTATTGGTGATAGATAAGCAGAAGAATAAATTAAAGCAAATCTATTAAATATTTCTTGGGTTGAGGCTATAGTACTCTTTAACTTGTTTAGTTGTTGGGCACCAACATAGTACTGTATGTGGTTGACCTTTAGAGTAGTTTATTATACAGTAAAAGCCTGTTTATCCGGCACCCGATCAACTGCATCTTTCGTATAACTGGCACATCAAAAAAATCTGCATTCGATTAACCAGAATTTATCCGGAAAAATGCATCAATTTTTTTTTCTTCGTTTCGGCCGAATATCCGGCACATGCTTTAACCGCCATTGGCCAGGTCCTGAGGGTAAAAGCCAGATAAGCCAGATAAATGGGCTTTTACTGTATTTTGCTTGAGCTTAGATATTAGCCTAAAGTGACTCGGGAAATTAGTTACATTTTATTTGGATTACCTCTGCGCAAATGCTTAGTTGTAGGGCCACTATATTTGAATTATGTATGGAGTATATCAGTGTTGTCATTTGCTGGAAACTGCTGCTGACTCTGGCTTAATCTTGTGTGCTCTCTTCCAACACCCACCCCTGATTACATAAGGGGTGCTATACCAGATGGTGGAGATTTGTGTTTGAAGCAGGTGGCCGGACAAAGTGAACATGCACTTTGGACCTTAATGTCCTTTGTAACACACAAGTTATGAGTACAGCATGTTGGTATATTTGATAATTTTATTGAATAACAAAAAGCTTCAGTAAAATCTTGTAAGGGATCCAGTTATTGTTTAATGTTTGGGTATTTTAAGTGTTTAAAGAAAATAGCTTAAAATGTCAAATGCAGTAGATTTCAGATGCAGAAGATGATCCATTTATTTTATGTTTTTTGGGGAATTTCAGCCCCTTTTAGAAGAAGCATTTTTTCCCCTAACTTTCTCCCAAAAAGGATGTATGAAGGTGACTTCTTAAAAGATTCATGCTTTATCGCTTGAAGGATTTCAGTAATGCCACAGGGTAATTGGATGGAAAGTGTTGTGCTAACAGCTTATTAACAATGGAATCTGTTCAGTACAATGGATGTCTTGTTGTTGAAAGTAGCACTGTCATACATTTATTTTACTATATATAGAAGAGTTTCAGATGTAATTTATTAAAACATTTGTGTGAAGATTACATTTGCAATAACAACAACATCACATTTTTATAGCGTCCTTCATGTAGGGAGGACAAGTTGCTACAGTCTTGAACCTTTGATATTTTAGTGGCCTATTTGCATTTTCCCAGCTTCTTTGATGATGTAAATTGGTTGCTCTGACTTGTTACCTAATACTAGAGTGTAAAATATAGGGTGTCGGAAGAGGGGAATTAACTTGTGGTATTGCTTCTATCTTGTGGAAGCATCGTTTCCATGAGTTGATTATGGCAATTAGTTTGTTTCTAGCATGTAGATAACCAAAAAAATTCAAAACATATAGATAACTAAAATATTTTTGGTTACCTCGTTCTGTTTTTTGGCTCTTTCATATTTTCTGTGTTTTTAATCTGTAAATACTCCAGCCAGTTCATCTGAAGTAGGTTGGGTTAGGGACCTTTTGGTGAATTTGGATGAGGAAGGATAATTGAGAGGAAAGTGCAGCACATTCACAACAAGAACTTTATATCTTTAAAATGTAAGTATACAAACTGTGCTTTCCCATTTGAAATGCACAGCCCATCAATTTGCATATAATAAATATTTGAGAAGAACTACTTTGCCAGTCTACGCGAATTTCTAATTTTTTTTAGCATACCATGTTAGTGGCTTTGGTATGGATGCCTATCCTTCTCATTGAACTCTGCCAACAATGTGGTGGCCACACTGTTTTGTTTACACAACGCAACCAAGTGAGGGATTCACTTGGTTCCTTTATTTATCTTACAGATTTGCAGACCTAGTCATCTGTTTGCTGTTGGTGAAACCAGTGGTATAATCCTGATCGAATTTGAACTATGATTTTAAGATTGGTTTTGCATTGCTTTGCTAATATTTTCAAGTAGCCTAGCCTACCAGTCTGTTAAAATTATTATTTTCTCATAAATGAATTAGTGCTGCCCTTGAAATGCATGCTGTTGTACCCATCAAGTAGGTTATAGTGCACGTGAGTTGGCAGCAGCAAGGTATGTAAATCCTTTCCTGTTATACGCTTTTACAGACCAAAAAATTTGCCTATATGCTAGACAAATCCAAAATTGTTTCTGGGTAAAGACTTGCTTATTAGATTTGCATTTAGTAGTTTACAACCACAATCGGTTTCTAAGGGTAATTTTCTCTGTGAGAAAACAATATGTCCAGTTTACAAACTACCAGCATGCAGATTGGATGTCATTTTATGTCAATTGTGGAGCAACAGATAAAATTATAGAATCAATGTCAAGATAATCTGTTCTAGGTGGTATACAATGATTTCATCTTAAACTGCATAAAGAACTTTTAAATTGATGGTGTTGCATGGTTTTAGGTGAGTGGAGTGTTCTTTTTTCATGCTGAACTTTAAAATTACATATAATGATTATAAATTTTGCTTTTGGAGGACGGTGTATTCAGAGCACATGAAACCAGCTGTTACCACCATTAAAGCTGTAACTTAAGCTTTCACATTCTGCTTTAAAATTGAGGTTTGTCAATTATTGCATCCACATAATGCAAGAAACTAGTTGATTGGAAACAATTTGAGTTATTGTTGCCTCGGGGATTGTATCTACAGCATTCAGTACTTAACAGTATGCAAACAACAACAACAAAATTACATTTGTAGAGCGCCTTTCACGTCGGGAGGACATCCAAAGGCGCTGAACAGTCAGGTCGGGACCCGAGCAAGGGAGAGAGAGGTAGGGTAGAGAGTTAAAAGGGGAGGGAGAGAGTTGGGAGGGCAGCAGAACGCATGGTTGAAGAGGAGAGGGTCTTGAGACCGGCTTTGAAGGACATGAGGGAGGGAGTGAGGTGAAGGGCCTGGGATGGAGTTCTGGATTGTGGGGCAGAGAGGCTGAAAGCTTGTCTGCCGATGGTAGAGCAGGTTGGGCGGGGGACATGGAGGAGGCTGGAGTCTGCTGAACGGAGAGGGCCGGGAGGTTCATAGGGGAACAGCAGGTCGGAGAGGTGGGGGGAGGGGGAAAGGCCATGAATGGCCTTGAAGGTGAGGACAAGGATCCTGAATTCGATCCTCTGGGAGATGGGTAGCCAATGGAGCCGGGCGAGGGTGGGAGTGATGTGGTCGCGGAGCTTGGTGCAGGTGAGGACACAAGCTGCAGAGTTCTAGATGATCTGCAGCTTGTGAAGGAAAGAACGAGGAAGGTCGTCGAGGAGGGAGCTTCCATAGTCAAGGTAATGCAGGTCAGCCATTGTTTTGAAGCAGTAAATGTCCAACGCCTTGGGACGTCCTCCTGATGTGAAAGGCGCTATACAAATATAATTTTGCTGTTTTTTTTTCATTCTGAGCTTTAAAATTCCATGTAATGATTATAAATTTTGCTTTTGGAGGAAGGTGTATTCATTTTTTTCAACTGCTCTGCCACCTTTCTATCACCACCCCCGTCCCACGAACGTTTGATTAACTTGGCTCGAGATTAACTCAGAATTTAAGAAGCCATATGTTTGCTGACACTGTAGAACACTGAACAGCTTGTCATTTGTACTGCTTGAGGTATATTGTGACTTAACAATTTATGCTTGTGTCTGATTAAAATGTTGCTGATATAAATATTGTTCTATCGTAGTGGGAAACTAGGTGAAATTGGTTATACAGCAGGGCTTAATGATTTTGGAAAAATCATTGCAAATTTATGAAGTTATTATCTACAATTAATTTTTTATTCTGTTTAAAATAAACCTTGCATTTGATGTAAAGCTTTTCACGTCTTCTAGACATCTCAAAGTGCTTCACATGGCATCCAATTGCTCACAGCAGTGTCCCACAAACAGTCGTGGATTGAATGACCAAATTATTATATATTTTTAGGGATTATTATCTGGTGTGCAGAGTAAGGAAAGTTGCCCAAGGTTTCACCCTGTCATGTGAAATTAGTGTTTGTGTACAAAGGTTAATATTTTGAGGTGCCAGCTTGAAATGCTGAACATAATAGCAACCAGGTGCAAAATACGTATGGTAGTTTTAATACAGTAAAAGCCCGTTTATCCGTGACCCGATCAACCGTAACTTCCGTATAATCGGCACCTCAAAAAAAATCCCCATTTGAAGGAATCGGGAAGGCGCATTTAATGAGTTGATTGTCGCATGAGAGTACAGTACGATTAGTTCTGAATGCTTCCAGTAGCGGCACTTCAGTTTTTTCCTCTTAAAGGGGCACTGTTGGTTTTTCCTCTCCTTCTCCTTTTTCTCTCTCCCTCTTTTTCTTTCTTTCTTTCTCTCCCTCTCCTTCCTTCCTCTCTATCTCTCCCTCTCTTTCTATTTCTTCCCTTTTCTTTCTTTCCCTCTGACGGATAGTACATATTGCCTATGTAGCCTGACTGAATTGTGGGTTTATAAAAACAGACTGTTTTGGTGGGAGTGGGAGAAGGAGAGAGAGGCAGGGAGAGGGTGGTGAGGAAAGAGGTGGGGAAGAAGGAGAGAGGAGTGGGAGGGGGAGACGAGGGGAGAGAGAGTGGGGGGGGGGGGGGGGGTGAATGCCGCTTTAAGAGGAAAAAACTCTTCCAATGCCAATGTAGAAGTTTGCTTTGTGATTGTTTATAGACTGCAATCGATATTTATTGCTTTATTGGTAAGTATCTGTACAATATTCTGCTATTATTTAGTCTATTATAAATATGGTATGTTTAAAAAAAGTAAAAAAAATTGTGTTGGGTTTTTGGCAACCTGCCACCCGAATATCTGACATACCGTTTAACCGGCATTGGCCAGGTCCCGAGGGTGCCGGATAAATGGGCTTTTACTGTACCTTGATATGCTCTAGGATCCTGTTGTTTCAAGTTCAAAGTTCACAGATGTATTGTCTGTTTTTTAAAGACTGGATACAAATGTCACATCTGTCTCAATAAAGAAATGGCTTCAGGATCTGTCAAATAAGAAATGAATAAAACGTATTCAAATTAATGTGTTGTGTTACTACAGAAATCAGGCTAAAATGCACTGTCTGTTGGTCTCATTAAAAAAAAGTACTAGTTTGTTTGAATTGCTGGTTGAGAGGGTTCAGTTACATTTGATGACATCTTGACTGACCCAATGCGTGCAATCTATAATAGCCTTTTGTAATGTATGAATCGTTATATTATATCAAGATGGTTTAAAATCCTGGAAACTTATCTCAGAACTGATCACCTCTTTATATCATGCTAAGCACAGTACTTGACCATTTGAAATGAAACTGCTTTGAGAAATGAATTATTACTCAGCCTATTGTAGCAATATCCATGAATGATTTCATTTCCTTATTTATTTCAAAATGGTATGGAATCCTACACCATTTTGAAAAAAAACAATATGGAATCAGTTACAGAAAATAATGTTTTACAAAACTGAGGATAGAAATCAAAATGCAGATTACAATGTACTGTGGTAAAAGTAGATTGAATTGAAGCTGCTGAACTATTGCTGTCAAGGGCTGCAGGTGGTATGGCAAACATTAATACCAAGGAGTTTCAGATTGAGTTATTCTTAGAAATAAATAACTTGAATAGACATTTAAAAATATATATATATTTGCTGGGTATTTCCCTGTATTCTCCTTGATTTGGGGAACAGCATTTGGTTGAAATGGGTACAGTATTTTACTGATTCATATTTAAAGCCTTCTTAAGAAATACAAACTATGCATAGGAACAGGAGTAGGCCATTCTATAAGATCATGGTTAATCTGTACCTCAACTACCCACCTTTGCCCCATATCCCTTGATACCCTTATCTAACAGTAATCTATCCACCTCAGTCTTGAAATTTTGAATGGATCCTGCATTTGGGGAAGAGAGTTCCAGATTTTCACTAGTCTTTGTGTGAAAAACTGTCCTGATTTTACTTCTAAATGGCCTAGTTCTAATGATTAACATTTTTATTTTAAATAAACAATTATTTCAAGAAATTTCTATATCTCGCTCTGTTTTTGCATCTGGTGGTAATGCAGTCTGTACATTTTTAATTGTATGAGTAGCCAAACAATACTTAAATATAAAAATATGTTCTAATGGGACTTTTTTCCCTTTCTATTCAACTTCTTCTGGAGACATAGAATAAGGGGACCTTGGCTGATTTTTTTTCTCTATCTCTTCCCTGGTTTTATGATGCTGGGACTAACTTTATTCCCAGCTGAGATTAGCTAACTCAGCAAGAGCGGATGCTGTTTTGTTTTCTTAAGAGGATTTACAATTGACTATGAGTGACCCTGCATATAAGGACACTTTTTGAGTGCATTCTTTCAACTTTCTTTGAGCAAGTGAGTGATCGCTGGTGGAATTTATTTTAGCTATTTTAAGAAGGGAGCATCAGATGAAATTCAGGATGGGTTTCAAATGCCTATGTGGAGTTTTGGCTGTTTTTCAACTATTTTAAGAAACATTCAGAGCTAAGCACCTAATGTTGTGGGGTAGTCACTGAATGAACGCAATCCTCTGTGGATTTCATCCTTATCCAAACATATTTGGGAGCTTTATGTCGTCATGTGGCTCAGTGGTTAGTCACTTAGCAAGTGAGAAACCTGGGTTTGATTTCCAGCAGGGTGAAACCTTGGGCAACATGCCTGATAACAATCTCTCAAGAAAAAAAGTAAAAAAATTTCAATCCACAACTGTTTGTGTGACTTTACTGTGTGCAATTGGCTATCGCATTTCTCCTCCAGATATACAGTCAATTCACTTTGCAGTATATTCTGTGAAGCGCTTTGAGGCGTCTAGAAGATGTGAAAAGTGCTTTATGAAATGCAAGGGTTATTATTATAATTATTTGTCCCTGAAGCCAATTTACTGTTGGTTTCAATAGGAGATTAAAAGACACAAGAAAATATAGGTGGAACAAAGTTATGATTGATAAATTGGCACAAGTTTGTATGATGCGGATGTCTCAATATTACTGCTCATATGATTTTTGCCCCACATCATTAGCTACCTTATGGTAATGCAGAACAAACTGTATATATTTGAAGCTGCTTGTAGTGCCTTGTTTTTTAAAAATATGAGGACCAATGTTACTATGATTATCGAGTGATTGACTTATTATACAGTAAAATTCTCAAAAGTCCAGTCTGTGTAAATCATAATCGCCTAAGTTGCACATTTACCTCAAACCCATTTAAGAGTTTATATTGTACACAAGTTTAGCATAACTCATATTTTGCACATTATATTATATGTATGGTCCAGACTGAAGCGACTTATGCGAGGTTTACTACAGTGCAATATGTTCACAGCATCAGATAGAGAATCCTAATTACTATATATTTATACATTAAAATATTCTATTTCACTTGTCAAAATATCTGAAAAGAATGATTTGTATGAACAACAAATGGGGTAACACAGGATTTTAAACTGAACAGTTCCAAATCAGCCGGTATAGTACAGCTAACAGGTCATATTTTTCAGTATTCTCAACCTGCAGGAGCCTTGTGTATGGGAAAAGTTAAATTTGTAGCAATTGTGAACAGTTGGAACCCCTTTTTTAGACCCACCTGCTGTGATAGTGTCTTTGTACGGGTAACCAAAATGTAGAATGCTGTTTATGAACTTGTAGAAGATTTGCCTCAAGTTAAATGTTGGTTGCTTATGGATAGCCATTTGACCTGTATTATTTTGTCCTAAATTTAGAATGTAGGAATCTAAATATAACAACATTCAAATCTAGGAAAAGAAAAAAAAGTGTGTTTAACTGTGACAAATTGTTACAATTGCCATTAAGCTTTACAAACAAAGCCAGAAATAGCTAGTTTGCATGGTACTGTAATTAATGGCTTGCTAATGAAAGGACTGTGTTTTACCAACAAATTGTCGGTGTGCTTTTTTTTTTGCACTATTTTTCCAAAAGCACACATTTGAAAAGATGTGTTAAGAACATTCAGCTTTAGTTATGCTGAATGAACAGCTGTCCTGGCAGTCTATTTCAGAAAGGATGTTAAATTACTGCATATTCTAGCTCAGCTATGCACATCTGTACAATGACCTAAATGCTTGCAATTTGGCAAGTGTGTATCTGTGGGCCTGTGCTTTGCCATTTTTAATGAATGATTTTGCTGTTCTTCATCACATGTTCCTTCAGGATACCCCTATATATTTTATATTATCGTATATACTGTGTGTATGTAAAATTTGTTGTATTTTTTATTTTTGTGTATCTTACTTGGACGCAGAATTTTTAAAAGAATGCACCCCATCAAATCTAATGTTACAATGGAATTTGTACCCACACAATCCCGTTCTTTCTACATTCTTGAGGCTTATTCATGCTAGTAGTGTATCTGCAGCTGCTCAGTTTCCAATTTACTCCATCTGTGAGCCTTATTTGCTTCAAACCCATTTACTCTAAGGTCACGGTGGAAGGATTGTTATCAAAGAATTCATAAATTAATTTATACAGATGCAAAAATATCACTTGAGGTTGGAGATGTATTTAGTTATGACTTGCATTTTGACTTGCGCTCTCAATAACTATAGTGATGATTTGGAATGACTTTACTGGTTGGCTGTTTACCAATAATGGTCTATTTGCAAGATACATAATTAATAATAATAAACAATAATAATTTGGTCACTCAAACTACAACTGTTTGTGAGACACCGTTGTGCGCAATTCCTACTGCGTGTCGCCCACCAAATACATAGTCAATCCACTTTACAATACATCCTGTGAAGCGCTTTGAGTAGTATCAACTACGTGATAAGGCACTATATCAAATGCAAGGATTATTATTATGCAATCTCAGGTCAGGCCCTAAAATATATTTTTGTAAGTGATTTTTGATACTTACTGACAAGTTATGTTGAAATGCGTAACGGTTGATTGCCGAACAGACAATGTGGCTGACGTAAATACACTAAAAATTAACTTCAAATGAAAATATTAACCAGAAGGTATGGCAGTTTGTATTTCACTAAGAATGGAGAAGTACAGGTTTGTCAAGCTGTTTGGTGTTTGGTCCAACATCGTTGACAATCCTTGTTTGAGAAAAGGGATCAAAATTTAATTTGGTGTGCACTGAAATATTTAATTTTCAAGGTGATCTTAGTGTTTTTCCCAAGAAAATAACAAGTACATAATGTTATTTAAAACATGGTAATTTTAGATTGTTTGCTGCTTAGTTCTTTGGCAAGGGCTCTAAATCCTGTTTGAGTTGAGCATGCTTCTATTTGATGGGGTACAAAGTTCAATGTGACATGGAACATGGAGGAAGATCCTTTATGAAATTTCATGCAGACATCACTCACTTGTCTTGTGTTTTAGGTTTAGAAATGATTGATTCTGGATTGATATATTCATTGAATGTCAATTGTGCATAGAAGTAGCTATTTTCTAACATTTAGGATTTTGTCGAACTTCACTTTGTTATTGTTCACTGAAATATTGATGTGTATGATGCAACTTTTAACACAAGTTATACATTAGCTATCTGTCAAACATGTATCATTTTTGTTTTTGTAAAAATGTGCTTGTTTCTCTTGAACTCTTCACGATGGTCATTAAGTTCTGAAAAGAACGTTGAATTTAACAATGGCAATATTATGTAATTTTAGGCCTAAAATGATATTAAAGGGTCCAATAATAATAATCCTTGCATTTTATATATTGCTTCTCATATCTTCTAGATGTTTCAATTTTTCACAGATTTTATTGTAAATAAATTGACAATATATTTGTAGGCGAAATACAGCAGCCAATTGCGCACAGCAGCATCGTATAAACAGTCATGGATTTAGTGACCAAATTATTACTTTACGATTCTTTTTCTTGAAGGATTATTATCAGGCATGTGGAATGAGGAAACTTGCCCAATGTTTTGCCCTGCCGGGAATCAAATAATTGTTTAATACAGATTTAAATATATTGGCAGCAGTAACTACTGCAAATGATAAGGCATGTTCAAAGGAACCTGGAATACGATCTGTACAACTGCAAAACCTTTTAAAAAAAATTGGCTGCAGGGTTGTGGGGAAAGGGCAGCTGAATGGGACCAACAAGATTGCCCTCGAGGGAGCTAGCATAGACATCATGACCAAAATGGCAGCCTTCTATGGTTCTATGAGAATTTTGCTGATTTCCATTTATTAGCCTAAGTGAAGCAGCACAATGGTTTAGATAAGATTGTGCATAAAAACCTGGAATCGTTGTGTGGTTCGTTTCTATGTGGGCGATTTTTAGATAACTGCCATGTAAACTTGGGTGGCTAAACAGCTTCCTGTGCGTAATTTCTATATTCCACATTTAATAGTGTTGGTGAGTGGTCTAATTTTATTCTTTGTGAATTATCTTAAAAAATCTATGTATGGTGAGTTGTGATCGTTTGTAGATCGGATGTGTGAGTCTGTTAATTATATGATTAAGCTCACCATCCAGGTGGTACAGATGGAATCAGGAAATATGCTGAATCCAGTGATTCCACTGCTACAGCATCCCTATGTTGAGGGACGATAGTGTAGGTATTGGGATTGATTGTGTGCAGCTGCAATCTCCTCACAATCTAGTAATCTGCAAAAGTTTGTTCATATCTGAATATTGGCCACCATATTTATCTACGCATTGAGTTTATTAAGTGTAGGGATTGTTTATGTATTAAGCATTGTGTTTCTTTCATAGGGAGAGAGAAGGAACTGCTGTCAATGAATGAACATTCCAGTGATAATGGCAGAGCAGCCTCCACTTGAAACTACAGCTCTGATGAACGAAGTTCCACTTCTACCTCATATTGTGAATGGGGACAGTTCACAGCAGGTAAACCGCAAGAACGATTGGAGGAGGCCCGCTTGTCTCCATTATGGATGATTTGAGTTTGTGTTGTACTGATTTGTGATATTTTGGCTACATGTTGCATTCTAAATCTAGTGCAGTGCCAATTTAGAATGTGTATAATACCGTGGAGAGCAGCTACATCTGTGGCATGTGGAGTCCTGTAGCTCTGGTTAGATCACTAGCCTTACAAGTGTGAGACCTGTGTTCGAGTACAGCTATGGCGAAACCTTGGGCAAGTTCCTTACTCCACACGCCTAATAATGCCTCAAAAACCCCCCTAATAATAAATTGGTCATTTCAATCCGCGACTGTTTGTGTGTGGGACACTCCTGTGTGCAATTGACTACCGCATTTCGCTCACAAATACACAGTCAATTCACTTTACAGTATATTCTGTGAAGTGCTTTGAGACGTCTAGAAGACGTGAAAAGCGCTATATCAAATGCAAGGATTATTGAATCATAATTTATATTCATGACTCCTGTATGCTGAAACTGCAGGCTTTGGAATGCTGACCTATTTGTCATGGTGATATTAGTAGCAAGCTCTCAAGCGGAATGAATTAAAAGGAAGTGCAGGGTGTATCATTGTTTGCTTCCTCAAGCATTACTGAAAATTACTTAGCTAATTGTATATGAATTTTTTTTTCATCATTAACACAATGCGTACATGGAACAGCATCATTAAAGAAAATTGGGACATGAAGCAACTGGTTTTGTTGAATATAAAGAGCAATTTTTCTACATTTCATAAAACAGTTTAGGAAAAATAAGAGATTTCATTTTTGTTTCTCATTTTTTTCAGGTTATATTGGTGCAAGTAAATCCTGGGGAGACATTTACAATCAGAACAGAAGATGGTCACATCCAGTGTATACAGGGTAAGTACAAGTTAATCATCTTTATGCTTGATAATTTTGATGAAGAATTAATACAACTATTTACAATACTGGAGAATTTAGTATATACAGTACAATAAAAGCCTGTTTATCCGGCATCCTTGGGACCTGGCAAATGCCGGTTAAACCGCGTGCCGGATATTCGGGCGGCCAGCTGCCGAAAGCCGAACACCCAAAAAATTTGCTTTAAAAAAAATCATTAAATTTTTTTAAACATACCATATTAATAATAGACTAAATAATAACAGAATATTGCATGGATTTACTTTACTTACCAGTAAAGCAATAAATATTGATTACAGTGCATAAACACAGCACACAATCAAAGGGGTACTCTCGTTTTTTCCTTTCTTTCTCTCTTTCACACACACTCAGTCTGGCATCTCAATAGCTCCAAACCCAACCGCACTCCATCTCTCATTTTCCATCTAAATTAATCAACTCAACCCCTCTCTCTCTCTGCCCTCCTCTCCCTCTCCCCCTCATTGTGCAGTAAGGATTGAATGCTGCTTGTAAAGGTTGAATCATTTTTAAAAAGTTGCGGTGAATAAAACCGAGTCTGGATCTTTTGCTTTTAATGTGTGTGCAGGTCCTGCTCACGTCCCCATGATGTCACCAAATGGCTCCATGCCTCCTATTTATGTGCCTCCTGGTTATATCTCACAGGTACTGTAATTGTTCTCATTTTAATTCAATACATCTAAAGAAATTACCATGTTAATTCTGGTTTGCTGTTTAGGCAAGAAAGGGATATAATGATTATGGTAGACTAGTTAGTGGATAAATGGTTTTGAGGTGGTGGGGGTGTGTGGAAAAGTACCCAAGGCTTATATTAGTCTTTTAAGACATCCTCCAGATGTGAAAGATGCTTTACAAATGTAATTTTGTTGTTGTTGCAATAGATATTTATCTGCTCTGGGAAATAGTATGTTGTTCATCCGTTCTTTTAGTTATAAAATGTAAAACAGATTGAAAAATCAAGATAATTGAAGCAGTAATTTCCTTTGGACAATGCAGAAAGTCTCTTTCAAAAATGGAAATAGTCAATGTTACTGTTAGCCATTATTACTGTGAATGTCACTAACTATATTCAAATTAGTCATAGATAGTAGATTGGTGCTGTTGGTCCTTCATGTTGTTGAAAACATGTAGGCATTCTGTATTGTATGAAGGGATGAATCAGCAAACTTAATTTTGCTGAAAATGATTATAGACTTATTAGAAACAGATACTGGAATATATGGAACACTTATTAAAGTGGAAGGTATTACAATTGAAAGCATTTTATGTAACTTGTTTTCAATAGCAATATATATTCATAAATCGCCGATGAAAGGAATACTTTGAAGAAGGTTTCAAAAACCGTATTGATTCTTTCTCATTCTTTCATTCCCCAGTTACTGGGGGATGGAATTCCTCCCATTTGTCTCCTGTTAAACCCTGTAAAGCAATGCTTTTATGGATAAGGAAGTCTTAGCTGAACAAACAGTAGTGGAAACTTGCTAGTGTTCACAATGGTAATACGCACAATTTTAACTCATTGGGCACCACCAGCACCCCAGCCTAGGCTATCCCAGATTAGGTAAACAAGATGTGTACCTCCAGAGACAGAATGCACATTTCGTACCAAACTAATGAAAACCACATATATGTGGAAATCTCAGAGGTTGAGATTGGAGGTTGGGACTCAGAGGTTGGAACTTTACTTTTCATTGACCACTGATGTTTTCTGTGGAATTTTATTTTGGTCTGTTTTGAAATTGCATACTACAGTAAAAGCCCATTTATCCAACACCCTCGGGACCTGGCCAATGCCGGTTAAGATGCGTGCTGGATATTCGACCTAAAACGCAAAAAAAAAAAAAAAAAAATCCAGGTATATTCCAGTTAATCGAATGCGGACTTTTTTTTTGATGTGCCGGTTATACGGAAGTTACGGTTGATCAGATGCCGGATAAATGGGCTTTTACTGTTTAAACTCCTGGACAATCCAAATCAATATCTGTTTCTTTATTTTGAGAGAAGGGTTTCTGGATTTTAAAGTGCGGCTATTGTAGGTGTAACTTTATGGTTAAAATGTTTTTTAAAAAAAGTAGTTTGTTTACACACAAAATGCAACTGGAGAGACTGCAACAGGATGTGCAAACAGACTTAACATCTATAGAACTTTCAACCTTGAGGCCGCAGGTGCTGCCTGACTAGGTTCTCTCATACAAGTTTCGTGGCTGTTTACATAACAAAGGAAAGTTGACAAGTTAGCTTAGGGCTTTGCTGTATTGAAGTTGGGTAAGCTTGGACTTGTGCTCAACACTCAACATTTTTGTTTGAAATGCAGTACTTCAAAAAGGAATGCAAGAACTGCAGCCTGGCTCAGTTTGGGAGGAACTACCAAGCTCTGAGACAGGGTTGTGGGTTCACGCCTCACATTGGGATTTGAGGCTCCAGGCTGACATTCCAATGCAATGTTGGGGTTGTGCTGCATTGCTCAAGGTGCCATCCTTCAGATGAAATGTTAAACGACCTTGTTCTGTGGTGGTGGTGGTGGGGGGGTGGGGGGGGGAGTTGTTAAAATATCCCATGGCACTTTTCAAAAAGGGAAGGGAGTTTGCCTACAAATTACAGTCATCATGGTTTATATCCTCCGAAGTGCATTGAGACGTCCTGATGTGAAGGTTGTCATCAAACAGAAGAATCATTTTTATGAAAAAAATACAGTTTGAGGAAAAGTGGGCAATAACTTTTACAAAAGAGACAATAATTTCTGTTTTACAGGTGATAGAAGATAATGGTGTTCGAAGGGTTGTTGTGTTACCACACTCAAGAGAATTTCACCCGGGCAGCCACCCCTCTATGCACCCCCCTCCTCCTCATGTTCCACACTACATGCACCATCATCCTGCTTTAATAGCCCATCCTCATCCAGTTTACTCACCAGTAACCGGAACAGGGGACATGCCTCCACAGTTCATGCCTCAACACACTCCTCCCCCTCACGTTTTTGCAGATCAAGGTAAGCAGATGCACCAGAAGCAGCAGCTTTGATTTCTGTATGCATTAACATTCCTGTTAAACAAAGCTTCATTTCTAGCATAGTATTGTCAGTTCTATTTATTCTCCCTTTTTGTTTGTATGTAAATCTCTTCATCACACACCATGGTTCAAGAAAGATCAAAATAAACAATTTTATTCAACCATCAATGTATACTCTAGAGAGAATGTTGTATTATGGTGAAGAAGAATCGAAAATACTAGAAATAAAAACATTTTTACATTGTAAAGTAAGAATTTTCTAATTAATAGAATAATTAGTTTCAATTGCCTTTTTTAAATTGGTGCTTTAAAATTGTAATGAAACCCTTTTCATAGCATTGACCAGCCCTGAATCTGATATCTTGATTTTTCATGCTGTCCACTTCATCTCCCCATTTCTTTACAGTCTTGCTGCAAGTGCAATTCAGCTCATTCAGCCATTCTGTCATTTTTTTCTTTCACTTAGCAGTTGCTTCATCTTTTGATTTTCTTTCTGGGTGCCGCCACAAGTCTGCTGCTGCTTCATTTCAATAAATCTGCTGAATAAATTAGGATTGCAATTTGTAAAGCAGAATAAGGAACAGCAGTCAGTCGAGGTAGAATAAAACAAATATGGTTGCTGAATGGAAGAAATCTGCATCCAAATAATTTTTTCCTCTTGATTTAAACTGCTTGCTGAGACTGCTGGTGATTGGACAGTATGAGAAATGACAGTTTTCACATTCTTGGGGATTTTCTCGGTTCAGCAATCTGTCACCCCTTTTGAGCAGTCAAATTAAGGGACCTATCTTTAAGCTTTGCCACTGGATTGAATGCCTAATGTTTGGAGAAATTAGCATACCGTTCTCTTCACTGGAACTGTACCTCTTGCCTAGGATCTCTTGCTATCGTAGATGACGAGTGTGAAGATCAGCAACGTTTATGCAAAAATAGGGATGTACACCTATATAAGCAATGTATTTTTAATGCACTGGTTCATACAGGCACAAGGCAAACTGTGTACAAAGTTATAGTCAAAACATGAACTTGTTTCATAGTGTCTATTATTTTCTGTAACCTTTCATACTACAGATGCTCGTTCAGCACATGGAAGATTGAATTTGAACCACAGAGATGAAAGGACTATTAAAGTACATGAACGTTTGCAAAAAAGACTTAAAGACAGACAAGTTGGCGGACCGAAAGATAAACCTCTTAGTCCTCCCTCTTCTCCACACAAAAGTCATTCGAATTCCCCCACGAACGTTCAAAATGGATATGGAAAGGGACAGAATACATGTGTTGTCACAGGGATTGCTTCAGGGCCAGTGAAACCAAGGCAGTCTGTAAACGTGGGAAGCAGCCTACAGGGTGATACAGAGACTGGGGGTAAGTATTGTAACTGTTTTATTTAAGTTGGTGAATGGAAACTGGTTTTGGATTATTTAGGCCAGCCCTGTGAGGCAGCTGTATTAACAAATGACAATTGTCATACCAAAGTTGCTTTCACACTGCAAAACCTATTTGCTTAAAGTTAAGTCTTGAAGCCAGCTTCTGGCTGGTCCAGAGACATTGCTGAAGATTGACCTGGTAGCACCATTAACAGGAATGGTCAAACTTTGATGGCTTTTTTGGACATCACCACAACAGCTGATAAAATAACTAATCACCTGCCCAGGGAAGTTCATTCTGAGGGTGGCAGAGCAATTGTCGAATTGCTAGTTGGTAAAATCTCTGTCAATCAACAAAATTTCTGTTGTACATTATCTAATGTCTTGTACAACAACAATTAACAACAAAATTACATTTGTATAGCGCCTTTCACGTCAGGAGGACATCCCAAGGAGCTGGACAGTCATTGTTTCAGACCGGAGCTAGAGCTCGGGGACGGTGAGGGTGGAAGGAAAGGGGATGATTTGCAGTAACCGAAGGGACCGTCGAAGTGGAGGATCTTGAGGCAGGACTTGAAGGAGGCTAGGGAGGGGCCGAGGCAGAGGGATTGGGATGGAGTCCAGAGGTTGGCAGAGTGGCTGAAGGCTCGCCCACCAATGGTAGGTCGGGTGGGTCGGGGGATGTGGAACAGGCCTGGAGCTTGCTGAGCGGAGGGTGCGGTCAGGTTGGTAGGGGTTTAGGAGGTCACAGAGGTAGGGTGGGGCGAAGCGTTGGAGGGCTTTGAAGGTGAGGACCAGGATCTTGAGTTGAATCCTCTGGATGATGGGGAGCCAATAGAGTCGGGCGAGAATGGAGAAGATGTGGTCAGAAAGCTTGGAATGGTAGACGACATGGGCCACAGAGTTCTGGAATATCTGCAGCCTATGGAGGGAAGGATTGAGAAGCCCGACTAGCAGGGTGTTGGCGTAGTTGAACCAGGATGTGATGAAGGCGTGAATGAGGGTTTCAGTGGCCTGAGGGTTGAAGTAGTGGTGGAGTTGGGCAATATTGCAGAGGTGAGAGAAGGCAGAGCGGATCATGGCTTGTATGTGGAGGAGGAAAGACAGTTCCTAGGTTCCTGACTGGCTTGGTGAGGTTGAGTGTGCAATCATTGTATTTGGCAATTGGAAACATTCTCCCCATTTTATATTGTTTTAAAAACAAAATCTCAATTAAAATTTTGAGAGTCACCAAATTTATTTTTTTTAAAAAGAAAAGCACTGAACAGTGTAGACATTTAAATGGGCTTTGTTCTACAAACCCCTATCTACTCTCAAAAATCAGCTGGAGGAAACTGCACATAAATCTCGAGGTTAGAATTTCACTGCTCTTTCAAGGGGATTTTTCATTACAAGTCCCTAACTTTACACAATAATGGAATTCCCCGCTCTCCACCCCCCACTAAAGTGTATTCAAGCATAGGATGTTTCATGTCAGTAACAATACTTATTTATTGCTCAACTCAGACTTAACAAGTATCTGCTATTCACACCAGACATGGGTGTTTCTCCTTTTATACTCAAAAATTAAAACTCCAGCCTTGCTCTTGTAAATAGACTTCCTCAAATCATTACTTGAGGATGGAAAGCTTTAAAATAATGGATAAACGATTGTACGTATCTGCAATGACCTAACCTCCGAAAAGGGCAGCTGAAATCTCCATAGCCTTGCTATCTCTGCAATATTTCTCCTGTAACTTTATAGGCCTTGAGTCTTTCTATGGGCTGTTTATATCACTTTAAAACCTTTTAATACCACCCACACTCTGCTAGAGATGTACTCCCGACGTGAAAGGCGGTCTACAAATGTAATTTTGTTGATGTAGGTGTATTTTACTATTTGTTCTCGGGATGGGGATATGGAGGGTATATTTTTTATTTAAAAAGAGTAAGAAGGAAAATATAAGTGAATTGTGAAGGCTTTTAGTTTGAGGACTGTTTATCTGAATGTACATTCTTCTTAACAATTTAGGCTGCATTTTGAATGATTTCCAAAATTACCTTGATGACAGACTTTCAGCTGGTGAGAATTTTTGGAAATGTTACACTTTTTTTAAAAGTAGGAATATAAGGAATGATTCTACAGATGCTGTATTGTATATGGTGTTCAAAGACATTGGATCCTGTATTCCAGTAATCTCTATTTGAAGATATTGTTTTTATGTGAGGATGTTTACCTGTTGGACTTTGGCCACAGAGATCAGTAACTGGTTCAGCCTTGACAAAATCTCTCAGTTACCTTCACAATTCAAGAATGTAGAACCTGCTGCTTGCAAACAAAAGAATCAAACTTGGCCTAACATGGATGGAATTGTAGGAGCTTGCCTCAAACCCTGCCAGCTTTACTTTGGCCAACAAGATGTGAGATAGTGTTATTGGAAAGGTTTTGTTTCATGCTGACTACATACACATTCAGCAGTAAGTTGGAAGAGATCCTAAGCAAACTTAAATACAGTAGTCAGGCTGCAGTACCATCAATAAATAATAATCCTTACCTTTTAGTATATCGCATTATCACACATTTGAGGTGTCTCAGTGGTTCACAGGATATACTGTAAAGTGGATTTACTACTTTGGTCGGTGAAAAATGGCAGCCAGTTGTGCCTAGTAATATTGCCCACACATTGCATTGGCGTGTCCAAGCTCTGACGTTGTTGATCTTATCCCTCAACTGGTTAAGGGACACTTGAGTAAGATGGTTCAGATAGAGAAAGGTTCTTTCATTATTGGTTGGGTTAGTTCATTCAAAAGGTTGGGTTAGAACTTGGAGTACAATGAACGTAGACACTTTTTACCGATAGAAAAAGCATGGATCTCTACAGCAGGTCAATCAATGTTTGACAACAAACTGTTGATCAGCTTTTCCGGCTTATCACTCTTCTGTTTTCCACTGCACCATTCAAAGAACCCGTTGTCACAGACAAATTTCTTTCCTCAGAACCTCAAGCTTGAAATGATTTCTAAATATGTTTCTCTTGCTTTATTATTTACCCCCAAATTCAAAATGAGGTGATTGGCTGCAATTTTTCGAATCATATTTCTAATTAATGTTCACTGAATTGATCTAGTTTTTTGTTGTTCAATTTTCAGACTCCGATTTTGAATCAAAGCGGTTACAAGAACTTCTCTCTGGCATTGCTCAGCCTATAGTAAGTGTTTTCTTGTACATTAGTGTTTTGTGCTGCTTTCATGGAAATGTATCCTGGAGTAGCACTATACGGTAACACTTGAATATCCACTTACAATGGAAATCTCAATAATTATGCACGTTGACCCAAAAGTAAGTAAACTTAAAAGTCACTGACCACTTTTGGGATTGTGTATTTTGTTCAGAATTAATCTTGGAAACTTGCTTAATAGTTTGCTAAATTTGCATATTGTGTATTACATTAATAAATTATGCTTATAATTGCAGATGTCTGATATAAAACCCAAGTCAGCTGTCTTGTCTTGGAGTCTACCATCCACTTCAATGAGTGGTGAAGACGATGCTTATCAAATACCAGCAGGCTGTAATTATGAAGTTTCATTATCAAACAATGGAAAAAATGGGAAATTCAAGACTGTTTATATGTAAGTATTTGATTTCTGTGTTTCAGCTCCAATAGCGTATATCAACCCCACTGCAGTTAAAAAGCTTGTAGTTGTACCTTTGGATGGAGTTGACAGTCTGCGAAGAGTCGAGCTACCACCTGTACCAGCCACCGCCTCTTGAAGCTTCCTTGATGCTCTTAGCTGAGGGTCCTGCAGGTCTAAATCGTTTACTTTGAAAACATTAGAGTGTTCAAAGCAAGCAGGTTGCCTAAATACTCCAGCTAGGAACAATGGCATAGGACTCCAGGTCTCTTGTGTTGGTTTTTGAAGCTGAGGGCATTCATATTGTGCCGCTATAGGTGAAATACTTGGACAGCCACAGGATGAACAAGAGCAATTGCATTTGCAATCAAGAACAAACGTTTGAGTCTCGATTACAATATTATAGTGTTGTAGTCCCAACCATAAGCGACGCTGACTCATGATCCAGCAGGATTATTCCCTTGACCCACCGAGCAGCTCATGATCCAGCAGTATTATTCCTTTGATCCACTGAGTAGCTGCCAGGAAATCAGGAGCTCCGGAATTTCCGGGAAGACGTATAATAAATCATGATCAAACTAATAGTCAAAAGAAGCCGATGAAAGTTATCCTACACACATGACATAGTGAACCGATTGGTCTTTTTTCTGTGCTATAAATTTCTAACTAAGTTATATGTACTCTGATTTACAGTATTCAGTCCACATCCCTTCTCTATTAGGACATTTTGAATTGTAGCTATTTATCATGGGCAGGATATAAACTCGTGGATCAGGCATGGATTGTAAAGATAGATGAACATTTAAAAACAGTATTATTGTGGTTTAAAAGCAACCTTTTATACCTCAGCATAATTCTTCTGTACATTTGTTTTTAAAGAATTGTGTTTTGGGGAGGAGTTGAAGGCTGCTGAAGCAGATTACTCAGAACAGAACATGGGTTTAAAAAAACCTTTATCAGTGAGATGAATATATGTGGATCTGACTGAATAAAAGTAGTTTATGCTGCATCCAATTAACTACAATAAATACCTCCTTCAGATCAGAAGTAGAAGACCTAGTAATAGGTGTAGTCTGAGACATACAAATATTTCACAGAACAAGGTTCTTATGTTTGATGCTAAGAAGTAATGCGTCTCAGTGAGTTGAATATCTGTGTACGGTAAAATATATTGTTTTCAAGCACTAACTGAAATGATTCTTAATTTCAGTGGCGAAGAAACAACAGTAACAATACCTGAACTGCGACCAGCAACAGAATATCATGTTAGGTACAGATCTTTTTAATAGTTTATGGTTAATAACAACCTTTACATTTGATATAGCCTATCACATCTAGAAGTTGTATCAAAGTGCACCACAGGATATTTGTATATCCAGAAAAACTGTTTTTTGTGGGCAACCGCAAGTTGAATTTAACTAAAGGTACACTCTCAGGAAATCTTATACATTTTGTTGAATTTAACATCTTCAGGTTAATTATTGAAGGATTTTCTATCATTGAATATTGGGTACAATTTCATGGGAACGTTTTATATTTTCCACATTAAATGACTGATGTGGACATTTTTCTCTAAACTAGAGTTTCAGGAACATGCAATTCTGTGAAAGGATCTCCCTCTGAGCTGGCAAGTTTTACAACGGAAACCAGTGAACCAGACCCTCCAGCTCCACCAAAACTAATTAACAGGACCAAAAACACACTGAATTTACAGTGGAAGGTACTTAATGGCCAAGTTATCACTGACTCTTCTGATTCAAGGGATGCAATATAGTGTGACTATATATAGTATAGTAAAGTTATGGTTTAAATCAACAGTTGTGTGGATGATGGATCAGTTCTGCTTATTCTGGATTCCTCCTAATTTTATTTTATTTATCTGTTTTAAATTGTACTATTCTTTAAAGGTGATGACTGAATTGGAAGAATTCCAGAACTGCATTATCATCTTTTGTTTTGTTCTAAACAGGCATCCAATGAAAATGGCTCTAAAATCTTGAATTACTGTTTGGAATGGGATGAGGTGAGTGTTAGTCTTATGACAGTTGCATATTTGCGTAAGTGTTTTTTTGTATCAGAAATTTACTTTTAATAGTCCTTGTTTATGAGAATAATTGCTGAACATTCTTTATCAATACAGGGAATGCACAATTTATTCAAGGAATGTTACTTTGGTCACCAGAAGCAATACAAGCTGATCAAATTATTCCCATCTGTAGGATACACGTTCAGGCTAGCAGCTAAAAACGATATTGGAATGAGGTAAGCAAATCTATTTCTATTGAGCTGTAAGTCTATCTTTTCAGAAAAGCGATGTATTTAAATGTACAGTGTAACACAGTAAGTTTTCCAATCATATACTACTGATTTAAATAATGGGGAGAGTAACAGAGAAATTGTATTACTTTAAGATATTGCAATGTGTTGGCACATCCGATTCCCAATCTGTGCACAATACAAGCATCGATATGCATGTTTGTTTTTATTATGACCAAGAATAACATGCTGCTTTGCTGCTATCCCAGCAAAGGGATAGCAGCAAAGCTTTTAAAAAATTTGCCCAATTATTTTTTGCCTATAATATGATGCAAGCAGTGAGTTTGCTCACCTAAATTTACCACCGGTGGCATGTGGAAATACTTCCATTCTAAAACTAGAGATTTAGGAAGTAAGTAATAATCATCAGTGAACAAACTTGAAAAGTCTAGTCCAATTTGAAGTCATTTGAAATTCTTGACAAAATACTAGTCTCCTACTCCCATCTGTGCTTTGATTTTTCAGTTCTGTAACTGCCCCTTATTTGCCTTTCCTTGAGACCACCAGGGCTAACATGACATTGTCAGCTGTTCTGGCACATGAAGTGTTGAAAGTACAATTTTATATTGTGTTCATTGTTAATTTCTGCTTAATTTGAGAACATTGTTTCTGCTTAATTTGCCAGTGACTTCAGTGAAACTGTACAGTATTACACAGCAGGTAGCGTTCCACCTGCCCCAGCTGCTCCTCAGCTAATCCGAGTGGGAGTCACATGGTTATCCTTGGAATGGAGCAAACCCACTGGGGTATCATCTGATGAAGCCCTTACTTACATCCTGGAAATGGAAGATGAGTCTTCTGTAAGTTAGATATTATTATTTTTAAAAAAAGATACTTTCATCCAACATGTCACAGTTGCTAAATGGGAATTAATAGATTATCTGGTTCACCTCAGTCTGGATATGTGTATTAAGAAGATGTACTGTAGTGAAACGGATCTCCCAGAGTAGAAGGTGTACAGATTCTCATTCCTGATTTATTCATACAAAATTCTTTTAGGCTTACCTTCATAATCCAATAGAGTAAAAATAACAGTGGCAATGAGCTCTAGAATAAACTATCCTTAAAAAAATTTGATTACAAATTTTCTATGTTTATGTTTGTGAATTACTGTGTAGTGAGTAAGCTAAAGTCTAATTTCTGTGTGTTTTTTTAAATTATAGGGATACGGCTTTAAGGTAAAACATAATGGAGATGAGCTCTCTTGCACTTTAAAAAACCTGAGACGGAGTACATCCTATAAATATAGGGTAAGTGCTGTGTACGACTCATTTTATATTTCTGAATATTTATATACTGAAACACAATTGGTGGGTGCTCTTTGAATTATACTACAAGATTCACATCATAAAGATTGAGGGTTCCATTGACTGCTGGCCTCTGTTGAAAGGCACTCTGTGGAAACTGAGAACTGAATAGCTTGCTGAAACGCAATACATAGACCTTGCAGATAAAGTAAGATACTGGCAAGCTGTTCCAATGTTAAACCAAAACTCGCCTTGAGAAGAAGGAAAGTGTTGAATCGGCATTAGGAGCAGCATATTGCATGTCAAAATCAATATCTTATTGAAAGCATCAAAATATTGGTTCTAGAACTTTAGGAATAGACTAACTTTGCACCGTTGTGTGTGGTTGCTTGCATGTTTGGTTTAAGTCTGTATAGTAAGATCATGTTTAACTTTTTTTTGAAAAAATCCAGGTCTTTGCCTGCAATAGCGAAGGCAAGAGTAACCCGAGTGAGGTAGTGGAGTTCTGCACATGTCCTGATAAGCCTGGACAACCCAGTAAACCAAGCGTAAAAGGAAAAATTCATGCCTGCAATTTAAAAGCAACATGGGGTAAGCGCCATCTGCTGTTTTAATGCAGTCAGTGAACTTTGTGATCAGTTTGGATAATCAGTTTGATCAAGTTGCTTGATGTTTACTACTCAAATTCTATTAATTCAACTGCTTAATTTTGCTGGATTTTGTAATAGAATTCATCTATAATTTTATAGTACATTTTACTGTCATGTTGGGAGTGAAAGTGGGATAGGAGGTTTGTTGAAAAGTGTTCAGCACGTGAAATGCTTTTGTCCTTTTGTTTTCAGATCCACCCAGAGATAATGGAGGATCTGAGATTACCAAGTATGTCCTGGAAATGTCAGAAGGCTTGAATGGCAAGTATATTATTGGTTTTGTTCCATGTTTTCCTAAAATATTCACTCAATGTCTCCAAAAGTCTTATAGAATACTACTAGTCTATCTTATTAACTACAGAACGGTAGTAGTCATGCATGTAGTCATTCATTTTGGGATAACTATCTGGGAGATTTTTCAAAAAAAAATATTTTTGATAAAGACCAGCATTAATTCACACAACTGAGAAACCAGCAGTAGGGATTCATCCCTAAAGATGCGTTTGTAGTATTATTAGTAACACTATTATGAATATTACCGACTAGCTGGTGAAAATGTAATCACAGTGTAGTGGTGGTGTGCGTGTCTATTTCTTAAGTTGAAATTGCACAATTTGCTAACATCAATTTGTATTTTTCAGGGAATAAGTGGGACTTAATGTATAATGGACTTGTCAGAGAGCATGTCTGTGATCACCTGAAACCTGGTACATGGTATAGATTGAGGGTGTACTGCATTAGTGCTGGAGGACAAAGCCAGGTAAAATAAATTCCAGAACTTAAAAATCTGAAGAGCATTTTTTCAAACAAATGTGATATTTCTGTGTTCCATGCTTTCAAGAGCAATGGGTTAGGAGTGTTATGCAGATTGAATTTTATTATCAATGGTGATTTTGCATCAATGTGAAGCTTACATTATTGAATGAGAATAAAGGACAGTGATTTCTTTAAAAGTCTTAAACCTGTTTGATTTTAAAATTACACATGAAAGATGCAACATAATTTGGTAATAAATTGGCAAACGCTCAGAAGAAATACAGGATGCTTGGTATGGGAAATTATGAAACATATCACATGTTTCAAACAATTGCCTTCTGAGGTTGGAACAGAGATTTTGGAGTCAAACTTTGTATCTGACATTTGCTAAATCTAATCGAGAAACACCTAGATTTGGATGCTCTGAAAAAGGGAATCATTTATAACATTCTTGAACTGCGGCTTAGGTAGTTAAAGGAAAAAAGATACTACAATAATGAATTTTCACCCAAATAGGTGTCTGAAATTTTGTCAGTGCAAACTGCAGCTGTTCCTCCTGGGCCCTGCCAACCTCCTCGGCTTGCTGGTAAAGCTAGAGCAAGAGAAATACTGATACGATGGGGTAAGGTCTTTGTTCTTGGTATGGGGCAACTTCCTGAAAATAAACTTCTGAACCATGTCATTTAAATTTTCTAAATCTAAAATTGAGAGGGGCCTGGAATACAAAGTGGGGAAGAAATGATGTTTCAGCTGTATAGAGCATTAGTCAGACCCCACCTGGAGTACAGCATTCAGTTTTGTGCACCACACCTCTGGAAAAATATATTGGCCTTGGAGGGGATGCAGCACAGGTTCACCAGAATGTTACCAGGCCTAAAAGGGTTAAATTACGAGGAAAGGCTGCGTAAACCTGGATTGTATTCCCATGAGTTTAGAAGGTTAAGCAGTGATTTGATGGAGGTATTTAAGATGATACAGGGATTTGATAGGGTAGACTGAGAGAAGTTATTTCCTCTATTGGGAAAAACCAAAACAAGGGGACATAGTCTTAAAATTAGAACAAGACCGTTTAAGAGTGAAATCAGGAAAGATTTTTTCACTAAAGAGTGGTAGACATCTGGAATTCTCTCTCCCAAAAGGTCATGGATGCTGGATCCACCCACACCTTCAAGGGTGAGGTTGATAGATTTTTGGTACGTCAGGGTATTAAGGGATACAGGGAGAAAGCGAGAAATTGGAATTGAAAGGATTAGTAGAGGTATAGATCAGCCATGATCTAAATCAGTGGCAGAATAGGCTTGAAGGGTTGAATGGCTGACTGTTCCTATGTTCCTAATCCTAATTGTTGTTTATCTGCAGCACCACCTATTGTAGATGGTGGTTCCATGATCACAGAATACACTGTAGAGATGGCACAGTCAGACAAGGATAAGCGAAGGACCCTCTATCAGGGTTCAGAACAAGAATGTACAGTGATGGACCTATTACCAGGGAAGATGTATTGCTTCTGGGTTAAAGCTGCAAACAAAGTTGGGGTAAGGAATGTATTCAGTGCTGCAAGAATTGTGCTGTGTTGAACTGAAAACGCTTCAAGCTATGTCAACCAGAAATACTCGCGCAGGCCTCGCTGACCAACTGGCTTATACTAACCCAGTTAATCACTGACATTGATTGGCCACCGCTGCCTTAGAATGTAAATCTTTTGGACGCAAAATATCATGTTTATAATATGGGGGAACGTCCTATAGTTTCTTCATTTCTGGTAACACAATTCATGGGATCATTGACTATATAAAATAAAAAGAACCATTCTCTGGCTCAAACATTACATCAAACCAGGAAGTGGAAGATGTAAATGAGTGACCCCGTTTGCTGTTTCCCTCATTTCACTCTTTTGGGATCTGGACACTACTCACATTGCTAACAATTACAGTCACTACATTTTATTTAAATCCTGTGAAACACTTTAATTCAGCTTAACGTGAAGTGTTTCATATTAAAATTCAGAATTATTATTGGTACTAATGTGCACCTGAAGAGGAAGACAGGACCTCAGTTTAACATGTCACCTGAAGGACAGCACCTCTTAACAATGCAGCACGTAGGATTATTTGCCTAGACGAGTGCAAAAGTCCCATATTGCAGCTTGAACCCAAATACTTCTGACTGATGCTAGAAAGCTGCCCGCTGAGCCAGGTTAAAGCTTCATATCAAATAGTGTCCGTCGATATTGAATTTTTCCGGTATCGATATATCGGTGGGCTCATATCGATATATACCGATATATCAATATCACCAGGTGTTTTTTTTACTCACGTTCCAAACCTTTACGTATGAATGGCTTGAGAGGGTTGTGCGCAAGTCTGATTGTGTTTGGTGGTGGGGGGAAGGGAAGAAGCTGGATGTGTGCGCATTCAGGGATGCGCACGCATTCAGATATGTGTGCTCTACGCCCAGGAGGTTTGCAATGCTGGCGACAAGGTCTGTTGAAAGTCTGTTGAACTTTGTTATTATTGTTTTTGTTGTTGTTGTTTGGCGCTTTAAGAAAATTAAGCTCTTGTGTGCGTTGTGTCGTCAAGTACATTTGAACCTTTGGTTGTATATTTTCTGTATGCTGTAACGTGGCATTTGTTGATGATATACCAATATTTTGTGGATATACCGATTTGTTTTTTATACCGAATTTTTCGATATACCGTATATATCCACGTATAAGGCGCACTTTTTTTCAGGTCGGAAGATCTCGAAAGTGGGGGGTGTGCCCTATACGCAGGTACAAGCAATTTTGAGCGTCGGAAATACAGTAAACAGGAGGGGCGGCCGGCGCGCTGTCAGCCGGGGTTTGGTCAGTGTCCGGCGGGGGTTGGGAGGAGCGGGTGACGGGGCTTCGGCCGCCCGGGCAGCGGCAGCAGCAGCGGACTTCAGTGCTGTGCTTACCTTCTGCCGAACCCAGTCTGCCTGCGTCCCTCCCTGCCGCTCTCCCTCCCTCCCTGCCGGCCTGCCTCTCTCCCTCTCTCTCTCCGGGGCTGCCGGCCTTCCGCTCTCCCTCTCTCTCTCCCGGGCTGCCGGCCTGCCTCTCTCCCTCTCTCTCTCCCGGGCTGCCGACCTGCCGCTCTCCCTCCCTCCCGGGCTGCCGGCCTGCCGCTCTCCCTCCCTCCCTCCCTGCCTGCGTGCCTGCCTGCCTCTCTCTCTCCCAGGCTGCCGCTCTCCCTCCCTCTCTCCCTCCCTGCCTGCCTGCCTCTCTCTCTCCCTACCTACCTGTCTCTCCTGTCTCTCCTCCCTTCTGCCGGCAATATCATTGAAAATGCTTCCGTTTTTTTTCACCAAGAAAAGGTCAAAAACGGGGGGTGCGCCTTATACGCGGAGAGATACGGTATCTATATATTCAAATTTCCAATATCGGGATATCGATATGAAAAATTATACCAATATAACTGATATATCGCCGGACACTAATATCAAAACAGTCTGTTTTTATTACATCCTGTTTTTAACCCAATAATTTTAATTTTAATTGAATGCTCAGTTGTGTAGCAACACATCTGATTGTATTTGCTGTCTTATTAACTGTTTTGCTTAACAGCCTGAAGGATATTGTGTAATTTACATTCTTCTGCAGTATGGCTCACTGTCTGAGAGATCTGATATTCTGACAGCAGCAGGACCTCCTGAGCAATGCAAAATGCCTCTCGTCTCGTGTAAGTCGGCCACTTGTGTGCACGCGAATTGGGAGGTGAGCCTTATTTTACTTTTTCCTCACAGTTAGTTTTTTGAATTGATACGTATGTTAGTCAGGAGGAATTATAAAAAATTATTGGGTATTCTAATTTAGTGGGTTCCTGACAGGTCGATCACCGCTAGGTGACGCTCTCACACATGATCAAAAAGGACAAGCCAAAAGAGCAATAGAACTGCATATTTGTTTAGTCCAGGTGAATATAAAGCCAGATTTCTTTTCAGATTGTAAGTTTCAAGGCTGGTATAGATAGATTCTATTTTGTGATACCCTAGTCCAATAAGCCAGGGATGGGAGGGTTCCAGCAATTTGAAAACTAGAAACTGCACTAAATTTGAGCAATGTACAACAACCAAATTACACTAATAGAGCACCTTTCACGTCAGGAGACATCCCAAGGCGCTGTATTCAATAAATGTCTAATGTTATGATGATGAATCGTACTATATCTAGTAATTGTGCTTTTCCCCTTAGTGCCCTGTATCTAATGGTTCTGAGGTCACAGAATTCAGGTTAGAGTTTGGAGGTGTGGAAGGTTCTATGCTGGTTTTCTACTCTGGTCCTGCTCTTAATTGTGAAGTGAAAGGCCTCACACCTGCAACAGTGTACTACTGCAGAGTACAGGTAAAGAATATTATCCTATCTATCAATAATTCACATAGAAGTTAAAGTAATTGGACAAACCTTCTATTTTTAGATCTGACAGGAATTATCACATTGTTGCATTCCAATGTCAGTGAACAACAACAACAAAATTACATTTATAGAGAGCCTTTCACGTCGGGAGGACGTCCCAATGAAGTGAATGATATCCATTTTGCTTTAATAAAAGCAATATGTTATTATTATATTTTCAGGCTGTGAATTCCGCTGGTGCCGGCCAATTCAGTGATGTTGCCATGTGTGTAACACCTGCTTCTGTACCAGCCGCAGTAAGTGTACTGCAAGTGATCGATGAAGACCAGCTTGAATTTGTTCTTCCATCACCCTCAACGTGCCTTGCTATTCAGTGGGAGGAGCCATGCTGCCATGGGTCCGAAATCACTGGTTATAACATAGATTATGGAGATAAACAGATTTTAGCCATCAACAGAGTTACAAGTTGTATCATAGAAAATTTGCAACCAGACACAACATACAGGTAATGATATATAGTAGAAACCGTGTTTGCAGTCACCTCAGTAATCCAGCCACCTCACAATTGCGGGCACATTTTCACAGTCTCTTTCATTATCAATGTTGAAAGCCAGGCTTCAGTAAACCAGACACTTCACCATCAAGGATAATGGTCATTGATTGCAGCTCCTATAATCATGTAATATAATATAATTATTTAATATAACTACCGTTATATCTCCGCGTATAAGGCGCACTTTTTTTCAGGTCGGAAGATCTCGAAAGTGGGGGGTGTGCCCTATACGCAGGTACAAGCAATTTTGAGCCTCGGAAATACAGTAAACAGGAGGGGCGGCCGGCGCGCTGTCAGCTGGGGTTTGGTCAGTGTCCGGCGGGGGTTGGGAGGAGCGGGTGACGGGGCTTCGGCCTCGGCCGCCCGGGCAGCGGCAGCAGCAGCGGACTTCAGTGCTGTGCTTACCTTCTGCTAAACCCAATCTGCCTGCGTCCCTCCCTGCCGCTCTCCCTCCCTCCCTCCCTGTCTGCCTCTCCCTCCCTCCCTGACTGCGTGCCGGCCTGCCGCTCTCCCTCTCTCTCTCCCGGGCTGCCGGCCTGCCTCTCTCCCCCTCTCTCTCTCTCCCGGGCTGCCGGCCTGCCTCTCTCCCTCTCTCTCTCTCTCCCGGGCTGCCGACCTGCCTCTCTCCCTCTCTCTCTCCCGGGCTGCCGGCCTGCCTCTCTCCCTCTCTCTCTCTCTCCCGGGCTGCCGACCTGCCTCTCTCCCTCTCTCTCTCCCGGGCTGCCGGCCTGCCGCTCTCCCTCTCTCTCTCTCTCCCGGGCTGCCGACCTGCCACTCTCCCTCTCTCTCTCTCTCCCGGGCTGCCGACCTGCCTCTCCCTCTCTCTCTCTCTCTCTCCCGGGCTGCCGGCCTGCCTCTCTCCCTCTCTCTCTCCCGGGCTGCCGACCTGCCGCTCTCCCTCCCTCCCTCCCGGGCTGCCGGCCTGCCTCTCTCCCTCCCTCTCTCTCTCTCTTCCGGGCTGCCGGCCTTCCTCTCTCCCTCTCTCTCTCTCTCTCCCAGGCTGCCGACCTGCCGCTCTCCCTCCCTCCCTCCCTCCCTCCCTCCCTCCCTCCCTCCCGGGCTGCCGGCCTGCCGCTCTCCCTCTCTCTCTCCCGGGCTGCGTGCCTGCCTGCCTCTCTCTCTCCCAGGCTGCCGCTCTCCCTCCCTCTCTCCCTCCCTGCCTGCCTGCCTCTCTCTCTCCCTACCTACCTGTCTCTCCTGTCTCTCCTCCCTTCTGCCGGCAATATCATTGAAAATGCTTCCGTTTTTTTTCACCAAGAAAAGGTCAAAAACGGGGGGTGCGCCTTATACGCGGGTGCGCCTTATACGCGGAGATATACGGTATATACAGCAAAAGCCCGTTTATCCGGCACCTGATCAACTGTAACTTCTGTATAATCGGCACCTCAAAAAAAAGGGTCCGCATTCGATTAACCGAAATTTATCCGGAAAAATGCTTCTTTTCGTTTTCGGCCAAATATCTGGCACATGCTTTAACCGACATTGGCCAGGTCCCGAGGGTGCTGGATAAACGGGCTTTTACTGTATTATGATTCAATTCCAGGCAAGGTCAAACATTGGGCAAGTTTCCTTACTCCACACGGCTAATAATAATCCCTCAAAAAACCAAACAATAATAAATTGGTCATTACAATCCACGACTGTTTGCGAGACACTGCTGAGCGCAATTGGCTGCTGCGTTTTGCCCACTTATTTGCAGGCTAATTCACTTTGCAGTATTCTGTAAAGCGCTTTAAGATGCCTGGAAGACGTGAAAAGCGCTATATCAAATGCAAGGATTGTTATTATATGTTGTGGATAAAAAACAAATGGTAAATGTTAATAATATTATTAATACATTAATAACATAATATGTGCTTGTGTTTTTAGGATTCGAATACAAGCAGTCAGCAGCATTGGAGCAGGTCCCCTCAGTCATTCCATTAAAGCCAAAACAAAACCACTACCTCCTGAGCCTCCACACCTCGAGTGTGCAGTTTTCAGTTTCCAGAGCCTTAAGCTTAAGTGGGGGGAAGGGCCCAACAAAGTTTTAACCACAAGTTCAACACAATTCAACTTGCAAATCGAGGACAAATTTGGACGGTAAGCAGAGCGTAATACTCCAAAGTAGATTTTTATTTGGGATAAGGAATGAATGATAATAAAAATAAGATTCATGGATATTGGCACAATTGACCACAATTAGTTTTGTAGAGTTTTAACCAACAAGAACAACAACTCGCACTTATATCGCGCCCTCCCCCCCCCCCCCTCTCTCCCGAGTTGTGTCTCAGAGCATTTAACCATGGTGGAGCCTAACGCGGAGCATGGGGTGGGGTGAGACTTTTGCCATGTTCTCTGAATTTGTTTCTGTTGTACATGTTAATGTGAACTCCCACCCCCAACAGATACCCATTCAGCATTGTGAACTCACTTTGAGACATCCTCCCTGCATCAAAGGTGCTATGTAAATGCAAATTATTGCTGAATACTTGCTCATTGTGCATAGGCCAGTTAATTGATTTACTTATCACTGTGTAGTGATAGAATTTCCTTTCTATTTTTTACTTCATGACTTAGACTATAATTATACCTTTTGCATATCTTTTAGGTTTGTTGCTTTATATAGTGGACCTTGTCACACATACAAAGTCCAGAGATTGAATGAGTCCACAACTTACAAATTTAAAATTCAGGCATATAATGATGCTGGGGACGGAGCATTTTCTGAAGTTTACACTTTCACTACAACCAAATCTCCTCCTCCTCTACTTAAAGGTATGTACCAAGTAAATGTAGTTTTACTAAATTCCTTATTAAATCGAGTCAAAAGTATTCTCAGCAACCACTCTGGGGACTGGATGATGGCTTCAGAATAAGGATTTCATAAACTACTGCAGGTCTGTGTGCAGACTCCCACCTGATTCCTGGGAAGCTCCAATGTTATGTTGCGTCACCCACATGTTGCCCACACCAATCTTGCTGCTGTAAGAACTTAGATTTTTCCTCATATTTGTCTTCACAATGTAATTGAAGGATTTGCCCAAAAATATGTTGGAAGAAAATCAGAAATGGTTTAGCTAAGACTTTAATGTCACTTATTGTATTATCAGGGCACTTGATAAGAGTTGTTTCAAATAGAATGCTAAATTGTGATCCTGTTTTAGTCCTAGTGAACCATTTCTTTAATTTTCTTCCATTGTATATCTTCAGAAATCACAAAGTGCCCTCGGCAACATTTAAGCATCTTGAATTTACTTTTATTTTCTATCTACGGATCACACTCTAATATCTAAGGAAAATGTTTTAGGGCAGTAAAACAGCTAAGTAAAGCTTATTTTACCCAGAGGCAGCCTGGACGACTGTTTCCTCCCACCATCAGATTATTGCCTCTGAAGGCAAAATGTACACCCACCTCAAGTGGCAGAGGTAAGTTTGAAAGTGTAATGCACTTTATATTGAATTACAACTACTACTGTAATTCAGTAAAAATATACGAGAGGACTGCAGATTGTTAAATAGGCAGGAGGGCTTTGTGCCATGGTCTTTGAAGATGTTGTGATTTAATGTTTACAGCTCTGTTTTTATCATTTGCAGCGCCAAGGATACAAATGCTTGAACAAAATGTTTGTGAAATCAGTTGGGATGCAGTGCAGCCAATGAAGGGAGATGCAATTGTTTACATTCTTCAGAACATCATCGGGAGAGATTCTGAACAGGTAGAGTTAAATATACTGCAACTATTTAAACCCTGATGTAGCAGTATACAGTACTTTTTACATTTTGGTAGATCAGCAATGACCTTGAAGGGTCTGTTAACTCCTTCCCCCTCTCCCCACTCCATAATAGTTGGAATCAGCTGACTCGAGATTTGGAGCAGGAGGTCTCCAGGGCTACCTGGCTCAGTATCACACCAGGCTGTGCCTTTACCCAGTCGGCCATTGGGGAAATCTGTAACTGAATTTTCTAACCAAAATAATTAACTCGTTCCTGGAATTGTGGAAATCACAAATTGATATTGCATTTATATTTATACCCTTCATGTAGGATAGGACTCCTGAGCGCTTTACATTAATGGTGTCAGATGTCGAGCAAGAGGTGGGGGGTGAGGGGTAGGTAACCATAGGGGAGGTTGAGGAAGTCGATTTTAAGGTGGGATTTAAAGACATGTAGAGAGAGGGTTACAATGGAGGGGTTGAGGGAGGGATTTCAATTGATGAATTGGGATAGTAGCAAAAAAGGCTCGCTCACTAATAGTGCAGTGAAAGAAGTGAGGAGTGTGCAGAAATTGAATATATGAATTTCACTTTGGGGTTAAGAAGTGAATAACTTGTGTTCCATTTTCAACGTACAGGTATACAGGGGACCAGAAACTTCCTTCCATTTCACAAACATTCAAGCAAACTGTGAATACAGGTTCAGGGTCTGTGCTGGGCGACAGTATCACGATTCTGTTGGAGTGCAAGAACTATGTGGACCTTACAGTCCCACTGTAGCATTCTCATCTCAGAGACAAGAATCAACACCAAGTGCTGAGACTGCAGTACAGCTCACGAAGGTCAAGAGGAAACCATTAAGTGATGAGCAATTTGCTGCCCTGATTGTTGTTGGCTTTGCTGTGGTCTCCATTTTATTTGCTTTCATTATTCAGTACTTTGTAATTAAGTAAAGATTGAATTAATTCATTTACAGTTATGTTTGTATCATCTAAGATACACACTCTGGCTTTTTTCTCTCTGATCATTCAAATTAAACTCAGTACATACATTTCCATCTTTACTGCTGACAGGCGTGAGGCAGTGTTAGCAGAATTCTGCACAACCAAAACACACTTATTCTAAAAGGTGTATTCCTGGGGCCTATATGTCCAATGCTGGCTGTTTCAGGACAGCTAGGACTGCCTTAACATTTAGACCCTTAGCCAGTGCTGTCCAGCTAGGAGTCATTTATTTAAGGGATTTGTAAAAGTAGCCCTTATGATCTGAGCAAGGAGAAATAGACACAAGCCTTTCCATAGTTGGGAAAGGATTGTAGACTAGTAGTGGTTTATATCACTTAGAACAAGCTTCAATGGCAGTCATGATGTCAGGTGAGCGACAAACTGTTATGCAACAGTTTGCTGGGCATATGCTTTCAGAGTAGCATAGCCACTCTTGATTACAAGTAAGAAAGCGTTTTTTTTCATACATTTTAACAATGGTTTGTTGAGTGACGTTAGTTTGAAAACAAAGGCACTGTAAATTATATTACAGGACCTTGAATACTTGCAGATAATATTGTTGGACACAGATTTGCATTTCAGTTTTCTTTTCTATCAGTCCATGAAGGTAATTAAATGCTATTGTGCTTGCACGTGTTGCAGCTCTTTCCAGCAAAGCACAGATTTTAATAATGTGTCTGTGATTCTAACAGTGCAGTTTTGAATTGCATTTGTTATAAAAAATTGTTAAAAACATTTCACTATTTGGCTCAAACTGAGCAAAGTTTTATATAGAAAAACTGAATACATTGTCTAAATCTCAGATACCTAGTTAACTGATTTTTTTTAATATATAAGTTTCCCCTTTTCTATTTAGAGGAAAGAGCATAGAGACTATACAGTCCACATTACCTGGATACTGTACATCTCATTATAATCTAGGTTGCAGTTTCAAAATACAATATATTATAGTTCTGAAATCCAACTTGCCATACTAGATGCCAGTTTATTATTTTAGTGTATTGATTGTCAAAATTTACATTCCACTATTTGCACCTAAGATGGTGCCATACAGTTTTAATTGATTTGTATGTGGAAGAAACCTGCATTTTTACATGTTTTTCACTTTCCGTTGGCTATCTTTTATTTACAGAAAGTGAGTCATTCTGTATTGTGATGTAGCAATCCTTTTTATTTTTTCTTAGAAGTTTCATTTACAGTGCAATTCTAGAATAACCTTTCCAAATATATATCTTCCATTTTATATTTTATTTATTGCAATTAAGAAGTCCAGGAAATCTATGTATGAATGTATTATACTTGTAGCGAGTTATAAGTTAAGTAACTTTCTCAATGTAGTTGGAAGCCTTACGTTTGCCCTGTGTTATTGGAAAATGTGTTTCACATTTAGATCATTATAAGGGGACAAATGTTGAAAGTGTCTTAATATTTCCTGTAGAATGGTTTACATCTTCTTTTTGATGTTCGAATTTCCATTTTCTTTTATGTCTTCAAATGAATTGTGGCATGCAGTTTAAAGACTGTTATAAGAGTGTATTGTCTATTTTGCCAAAGGTGATGTCTTTTGATTTCAGCTTTTTAAATGGAATATCCCAGATTGATGGTAGGCGGTTTTGTTTTGGTTTGACGTGATGTCACTTGAGGTGTGGACGAACTGCTTCAGGAAGTCGAGAAGTATTCAACCTGATACATTTCTAGACTGGAGTATTTTCTTTAAAAACTTACAGTGCCTAATTCTGGTTGTTTTTAATACGTTAAAAATGTAATTTGTATGATTGCTTCCACCATTAGCAGTAAGTTGATTACTTATTTCATTGAATTAACTGGGTACATTCGTATTTTACGTTGCATAGTTTTTAATATTAAATATACATTCCAAATCATACCTTAGATGGCATTAATGTACTAAATATACTGCTTTCAACTTTATGTATTGTACTATATGGAATCATTTCACAAATTCATGTTAATGCTACCATTCATATGTATGACTAAACTGTAACTATCAAATAGATAATATATTTAATAACGGCCAATAAAATGTAAATTAATTCCATAAAAAAACTGAATTTGTATGTCTCTAATGTATTTCAGGTATTGGCAATGTAGTTCATGTATCCTATAGGGAACGGCGATTAATCGATTTTTCGATTAAACCCGATATGATTTTCAGATCGGTATGCCGATATGGTGATTCTAAAAAAACTGTTATATCGAGAGATTCGATTTAAAAAATATACATCGATATATTTTTAATATCGTTCCTGGCAATATATCAATATTGTTGGTATTATCAGTGTAATGCGATCTTTTCCAGCTTACCTTGTCGCCGGCATTGCAACCTCCTAGATCTAGAGCATGGAATGCGCGTACATTCGGTGCGCGCGCACAATCAACGGGCGCGCACATCCGATGCACGCGCACACTTTACTGTGTATACTCGACGTGAGTCGTGGCGTCTTAACAAAGTCGCATCGCTGAAAATTGTAGTTTGAAAATTTACCTTTCTCATCATGGGGAAAAGAAGTCCCGTATGGGACTACTTTGAAAACAATGCAGTCAGTAATGGTGTGTATAGATGTACAGTTTGCAAGGTCTTGGTTAAGACATCTGATTCCAGCACGAGCAACCTGCGACATCACATTAAGCAGCACCACCCCGCCCAGCACGCTGCCCTCAGAGCGAAATCATTGTCGACAACAGCAGGAAGTCGAACCAGCGCTTTGGAGAAAGCGACAGGTAGTGGGGCCAGTGCAGCTCAAACAATTCCTGCTTTATTTAAGAGGAGAACATTGTACCAGAGAGGGGACAAAAAGTGGCAAAGTATCATGAACGCTGTCACTTTTTGCATAGCAAAGGAGAGCTTGCCAATGGCGAAGGACATTAATTCAGACTTCAGACTACATAAAAATAAGTGGCATTTTGTGGCTGTAAGTGTTATTTTTGTGTGTGAGAGAGTTAGAAGCCAGATTATCACTGCTTCTATGTGTCTAGTCAGACACACACAGCAGTGATAATCTGGCTTCTAACTCTAACAGTCAGACTGTCTGTCTCTCTCTTTTCTATTGTAATAGATCTCATTTACACGTGGACATTACATGCTAGTTTCAAGCAAGAAATGGAGGAGAATAAATCTCTAGATTTTGTTTTTGGTGTGTGTGTGTGTTCTATTTTGTATTTAGAGATGGAGGGAGAGAAGGAGAGGGGGAAAGTTGGGAGAGAGGAAGAGGGAGGGATAGAATGAGAGGGGGAAAGGAGGGAGAGAAGGAACGAGGGGAAAGGAGGGAAAGAAGGAGAGAGTCGAGGGAGGGAGGGAGAGAAGGAGAGGGGGAAAGTTGGGAGAGAAGGAGAGAGGAAGAGAGAAGAGGGAGGGAGGGAGAGAAGGAGAGGGGGAAAGGAGGGAGAGAAGGAGCGAGGGGAAAGGAGGGAGAGAGGGGAGGGAGGGAGAGGGGGAAAGTTGGGAGAGAAGGAGAGAGGAAGAGGAGAGGGAGGGAGAGAAGGAGAGGGGAAAGGAGGGAGGGGAAAGGAGGGAGAGAAGGAGAGAGGGGAGGGAGGGAGAGGGGGAAAGTTGGGAGAGAGGAAGAGAGGAGAGGGAGGGAGAGAAGGAGAGGGGGAAAGGAGGGAGAGAAGGAGCGAGGGGAAAGGAGGGAGAGAAGGAGAGAGGGGAGGGAGAGAAGGAGAGAGGGGAGGGAGGGAGAGAAGGAGAGGGGGAAAGGAGGGAGAGGAGACAGGGAGGAGAGGAGACAGGGAGGAGAGGAGGGAGAGAAGGAGAGGGGGAGGTAGGGAGCAAACAACATCGTATAATTCAACAGACCTTGACACCAACATTACAAACTTTCTGGACCTAGAGCACGCATTTCGAAATGTGCGTGCACCGCGACTGCGTGCGCATCGTCAGTGCGGACGCACCGTCAATGCGCGCGCACCATAAATGCGCGCGCGCCATCAATGCACGCGCACTTCGAATGCACACGCATGCGCAGTATAAAAACTCGATAGATCGGTTTAAGCAGGTATGAGCAAACCGATATATTCATATCCGGAAAAATCCCATACCGCCGTTCCCTAGTATCCTACAATGCTAATGTGCTAACTGCATCCATTTCAACATTAACTAAACTTAATTTGGGTTGAAAAATTCATACATTTTGAATTGTAGTTATTTGTATTACAAACCTTTAAAAAATACTATTTACAATACATGCAGAAAATGGATTTAATTCATTATGATTTACAGAATACAAGAGTGAAGGGTACATAGAGGTGTGGAAGGAAGTTAGGGAAGGCAATTGGAATTGGTGAATGCTCAGGCAGATTGTTTTCCATGGTAGTTGAGAAGGATAGTTGATCCTTCAGTTTTTTTTATGTATTGTTTGTAATAAACCATCAAATACAAACAATCACATCACTTTACAGTGTATCCTGTGAAGTGCTTTGAGGTGTCTCAATGATGATACAAGAAGCTAAAAATATAAACGGTACTATAATTTTGAAACCTCTAAACATTTTATTGGAATTGTTTACAAATATTTTCATTATTTCTGCCAACGAATGAAGGACGAACAGTAGCTGGAAATTGTTGGCCAGAACTACAGGAAAACATCCATAGTGAAAATAAATATTTGCCATCAACTTGTACAATTTGCCTTTTTAATGTATCATCAATTCAAACTTTAGGTCAAATAGAAAATGTGCTTACATCAGCCTTCATCACAATCCGTCACAAAGATTGCTCAATATTAATAATAATCCTTGCATTTGGTATAGTGCTTTACATGTCTTTTAGACGTCTCAAAGTGCTTCACAGAATATACTGTAAAGTGAATTGACAGTATATTTTGTGGGTAAAACGCGATAGCTAATTGTGCTCAGCAGTGTCCTACAAACAGTCATGGTTTGAAGAGACCAATTATTTTTTGAGGGATTGTTATTGGGCGTGTGGAGAAGGAAACTTGCCTAAGGTTTTGCCCTGTCTGGAATTCAGCTCGGTTCTCTCGCATGTAAGGTAAGTGCACTGAGCTACAGGACTCCCATTTTACAATTTTAAGAGAGAAAAAAAAGCTTGGTAAAACTTGAGAATGCTGGCAACCTAAGCCTGGTTCGTATAAAATGGATCTGTTTAATTTGTTTAAAACCAGAACGTGGCAAACTTTAAATTGTCTACATTACCGGCAGAGCGAAACCGTAGGCAAGTTTCCTTGCTCCACGCACCTAATAATAATCCTTCCAAAAATAACAATAATGTGGTCATTTCCATCCACGACTGTTTGTGGGACGCTGCTGTGAACAATTGGCTGCCGCGTTTCGCCCACAAATATACAGTCAATTCACTTTAACAGTATGTTTTATTACAGTATATAGTATACTACTTTATTTTATATATTACACTTCTATTACACTTTGCAGTGTATTCTGTGAAGCGCTTTGAGGCGTCCTGGAAGACGTGAAGGATTAGGCAAGGATTATTATTATTATTATTCTGATTTATTATTGTGATGATTAGTGTGGATGTTAAATTGCTCAGTGGGGGCCCTCTGGGGGGGGGGGGGGGGGGTGAAGAGACGTTATCGCGTCATAGAATCACGTGGCGCGACTGGCTGTTCAGGAAGTGGCGTGACGCCGCTCCTCTCCCCTCCCCCCCCATCCATCCCCCCCCCCACAGGAGCGGAAGTCAGCCCTCAGGACAAGATGGCGGCTCCGAAGATCGCTCCGAGAGACGCTCAGGTACAGGTTGAGTTGTAGCCGATTCACAGCGGCGGCGGCGGCGGGTGCGAGGGCAGTCAAACAATCCTCCCCCACCGCCCGCCCGGCGGACTGTCAAACCCGGAACTGTGTCCACCGATGCCGGTTCCCACCCTCGGGTCGGCGCCGTGTTGCAGCGGCAGCAGCTTCGGCTCCAACCGTCACCAGATCCACCTCCTTTTGTCACGTCTACTCGATAATAAAGTGCAAACAGCGGCGGGCGCTCTGGTGTCTGATCCCAGCAGCAGCAGCGAAACATTGAACTGTTTTGATAAAGACAAACCAATCTCCTGACTCTATAAGTAGAGGGTTCTCACCCCCCCCCCCCCCAGAGGAGTTTGTCCTGATCCAGGTCCCTCCCCACTCGCCCCTCTCTTCATGTCAGTCTGTGCTCCCAGTGTCATCCGATGATTCATTTCAAGTTTCTAACCGTTTGCAGATAGTCCAGAGACTATTTCCTCTGTTGATCTGTTAAGGCAGCTCAGTTTTCAATAATGTTCTCTCCTGTTTTCGTTTTACTATCCTGTGTGTGTGTGTATGGGCAATGTTCAAACGCAAAACATGCTCGAAGTGGTCTGGTTAAAAAAGCAGATGTATTTGTTAATTGAATGTAATGCAACAGTGGCACAGAATGTTTTGTGAAATTAGTGGATTTTAATTTATTTCTAATCTGTAATGCTTAGTTCTTTCATTTCACATTGCTGCAGTAATTGAGTTTTAACTATTAAAATGAGCAGACTGTTATTTTGTCTGTACGTGTACTATACATACCATACATAGAGGAATTTATTTTAAATTCTTGTTTAATTTTTCTATAGGTTATGGCCCAGATTTTAAAGGATATGGGCATCGCAGAATATGAACCAAGAGTTATTAATCAGATGTTGGAATTTACTTATCGTAAGTAAGCTTAATACATAATGGCGTTTTACAACACTTAACCAGCAGAAATATTGATGTCTGTTGCATCTTTCAGGATACATAACAACAATACTGGAAGATGCTAAAATATATTCTAGTCATGCTAAAAAATCAAGTGTTGATGCTGATGATGTAAGACTGGCTATTCAGTGTCGAATGGATCATTCATTTACATCTCCTCCTCCGAGAGATGTGAGTATTGCTCAGTGAAAAGTGTGTTTACAAGTGGTATTCACCAGTCAGTCATTTTAAAACACTAAATGAACATTCTGTACAATCTCCCTAGTTTCTTTTGGAGATTGCTCGGCAGAAGAATCAGAACCCATTACCCTTAATAAAACCGTATTCTGGGCCAAGGCTACCACCAGACAGATATTGCTTAACAGCTCCGAACTACAGACTGAAGTCACTTCACAAGAAGGTATTTGGCAACATTTTATTGTCTGACTCAATGTTGATACAATTGATTGAACCATTCAGAACCTTTTGGTGTGTTTGTATTGTTTTAAAAGAATGCTATTTTCACTCAACTTTAAAGATGACACCATCCAGCGGGAGAATAACTGTACCAAGACTGAGTGTTGGAACATGTGTTACAAGTCGCCCCAGTACACCAACACAAGGTAAGTCTAAACCTCTTCTTTTACAGGAAGGTAAACAAATATAACTTTTGTATTTGCAGTAACTTTTACAATCTTTTCCTTTCAACACAAAACAGTGTTTTACCATGTCAGTGAGAAACTTGATTTGTGACGTTTGAGCTTAAAATCAAATTGTTATTCAGTTGATAATCATTTAATTCAAATTTGCTGCAGCCTTTTGTATCTTTATTTTGTGCAGTTATTATTCCAATCGTCCTTTGAATCCAGTGTCTATAATGTGGAACCATGGAATGCTTTGTGCCATTTCTTATAAATTAAATTTCAATGTTGCAATGGAGGCCACTTTGTAATATCTATAGATGATTCAGTTTGATATTTGATAGTATTAAATAAGGAAAGGTAGCATTCAGCATTTAATGAATATGAATTTGCATCATGTTTGGGATCCCAGTTTCCTTTTTAAACATAAAATAGCAGCTCACAGGTACAGAAGATTGATGGTCTTTTCCATAATTAAAAAAACCGGAAACGTGTCGATTACCACTAAATTAACAATATGGAGATGCTAGTTTTAATGGCATTTTGAAAATGTACTGAGTTAGATTTTGCACATTGGAAACGTGTCTGAAAAGTAATTTGTCTTTAAAGGTACCCCTTCATCACAAACGGTGGCTGTTACTACAAAAGTGGGAACTCCTGTCTCACTCGCTGGACAAAGATTCACTGTGCAAATTCCTTCCTCACAAACATCTGTCAAACCAGGTGCAGTTTGAGTTTGTTATTTATTTATTTATTCAGATGCTTTTGGGGTTTGAAACTATTCTTGGTGAGGTTGAAGTTTCAAACTCAATTTACTGTCATAATCAACCAAAGCCACTTATTTTCTGGGAGCTAAATTTAATGGGTGGAATAGCAGAATGCTATGCACTGTCCAGAGACTGCGGGGAATCTGAGTTCCTCAGGTACTGAAACATAAATTGTAGAACCGTTTTAATTGGAAGAACCACATTACAACAACAACAAAATTACATTTATAGAACGCCTTACACGTCGGGAGGACATCCCAAGGCACTGAACAGTTAGGTTGGGACCCAAGCAGGGTGGGCGGTGGGGAGGGGAAGGGTCGGGGTAGGGGCAGGGGAAGGAGAGTAGGAAAGGGGGGAGAGTTAGGAGGGGAGCAGAAGGCACGGTCAAAGAGGAAAGTCTTGAGACCAGCCTTAAAGGAGGAAAGAGAGGAAGCGAGGTGAAGGGATTGCGGGATGGAGTTCCAGAGTGTGGGGAGCAGAGAGGCTGAAAGCCCGGCTGCCAATGGTAGGGCGGTTCATGCGGGGGACTTGGAGCGGCCAGAGCCGGCTGAATGGAGGGGATGGGCAGACTGTCTCTCTATCACAATCATGATAGGGAGACAGCAGGTCGGAGAGATGGGCGATGGGAGGCAACACCGTGGATGGCCTTGAAAGTGAGGATGAGGATCTTGATATTAACTATCTTATCTAGATTTATGAATGCTATGATGGAAATTGGCATTTAAAAAAAAAAGTGTGTCTGTTATCAGATTTGCCCATTAGCTTACGATTTATCAAGGAAATCTGTTTTTTTTCCATATAGGAACAGGCATACAATCAACAACTGCAGTTCAAAATGTCCTGATTAATCCATCTCTCATTGGTTCAAAAAATATCCTCATCACGACTAACATGGTCTCAACCCCAAGTACCACCATTGATGGAAACTCTTTGAAACGGAAGCATGAAGACGATGATGACTTTGATGCTTCATAAAAGTAAACCTGAACATTGTTTTACAAAACTATTATGCTTTCCAGGAAACATACTACAGATTGAGACACCCCGATTATGAATCATGTTTTTTTCGCAGACACCACTGACAGAAGTTTGCTAAATGTCACCTCGTTATCCTCAGATGGTTTGGAGGTCATCCGTTCGGACAAGCTGGGCATTAATTACATCCAGGAATGTGAAACTAATTTATAAAAAATGCTAGCAGTCTATATGGCCAATTCAAATTGTGAACGGCAGATGTGGAGATTAAAACGTGCCATTCAAAACGCTGGATTTCTGCTCGCTATACATTTATTTGCTTTTCAAAGTAGTTTGAATTCAGTTTAAAATATGTTTTGAGTTGTGAAGAATTATTGGATTTTTCAAGAATTGATTTGGGGAGTTTCAAGTGTTTGCTACATTTATCTTTTTTATTGTTTTCCACATTTAATTCATGTGAATAATTGGTAATGAGGCAGGCTTTCATGTCTCATGAAAATGTGAAAGTTATGTGTGTTGAAACTTACACATTTTTTGTTAGTTATTATGTAAAATAAATTTGCATTTGGAAATATGGTTTTACAAAATTTATTCAAAATGTGAACCAGTTGTATTTTAATAAATTTTTGTATGATGAGATGAGACCAAGTTTTTAAGGGCTGGGTGTGGAGGCCAGGGCTGGGGAGGGTCAACACTGGGTGGGAGTGAGGTGGGGGTGGGGAGAGGGTGTTGGGGGTGGTTTGTGTGGTGGTGTGGGGGAGAGGGAAGAGGTGGTGTGGCTTGTGGGGGGTGAGGGGTTTGTGGGTGAGGAGGTGGTGGTGAAGAGGTTTGTGGTGAGGGACGTGGGAATGAGAGGGGAGGTTGTGAAGGAGGGGATTGGGGAGAGGTTGTGAGGGTGGGGGGGATGTGGGGATGAGAGTGGAGGTTGTGAGGGTGGCGGGGAGGGTCTATGTGGGGATGAGAGGGAAGGTTATGAGGGTGGGGGGGAATGTGATGTGAGGTTATGTGGGGAGGTGAGGGTGTAGGTGAGGATTGTGGGGAGGTTGTGAGGGAGGGGAGGAGGTTGATGTGAGGTTGTGTGGGGAGGTTGTGAGGGGCGATGTGAGGGTAGGGGGGAGATTGTGAGGGGGGAATGTGAGGGGGCGGGGCGAGTGAGAGGGGAGTGAGGGTGAAGGTGAGATGTGAGGGTGGGGGGTGTGTGGTGGGGGTGAGGGTCTGAGGGGGGGTGAGGGTGTGAGGTGTGGGTGAGGGTCTGAGGGGGGGATGAGATGTGAGGGGGTGTGTGTGAGGGGGGGGGTGAGATGTGAGGGTGTGAGGGAGAGGTGGGTGTGAGGGAGAGGTGAGGGTGTGAGGGAGGGGGGTGTGAGGGAGAGGTGAGGGAGAGGGGGGTGTGAGGGAGGGGGGTGTGAGGGAGAGGTGAGGGTGTGAGGGAGAGGTGAGGGTGTGAGGGAGGGGGGTGTGAGGGAGAGGTGAGGGAGAGGGGGGTGTGAGGGAGGGGGGTGTGAGGGAGAGGTGAGGGTGTGAGGGAGAGGGGGGTGTGAGGGAGAGGTGAGGGTGTGAGGGAGGGGGGTGTGAGGGAGAGGTGAGGGTGTGAGGGAGGGGGGTGTGAGGGAGAGGTGAGGGTGTGAGGGAGGGGGGTGTGAGGGAGAGGTGAGGGTGTGAGGGAGAGGTGAGGGAGAGGGGGGTGTGAGGGAGGGGGGTGTGAGGGAGAGGTGAGGGTGTGAGGGAGAGGGGGGTGTGAGGGAGAGGTGAGGGTGTGAGGGAGAGGGGGGTGTGAGGGAGGGGGGTGTGAGGGAGAGGGGGGTGTGAGGGAGAGGGGGGTGTGAGGGAGAGGTGAGGGTGTGAGGGAGAGGGGGGTGTGAGGGAGAGGGGGGTGTGAGGGAGAGGTGAGGGTGTGAGGGAGAGGGGGGTGTGAGGGAGGGGGGTGTGAGGGAGAGGGGGGTGTGAGGGAGAGGTGAGGGTGTGAGGGAGAGGGGGGTGTGAGGGAGAGGTGAGGGTGTGAGGGAGAGGGGGGTGTGAGGGAGGGGGGTGTGAGGGAGAGGTGAGGGTGAGGGTGTGAGGGAGAGGGGGGGGTGAGGGAGAGGTGAGGGTGAGGGTGTGAGGGAGAGGTGAGGGTGTGAGGGTGTGAGGGAGAGGTGAGGGTGTGAGGGAGGGGGGGGTGTGAGGGAGAGGTGAGGGTGTGAGGGAGAGGGTGTGAGGGAGAGGTGAGGGTGTGAGGGAGAGGGGGGTGTGAGGGTGAGGGTGTGAGGGAGAGGGGGGTGTGAGGGAGAGGTGAGGGTGAGGGTGTGAGGGAGAGGGGGGTGTGAGGGAGAGGGGGGTGTGAGGGAGAGGGTGTGAGGGAGAGGGTGTGAGGGAGAGGGGGGTGTGAGGGAGAGGGGGGTGTGAGGGAGAGGGTGTGAGGGAGAGGGTGTGAGGGAGAGGGGGGTGTGAGGGAGAGGTGAGGGTGAGGGTGTGAGGGAGGGGGGTGTGAGGGAGAGGGGGGTGTGAGGGTAAGGATTGTGTGTTTTGACACTGAGGGTGTCTGTACCCAGAGTTCAGCGGGAGCGCCTGCGCAGTGTGGGGCTGCTCGAGCTGTCATGGCGGCGTGTCTCTTGTCCAGGATAATATTGGGGTCAACCGGCAGGACCGCGGCCTGTAGGGTAGGTAGGAAACCGTTTGTGGGGAGCGGTTCCTTCCTCAACACTAACTAACTGACTAACTAACTAAGTGACTAACTAACTAACTGACCGAGAGTAGGGAATCCTTGTGCGGCGTTTGACTCCCAAGTTGGGGGAACAGCTGAGCTGTTGCCGGGGTCTCGGCGCCTCCTGTGGTGGGTCAGGATAGTGGCGAGAGAAGTGAGGACAGAGTCACTGGACCAGTGGCCGGGAGACTGACACTAATGTGTTGACAGTTTACCGCAGGCCGACCTGATTCCACCACAGTTTGAATGCCCGACGTGGACGTTCACATTCAACTGGAGGCGTTGTCAGCCCACAGCTGGGTGTTTTTTTTAATCTATCTCTGAATTGAAACCGACACCTTGTCATTATTACAGTAATAATCCTTGCATTTGATGTAGCCTTTGATGACACTTTCAAGATGGCGCTTCAGAGAATATACTGTAAAGCGAATTGACTTCGTATTTTGTCGGCGAAACGCGGCATCCAATTGCGCCCGTCGGTGTCCCAACAAACAGTCGTGGATTGAGTTCACCAATTTGCTGAATTCAAATAAAGAATAGGTGACTATCGGATGGACTGGACGTACGAACGGACGGACGGACGGGGTGAGAGTGCCTGAAGCGCTCTGAGACGCAGTCCGGCGTGGAGGGAGCTATATAAATCTAAATTATTGTTGTTGTTGTTGTTGTTGATCTTGATGCTGACACTACACTAGTGTCCCAACCTGACTGTTCAGCACTTTGGGACGTCCTCCCGATGTGAAAGGCACTATATAAGTGCAGTTTTGTTGTTGTTGTTGTAGTGTCAAAACTTGGAAAACAAGACAGTGTTCTATTATTCAACACTTACACTCCTTCACTCCAGCTGAGAACAAGCCCCACCTAACCCTCAAGTATATAAGTATTATGTCAGTGAAATAAAATCCAGAAATGTTATCCAGAAATGAAATTTTGAGTATAAATAATTATGTACTGCATGTTGTAATTAGTCTCATTAGCAGTTAGGTCAAGTAATGTTTAATTATAACATTAAGTGTCCTGGGACACTACCCCACATGAAGGACGATATATAAATATAAGTTCTTGTCAAATGCAAGATCTTTTTTCATCTATTTTTAATTTTAAAAATGACATCGGCTATTCCTGCAATGTTTTCAGGAACGTGTGATTTTCCTGTTATCTGCGTATTTACCTACAAATACACAGTTGGTGTACATGACAGAAAATTCTGCAAGTGCTTTGGGGATAATACATATTTAAATATTCTGTGTTGTTCCGAGGGATTAATGATTGTTGCGTCTTTTCTTGTCAAACCATGCATTTCATTAGATGTTGTAGGATGTTTCTCATAAACCAGTTATATATAGATGTCACTGCTTTTATAGTAGAAGTCCTATTAGAATCAATGTTCATTTTATGGGCTCTACTCCTTGCTTTGAAACAAAGTAAAGGTTGCAAAAAAAAAAGGGTTGTACAGGTATCCCCATTTACGACAGGGTTGTGTTCCTGAAAAATGCCACTTGAATTGAAACGTCATAAATCGAAACGTGGTTTCACATGCTGTCCCACTATATAACCCGTATACAGGTAAGCCTCGATTTACGACGCTGCTATTTAGGACATTTCGATTGAAGGACCAAATTTTTTTTTAACACCTTTTGATCGATATACGACACTTGGATTTGTTTTAAGGTCCCCAATTTTTTTGCGCATTCGCAGTACATATTTTGAATATCGAGGTTGCATTTTGTCCTTTTTGTCCATGCGCACAGTCCATAGTAGGGTCTGGCGATATATCAATATCTGTTGTATCCAATATAATTTTCATATCAATATGCTGATATCGGAATTTAAAAAATATCGATATATCGAAAAATTCGATATATAAAAAAAATCTATATATTGCAAATATCGATATATCGTGTCCAGCAATATATCGATATATCGATATAATGCGGACTTTTTTAACTTACCTTGTCGATATCCGAATGCGCGTGCACACCGGAATGCGTGTGCGCAGGACAAAAAACCCCATAATATCGGTATATCGATATATATCGAGAAATCCATTTGAGGATAAAGGGAGGCTTGTTCTCAGCTGGGATTTTTATTGAAGGCTCGTTACAAAATGCTGTTCTTGGTTGACCCCTCCCTATCTCTCCAACCTCCTCACTTCGTAATTCACTACCGCTCTCCTGCCTCCGCTCAACAGGCACCGGCCTCCTGCTCATCCCTCGCATCTATCCTCTACCCCACCATTGGATGTCGGGCTTTAAGCTACTACACCCCAAAACTCTGGAACACTCCCCCAATCCCTCTGCCTTGACCCCTCTCTGCTCTGCCACTGTTAAGCGCTCTGAGACTCTACCCGGCGTGGAGAGCGCTGTATAAGTGTAAGTTGTTGTTGACAATACCAGGAACTAAAACAACAACAACTTGGATTTATATAACATCCTCGACACCAAATGGCGTCTCAGAGCACTTCACAAAACAGATCCCGGGGCCGAACCAAGGGGAGGGGGAAAAAAGTGACCAAAACAAATTCACAATGGAGACAAGTACTTAAATGTCAGTTATTAATGGGGCTGAAGTTGGAAGATTCAGGGTAAACATCACAATTAAATTAAGTCAATATCTGGTTGAAGATGTACAGTTTTTGAGAGATCAGATCTAAAGTATCACTTGTGGTTTGACCATAGTCTTGTTTCACCTATATTTAATCTTGGCATAACAATAGATGTTTAGCCTGTGGTGGAGCATCGCTTTTATTTGCATCCACATTAGATTTTTGAAATGCCACATGTTATTTTTCCTTCCAGATTTTTGGGGCGCCGTTAAATCTTGGGAATGAAGTCCAACAGCAACACCAAAGAAATCTGTCCCTTCATGAATACCTGAGTATGGATTTATTAAAGGATGCAGGCATTTTTATCCCAAAAGGACAAGTTGCCAGTAGTGCCGATGAAGCTTTCAGTGTTGCCAAAATAATAGGTATATATTTTCTTACTGCTTTTGAAGAAATAAAGTAGGAAATGCTACAATTATAATGAAAACTTATGATTTTCAACATCTTGAGGCTGCATTTCCAGAACGTTTTGATTCACAGCAAACTGAACATTCTGAAAAGTGGAACTTATTTTGATTATTTGATTTAGATGAAGAGTTAAATGTTTGAGAACTTGAAAATTGTAATCTTTGTACTGTTCGTGAAATTTAACAATGTTGTATTTTGTTAAACTTTGTAAGCTTTATAAATGACAGCATAAAAAGGCTCACACCTTTGACATGGTCAAGAAAGTTGACGTGGCTTTCGCTTTTATGTGCAGTTATTCACCAATGAATTTCCAGCAGTATCCGTATTTCAAATCGAAGTTCAGTAAAAAACGTGCATTACAAATATAACTGAGCTTGTGCAATCACAGTTTTTAAGGAACTTTATTATTTTGGGCATATTACATCCCATAGGTAACTGTTGTAGCGCCTTGGGATGTCCTCTTGATGTAAAAAACACTACATAAGTGTAATTTAGTTGTTGTTGCAAAAAGAAGCAACGTCGATGTGGCCACATATCTAAACCACCCGAATTGAGCAGAGTAGAATAGCTTTGATTTTTCTTGGGGTTGGGCTTGAGTGGAATAGGCAGTGAGCCAGTGCCTGAAGAGCAAGGGAGAAAAATAGATGACATTTAGAAATAATTAGATTTGCAGATAAAATTGTAGGTTTTAACTTTAGGACTTTGACACACAATAAGTGTTAACTTTGACACACCATCATTAATGCACCAATGTACTGTACCCACAGAATAGCAGATTAAAGGTTTCTGTCTATGGTGTTTCACAAGCTATTTTTCCACTCGTGGGAGTTGTCAGTGAAACTCTGAATAAGCTTTTGTAAGCCTTCAATTGCTCTTATGTAATCATACAACAGTCATAATTTACATTGAAGACATTTCATGCTTTTGTGATGGTATTTATAGATCCAGGTACCGGTGAAAATTGTGGACTTCTCGGTATAAAATGTTTAACATTTCAATAGTATATTAGCTATCAGCATCTTAATTGGTTTCTTTTGTTTTATTCTCTGCCTCCCCACCAAAGAAAATCAACCCAAATAGTTACACAACAGACCAAATATTTATATTTTGTTCTATAGGTTCAAAGGATCTCGTGGTAAAAGCTCAGGTTCTTGCAGGAGGCAGAGGCAAAGGAGAATTTGAAGGTGGCCTGAAAGGCGGCGTGAAAATAGTTTATTCGTAAGTATGAAAATCATAAATTTTTGTGCTGACTTTTGATCATAGTTCTATTTCTTATCCCAACCACTCATTGCTTTCTGACTTAATTTGAATGTCTGGATGTTACTTTCTCCCTGTTATCACATTTGGTTGTTAGGCCTGCAACATAACTTTTCTGATCCAGCAATATCATCACGTATTCGTCAGCTAAGAGTCGGTCTGTTGGATACAAAGGTCACTACAGGGTAGGATAACAGCATAAGGTTAATTCTCTGGGTGAATAGGAAGAACACTGAAATTTATAGAAGTTTAATTCTTGACTCTTAGTATTTAGCTAGGAAGACTTGCTATTTTGGATGGATAATAAATCAAACAGGCTAATATGTATGCCCTATGAAACTCAGAAGATGTCATTCTTCACAGATAATTTTGAAAAAAAGTTGTGGATAGGGATTGCAGCAGTAGGTAATTGTCCTCAAGTTTACCATAGATATGATTTTTACATTGCTAATATTAGTCTCTAACTTCTGGGCATTTGGTTGTCTTAACCTTTGACCCATCTTGACTACATCCCTGAAAGCAGGACTTTTCAGCAGTATTTAAGACGGTGCAACGTTTATCACAAACGTTTGGTTCCTTTCCCGACCCAGCAAGATCTTCATTACAGGACAACTAAGAATCTGGCTGTTGGGAGACAAATTAAAAAAGTGCCTATTGCTTAGATAACAGCCACTAAACTATTTCTCTAGATAGGTAGGAAAAACTTTAGATTTGTACATATTTAATTCTTGACCTAAAGTTTTTAGTTCAAAAGAGTTGTATGTTCTTGTTTTAAGTGTAGATGCTTTCATACATTGCCAATCATTTGCAATTAAAATAAATGTAAGCTCAATTTTAGACAGGATAATATTTACATTGTGGTTCCAGCATTGCAAAAATACTCTTCATATTTAAATATTATAATTTTTAGGCCTAATATTTGTGGGTACAAGGGTTTCTTATATATCTTGTTCTTGAGTACAAGGATTGTTCTTCAGCGCCGTTGGACGTCCTCTTGACGTGAAAGGCGCTAAACAAGTGTAATTTTGTTGTTCTTAAATAAGACCTCCCCAACTCCCAGCTTGCGTGCCATCCTTAGACTGTCCAGCACTTTGAAATGTCCTCTTGCTGTGAAAGGCACTAAGTAAATTTTTATTTCTATATAAGGCAATTTGTATGCAAAATTTTTCATTGGCTTCAAATCATTTCTGTCTTTTTAATTAGTTGTCAGTTTCCTGTATAAAAAAACTCCAATGTGGAGTACTGTAGCTCAGTTGTGGAGTCCTGTAGCCTAGAGCCCTCGCCTCACCAGTGAGAGACCTGGGTTCAATTCTTGGCAGCGCAAAACCATGGGCAAGTTTCCTTACTCCATGCGCCTAATACTGTAATCCAAAAATAACACAATCATTAATTGGTCATTTCAATCCACGACTGTTTGTGGGACAGTATGTAATTGGCTGCCGTGTTTTGCCCACAAATATAGTCAGTTCACTTATCAGTATATTCCATGACGTGCTTTGAGACGTCAATAATAATTAATTTAATTAATAATATATCGTTTAATTTATTAATTTATTATTGTAAATAATTATTATTTATTATAAATATATAATCATCAGTTTTTGTGCTGTTTTTGTACTTCATGAATTTTTCACTAGGTGGCAGTAAAGGCTACAGAATGTCAGAACTCAAAAAAATAGTTTTGTCAGCTCAAAGTGAATTACAAGTAAAAGCCCGTTTAGCCATGACCCGATCAACCGGATTGCTCAACCCACTACCGGGGCAATTCCCCATTCCAGCAATTGCGAGTATGCTCACTTTGCGCATGTGTGCAATGCGTGTGCATGAGGACTTATTAAACTTCCAAACTTGGGGGGTTTTACCGATCGGTAAAAAATGCTTTTTTACCGATCTTTTTACCAAGTGTGCTGGAATCTTTATTGGTAAGTATCCATACAATATTCTGTTACTATTTAGTATATTATTAATATGATATGTTTTAAAATAAGTTTAAAAAATTGTTGGGTTTTCGGCAACTTGTCATCGGATTATCCGGCACAGCCAATTAGTCGACCCCCCGGAGGGTACCGGATATACAGGCTTTTACTGTATTTAGAATTTATACAGCATACTAAAAATGTATTTAAAAAAAATTGAGAGCTACAACATGCAACAGCATTTGAATATACAAATGAACACAGACTAATCACTTTGTCAGTGTTGTAAGTTGAGAAACGAAATAACCTTTATCAGTTTTAGATGCTGGTGCTCAAACTAGTTATTTGATTGTCTAAATCTCATTTCAGCAAGGCACTACTGCTTCTCTAAAACTCTTGAGATCTGATCTTTATAGCTATGTAACCTTTTATAATAGCCAATATCAGATCTTGATCAAGAGAGTTTCAAGAGGGAAAAGTGCCTTTAATCAACATACCATTTTCCATGATTTAAAACAAGGAGTATAATGAAAAATATTTGTGATTTCATTCATCAATATTTAATAATAACTAGCTGTTGATACAGTGCCTTTATGGGGAGGATGTCTCACAAAGTGCGTCACAGAATTTATTGCAAAATATAGTAATTGTGTACTAACTGAACACCTTTTTCTGTATATAGTAAAAACCTGTTTATCCGGCACCCTCGGCACCTAGCCAATGTCGGTTAAAGCGCATGCCGGATATTCGACCGAAAACACACACCAAAAAAAATTAATTAATTTTTTTTAAACATACCATATTAATAGTAGACTAAATAACAACAGAATATTGTATGGATACTTACCAATAAAGCAATAAATATCGATTATAGTCTACAAACATAGCACAAGGGGTACTCTCCTTTTATTCTTTCTCTCTCTCTTTTACACACACAGTCAGTCTGGCATCTCAATGGCTCCAAACCCAACCCCACTCCTCTCATTTTCCATCTAAATTAATCAACTCACCCCCTCTCTCACCCCTCCTCTCCCCCATCTCTCCCTCTTTCCCTCTATTTCCCTCTGTCCCCCCGCCACCCTCTCTCTCTCTCCCTGCCTCTCTCAAACCAGGAAGTGCAGCATTCAGAGCTCATCCTACTGTGCTCTGTGAGGGAAAAAAACGGCAGCACCATCTACAGGCACTAGTAGCAGCATACTGAAATACTGATACGAGAGAAAAAAATGTGATTGTGCCGGATAAGACCCGGTTAATCGAATGGGGACCTTTTTTTTTGAGGTGCCGGTGATACGAAAGTTACCATTGATTGGGTCACGGATAAGTGGGCTTTTACTGTATTTCTGGATCAGGGCTAGTTGCGTTGGATAGAATTTAGCTGCACTGCATGTAATGTCAACATGCCTAAACAAAACAAATATTGAAGTAAAGCCATTTTTAGTCTGCTTGGTGAAACTCCAGAATCTAGAGGTGCACGCTTATGAATATGTTGTGCAATTCTTGGCTACACAGCTTTAGAAGACCTATATGCAGTACTGTAATACTGTAAGCCTTGTGATTGAGATAAAAATATATCCTGGTGACTTGCATTCCTGCAGCGGTACTTCAATTTCAGTTTGAGCTATCGTTACAGTAGTTGACTACTAGAGTTTGCTGTGCCCATTATTTAATTTTGTCATGTACTGAATGAAGTTTTCATGGTAAAGAAACAGCTAAATATGTACATCAATACTCTGCTTTCTGGTGAAAAAGTATGAGTTTTTAATGTTTATGTTGATATAGTACTGTCAGCACCTACTAATTAAAGATATTCCTTCAAGGTGTTTGAGATGTATTTTTGTTGACACACTTTCCAGAAGATATAAATGGATTACTTCTTTGACTACAACATGTAACTACATTGGTATGGCATTTCATATTAATATGTTCAGGAATCTGCTGTTTGTTTTTAATTCAGACTAACAAAATTAAGTTGTTTTTATTGTAAAATAACAATTTATATTTACATAGTATCTTCCATGTCAGGAGGATATCTCAAAGCACTTCACATAGATGATTAGATGCCCAAACTGGTAGAGGGGGTAGGGAGAGAAAGGTGACCGAAACATGGTCAAAGATGGGTCTTGAGGCAAAGGGTCTTCATGGAACATGGAGTTCCAGAGAGTTGGGGCAGAATGACCGACAGGTGGGGTAGGGTGGGTTGTGAACATGAAGCAGACTGGTGTTCAGTGAGCAGAGGGATCATCAGGCAGGAGTTTTGCAGAATGTCACAGAGGTAGGGAGGGGCAAGGGCTTAGAAGGATTTGAATGTGAACAGGCATCCTGAATTTAATCTACGAGCCAATGTTTAAAATTAAACATATTTTCATACTGTAGTACCCAATTCGTGCTATGAAGTGATGCTGATCAGAATCATTGCTGCAACAACTGGTAAAAGCCTATTTGCTTTTCTCACACACTCTCACCTCCATGAAGCCAACCACTTGCTGCCTCGACCCCATCCCCACCAACCTACTGCTCACCCACCTCCCCCTCCTCTGCCCACTGCTGGCTAATATCATCAACCAGTCCCTCTCCACAGAATCAGTACCTGCCCACCTCAAAACTGCTGCCATCACCCCCCTCCTTAAAAAACCCTCCCTCGATCCCTCAAACCCTAGCCACTACCGCTCTATTTCAAACCTGTCCTTCCTTTCCAAAGCACGGGAATGCATTGTTGCAAACTAATTCCACGCCCACCTCTCCTCCCACTCCCTCTTCAATCCCCTACAGTCCGGTTTCCGCCCTGCCCACAGTACAGACTGCACTTGTGAAAGTCACAAACGACGTCCTCTCTATCTGTGACAAGGACTCCCTCTGCCTCCTTATCCTCCTGGACGTGTCCGCTGCGTTCGACGCAAGTCGACCACACCATCCTCCTCCACCGCCTGACATCCGTCATCCACCTCAGTGGGAACGCACTCACCTGGTTCGAGTCCTATCTCACAAAGCGCCAGCAGTACATCTCTACAAACGGCTTTTCCTTCCACTCTTACCCAGTTACCTGTGGGGTACCCCAGGGACCCATCCTTGGGCCTCTCCTCTTCCTCATCTATATGTTGCCTCTTGGGGATGTCATCCGCAGACATGGCGCACACTTCCACATGTTCGCAGATGACACCCAACTCTATTTCTCCACTTCCCTTTGCGACCCCCAGTCCCCTGATGTTCTGTCAGCCTGCCTGTCAGACATCAGGAGATGGATGAGCGCAAATTTCTTGCAGCTGAATGTTGACAAGACGGATACTATACTCTTTGGTTCTCGTCATGGCTTTCACCTTCTCCACCTTCCCAGCCTGCCCCTAAAACTCTTCGAACCTGTGCGCAACCTTGGCGTCAGGTTCAACCCCAACTGTCCTTCCTTCCCCACATCCGGTCCCTCACCAGCACTGCCTTCTTCCACCTCCGATGGATCGCCCAACTTCAGCAATACCTCACCCCAAAAGCCGCTGAAACCCTAGTCCACGCCTTCGTCACCTCACGGCTGGACTATTCCAATGCCCTCCTCGCCGGTCTCCCCTCCACCACAATCCATAAAATCCAACTCATCCAAAACTCCGCCGCCCGCATTCTCACCCGCACCAAACTTCGCTCCCCCATTACCCCAGTCAAGACTTCAAGATTCTCACCCTTGTTTTCAAATCCCTCCACTCCTCTGCACCCCCTACCTCTCTGACCTCTCTCCTCAAACCAGCTCCCGTTGCCTTCACTCCACTGGGTCTGGCCTCCTCCATGTCCTCCGAATCCTCCGCTCCACCCTCAGCGGCCGTGCCTTCAGCCACTATGCCCCAAGGCTCTGGAATTCCCTTACTCACTACCTTCGCCTCCCCCCCTCTTTTCTCAGTTTCAGGTCACAGCTGAAGATCTTTCTCTTCGACCGTGCCTTTGGTCACCTTTCTACCTCTGCCCCTGGCTCGGTCCCAGGATCCGCTATTGTGAAACGCCCTGAGATGCCGTCCGGCGTGGAGGGCGCCATATAAATCAAAGTTGTTGTTTTTGCTTTTATAGTAAACTAGTTGTACCCATTTTAGCTTCGCTTGCAACCAAAGGATCCAATATGGAATGTAGATTGACATACAGACAGCATTTCAGCTTTATCTATACACATCTAGAAGGACTCCTGTGGGAGGACTCTGCACTTTAAAATTGTAATCTTGTTGTTGTTGCCACGGCTTAGCTTTGTCTGGGTTCTTTATTTTGTACCCACTGCTTGGCTACATTCGTACTCTGGCACAGGGCCACAGGGCCTGGCCAGCCAGTGGGCCCACCAGGTGAAACTGCAGTGAGTGCGTAAACGAAGCCACTCTGTAACACATAATGCCACAACGCCACTTTGACTCAGGGGACACAAGGTATAACGGCAGCAAAAAACGCAAAACTGAAATGCATTTTAGATCACAACTTATGAACAATAGAATATACCCCCAAACAAAAGTGCCCACGTCAGTCTCAAAAGCAAAACCTTTCAGACGAGGTATAAATCATGTCTTTATGTCAATCGGTTATTGAAATCCTTCTTGAAGCACAGACAGACATTGTCATTTTATTAGCATGGAAGATGTTGGCTGAATTCAATGTCTGTTTTTGTCTGGTTAATGTTGGGTCTGGGGCAGTTTATAGATTTCCCGGATCCATTTACAAAATAAATGGCAAGTTTTCAATATCTCCTTTGTAAAGCAATATTGTATAAAAAAAAGTTCTTTCAAAATACTGTATATAGAACTTAAAAAAAGAAACTGAAATTAGTTAAACAGGGAAATACAGTAAAAGTCTGTTTATCCGGCACCCGATCAACCATAACTTCCATATCACCAGCACACAAAAAAAGGTCCGCATTCGATTAATCCGAATTTATTCGGAAAAATGCTTTTTTTATTTGCGTTTTCAGCCAAATATCCGGCACGCGCTTTAACCAGCATTGGCCAGGTCCCGAGGGTGCCGGATAAACGGGCTTTTACTGTATTTGGATAGCTGTGGTTGATACAGTATTAGGATATATAGACTTTTGTACAATTTGTTCTATCCTATTATTTCAAAATGTAAAGTATCTGTTGAAAGTTGAACTTATCCATCTGAAAAACAAATGCGTGTAATTGTATGGGTTATAATTTCATTTAGTACACATTTGAGTTATGGCATTGTTTCATTAAATTTGCTGAGATATATTTATAGATATATATACACATCCACACACACAAACAGAGTGCAAATTACTTGATTGAATTGTTTTGCAGCCCAGAGGAAGTCCAGGAAATTGCTTCACAGATGATTGGGAAAAAACTATTTACCAAACAAACTGGAGAGAAAGGGAGGATATGTAACCAGGTGTTTATCTGTGAGCGCAGATATCCTAGAAGAGAATACTATTTTGCCATCACCATGGACAGGTCATATCAAGTAAGTCAATAATATCTGCCTTGAAATGTAGTGATATTTTGCTTGATTTTTTTTTGAAGTATGAGAGTCGGGTGACAATTTGTGTGGCTTTGTTTAATGAACCCAGAAATAAATTCCAATGTTCCTATCTTGTTGCAAATATTACAATAGATTTAATTGATATAATATTCGAATAAATGAACAATTCATGGGACAGAGTGTAGCAGAGTGGGAAAAGGATGACTGAAAGTGCAGTCCTAGAATTGCAGACTAACCTTAAAAGAGGTAAGGCATGGAGCAAGTCAGGGATTCCTGGATGGAGTTCCAGCAAAGTGACAGAGGAGGTTGAGGAGGATCAATTGAAAGCCTGCCTGCAGATTTGGAGTGGATATGGTGAGGGGCATGAAGCAGGCTGATATTTGCTGAACTAGTAGGATTGAAGAGGTTGCAGAGGTAAGGTGTAATGAAACTGGTGAGGTTTGAAGGTGAGAATGAGAATTTAGCATTTGATCCTTCTGGGAGATGGGGAGACAATGGAACTGAGCACGATAGGCTCACGGAGCGTGGTCCAGGACTGGCTGCAGTTCAGAGTAAATTAAATCTTAAAACAAAGTTCACAATATAAACCAGCTGTTGTATGGACATTTCTGTTTGCCTTAAACATGCCCTCCATAACCCTGAACCTATGACGTTTGTATCGGTGCCTTTCCATGCCTGAAAATATTGTTCCAGGTTTGCGATGGCTATTTGTAAAGCATGTTATTAATTTTCCATGGAGACCCCCTCCCTCTGAGAAATGTCTTGTCGAGGTTAAAATGCCCTGTTTTTTTCCAAAACATTTTACTTTCTCAAGAACTGAACATTGTTGGTTTTCCTTTGGGGAATCTCTGGAATCTGGATCCCGTTATTCTGCAGAGACCAAAAATAGATGTGATGATTATAGCTGCAGCCAAACCAGATACAACAACAACAACAACAACTTTGATTTATATAGCGCCCTCCACGCCGGACGGCATCTCAGAGCGCTTAAATAAGGGAGTAATGTGATGAGAAATGTTTTTGAATGTTGTGTATTCATTAACATTTTTCTCCAAGGGTCCTGTTCTTATTGGTAGCAGTCAAGGAGGAGTTAACATTGAAGATGTGGCAGCAGATAACCCAGATGCGATTATCAAAGAACCAGTTGACATTATGGAGGGAATTAAAAAGGAACAGGCAATCAAGGTACTATCGCATTTGTTTTACTAAATAAATTATTGGCAATTTTTATTTATTAAATCAAGAGGTTTTGGCCATTATTTTAGAGTTCATCATCTTATCACTACCCTCAATTATAGAGTTAGGCTGTATATGATGGATCATGTTTAGTAAATCCTGAGAAATATGAAGTGGAGATAAAATATCTTTGAAAAAATATTGGGTATTGGGAGAATTTGCTATGAATTACTCAACTGTTAAATATAAAGTTGATTCAACCTGGATTGTTTAGTACAGAATCGAGCAGTAATTCATTCTAGTAACATGAAGTATGACACCCTGATTCGGTTCTGACAGAAGATGGGGGTCAGTGGAGTTAACTTTGACTCAATGACATACTGTACTTCTATTTTTCTATGGGAATAACTTCCATGTTAGATCCCACTGCTACCATAAAACATTTTAAAAGAAGTCACTAGGTAACTAACATTGAAATCAAGCACAGGCTTTCACAGATATGACACGATCTACACTTACGGCAATAGCACTGATAGAAAGGTGCTTTCGGCAGGAGCAACACATTTTACAGAGTGGTCGTGATGTTTTTTCAAATGTTCCAAACTTGACAGTTTAAACATAGAAAATTATATTGCGGCCTATTCTTGCATAATTACTGTTTTGGGGTATCATTTGTCAGCAAGATTATGACTTCCATATTCAATTTTTTCAAATATGTCAATATGTTTTAAGGTTGCCCAAAAGATGGATTTTCCAGCTGCTCTGATAGAGAATGCTGCTGATGTTGTTGTACGATTGTACGAAGTCTTCATGAAGTATGATGCCACCCTGATTGAGATAAACCCTATGGTGGAGGATTCGTCAGGAGTAGGTAAAGTAACTTTTAATATTTTGAGTGGGGAATTACTGCTTAGTATCTGGTATGTTAAATTGCACAATTTTCTTTTCAGTAATGTGCATGGACGCAAAGATAACATTTGATTCCAACGCTGCATTCCGCCAAAAGAAAGTATTTGACTTGCAAGACTGGAGCCAAGAAGATGAAAGGGACAGGGCGGCAGCAAGAGCAGACCTTAACTACATTGGATTAGATGGCAACATCGGCTGTTTGGGTAGGAACATGTGGGGGAGAAATAGCTGTACTATTGCATAATAGTGTAATATGTTTGTCAAGCTAGCCGTAGCTTAATTTCTATTTCTATTAAGAACTAATAGGTGTCTGAGAACATAGAACACTCACAGCCATCTGGTATATGTGTATTATACTTTTACTGCAGATTTTTTTGAGCCAAATTCCCTCCTCCCCTTTTCTATTCTTCAGGGTAATTTATTCTCTTAATTCTTAACTTTATGTCTATCTATCTGTAGTTGTTAATTCTACTGAACAATTTGATAAAATGGTCTAACTATAATCTATTATAATTATAGTGAACGGTGCAGGGTTGGCTATGGCAACCATGGATATTATAAAACTTCATGGGGGTACTCCAGCAAATTTTTTGGATGTTGGTGGTGGAGCAACAGCCCAGCAAGTCACAGAGGCCTTCAAACTTATAACTTCTGACAAAAGTGTAAGTATAGAGGTCAGGATCAAATATAAAGTCGAGATAAAATATGGTAAATATGATGGGGTTTTCTCCTTTAAACCCACCTTCTCCTGAAGGCATTGATATATACACACAGGAATACTGTTTCGTTGCTACTGGAACCTCAACTGTGCTTTGCATGATTGATGATTGTTGAAGTGTGTGCCTAGCAGAGATCCAAGGCTTACCCATCCTAACCAGGTATTCACATCTACATATATGGACAGTTTCTAACAGGCAACATTGAAGTATGAACATGAAATATTGAAGCCAAATTATGAGTCAGTTAATCTTAACATTTCATAAATATTATCGTTAAAACATTTAAATATTTGGTGTACTGGGAACAAAACCACAGACCTGAAATAACGTTAATGTTTATCAAACAACTACCTTTAGGAAGGAACTATTCAATTAGGAGTCCTGTAGTTCAGTGGTTAGAGCATTCACCTTACAAGTGAGAGGCCTGGGTTCGATTCCAGGCAAGGCAAAACCTTGGGCAAGTTTCCTTACTCCACACGCCTAATAATAATCCCAAAACAAAAAAAATTGGTTATTTCAATCCTCGACTATTTGTGGGACACTGCTGTACGCAATTGGCTGCAACGTTTTGCCCACATATATAGTCAATTCACTTTACAGTATATTCTGTGAAGCACTTTGAGATGTCTAGAAGATGTGAAAAGCACTATATCAAATGCGAGGATTATTATTATTAGAGAAGGAAAAAATAGTTGAATTGAATGTTGAATACAGGAGTGATCAAGAAAACGATACATGGGAAAATGATAAAGTCTTGATAATTAATGTAAACTATCAAAGTATATTTGGAATTAAGATTAAAATGAAAACTAGGGATCCATGAGGAATACTGTGATTGCTTTGAAAGATTTATTTCATTGAGCCATCTCTGAGACATATACAGCTTTTCTTTTAATTTATTTCTACCTCTTTGCTCATCAAACTAATAAGGTCTTTTGAAAAGAATAGAATTATTCCAATGTGGATACCACAGCCTCTAGCTTGACTGAATTTCAAGAATGTTAAAGAGGTTATTATTGACTATAGAATATGACTTTTCTGCCTGAAGCTAGCTGCAAGGTGACCCACGACTGAAAAATGTCCCATCAAAGAGACTTGCCAATATTATGCTATTTTGCCCTCGGGTCATAATTATAATTATGATCTGTTAATACTGAACCTTATTGGCACAATCCCTGGCTTGGTAATCAAATGCGCACAGACAAAATTAAATGCTCTTGTTCTACTTATGATGTGGGAAGTTGATACTGGGGGATGAAATGTCTTTTTCCTGCCTCAGCCAAACATTTCAATATTCAACATCTGCACATCAAGTACCGAATTAGTGGTTTCCAGAGTAATTCTTTCTTTCTCCATTGGATTTGAACTTTGGCCTTAATGAGGACGATGACAACAACAACCGCAAGACAACAAAATGACACCAAGTTGTGTTTCCATAGTACCCTTCACATAGGAGAACACAGATGCTTGTACGGTGGAGGTGAGGGATGGGGGGGTGGGGGGGGGGTGGGGGGGAGCGGACTGAGCGAGGGGAAGGGGGAGGTGTGGTCAAAGGTAGGTTTTCCATTGGGATTTAAAGATATCCCTTCTCGAAGGTCACAGAGAACATTTTACATAGAGTGACATAGAGTGACATTTTAGTGGAATGTCACTCTATGTCAACATAGAGTGACATTCCACTAAAATTCTATTTTCCCCTTATATGGGGATATGTCCCCTTGGGTCAGGATATTAACTGTCCTGCATGTCTTAATGGGTAGGTTTGTTGAGGTGGCATGTTAACATGTCAGATTTGTTCTTTTTGTAAAAAAAACATGGATTTTTGTTTAAAAAAAAGAGAATGCAATCAGATTTGCCTATTTCCAAAGGGAAATTTTTATCAATTCAATGAAAATGGACAATATCATGTATATGAACTATTGGAGCCATGAAAACCTTGCCGTTTATTTGAGCAAGTTTAAAACCAGCAATGATCATGAACATATAAAATCAAATGTGAACCGCTTTTATAGTGACAAGGATTATTAAATTTGAAAGATGATCATTTGCCTATAAAATACACACATTGCACCTTATAGTAACATTTTCTAAAGTGCTTGGGACATTCTCCAAGCATGAGAGGCACTATCATTTTCTTCCTTCACCTTCTGCTCCAAGCTTCATAACCCCATCTCCCCCATACTCGCCTGACTCAACTGGCTTCCGATCACCCAGAGCATCCAATTCAAGATTCTGGTCCTCACATTCAAAGCCTTCCACGGCCTTGCCCCATCCTACATCTGCGACCTAACCCCCTACCTACCTGCCCGCCCCCTTCACTCAGCAGGCTCCGGCCTGTCCCACATCCCCTGACCCTCTCACCCAACTGGTGGGCGAGCCTTCAGCCATTCTGCTCCCAACCTCTGGAACTCCATTCTTCAGTCCCTCCGCCTCGCTCCCTCCCTGGTCTTGAAGTCCCGCCTCAAGACCCTCTTCTTCGATGGTCGCATTGGTCACCTAAAACCCCGTTTTAGGTGACAAAGCTACTGATATTTGCGTATTGTAACATTTTGTATTTGAATTTTGCCATGAGAATGTTTGTAAGACAGGATTTATTTTATTTGTCAACTTGTAATTTTGCAGTAGGGAAAAGAAGCCTTATCAAAGAAGCCTTTTTTGGGCATTGAAAGATGATTGGCAATCGTATTTAATGTCATTACCTGAAAATTATGTGATTTTTAGGATGTGAATGCTCAGTTCACAAATGTTTGGTTGTTGTTTGGGGAAGGATAACAGTGAAACCAAAGTTTACATAAGTTGATCAGTTTCTGTTTTGTGGAGTCTTTTAATCTAACCCGTGTTTTGAAATTGCAGACTGTTCTAGTAACTGCCAAGGCACACCTCCAGTGGTTTGTAGACTTTAGGAATGTTGGGATGAAATAAGTGAAAATATTGTTTCCTGAACTTGTGTGTTTATCAGATGTGGTCTTATATTTATGTAGCATTTTGGCACTTTTTTTAAAAGTGGAAACATGTTGGACTATATGAGACAGAGCTTTTGAATACAGATATACATGTTGGAGATAGAACTGACATGAACCTCTGCTCCTCCCTAACTCTGCAATCTATTAACCTATTATTCAAGGCCTGCCTCTTTGATTGTGCCTTCAGTCATCCGCCCATCCCCTTTTTGATTCAATTTCCGAAGCTTGGGTGCAAATCTTTCATTGTCCAGGACCTTAGGATGTCCTCCTAACGTGAAAGACGCTGTACAAATGTAATTTTGTTGTTTGTTGTTTAAATGCAATTAGTTTTTTTTTGAACCCCTAACACTCTTTTTTTTGTTGAAAAGTCATTTTTCTATCGGCAACAAAATCACATCCTGAAAATTGTTGTACCTGAAAGGTTAACAGGCTGTCTCTATAACTTCAAAGGCTTTCAGAAAATGCACTTATCAGATCTGCTGTATTTATGAATTCTATTTCTTCTTATCACTTGCATTTTGTTTTATGCGCCACTGTCAATACTGGAAAAAAAATCTTAGGAATTCAATACCAATGAAAATGTATTGATTCACCAACGATATTAATAACTAAGAACTTAAAGCTTAGGCAATGTTTTTTAAGCAGAGGATAGTGTTAGTGAAGATTTCTAGCTTTCCTTACCCTTGTTTACAGTTTTGAGTTGTCACAATTCTATTTTATGATAATGTCACAGTTCCGCCGTTCAAATGTACGTCAGTGAAAATAAACAGAATATGTTTGAGGACTCTCCAGGCACCACAAAATGGGCAAAGACTAATTTTAGCCTAGTGTGTTACGTTGCAGATACACTATTCTGTAAGAATTCTGTAAAATAGGAAAATGTATTGGGCCAATAAGTGTTCTGCCACGTTTTAAGTTAAAGTTAATGAAAATGACAACGGTACTTTCCGTTAAATGTTCCCCCAATCTGAAGAAAAGAATACGCACTTGAACAACAACAACAAAATTACATTTGTATGGACCAAAGTTGAATTTGAAGCCTGATTGTAGTCTACCATTTCTGATCTCTTTCCCTTCTTGACCATTATGGTGATGAGCTCTTACAGGCAGAAGCCTACATGTTTCTTTGTTTCAGTAATCATAGAATCATATAATTTTACGTCACAAAAGGAGGCCATTCAGCCCATCAAGTCTGTGCCGGCTCTTTGAAAAGAGCAGCTCAATCCCACTGCCCGGCTCTCTCCCCATAACCTAACAGACCTGTTTTCCCTAAATAAAGATCTAATTCTTTTTTAAAAGCTGTTATCGAATCAGCCTCCACCACCTTTTCTGGCAATGCATTCCAGATTCCAAAAAATATTTCTCCTCAGCTCCCCTCTGCCTCTTGTGACCACGAGTCACAGATTCGTCCACCAGTGGAAACAGTTTTTCCTTATTCACCCTGTCAATTCCCCTCATGATTTTATCAACCTCTATTAGGTCTCCTCTCAACATTCTCTGTTCCAAAGAGAATAAACCAAGCCTATCTAGCCTTTCCCCATAACTGAAGTCCCTCAATCCTGGTACCATTCTAGTAAACCTTCTTTGCACCCTTTCCAATGCCTTAACATCCTTTCTATAGTGTGGTGACCAGAATTGGACTCCAGCTGAGGCCTAACCAAAGTTTTATAGAGGTTAGTCAGCACTTCCTGACTTATGTACTCTATACCCCTATTTATAAAGTCTAATATCCCATATGCCTTCTTAATGGCTTTGTCTACCTGTCCTGCCACCTTCAAAGAGTCGCTAATACAAATCCCCAGGTCCCCTCTGTTTCCTCACACAAATTAAAATTGTACTATCTAGCCTAATATTGCCTCCACTCATTTCTTCTCCCAAAATGTATCACCTCACACTTCTCTATTAAACTTCATCTGCCATGTGTCTGGCCACTTTACCATTTTATCTATATCTTCTTGCAGATGGCTACTATCCTCCTCACTATGTACTATTCTCCCTAACTTAGTATCATCTGCAACTTGGAAACTGCTCCCTACACCCAAGTCCAGATTATTAATATATATTAAAAAGAGCAGTGGTCCCAAAACCGAGCCCTGGGGGATGCCACTGCACACTTCCCTCCAGTCTGAAAAACAGCCACTCACCACAACTCTCTGCTTTCTGTCTCGCAGTCAGTTGTGGATCCATGCTGCCACTATCCCTTTAACGCCGTGGGCTTCTGCTTTCTTAATAAGCCTCTCATGCAGCACTTTGTCAATAATGCTGCATAACAGATATGATTACTTGATTTTTTGCCTCATTCATAGGTTCAGGCGATTCTGGTGAACATATTTGGTGGCATTATGCGTTGTGATATAATTGCTAAAGGAATCATTGCTGCTGTTTCAGATCTGCATCTGACAATTCCCATTGTTGTCCGGTTACAAGGTAAGTTCATTAAAAATATCTGACTATTAATTTTTATTGTGTCGGATTTGCAACTAGTAATCTGTGCAAACGAGTTAATAGTCGAATGAGTGGGGAATGGGTTTTAGTCTTTCATTTCCTTGGCCTTATTCTTACTCAGAGCTTTGGGGATATGCAACTAATAATAATAATAAAATAATAATTAAAATAAGCCTTGAGCACATTTACTGTTCGCATTTATCAAAGTACTTCACAGGATTTACTGTAGAGTTTTGCTAACCAATTTTAAACGGCTCTTAAGTAATATTAAAAGTAGGCCCTTACATATTTAGCTTACATGTCTAACGTTTTAATAAATATTTAAAAAATAAATTTATATTGATTTCTGTCAAATTTCTTTGATTCAGGGACACGTGTTGATGATGCAAAGGCATTGATTGCTTCAAGCAGCCTGAAGATCCTTGCTTGTGATGATTTGGGAGATGCTGCTCGAATGGTTAGTTCAATATTCACTTCACTGAGTACACTTTGAAATTGTACATTGGGGTAGCACCAAAGCGCTGCATAGAAATTTTTTATGAGGAGACTAAGGGGAACTTCGTTTTACTGCATAATATATTCACCCGAAAGGTCAGTGGGTTTTTTGTAACATGGGATCATGAACTGGTTTATATTTCTATAATGTAAATTGTTCCCCTGGGTTTAGAGAATAAAAAGCTTGGTCTGAAGGTAGAACTGTTGCGCAATTCAATTTGGATATGCTTATTTTCAACCGATTGTTTCTGCCAATTTAATTTGTGCCGTATGAATTTGGTTAACATCTGTGTTTATTCTATTATTTTCTTTCAGGTTGTAAAACTTTCAGAAATAGTTTCGCTAGCAAAAGAGGCACAAGTCAATGTGAACTTCCAACTGCCAATTTAACAGAAGTCTCCCAACAGTTACAAAATAGCTAATTTATTTTTCACATATTTTGGTTTCTTTATGCAGTTTCTGAATAAAAGAGACATGTTTTAACAGCTCAGAAATTATTTGAAATGTTTGTTATGAAGCAAAAGTACACAGCTGTTCTTACTCGTGACCAGGGTAGATTAGTATATACTATATATGGGACTATAATAACCGAGTGTGTATCTTTATAGAATAATAGGAATATTTCAAAAAGTGCATTTTGCAAAGCATATATTAATTTACATTAACATGAACTCTTCGCTTGTTACTAAAATAGCTGGATTTTCAAAGAAGCATTGCATTAGAATAGGAATATTGTCTAATTCTGTCCTCATAGTAGCTAAAAACAGATGTCTGTATAATTTAAGGAGAGACAAGAAAATTAGCAATAGGATATTTGACTTTTAAAATGCTTTTCTTTTTAGAAATTCAATTATGTATTAAGCATTTATATTTTATTCAAAAGTATTTTCTTCAGAGTAAAAATTAAATTCATTGCTGTGAAATGCGAATAGGAGGGCTTCACATTCAAAGAACTCCACAGCCGTACTCCACACAACCTCCTTTGATCCGACCGGCCTTGCCATTCCCTTTGCTAAGCAAACGCTGGCCTCCGTCACTTTCCTTTGCCCAGTGTCATTGGGCAAGTCTTCAGTTGCTCGGTCCTTAATCTCTGGAATTCCATCCAAAAGTCCCTTCTCGCTTTGTGCTTTCTCTTCCCTTTGCAGCTTCCTCTTAATAATCATACATTTGTTGTAGCATCTTTTACATTGGGTAGTAATCACAAAGCACTTTACAGGATACAGTGTAAAGTTCTGTAACTCAACGGTTAGAGCACTCGCCTTGCAAGCGAGACACCTGGATTGAATTCCATGCAGCAAGACCTTGAACATGTGTGCAGTTTTCTGACTGCACACCCCTGCTAATCCTCAGGGGAAAAAAAACAATAATAACTTGGTCATTTCAGTCCACGATTGTTTTGTGGGACACTGCTGTCTGCATTTCACACACAAGTGTACAGTCAATTCACTTCATAATATATTCTGTGAAGTGCTTTGAAACTTCTAGATGCTGTGAAAAGCGTTATATCAAATACAAGGATGATTATTAACAAAGTTAAATACTCTGGGATGCTAATCTGTATGAAGGGCACTATATAAATGCAAGTTGTTGTAAAGTGTAGTGCCTGTGGGCTCTTCTGTCTTGGCCATTGTTTTACCCAAATTAGTTTTTGCTAGGTCATGCCCTTTTGAAAACTACCTTTCCATTTCAAGTTCTATCTTAGATTTATAGTCAATGTGCACAGCAAAATGAGAGCTTGTAATTGTACATGTCCTCCTATCTGGACTTACTATATAAGTTTGGGTGAAAATTGTATGAATTGTGCTATTATAATTAAGATTTAATGCACTTATAATTAGTGTCTGCACTAAACAGCATGATGCAATTATTCAGAGTGAAATAAGTATTCTTTTTACAAATACAGAGCGATTGAAACATAACTTTTTAATAAATGCTGGAGACTTGAGTACATCAGTCAAATGTCATATATAGAGTAAGATGGAACAGATCTTACAGAATGCAAATTCAAAGTTATAGATTTGAATATTGAAGAAAGTTCTTCTACCAAAGGACAATTATGTGCTTTTCAGATAGGACAATGCCATCATATGATTTGTTTCCATAGAAACTGAATATTAACTGGAGAAGAAATTATGTTAAACGAATACCCAAGAGTGTAGCAAAATGAATAACATTAGGAATAGACATAATGTTTAATATTTACAATATTGCAACAACATAAACATCTGTACTTCAGTAACACAGTCGTATTAGCAGTCATAAAGACAGGGATGCTGATTTCATTATTTTAAGTATCTATAACCACTTGTAACCTTGCAAAATATTTGCATTACATTTTGTGAACTACTAGGACAGCATTCTACTCTGCTGCATCTAATTTACTGGAGTACTGTTCTTTAGTATTCTGATGGGTTATTGCTGACATATACTTTTAATCTATTTTAAGTCTACATTTTTCCAGTTGCAAACATTGCCTATACAACAATAACAAAATTACATTTATATAGTGCCTTTCACGTCTGGAGGGCGTCCCATGGGGATACACTGTAATGTTACTTTTACAGATATACTTGGATGTCTGAATTGGATTTGCTGTAAGGTACCTCACTTTGACATGATTCAATTGTGCAGTATAACAAGGATAGCACAAATAAGCATCTCAACTTCGTAGACATCAAAATGTACCTAGAGGGGAGCGCAGAAACATTTCTGCACACAATCTGCAAAAGATTAATGTTCCTGAAGAAATAGATATTCTATGTGATGGGTGGAGGGTAAGAGTGGATGGATTTAATGCATTTCACTTCCTTTGTGAAGCAAAGTAATCTGAAGATAAAGGTTTTATAAATTAGTTCTTCCCTGGAACCTCCTCTTGCACCCCACCCTCTGTCATCCTCTTACCCCTCTACCCTCACTGCTTTCCTGATCCCAACCCCTTGCTTGAGTCCAAATCCCTGATTGTCCAGCTTGGGACATTCAATATGAAAGGTGATATTACAAATGTATTTTGTTGTTTAAACAAAAAGTAAAATACTGCAGAAGCTGGAAATCGGAATACAGAAAACTGAAGTTGCTGGGAACACTCAGTAGGTCAGAACAGAGGTGTTCGACAAATCGGCCACCCAATCTGTGTTTGGTCTCCCCAATGTAGAGGAGACCACACCATGAGCAGTACATGTAGTACTTCATTGGTGGTAGTACACTGTCTCTCTGGAAAAATGTGTTTGGGGCCTTGGACAGTGGTCTGGAAGGAGGTGAAAGGGCAGGTAGTGCATCTCCTGCATTGGTGTAGGAACTTCTATTTGGTCCACAAGCACAACCCTGAGCTTGTCACTTCAACTTCTCCTTCCCATTCGCAGTCTGAGCTCTCCATCCATGGTCTCATACCCTGTTTCAATGAACCAAAGTGCAATGGAGGATCTCATCTATCTGCTAGGGACCTTTCAGCCCTCTGGCCTCAATATTGATTTCAATAATTTCAGAGCATAACAGCTACCTTTCCCCCCTCCTGCTCTTTTGTGACCATTATCTCATCACCTGGGTCCCAGACACACCTTTTTTCTGGTCTGCCTGTTTTGTTGCAATTTCAATCCCTTCTTATTTTGCATTATTAATACCCCTTCTCTGCTGTTTTGTTGCACCCCCCCCCTCCATTGTTCTGCACCATTATCACCTCTAACCCATCACCTAATTTTCTCCTTTGTCTTCCTTCCTCTGCCTCTCCTCTCTCTGTTAGTCCTTAAGAGCTTCTCCCTCCCATTATGCCCCAGTTTTGACGAAGGGTTGTGGACCCGAAATGTTGACTGTTTCCTTTCTCCATAGATGCTTGACCTGTGAGTGTTCCCAGCGATTTCTGTTTTTATCTTTTGTATTTTGTTGTTGGTTTTGTAATAAGTGGGCTGTATTACACCAGGAATTGGTGTCCGTGTCATTTATTTCGATAGCGTAGATTGTGGCCTTTTTGGTCACCATAATATCAAGAATGATATTCAGAAATACTGATATCTTGAATGCTTTTTTTTAAAAGAAAAATCAGGTTTCAGTGGTGTTGCCATTTGCCATCAATAGACGTCTGAATTCCATGATGGGTTCACTATCATTTAGTTTCATCTGTGTAACCATGCCTCTGAAAGTTGCTCTTTAAAGCATGTGATTTACTCTGAATCAGTTTCCCAAATAAAGTAATTTAATCCTTGAGAATCTTTGTTTATTTGCTATCTTGTTAAAGGAACGATTTGTCTGCAAAACTTCCTTGCTGGAGATAGATTGGGTGAGATTTCACTTTCAAAAATATTACGTTATGGACTTTTCTTGGAAATTCTTGCCATTGGCTTTCCTCCAGAATGTGCTTTTTAAATCACAGATGCGGCAGTGGTGACCCATCCTTAGCCACACCTGTATGAACTTTCAAATATACAGTCCATTTTCCTACTCTCCTTCCCCCTACCCCAACCACTTCCCCCATGGGACATCCTCCCAACGTGAAAGGCGCTATATAAATGTAATTTGGAAAGAGTGATTGAACCGAACACCACAAAAATGGTTGTTAATGTAATCATTGTTGGAATTTTTGTATTTTTATTCTTTATTACGAGACTGATACTAAGACTCTTGACCATTTCTAACAAGAAAAATTTGAAAGGTACCGAGGCGCTTCAAATTTGTTTCACAACCAAGACAGAGAGCTCATGCCTTTTCTGTAACTCACTTTCGGTTTGACAAGTTCTCTTGGGAATATGAATGATTTCAACCCTTCATCTCTCATTATCATAACATGTTTTATTTTTGTTCTGTTATTAATATATTCATGGTGCTTTCTAAGTGGAAGCTGGGATTTTATCCATAACACGAGTCCGCAGTGCTCCGTCAACTTGCTGCTTGCATTCATCAGAGAATGAGTAGGCTGAATCTGCATTCGAGAGCTGACCCATGTTGTGGTGCAATTTTACTAGAATTCATTGCCTTTTCGTAGCACAGGTGGCATTTCATTACATGGCACGGGAAGTAGGGTATTTGGGTAGGTTACCCTATTGGATTTGTCATATCTGATTTCCACATGTGTACCACCAGCAGAGGTCAGGAATTCTGGGTGATTTTTACTGTTCCTAACCTCGGGGCACTGAGATCAGTTACAGCATTCGACTCAGATAAAGATCACATCATTGAATGAACAGGGATTTATTTGCCCAAGCTTATTGCTGGAAATTGTAACAGGAAACATGTCCAAATACAGCATTCTACTCTGCTGCATCTAATTTACTGGAGTACTGTACTTTAGTATTCTAATGGGTCACCGTATTATGAGTGACCCATAATAGGAGAATTACTTTCTATTCAAAGGTTGTAATTACTGAATTTGAATGTTAATAAAAGGCTAGCAAAGCTGCCAACCAGTACGTTTTTGCCGTATTTAGTACGATAAATTGAAGTAAATACGGCAGTACGATTTTTCTTGATTTTTCTTGGTAAAATCTTTCTCTCTCTCTATCTCTGTATCTCTCTCTTTCTGTGTCTCTTTCTCTCTCTGTTTGAGTCTCTGGCTGTCACAATCTCACTCACAGTCTCTCTCTGTCTCTGTCTCAGTCTCTTTCTCTTTAACTCTCTCTCCCTGCCTTCAATAGCAGTGCTACCTACCTTATGCCGTCGCTGATACACTGTAAATGTTAGCGCTGGGTGCTAGGCTAGGCACAAGGCATTATTGGGAATTATTTTTTTCATATACAGAAACACAGTAGGAACCTCCCTCTTAACGCAATGTTTGCGTAACGAGGGGTTTTGAAGTCCCATTTTACTTGGCATCTTTTTGCGCTGTAATTTTTTCGTTAAGTACCAGTAGGTTCTGGGGAAAATCCTTTTTTTTTAACTACAAAATACTGCTTTTAGCTTTCAGGAGTACTTTTTTTTGTTAAAAAAGGTTGGCAGCTCTGGGCTAGGTTTCCTCCCACTTACTCAATCATGAGTCATTTTATCAGTGTCAGCTAGGATCAATTTGTAGCACCCTTGGATTAGAAAATTGTGGTGTCATAATGTGGAGTCCTGCAGCTCAGTGGTTCGAGCATTCGCCTTGCAAGCGAGAGACCTGGGTTCAATTTCAGGCAGGGCGAAACCTTGGGCAAGTTTCCTTACTCCACAGGCCTGATCATCCTAAAAAAAACACAATAATAAATTGGTAATTTCAATCCACGACTGTTTGTGGGACATTGTGGTACGCAATTGGCTGTCGTGTTTCACCCATAAATATAGTCAATTCACAGTGTATTTTGTGAAACGCTTTGAGACGTCTAGAAAAGCTCTATATCAAATGCAAGGATTATTATTACCTGTAAAATGTGTCTGTAAAGCAGGAGACTCATTTGTAGCATATGTAAGATTATATTTGTGCTTACTGTTTTTTCAAAAAAAAATTGTACACAGGTACTTCACTTTTAAAGTATTAATCTGTTTAGTATAGCATCCCTTAGCTATCAGAGTGTAGACAAGGCTGTGTTACTAATGACTAACTGAGGCCCCTGGGAGGATACATGTGCCAATTAGTGTTAGCAAACCTAAAGATATATTGGCTTGACAATCATGTCCTTGAGCACAGATGTGAAGAAACCAAGTGGACATCTGATTAGCTCAAGACTAAGAAAATAGAGTCCTCGCAATTAGCCTGTCCATAACTCTTTCTTCAGTTATATTCTCGTGCGAAAAGAGCCTGCTCAAAGATTACTAACGGCCTGCGATGGGTGGTGGCTCTCCCTGTGACAAGGGGAGGTAGAGTTAGAAACACATAAAAGATGTAACTTTGAAATAGTTGGAGTTGTGTAGAGGATCAGTACACTTCGCAGTGGAATCAATGTTGATTCTACTATATCTATGGCCTCAGTTTTAAGAATCGGTTAAGCTATTTGTACTACTTAATAAATCTTGGATTATTATACCACAGTATTAGTCGTCTCCATCGGAATCTCTTGTGCATGTGTAATACGAATTTTAGCAGTGATCATCTGGCTGATCCTGAACATGTTGAATGCTTCAGGCGGGTGACAATTGGTTTGGTGATAAAAGTAGCACCTAATAAGTATGATATTTACCTGGGGAGATATAAAAATTGATCATGAGTATAATGTGTATAATTGACTGCTGTGAAAAATGCAGGAGTGGCTTTGTCTCAAATAGTACTAGTACAGATGCAATACAAAATTACGTTTGGGTAGCGCTTTTCACATTGGGAGGAGGTCCCAATTGGGGGCAATTTCTCCTCATAGTAAGACTAAGTAATAGCTTCCAGGAATCTGAGCTGACTGGCAAAAACAAATTAGCAAGGCATTTGTACATTTGTACCTGCTGTTTCAATTCTCTTTCTATTTAGAGAACAGTTCTGTGTAACCCATGGAGCCAGTTCTAAACACAAAGGATATAGCCGAGCTTGCTAATCTTATGGAGTTCAAAGAAATTACACTTTCATGGTGAGAAATCAAGAATCCAACTGTATTCTTTACCAGCATAGGGAGGCACTCCACATCACAGTAGGTCACAAATGAACTGATAATAACGCAAAATACTGAACCACTAAAAACTTAATCATTGCTGCCATAAGCTGTGGGTTTCCAATTCAGCCATCTAACTGAAGTAAAGCATAAATATATTAAATGTCTAGAGGAATCCTATTGATTAAAGAAGCCTGCACCTCAATTCTATTGGTGCCATCACACCGTTGAGTCTTGCACTGTTGACCTGATTTTTGGTGCAGCCCAAACACACATTAACAAATCATATCTTCCCTATGTGCATCTCTCTACCAAAACCCAACTGTTCCTACTGTTCTATTAATGTGATGACTGCAATATTTAAATCATGTTTGGTTATATCCAAGAATGGGGGCAGTTTTCATCAGATTCAATTCTAGTAGGTAAAAGCTAATGCAATAAGTTATTCTGATCAAACGATTATGTTTCTGCAGAAAGTAGTTAATGAGCTTGTGTTTCAATATGTATTGAAGCCTTAGTGTGAATAAATCTCAAATTATTATTGAAAATGTCTGAATTGCACACTTACACTGCTAACATTCAACACATGAAGATGCTTATTTGATGTACTGATGATAGCTGAGAGGTGAAAATGAATTGGCTTTTAAGAATACTGCTTTTCAAGCAGTGTTCTCTATTGTAGATCTGAAGCTTGCTATGATCAATCTGTCTGGCCAATTACACGCGCAGTTTAAATCCTGTTCATTAGAGTTTTCATTTCAGTAGTAATAATTGAGGAAGTCACCTTTACTTTTATCATCCCAATTAAAAATGATTACTTTTCAAGAAGAGATGTATGTGATTTCAAATATAGGATTTTTTTTTTTTTTAAACTGTCATGACCAAAATTGCAGCTGCTGGCTTTTTCCCTTGCATTTATCTGCACCTCAGTATTACTGCCTCAAACTGATATCCCCACTGTGATTCTTATACTTGACTAAATCTTGTTGAAAGCAGCGACTACTCATATCTTCTGTCATGGAAAATTGGAAATTATTTTGGACACAAAACCATAACTCAAGCCACACCCTACTCTATTAACTCTGTATAAAAATATGATCTAATGCATGGACTATTTTATGACTATTATCTAGATTAAAACAAGCTGCAGTTTTCTTGGAAATTCTCGCAAGTTCTAACATCAAACTTTATTCTTTGTTTCTTTTGTTACATAATAGAATCATTATAGTAATGATCTCATTTGTTGCGATATACCAGTTTTGTAATGTGTATGTGGTGAAAGCACAATGGCCAACTTTGATCTTATCTCACACATGAGAGTTCACGACCGATGAACATACAACAACAACAACAACAACAAATTACATTTATAGAGCGCCTTTCACGTCGGGAGGACGTCCCAAGGCGCTGCTCAGGAGGCGTGTGACCCGAGCTGGGAGGGGAGTGTTTGGGAAGGGGTGAAACACGAAGGGGAGGTAAAAGAGTTTGGGGTGGAACAAAAGGCACGATCGAAGAGGAAAGTCTTCAAACCGGCCTTGAAAGAGGAAAGGGAAGAGACGAAATGGAGGGATTGAGGGATGGCATTCCATAGGGTGGGAGTGGAGAAACTGAAGGCCCGGCCTCCGATGGTGAGGCGGTTCAGGCGGGGGGCTTGGAGCAGGCCAAGTCCTGCTGAACAGAGGGTCCAGGTGGGCGTGTAGGGGGAGAGTAGATCGGTTAAATAGGGCGGGGCAAGGCCGTGTAAGGCCTTGAAGGTGAGGACGAGGATCTTGAACTCGATCCTCTGGAGGATGGGGAGCCAGTGGAGACGGGCGAGGGTGGGGGTTATGTGGTCGCGGAGGCGGGTGCGGGATAGTACACGGGCTGCAGAGTTTTGGATGGCCTGCAGCTTGTGAATGGAGGAACTGGGGAGGCCGACGAGGAGAGAATTTCCGTAGTCCAGCCGTGAGGTGATGTATGCATGCACGAGTGTTTCGGCAGCGCGGGGGGTAAGATAGTTGCGGAGCCTGGCAATGTTGTGCAGGTGGAAATAAGCGGTGCCGGTCAAGGTGCGGATGTGGGGGAGGAAGGAAAGTTTTTGATCGAACATGATGCCGAGGTTCCTGATTGGCTTTGTGAGGTGGAAAGTGCAGCCTTGGATGTTGAGGCTGGCAGCGCCCGATGTGCGGAGGCGCTGGCTTGAGCCAATCAGGAGGGCCTCGGTCTTACTCACGTTCAATTGCAAAAAGTTGTCCCTCGTCCACGACTCGATGTCGGACAGACATGCTGTCAGAACATCGATCGTCTGGGGGTTGAGGGATGAGGCAGAAAGGTACAACTGGGTGTCGTCCGCATACATGTGGAAATTTACCCCATGTTTGCGGATGACGTCGCCCAGAGGGAGCGTGTAAAGGGTGAAAAGGAGGGGGCCGAGGACAGAGCCCTGAGGGACGCCGTGAGAAACTGTGCGGGGGTTTGAAGAAAAACCATTGGAAGAAACAAAATGTAAACGGTGGGTCAAATAAGAGTGGAACCTGTCAAGGACTGTGCCTTGAAGGTTGAGGTGGGAGGAAAGACGTTGAAGGAGGATGGTGTGATCGACTGTGTCGAACGCAGCAGACAGGTCAAGGAGGATGAGGAGGCAGAGGGAGCCCTGGTCACAGGCGGTTAGGATGTCATTTGTGACCTTAACCAGGGCAGTTTCTGTGCTGTGGATAGGGCGGAAACCTGATTGGAGGGGGTTCAAGAAGTGAGTGATTTGAAAGGAAAGAGCGGAGCTGGGAGGCAACCACTCTTTCAAGGACCTTGGATAGAAACGGGAGGTTGGAGATGGGTCGATAACTTGATGGTTGCGATGCATCAAGGGAGGGTTTCTTCAGGATAGGGGTGATGGTGGCTGTTTTAAGGGAGGTAGGGACGGTGCCTGAGGAGAGGGAAAGGTTAATTGTGTCAGAAATGAGCAGATACAAAATACGTCAAAGAATATGTCAGTCAACAAGTAGAATGAAGAGAGTAGAGATATCATGGAGGTAAAAGTTATATTCAGTTAAATGAATGGAACACAGTTTGTGGGAATTGTGTGTTTAATATACAAGTCCTTATATTTTCACTCGAAAGACATGTACCTGTTTCATGTTTTCACATAAGTATTTTTACTTGCTAATTTAACTGAATAGTTGAAAAGCCTGACGAGATAGCCATGTTCCCTGAGCAAATATCAGTGCGATTATGTGAGACACACGCTTTCTCCTGAAGCTGAGGTATCTGTGAGTCGCACTGAGACCCTTCACGAATCACATGTGGCTAGTTGCTCTAAAATTCAACAACTTTGGCTTAGCATATCTTCTGCACCTGAAGCTCTGGCTATCCTATGAAATGGATCAAGGTACAGTAAACACATCAACATAATGGGACACCAGGAGGAGAGAGAGAGAGGTGTGTCTATAGCAGTCCTTTAAAAACTGTTGTATCCTTTTTGCGTTATTTTGAAAATGATATGCAAGGCAGGAATTTTGCCCAGATTCAGTGCACAAAGAATCATGTTCAATGACTATATGTGTATCTTTATCTTTTAAACCATCAATCTTGAACAGATATGTATTCAGCTCTTTATTTAAAGCTTTGATAATAGTTCTGCTCCAAATATACTTCATCTAAATTTGTTATTCAAAAACTCTGAAGAGTAAAAATCAAAAAGAAAACCCCTTGAGTTTTGAACTCAAAACATTTCTATTCTATACTGCAATCACTTTACATAATGCTACTTGACATATTTAATCATCAGCGCTTCAGAAACACCATGTTTGGATTAATAACCAAGGAAAGGAATTTTAATGAAACTGTTATCTGATTCCACTTTTATAATAATAATCCTTGCATTTGAAATAGCGCTGTTCATGTCTCATCGATGTCTCAAAGAGCTTCACAGAATATATTGTAAAGTGAATTGACTGTATATTTTGTGGGTGAAACATGGCAGCCAATTGCGCACACTGCGAAACTCACGCATCCACAGTTTGCTATATGTGTCAACCCTTGCAAACCACAGCTTGTAACCCTTGTTTATCCATGGGTTTTAACACTAACACTAGCATTTAGCGCTCGGACCCAGTTTCATCAACCAGCCTCGATGTTGCTTCACGCTAGCGTTTGGCACTAGGACCCAGTTGCGATGTTACAATCAACCAGCGACAATGCTTCTCTCTTAGGATTAAGGTAAATACAATAACATGAATTTATTGTCGCTTCTCTGTATCCTCTCTCTGTGTGTAAGTGTATCTCTCTCTGACTCACCTTCTCTCTATTTCACTTTCTCTTCCCCCCACCCCCCCTCCCCCTCTCTCTCTGTGTAGATCAGTCAGTCAGATAGCCCCTCAGCCCTCCATGTCACCCACCACACCTTCTCCATTGATTTCTCTCTCTCTCTCTCTCTCTCTGTGTAGATCAGTCAGACAGCCCCCCTAGCCCTGTGTGTCACCCCTCACCCCCACCCCCCCCCCCCCCCCCCACCTCTCTGGCCCACCCTCCGTGTCTCTCTTTCTCTCTGTGTAGATCAGTCAATCAGTCAGACAACCTCGTGGATTGCTGCAGATCCTGGCAACCAATGCGCCAACTTACTCCCCATATCCCCATGTATGTTATAAGTAATAACTGTATGTGTTTTTTTGTGTTTAGTTCTACGAAATGTGAACTTATTCCCCCTATCCCCATGTTTCCCATAGAGCCCTGCATTTTCCAACCGCAATTTTACCAACCACAGAGGTTTACAGAAACGTATCCACCGTGTTCCCCCATAGGTTGGGGAGGGGTACCTGAATTGTGTTTTTTTGGGACGGATTATTATTAGGCGTGTGGAGTAAGGAAACTTGCCCAAGGTTTTGCTCTGATCTGCCTGGATTCAAACACAGATCTCACACTTGTAAGGTGAGTGCTCTAACCACTGAGCTACAGGAGCACCACAGCTTCAGTTAAAATAAAAGAAATTGTGTCTTAATCTAACTGAATGTGTCTTGTTTTAAGTATTAGTCTCCAGCATTTTAGATGGTGTCCAAGGCAAAATCCTTAAATTAATCTCTAAGCAGATTTATCTGCATCTAAATCTTCTCGTAGTTATTCACAAGACAGAATAAGAGGATTTACTGCACTGTCGATTCTCAAATTATTTAGGATTGTGTAGGCTGCCAGAATATGTCAGATGTACAGATGTTGTTGGGAGGTTGACAGTGGGGGATTGTGGAGGAGGGGACAGAGAGTATGAATTAAGATGGCACTGAAATTCTGCATTAAGTAAAACTAGACCCAGATGGAATCCTCCCTTATCTATGCTCCCTCAAAAGTTATCAATGATTTCTTCAGATTGAGACATGCATTTTATATCTCTTCCAATTGTGAATGTATAATTGCATAATTCATTTATGTAATGTGTCAAAATAACTAACAATATATTGTAGGAGAACATGCTGAACCTAGTTGAGTTCACCCAGCATCGTGTTTAGTTTATAGTCATTCCACATGTCAATATCCACACATGCATTGTATTATTTTTTATCACTGTTTTGTTTTACTCCTCACACTTTTGGTCTTTCACCATTGACATATATAACAGAGGGAGGTTTGCAGGATTGGATATAAATAATTGCTAGTCCCCTGATCACAGTTGTAAAAAATGCAATTATACTTAGTTTAATGTCCAAAGTTTGCTCAATAGTAACTACCACTGCTAAGTATTCTGAGATTTATGGAGAAATTTCTTGGGATATTGATGATGTCAGCCCCATTCTCATTATGTACATTTGGCATCAGAGTTACAAAAAGGTCTTTGCTGCAGCAATGCCAAGCAATTGTTACTGTTATTCTGGGCTTTAAGCATTTAGCTTCTAATCTTCCCAATGCTAGATTTATTGACTCAGCCACAGCTCTTCCAGCAATAATATCCTGGGACATGTAACCTCATCATAGCAATGGTCTGTATGCCTGCTTGAGATATAAAACAATATTTTGATTCATAAAAATACAGGGGATGGGAAGACTTCAACGAGCGTGACTATCTTCTTGTAAAGCAAATTACTATTTAACTACGGTAATTTAAATTTTATAAAGTAAGATTGTAGACAATCACATGGTACTTTTTTTTAGTGTCTCCTATATCTTATACTGGTCTTTTAATGTTCACTCTTTAGTATTACGCAGAATCTAAATGAAGTGAACTGTTCATGTGTCTCACTGAATTCTATTGAAAGAAACTTTGCAGCATCAATTAAAAAAATGAATTAATCATATTAAGTTACTACCCAAATTTTTTTTGAACATTCCATTTTTTAGAAAGGAATTACAATCAATAGAAAAGAAATCAGCATTTGACATCTGAGAATTATTTATGATGTCTCGTCAGAACAAAATACCGTTTATATGTGGCAGATTAATTTCTTATTTGTGTAAAATTCTGATTTTACATATAATATATTGTACATCAGAAAACTAGAATCAATACATAAACCATTTATATAAGGAAGAAACTGGATCTGGCCACCATCAGAATGCTTCTTTCCCGGAATGAATACACTTTAGATGTCAATGCTCAATACAATAATATTTTGTCCAGCTGTTGAGTCATCTGGTGCTGCGTGCTACTTATGTGAAGAAAAAATGATGCTACAATCCTCTCCCATTCACCCAACTGATTAGGTCAATTAAGTTCTCAGGACATTCCACTTGTTTAACTAGTTAGGTCCACTCTTATCTCTTGTTGTATTATCTTATACAAAATAATACAACAACAACTAAATTACACTTGCTTAGTGCCTTTCACGTCAAGAGGACATCCCAAGGCACTGAAATACCAGGAATGGTTTGGTAAATTCATTTGGTATAGGACTTTGCATTCCAAGTGCTTGGTGGCAAAGTTTGGGTAAATTGACAGGTGAGTGGAAAATAACCTCCTCCAGGTTATAGGGTGTCTGATTCAGTTTTAATCTGACAAATATGTGTTTTTTAAATTGAATTAAATTATTCGTGTTTTCATTTTAGCTTTGAGGAATTCAAGTTGTAATTAATTTGTTAATACAAAAGTTACAGATTTGCATTTTCGCGTGTAAATCAAATATAAATATTGATGAAGAGCTCAGGGTTGGTGTTAAGTTATGAAATGAATAGTGGAAATAATAATAATCTCTGCATTTGATGCAATGTTTTCACTTTGGCAGGATATCTCAAAGCGCTTCACAGAGTTCACTATAAAGTATAGTGCTTGTGTATTTTTGTAAGCAAGTATGGGAGCCAATTTACAGCAAAGTGCCACAAACAGTGGGATTGTTGGCCAGGACACTGGGGGAAACTTATTTCTTTTTTAATAGCGCCACAGGATTTTCACCATCCACCTGGAGAGGCAGAATCAGCAAAATGCTTTGTTTTCTGATGTGAATGCCACTTCTCCCTCTGAAATCAATGTTTTAAATCTCTTTTCACAGAAACACAAGCCCATTAACATCAATTCACCTATACAATAAATAAAAATTTGTTACTCACTATGTCGCTGTTTGTGGGGACATTGTTTAGTTCAAAATGCTGCTGCATTCACTTACTAATTGCAGTAAACTTTGTTGTATTTGTGAAGTGCTTTGAGACTTGAGATATCCTCTTAAAGTGAATCCCATTATGTCAAATGCAAGGATTTTTTAATGGATGCTTTTTTTTTGATGGGCTTATTTGCAATTCTCATTCCTTGAATATAACCAGTGGCTGACTTTAAAAAATCCAGTCATCAAAAGGAGCACACTGAAGAAATGTTTAATTATTCAGTGTTGGTTTAATTAACATCAATTTCAATTCATGCTACACTGTTAATTCCTATATGCCCCAAATAGTGTATGTACATAATCTAATAAATGAAACAGCAGGTTTTTGTGGTATATAAAAGAATAATGCAAAGGTCTGGTAAAATTCAATATGAAGGTACCATAATAACATTATTCCTACTATGTAACTTTAATCAGTCAAGATATATGTTTGAGTAATTAATAAACATTAGAAAGCTATTTAATAACTGAAAATGTAATAGAAGTTAAATCTGTTCACGGCTCTACCACAACAAAATTACATTAATAGAGCACCTTTCACGCTGGGAGGATGCTCTATTAAGCAATATATATGGTGTTTGATGATGTTGTAACATGAAGAGATATGAGATCCACCTATTACAATTTTCCAATTCCTGCAATTATTGTAGAATTATAGAAAGTTACAGCACAGAAATTGACCATTCAGCCCATCAAGTTTTCACTCATGCTTTTCTCCACATAAATCACCAGGTCTAATCCTATTTTCCTGGTAGCTTCTGACATCATCTAATAATCTTTACATTCTCCTGCTGCAAAACACTCCATTCCTTGCATCTCTTAGTATCTGTTACTTTCTGACTTAAGACATTCTGAAATGGTTTCTTCTATTTTTGAGAAGGTCCTTAATTGTATCTACGTTTTCCCATGCCTCAAATCTCACTCCTCCTGTGTCACAATAGTGACAAAGTTCTTCTCGTCCTCACCTTCTCTCCTACCAGCCTCTGCAACTTCTACCGTTCACAGCACAATTAATGTAAATTTGGGTGATTCTTTTGCAAGTATTGTATCTCCATTCCATCCGTCAGTTCATTTTGATCCTGATGTCACTTTGACTTGCCACTTTAACTCTCCCTCGTGTTCAAATACTGGCCTTCTGTCTGTCTGCAGTCCTCCAGGTAAGATCACTATTAAATCCCCTTTATAACAACCATGCGGAGTCCTGTAGCTCAGTGGTTAGAGCACTCGCCTTACAAGGATGAGATCTGTGTTTGAATCCAGGCCGGAACAAACTTTGGGCAAGTTTCCTTACTCCACATGCCTAATAATAATCCCTCAAAAAAAACTATAATAAATTGGTCATTTCAATCCACGACTGTTTGTGGCGCACTGCTTTGTGCGTTTCGCCCACAAATATGCAGTCAATTCTCTTTACTGTATATTCTGTGTAGCACTTTGAGATGTCTAGAAAATGTGAAAAACACAACATCAAATGCAAGGATTAATATTATGATGAATGAATAAATAATTCATTCAATTGTGTTCACAAAACACAGCCTTTTATAGTGTTTCCAAAAGACCAATGTGACTTCAGACGGAATTCTCCGGTTGCAATGGGCAGTGGCAGTAGAGAAAACCAGTCAGTGTCAACTGCATCAAGAAGTGGATTGATCACCATCTATTTGCACTTTGTCCTTCCCTTTTCAGACTGAAACTGGAACATTTCTTCTGGCACTGTGACTGTAAATGAGTGAAATATATGAGTGAAGGGTGTAAGGGGAGCCTTACAAAAATAAATTAAAAACAAATTAACCTGTTTTTCCAAAAGCCCTTCATCTGTTCGGCATCAACTATACAACCCATTTGTCCGGCAATCAATTATAACCTGTGAACCTTAAACCTACTCAAGCTACAAAAAATCAATTTCATGCATCGAAGATGATGCCATAACAGAAATCTGTCATCTGAGTAAACTTTCAATAAAGCCTAGTCTCTTATGCACCAGGGACTTTCACCATGGCCACTTATGAAACATGATTAAAAATGGTATTTGCTGATCGCTTGCGCATAAGTGACTTTGAGTCGTTGCAGAAAGGTGACAATTGGATCAAGGAAGTCTACAGAAATGACTAATGAATGGAAAAGGTGCAGTGATGATTGTCCGATCAGAATCCAGTTTGCCCAATGGGGTTTAACCATTTTATCAGCCATGGATTCACTTCCAGATAGTTTCAGCTTTTTAGAATCGGTGCGAATGCAAAGAATTTAATGAAGCAAAGAAAGGAAGAAAGATAAATGGCTGAAATAGCAGTTGCAGACAAAATTACACTGACATTAAAAATACCAAGACAGTTTTTCAAATCAAGCAAATGGAAAGAAACAGCTGCATTGGATTGGGTTGGACTTCAAGAGAATATGCAACCTTTCTACATAATGGAATTTCTAAAGTGCATTTTAAGTACTTTCCCAAGTTGATTATTCAAAAGTTGACTGTAATCTGCAAAGGACAGAAGCATAATGATTAAGTGTGTTCGGTGGAGAATAACTGATAGCTGTGACTGATGTGTGAAAGAATGAAGCTCAAGGGATTTATGAATGTCATTCGTGGAGTCCTATGCTGTGACTGAAGTGTGAAAGAATGAAACTGAAGGGAATTATGAATGTCATTTGTGGAGTCCTGTAGCTCAGTGGTTAGAGCACTCACCTTACAAGCGTAAGACCTGTGTTCAAATGCAGGCAGGTCAAGGTGAAACCTTGGGCAAGTTTCCTTACTCCACACGCCTAATAATAATCCCTCCAAAAAAAAACACAATAATAAAATTGGTTATTTCAACCCATGATTGTTTGTCAGACACTGGCTGTGCGCAATTTGTTGCTGCGTTTTGCCCACAAATATAGAGTCAATTCACTTTACAGTATATTCTGTGAAGCGCTTTAAGACGTCTAGAAGACATGGAAAGCTCTATATCAAAATGCAAGGATTATTGTTATTATTATTACAGTAAAAGCTTGATTACCCGGCAACCAACTAACTGGCACGCTCAACCAACCGGTATCTCCCAATACAAGTAAAATTTGAGTATACGAGGTTTCCCCTGTGCATATGCTCACTTTGCGCATGCGCATGTATCCGCACTTATTAAACTTACCGAATGCAATTTTACCAAGTGCGCTGTTTCCAGAAACGTAACCCCCGCGTTCAGCAAATGCTGACTGTACTATTTATGTATGCTTTATTGATAAGTATTCATACAATATTCTGTTATTATTTAGTCTATTATTAATATGGTATGTTTTAAAATAAGTTAATTTTTGGTGTAGGATTTTTGGCAACTTGCCACTCGAATATCCGGCATATTCGATTTACCGGCACTGGTCAGGTTCCGAGGATGCCAGATAACAAAGCTTTTACTGTATTATTATCTGAAGCCCATGTCTATGAGATAATCAACATCTCCCAGGCATTGTTTATTAACTATAACATATACAGAAAACAAAATTGTTGCTATACCTTTTAATAATGGATGTTATTTTTCTTTTTATTGCCAGAAGCATTGTTGGCAGTTGTTTTCGGAAAGTTCTTTCAATGTGGCACAGTAGGGGAGGCTTTTTGTATTGGTCCCTTTTTATATTACACTGCTTGAGGTTTGTTTAAACAAGTTATAATTTTCTACTTTTCATTATTGCACACCCAGTGTTTTGTTTTGTATCCTTGGTGAATAGCAATAGCATTTAATATGACCATTTTCATCACAAGATATTTTGTACATCGAGTCCCAGTGGAATAAACCATTTTACACTCCAAAAGAAAATATTTTTTTTTACTATCTGCCACATGTGGTATGCACAATGGTTCAATGCTTTGCGATGTCTAGAAGACATGAAAAGTGCAAAATCAAATGCAAGGCTTATTATTATTATAATAATAACAGACTTTGGGACTGACTAGTAAAATTTCTAATGCATGATCTGCTGTACCCAAACCCACCCAAAAAAAGGAGCCCTAGCCTGTATCCTTGCTCGATCAATTCAAACTTTTAACACTGAAGTGGGTTGATTTTTGTTAGGTAAGGATATCAAGGACGTTGACTCAAAGACTGGTACACAGAGTTGAGGTACAGGTCAGCCATGATCTGATTGTATGGTGGAACAGGCTCGAGGTCCTGAATGGACTACTTCTGTTTCTATGAATCAGGGGTGGGGGAGAAGCCTTGGTTGTAAGTAAAAAAAAGTTCTTACCTGTCCCCTTTCTGCTGGCATTAAGGGGAAATGGGGGAATCAAGCATCTGTTCAGGGTGCCATAAACTAACTTAAAGAAATTGTATGGAATATGAGTCTTGCACCAAGATATAAGTGAAGAATAAGATCTTTCTGATAATAGCAATTGAATATTATTCCATAACCCATTCCCTGTTTTATTTTTTCAATCAAGTTAGCTGAGCAAAATTAGTAAATTTAGAAGTGTGGATTTGGTAGAATTAAATGAACTAACACATTTTTAGTCTATCAAGGAGTTGCGATATGAACATAATGTTACCAATTGGATAGAAGCCGATTCAATTTGACAATAATAAACTTTGTATATCTTGTAAGGTGTTTCTGTTTGAATAAATAAGCATGTTCACTTCCTTACTCAATACTTTTAAATTGAAAATGTGTTGGTTCAGTTTAAATTGACCAGTGGGTCTAAAATTTTGGGATATAAATTCAAGTACCTGGGCTCTGAATACATTTTGACTTTCAAAAAGTAGAAGCCCCATTTCAACGTGCCTTCTAATCGACCACGTCTTTGTGCAGACACATAAAATTTTGAGATCAAGAGTTAAATGAAAGGATATTCTTGCCATCACCCATTGCTTAAGTTTGTCAAATGCACGGAAAAGGCAGTTACATCTCATTGGACAACTGAGTAGAGTAGTTTGTACAGTGTCTAAAATGAAGAAAACTATTGTTGATGGTTGCAGTTGGGTCGAAGATTATTCCGAAACTGTCACATAATTTCGGAGCACGTCAATTTATACTGACTAAGAAATCCTTGTATTTGTCAACAGAGTATGAGAAGAAGGTTAGTATTAAACTAACTGTTTGCTCAAATCACCTTCAAACTAGAACACACTTGTGCACTGACTATTAACAGTTATTAAACATAAACATGTGATGTTTTGGGGGCATTCGCCCGACAGGAAAGGCGCTCTATAAATGTAAACGATATTGTATTCTGAGTTAAACAAAATGGTGTGTGCTATTTGTAATGTTTTCAACAATCACAGAAAGCAGTGGCCCATCAACGATCACGAATTTAAACAGCAGAAAAGTGGCATCGGAGGACATTCCAGATGGTTCCACAACCCTAATCTGTAACAGATTATAAAAAATACCAACAAATTTACACTTGCAAGAGTAAATCCCTCAATCCATCTCTCACTGCCATTACCAAATCTCACCAGTTGATTCAAAATGCTAGAGTAAATATCAATTACAGGTATTTTTTGAGGAACAGGCTTCTTTACCATATGATAGGTTCAGATGATTACCACCCCTCACATATCTAGAAAATGTTATACATATCAGAATTGCCACTTCAGTCAAAACCATGTTCGAATTAATCTAATTGCTGCAAATAGATATTGAATTTTGTAGTGACATCAATACCAAAGTCAATCTCTGACGAAGTGGCACAACAACAACAAATCCAGAACTTGATGTCTGACAGGCAGTCCGTCAGGACAGCAGTGATCCTGGAGTCGAGGGTAGAGACAGAGCGATAGAGTTGGGTGTCATCCGCATACATGTGGATGTATTAGATCTAGCATGTAGATATTGAAAAGTAAGGGGCCAAGGACAGATCCTGGGGGATGCCACAGATGACAGTACGGGGTCTGGAGGAGAAGCCAATGGTGGCGACAATGTGGAGATGGTGCAAGAGGTAAGAGTCAAACCAGGCGAGGGGAGGTCCATGAAGATTGAACTGGGAGGAAACGTGGTGTAGGAGGATGGAGTGGTTGACAGTATCAAAGACAGCAGAGAGGTCGAGAAGGACAGGGAAGCAGATATAGCCTTGGTCACAGATGTTTAAAATGTCTTTAGAGACTTTGACCGGTGCTGTCTCTGTGCTATGGGCAGCACAAAAGCCAGATTGTAGGGGTTCAAAGCAGGAATAGTGAGAAAGAAAGGGGTGAAGCTGGGATGCAACAACTCATTCCAGGGCCTTGGAGAGGAATGGGAGGTTGGTGATACGGTGGTAGCTGGAGAGTACATATGGATTCAGGGAAGGTTTTTTCAGGATGGGGGTGATGCCAGCTGTTTTTAGAGGGGTTTGGAACAATATCGGTGGAGAGAGATTGATGATGTCGGTTAGGAGGGGGCTAGGAGGTGGAGCTGGGAGATGAGGAGAGAGGTGGGGAATGGGTTCAAGGGAGCAGATAGTGGATTCATTTTCCAGATAAATGCAGAGAGGGCGGAGGGAGAGATAGGATCAAAGATGTATAATGGGGGGTGGATCATGAGGGAGAGATAATGGGAGTTAGTGGTAGATGGAGTACAGGTGGATGCCCTCAATTTTAGATTCAAGGAAGTCCAGCATCTCCTCACAGTTGGAGTTGGAGGATAGAATGGGCGAGGTGTGGGAAGGTGGACGGAGGAGATGGTTATTGGCGGAGAAAAGGAGCCTGGGGTTAAGCTTGGCCTCCAAGATTAACTTTGAGTAGAAGAAGGACTTGGTAGAGGCAAGGGCGGAGTGGTAGGTCTTGGTGTGATCCAGCCAAATCTGCCGATAGACCATTAGTTTGGATTTGGTCCAGGCGCATTCGGCGGCTCGCACTTCTGCCTTGAGGGATCAGAGATAGATGGTGTACCAGGGAGATTTACGGGAATAAGAAGCAATTTGGGAGGTGAAGTGGGGCAAAGGGGGAGTTGAGGATGGAGGAGATAGATTTGTGGAAAAAAGAGAGCAAAAAGGACAGGTCAGTTAGTGAGTTAACTAACTGCAGTATATCCTGTGAAGAGCTTTGAGACGTACTAGAAGACATGACGAGGCGATCTCGTCATGATGAGGCACTTTCAAATACACAAAACTCAAGGGAAATACCTATTTATGGAAGAATGGGGTTGAATCGTCGAAAGAATGGAGAAGAAATGGAGTTTGTCAAATATGGTGGAGCATTTCCTTCAGTATCTTTGGAGTTCAGACAGCTTCCTCAAGATAACACACAGGCAAGTGTTCTGTCTAGAAAATAGATGAGCCATGGTTCATTTCCATTGCCATGTCATCCTGTCTAATAGAGTGAGCACAAATGGTTTTATTTGCTGTACAAGATGCTACCTTGATAGACTCTTTCATCTAGCATAGATAACGTTTTTGCATTATACATTTTGATGTGCTACATTAGTGCAATCCACTCTCCCAAAACATTCATACGATTATGAAATGGAATATATATTATTAACACCCTCATATCATGGAGGGAACACAGGCTGATGTATTCAATTCTCCCTTTTCATTAAGAAACTTGGAGTAATTTAATTTTTAACTTGGTGCTACCGTACTTTGCGATTTAATTATGCTCCCCTTCAAGGTACAAATAAGAGCCTTTTCAATTGTCAACCTCGATTGGAAGATGTTAAAATGACACAAGGCAGATAAAAACTCCTGTGATGATTAACCTTCCATGAAAGACTCGTCCAGTATACAGCAATAGCAGTGCTCCGAAGAGTCCCGCACCCGCCTCCGTGACCACATAACCCCCACCCTCGCCCCTCTCCACTGGCTCCCCATTCCCCAGAGGATTGAGTTCAAGATCCTTGTCCTCGTTTTCAAGGCCTTACACTGCTTTGCCCCGCCCTATCTATCCGATCTACTCTCCCCCTATAAGCCCACCCGGACCCTCCGTTCAGCAGGACTTGGTTTGCTCCAAGCCCCCCGCCCAAACCGCCTCACCATCAGAGGCTGGGCCTTCAGTTTCTCCGCTCCCACCCTATGGAATTCCATCCCCCAATCCCTCTGCCTTGTTTCCTCCCTTTCCTCTTTCAAGGCCGGTTTGAAGACTTTCCTTTTCGACCGTGCCTTCTGTTCCCCCCTAATTTTTCGACCTCCCCCACGTTTTTTACCCCCTCCCGAACACTCCCCTCCCAGCTCGGGTCACACGCCTCCTGTGCAGCGCCTTGGGACGTCCTCCCGACGTGAAAGGCGCTCTATAAGTCTAATTTGTTGTTGTTGTTGTTCAATTTTAAGGTTTCCTAAAATACTCTCAGATTGTATTACAGTATTACAATCGGCTGATGGTAGGTTGAATGCCTAAGCATTCATTATGTGTTATACAAAGTCAGGCGTAGATATCTTGTTAATCAAGTGAAACATCTGATATTGATTAACTAGTAATTTCTAATCAGATAGTGATCCATGGAAACAAAGCATTTTCTGAACTAACATTGTTCTTCAAAGGAAGCCTAATGTAATCGTATTTAGTTTTATATTAGTGCACAAATTTGATGAAGCTTTGAGTCAGGGGATATTAAAGATCTATGACACTACTAGACAAGAGATGGCAATGTCTCCCAGTGTTCTGGTGAACATTCCCACAATTGGTTGCTTGTGAGACATTGCTGTGCATAACTTGGCTGCCACGTTAACCCACAAAATACTGAGTCACTGTCTATTACTTTTGTTAGAGATGGGGGTAATGCTGGAGTCAAACCATCTAAAACTGCATACTTGCCAGTGATATTGCTATCTGTCAAGCTTTCCTGCTGCTTGTCCAGTTAGGACCACCCTACCCATTAGGGCATTGGCTTGCAATACTAACAGGAGCTAAATAGGGAGAATTCTTGTCCCCGATGAATGGTCTGCCCTTTCAAATCTTGCCCATGAATTAGGATGTCATCAGCACTGCCCTGTGATACTGCGGACCCACCTGGTTTAGGAACTGGATAACCAAGATTGCCACAGAGAATCGGCTTCATTCTGACTATCTGGAGTTCTGTAGCTGGGTGGTTAGAACGACACTTGCAAGCAAGTGTTCAATTTCTGGTAGTGTGAAACCTTGGGCAAATTTCTTTGCTCTACATGCCTGTTAATAATACCTCAAGAAAAAACCCAATAATAAACTGCTGACTTCCTTCCACAACTGTTTGTGGGACACTTCTGTGCGCAATTCGCTGATGCATTTCGCCCACACAATATACAGTAAATACACTGCAGAACAACAACAACAAAATTACACTTTTATAGCGCCTTTCACGTCAGGAGGATGTCCCAAAGCGCTGAACAGTCAGGTCGGGACCCGAGCAGGGGGCGGAGAGTCAGGATAGGGGGAAGGGGAAGGAGAGTGGGAGAGGGGGAAGAGTTAGGGGGGCAGCCGAAAGTGTGATCGAAGAGGAAGGTATTGAGACCGACCTTGAAGGAGGAAAGGGAGGAAGCAAGGTGGAGGGGCTGCGGGATGGAGTTCCATAGCATGTGGGCAGAGAGGCTGAAAGCCTGACCACCGATGGTTGGGCGATTAAGGCGGTGGACGCGTAGCAAGCCTGAGACTGCTGAATGGAGGGTGTGGGCAGGCTGATAGGGAGACAGCACATCAGAGAGATAGCCGGCGGGGGCAGGGCCGTGAATGTATAGTCTATGAAGCACATTGAGATGTCTAGATGTGAAAAGCACTGTATCAAATCCAAGGATTATTATTGTTTATTTGATAGCTTATCGGCGATTTTGATTATTGTCTATATTACCATTTCTTGGTAATAATAAATTTTGCTTCACAGGATTGTAGTTGCCACAGTTACCTAACCTCCAAATCTCTGCCAGATGCTATTCACAATGTTGCCCTGGGTGGAAAAATTTATATAATCTTGAATGTCATCCAAACATTAAAAAAAGAAGAAATTCAGTAATTAGCAGCATCTAGTCTACGTCAATCTACAATCCTGTTCAGATGTGTTTCGTATTATGTTTCAAAATTAAATCTCCATTTTTCAAAGAAAAACTTAAGAATTATTTCCAAAATTTGGAAAGCATTCTCCTGTGATCATATATTCAATGGGAACTGTTGCAGTTCATTTCTGTTCAGTCAGCGGGGAAAATAACTTTCATCCCATCAATTAGAGCAGAATTGGAGACTAATGCTTTAAGGTATGAATACTGTTCCACCTGATTCCTGTGTATAACATTTCATTAATCTATAATACATTATAACAATCTGATAAAATGCATTGGTAGTGATTCATCTATCAAATCATCGTCAAGTCACATAACTCAGAAATCAGGTGTTTAACATTTCCCATTATTTTTCATGCCTTACAGCAATATTTAAGTTTTAGCTTAATTGGAATGCATTTTCTGTACTTCATCTTTAACATGTGTTTCCGAAGAATGATATGCCACAGAAACAGGCTATTCAACCAAACTAGTCTATGCTGGTGTTGACATTTCACACAAACATAAATACTAGCACGGACTAGTTGAATCAAGTGGCTTGTTGGAAAAGTTGAATGACCCCATTAATTGCCATTCTAAATATAAGGCATCACATAATTATTTTAAATTATCTTAGAAAACTTGGAAGATTCTCAACTGTCTTTACTTCCCACATTCAAGCCACAACCCCTTCTACTTTTCCTAACCTCCACAACATTGCTCGACTCCGCCACTTCCTCATTGCTCAGGCCACTGAAACTCTCATTCATGCCTGCACCACATCCAGGCTCGATTACACCAACACCCTACTTATCGTCCTTCAACTCCTACCTCCATAGGCTGCAGATCATCCAGAACTCTGCGGCCCGTGTCCTCTACCAGTCCAAACTCCGCGACCCCATCTCCCCCATTCTTGCCCGATCATTGACTCCCCATCGCACAGAGGATTCAATTCAAGATCCAGGTCATCAGCTTCAAAGCTCTTTTTGGCATTTCCCACCCTACCTCTGCGACTTCCTAACCTCCTACAAACCTGCTTGCTACATCCGGACAGTGTGCTTCGGCCTGCTCCACATCTCTCGACGCCCACCCCACCATCGGTGGGCATGCCTTCAACCACTCTGTCCTTAATCTCTGGAATTCCATCCCACAGTCCCTCCGCCTCGCTCCCTTCGTAGCCTCCTTTGAGTCCCGCCTCAAGCCTCTCCTCTTCAACAGTATTATCGGTCACCCCAAATCCCCTCCTCGCTTTTCAACCTCCCCAATCCCGACCCCAGCTCGGAACATTGACTGATCAGCACCTTGGGACGTCCTCCCAATGTGAAAGGCGTTATACAAATGTAATTCTGTTGTTGTTATCTTTTCTTCAAAAAAATGTCGAATTATCTATCTGGAAGCTTAATGCTCTACTGAAATCACAATTTGGATGATATTTGGACCTCACTTAAGCTTTTACTTCCCTACCTTTGTCCAAGTGCAGTATATAATCATTCCTGAATTTGTTATAGGGCCTTAGCACATCGACAAAATGTTTCAAAACGTTGTTTCAAAATACAAGTCAAGTGAAGTGATGTGCATTTGTCGGCAGGAGTGACTGGAGAGAGTGCACATTCCATTCTGACAATCTATCTCTGGGATTTCCATGTGTAGGTGGGATGCATAGAAATATCAGTTTTGGATACTCTTGAGCATGGTGATGATGGAGTTCTGCATTTATCGGACACAAGGCTGAACCCAATCATCTGCCATCTCCATCTCACTTGCCCTCCATCCCTCTTGACTCCAGCCTCCAGCTTGGGTGCTTCATTGTCCAGTGATTGTTGGGACATCCAACGTAAAGGCCGCTAAATAAATAATGTGTTTTTGTTCTTGTTGGCGATGGCACATAAAATAGACATTTAAAAACAATTGTTATGTCTTTATGATGTAAAGCATTGAGAATCCTCATCTGCTAATAAAAGCTAGCAGCAGATAATTAATGGTAATTAATTTAATTCATAGTGGATCCCCATGGTTAATATAACTGAAAACAAATCAGAAATGTAAATGGGAGGAAGACTAATGGCTCGGTCAAAGAGGAAGGTCTTGAAATGGGCCTTGAAGGGGGCAAGGGAGGGGTTCCAGGATGGCGTCCAGTGGGTTGTTGGTGATGTGGGCAGAATGGGGTACAGGAGCACGCCAGTGTCTGACAATTGGAAGGAGCGGGCAACGAAAGTAAATTACATTTGTATAACGGCTTTCATGTCAGGAGGCCATCCCAAGACGCTGGACGGGTTGGTAAAGTTTTAGTAGGGTGCTAAGATAGGAAGGACCAATACTGCAGACAACTTTAAAGGCGAGGACGAGGATGAGTTAAAGATATTGTGCAGCTCCGAGTAATATAATAACAATGAAAATAAATAAAAAAGAAACATAATTAAGGACCTCTCATTAGCTGTAGCAGGTTGATTAAAATAGCTACATAGCTAAAGTATAAATGCTAACAATTGTAACACTGTCACTTAATTATACATTCTATTCACATAAACTACTAAGTACTGCACTAGAAAATGGTGATTTAGAACGTTTACAGCTACACTTGCATCAAACCAGTTTGTTTCCTAATAAAGTGATGTCCAATTATTGAGATCTTGGCAACCTTCCCCACCCCCCCCCCACCCCCGAACACCCCCACCCCCAAACACCCCCCCACCACATGCCAACCCATAATAAATTGGAAGAAATCCACTCTTATCTATATGAAGTGTTTGCACAATAAACAGAAATAAAAATCAATGAAGGATGCATCTCACAAACATAAAGCAAAGTACATTCCTTGTCTTGTCCATGGAGCTGTTTAAGTTCAAATTCATACACTTAATGGTGACCTACATCATACTTGCACCTAAATAAATAAATGCTTTCACTTTTTAATTTCCCTGAAATATTGAATTAATTTTCAGATTAAAGCTAAATGGTGCCAAGTCTTGATTTGCAACTGGGATTGCAAGGATCTGATGTAATCTAATTGTTTATAAGTTTGTATTAAAATATCTTGGTATCATTTTTAGAATAACAAATTCACATATGCATTTATATAGCGATCTTCATGTGCAGTAGCTTCTCGGAGTGTTTAATACTTGTGTTTGATATATTGCCTCTCGTGTCATTGAGATCTCAAAGCACTTCACAGGATTTACAGTGTGACTGGGGAGATTTCTGGATGGGCTTCTTACAAACAATTAAATGATTGTAGCCTGATGGTGAACATTTTGTGCTTGCTTTTTAACTCTATGCATCGTTCCATTTTCCAAGAATACAGATATTAAAGCTGTGGGTGTAGGCAGAAATAAAGTGCACGAGGCAGAGGGTGACTGAAGACAAGGAGGAAGAGGTATCATCAAATTACTGGTGATATTCTTTTGTCTCGAGTGTGATTGTACGAGACAGTAAATATCTCTTGAGGTGATTATATGTCAGGCTCCAGGTTTATCCTTTCTTGGGTATTCTAACAAATTACAAGTTAAACATAATCTTTATATATAGTCATCTACACAATACACGGTTGGTCCACATTACAGTGAATCTGCGAGAATTATTATTATTTAGTTAAAATGAGAAGATTTTAGTTTTCTTTCACAATAATGAGGTTAACAACAACAACAACTTAGATTTATATTGTGCCCTCCATGCCAGACAGTGTCTCAGAGCGGTTAACTTTACATTTTAAGTTGTGGCTTTTTTTTACATGGGAAACACTGGGGGAGTTAATAATAATAATAATCCTTGCATTTGATATAGCATTTTTCACGTCTTCTAGATGTCCCAAAGTGCTTCACAGGATATACTGTAAAGTGAATTGACTATATTTGTGGGTGAAACGTGGCAGCCGATTGTGCCCAGAGGTGTCCCACAAACAGTTGTGGATTGAGTGACCAAATTGGAGTGTGGAATAAGGAAACTCACTTGTGATTTCACCCTGCTGTGAGTTGAAACCGGGTCTCTCGCTCTCCAGCCTTCCACTGCTCCACTAACTTTTCCCACTCTTCTTTCCCTTCACCCTACGCTGACCCTCCCCCCACCGCCCCCCCCCCACCCCCATCACCCTGCTCGAGTCCCGACCTGACTGTTCAGCGTGTTGGGATATCCTCCCAACGTGAAAGGCGCTCTATCAGTGCAATTTTGTTGTTGTAGTTGTAAGGCGAATGCTCTAACCACTGAGTTACGGAACTCCTAATTAAGATGGAATATGAACAGGATAGGTCACAGGAGGACGTGAAGATTCTTGGGAATTGGGCAGATCAATGGCAGATGAAATTGAATTTACAGACACATAAAGTGCTTCACACGGGGAAAAAAATCCAGGAAAGGACTATTGAATAGTAAGAAAATAATCTTTAAGGGAAATGAAAAGGCCCTCCGGATCCTCAATAAATAAATTGAGTTGATTAATTTAGTTGAAATGCTATTGTGCTGCAAGTGCTCTGCAAGATTTAAGTTTTTCTCTCATGGATATTCTTCCATGTTAATAGTTTATTTATGGTTCGGACAGATGCATGGTTCTTTTCTCTGAAGTGCTGTCAGTTTCAGCCTGGTTCAGGTTAGCACACTCGCACATAAAACAGAAGGTTGTGTCAGAAGTGCCTTCCTACAGATGAGATATTAGATCTGGGTCCAACCTACGTGTCTAGGCTGACTGTTAAAGATCCCGTGGCACTATTTGTAAAGAGAAGGGAGTTTCTCCTGATGTCCTGATGTGTCCTGGTCAACAATCCTCTCAAATATATTATTATTAGTAGTAGTAGTATTAGTAGTAGTAGTAGTATTAGTATTATTAGTATTATTTGCCAAAACCTTGGGCAAGTTTGCTTGCTCCACACGACTAATAATAATCCATCCAAAAAAAAACACTAATAAAATTGGTCATTTGAATCAACGACTGTTTGTGGGACACTTCTGTGTACAATTGGCTGTTGCGTTTCGCCCACAAATATACAGTTAATTCACTTTACAGTATGTTCTGTGAAGCTCTTTGAGATGTTGATAAAATATGAAAAGCACAATATCAAATGCAAAGATTATTATTATTATAAGGCAGGACAAAAGACTCAATTAATATCAGTGTGATGTTATAATATGAAAATGGTATCTTTAGTATTCTGGAAGGGTTGAATTTGGGATCAAATGACCTTTACTTTATCCAAAGTTAGTTTAGAATTAAATAATAGAATAATAAGTTCAACGAATGTTAATGTGTGAAATAGGTTACAAAGTTTGCTCTAAAGTCACATGAATCACAATGTAATCCCTTCTAGTGCATTTTAAAAGACAATAGGCAATGGGGAATAGACTTTGTCTTACTGATTTAGGAACAGTGAGTTTTCTTTTGTTTTGAAGAACAAATGGTCTTCACCATTCTACCACAAAGTCTCAGTACTGCATAAATAGTTAAATTTCATAAATACTTGATGCATCACTGATGTGAACATGTCAGACCTGCTGAACAACATCGGCCTGCCTTACAGAGAGATGTTCACTTTGACCATGAAAAAATTAACATGCAACTACTCAAAACAAAAGGAGAAAGGTCTTTTAGGAAGTGCCTTTTGTTGAACACTCACTAGCTCAGGTTTCTCTGTGCCTGGAATTGAACCGAGATCACTGGGGGAGTAATTAATTTGGTAATTTTGGAACAATCAAGTAAATGCTCATTTTATTCCCCTTTTACCAATGGTGTTAGTGCTTTTACACAGCAAAACATCTTGCAGAAATAGGCACATGCATTTTTCCTCTTTGCCTATATTAGAAGGCTTGTTGTGTGTTTGTAGGAATGATTAGGGTATTAAGTTTAATTATTTGTGAGAAACATATTTTCAATCACTTAGCATAGTTTGGAGATTTAAAAAAAAATAACCAGTTCTAAGTTGTTTCTTTACCATGTCTTTCCATTTTTACTCATCAGAATCATAAATACAACTTGTAATAACTCACAATTCACTCTGCAAATAATTCCTGAATCATGTCAACTGGAAATGGAATCGAAACCATCTTTATTTATGTCACTTCTAAAAATTGCGAATGAAACTCTCTATGTCCAGTTCAAGATGAAAGAACTTTCTTCCAATAACCAGTTATGCAATTCTATTTGGAAACCTTTTCTCATTTTCCACAGACATTAAATATTACATGACGTATTCAATTTTAGCATTCATATTTATATTCGCCCACAAATATACAGTCAATTCACTTTACTGTATATTCTGTGAAGCGCTTTGGGACGTCGATAAGATGTGAAAAGTGCTATATCAACTGCAAGGATTATTAGTATTATTTGACTTCTGTCAAAACCAATAAGTTTTCCATAAAAAGAGCAGTTTGAGAGAAGAAAGTAAAATTTTGTTTTGAAAAATAAACCTTTTGATTTTAAATCAGTTTGTAATTCAATAGAATAAACTTCTTCCAGTAATAGTCAATGTTTGAGTATGTGTTGGAATTGTGCTGTCGTAGGGTTTCAAATATTCAACAGAACATTAACCTTGATTAAACGCATCAGTGTTGTGTTTGTAAATTGACCTCATTAGTTCTCTAGATTTAGCACAGGATCATTTATCGATTTTGGTATGATGAGTTTACTGGATTGATTTTCTGCCTCTGATATAGCACTTTTCATGTCTTCTAGACATCTCAATTGACAGTATATATGTGGGCGAAACACAACAGCCAGTTGCGCACAACAGTGTCCCACAAACATCTGGATAAATGACCAATTTATTATTTTTGGGGTGTGAGATTATTATTAGACGTGTAGAGTAAGGAAACTTGCCCAAGGTTTCTCTGTGCCTGGAATTGAACCGAGATCGCTCACTTGTAGGGCGAGTACTCTAACCACTGAGCTACAAGGACTGTTGTCATTGTTCAAAACTAACTGGAAAAAGTCCCTAGAAGCAGAACCATTATTCCCTGCAACCTTGGAATCTGCTTACACATCTTTACCCTTGCTCAGTAAATGCCCAAGAGGTTAACAATTTATTCGAAACCAATTATTCTCCACATAATTTTTACGTGCTCTTGTGCCGTACTAAAAAAAAACTTTTCTGAATGCATGATTATATTCCGAAATTTACAGATTAAAGCAAGATGCTACCTTTTATTTATGTTGTATTAAAGTAAAAAAATCTAACAATGTTTTCAGCAGAATCAAATTAAATTCACATGAAAGGAGAAAATATATATAATATATCTTGTATTTTCACAGAACACTGGCTGCTTGTTAGCTCAGTAGATAAAAGTATTGAACACATAAAATGGACATAGTTAAAAGCATTAAATCCATAAAATGACAGGGTTGGCACTCCTAGTCTAGGGCTGAATGTAAAAATATGAAACTCTTCTGATTCTGGTGGAATAGTCAGTGAGAAACACAAAAGAGATGGATTACACAGCATACTTCCAGATTGAAGAAGAGGCTCTGGAAAGTGGGACTCAGTTTTTATATATGTTAAACATCTTGAAAGTGGACTCAGAGGAAAGAATGTTTTCAGCTCTATAGGAGCTCTACCCATTGGCGGATAAACCAGATGTTTATCCAGATGTATGCATTCTGTTTTGACTGAATTATCTGTTCCTCCGCCAACTCTTTCCTTATTACCAAGTACATAACCATCTCACACAATTTGACCAAACTATTCCACCAGAATCACAAGAGTTTAATAGTTCATTTTTTTAATATTCACCTTGGTATAAGATTAATTTTACACTATTGAAGCTGCTCCTCGTATTTGATATTAAAATTGCTTCAACTGCAGCCTTTGTTGTGATGTACATTTTATTTTATTGCTTAATTCATCTTGATTCATATTACATCTTACATGTGTTGATATTCCCTCTACAAGTTTCACAATGAATACTTCAGGGTGATTGAATAAATCTACATTTTCTTTCACTGGAAGCTAGGTAACTTAATCCAAAAGTTTGCAATGCCTCATGGATCCCTCTAGTCAGCAGTATATATGCAGTGCTGTGTACAGTATCTCCTAAGGTGCCAATACTGATGCATGTTATATGTTATAAATAACAATAATCCTTGCATTTGATATAGTGCTTTTCACGTCTTCTAGATATCTCAAAGCGCTTCACAGAATATACTATAAAGTGAATTGACTGTATATATGTGGGTGAATTGCAGCAGCCAATCGCACACATCAGAGTCCCATAAACAGTCGCGGATTGAAATGACCAATTTACTATTGCTTTTTTTGATTATTATTAGGCGTGTAGAGTAAGGAAACTTGCCCAAGGTTTCGCCCTGCCTGGAATTGAACTCAAATCTCCTGCTTGTAAGGCAAGTGCTCCAACCACTGAGCTACAGGACTCCGTGTTTAAGTCTACATGTTTCACATAATGTCTATTAGCTTACCTGTTCAGTTAAGCAAATTGGCTCCCACTTGCCCTCATTTAAATGTTATTAACCTGCAGATAACTCATGACATTTTTTTGTGAGTGAGTTACTTTATGATAGTGCTAGCTCCTCAACTAGTTGTATACACTCTGATAGCATTTTCCTGAGTTGCAGTTGACTGCATGTTTGCTTGACCTAGAATAAGAAAAGGTGTTAGTAATGGCATTTGTCTATTACAATTGTTAGTGTTTAAATATTCTGACAATGGATTTAATATATGTTTGGGAACTGGCTCGCAAGTACCAAATAGATCGATTTCAAGATCCTCATAGTCATTTTCAAACCCCTTCATGCAGTTGTTATTGCATTTACAGATAAGTGCCAGAGCTGCTATACAATTACTGATTGCTCTTTCAAGGGAAAGAGTTTAATAATTCTGTCGATTGTCTATAAGATGTTGTGGCCTCAAACCAAAGACTTTTTAAAAATAGTACATTTGAAGAAAAACTACCTCTTGTAAAGAACTTGCCTGCTCAAAACCTAAATTACCCATATATAGATCTTTACTGCATTTTCACTTCTGATTTGAGCAAATTATTTTCTCTCTCCAATTTTTTCACCTTTCTCCTCAAAGTGCCTTAATTCTTGTTTTTTTCTCTAAGGGGACAGTTTCACAGGTGTGGATTGCCCAGCTATACATTATCAAAGGGCAAATTTGTTGTTTCTTGCTACTTGGGTTTATTTAGGCATAAAAGCATCAGTTTGAATTTTGGATTAAAGAACAAAGATGAATGGTCAATGGGAGATTATCGAAACAATAATAAACTTATCTTCAATTAAATCAAATTGAAGACTTTTCAAATTAAATTTTGTCAGATCTTTGATCCATTTTCATTTTGTTCATTTGTGCTAATCAATCATACTTACCAGAAAAGCTCAATTTACATAACATAAAAGATATGAAAACATTCAAGGCAAAAATAAAAATACAAAAGAAGGATTTTTTTTCAATTGTGAATGTATAGAATATTCATTTATTATACAAAATATAAATACATTTTAATTTGTCTTTGGTAATTTTACTTTGAGTTTGACTATGTTGGTATGGTGCCAGGAATCCATGCTTTCTTGAAAATGTTCAATTTCGTCCTCCAAGCATGCCAACCATCTTCCTCTAGTAACATGAAAGCTGTTTATTAAGCAGGTTCTTGACTTCATCATATTTCCAAGCAATTGGTTCCAGAACTCATTCATCTTCTGTATAAATATGCCAATAAAAGGGAAACTTCCTTTCTGGTTTGGATGCTCTTTATGCATGGAGATAAACATTTTGGGGAAAACAACAACATCTTGCATGTATATAGCACCCTTCACACAGGGTAGCGTCTCAGAGCGCTTAAAAGCAAACTAAAGGGGACCTCTCGTTTCCATTGTCCTATAAATTATGTACAGTAATTCTATAAAACATTTTGGGAAAACTGTAATACAGTATATAAGAACAATGCAACAAAATACTTCAGATATTGGAAATCTGAAACAAAAACAGAAGTAGCTGGGAATACTCAGCAGTTTCGGGTAGAACTAGAAAGTTTCTGCCCCACCTGCCCCAGTTCTGACGAGGAGTCGTGGACCCGAAATGTTGACTCACTTTCTTTCTCCATAGATGCTGCCTAACCTGCTGAGTATTCCCAGCAATTTTTGTTTTTGTTGAAAGAGATACTTATTATCACTGTTTTTGGTGCTTCACAGGCAAGGTAAATAAAATGCTTTGAACCACTGATTAATCATTTAAGAGCAATTGAGCAAATAATTGCATTGTGTAATGGCATCACAAGTGATGAGATTATTATGAATTCAATAACTTCACCATTGAATTATAGCCAAAATTGTAGGCATGAGCACTGCTGAAATGCACAGGACATACTGTACCTTTCAAAAAAAAATTGCGTTTTGAACTTCACTTTATGGGATCGAGTTCCACTCTCTTCAAAATTCTCAAATTCACTGACCACCTTATGACATAAATTATTGACAAAAGATAAATTCCAAAGTTGTTTGATCTTCCAGACACTCTTCCTAAAATATGGGAATATAGGAATGAATTCAGTCTGTTTGGCTGCATTGTGCTCAGCAATAAATCTCTCTTGAATTTTTTTCAAAAAACACAAATGCACCATTTAATCTGCTTGGCAGTCACTTATTGATTCATTCACTTGAGGCAAATGTAATTTATTGAATTCATAGTAGAGTTTAACAAATGTAAAATGTAAATGTACAGTTTTCTCAAATATATAAACTAAAACTTTTATCCCTCATTTTCAGAGCAACATTTAGAAAGGAAAATCCTTTGAGCTTTATTTTAAACATACTCTCTTATCAACGAGTCTGGGATAATCACAGTTAAGCGAGGATGAATCCTGTACAGATTGAACATGTGTTAGATACCTGCTAGTGCCATACATTAGTTACTTAATAGGAATATGTGGATCTTGCCCAGGTCATTGCCACCAATATCAGATAGGCAGCAATCCTTCAAATTACATTAGAAAGTATTGCCTCCTTGAAGCCAGCAGCCCTCTGCTAGCTCATCCATTCTTTTTCTGTGAATCGAATTGATGACTTGGTCCTGGTGGTGCACTCGTCAGCAAATTATTCGAACAAGAAGAAAAGAAGCTGCGAAACTGAACCTCGCTCTCTGTTACTCCAAGGCAACAGGGCAAGAGGACACAGATTCAAGGTTGTTCATTTTGGACAAACACCAGAAAACTTTTGTTTACACGGAGGGTAGTTAATGTTGGATGGGTTACAAAGGAAGGTGGTTGAGGCCAAGATCCTGGATTTATTTAAGATATAACTTGATGCTGTAATGAACATTTGGTACTGTAAATACTACTCAGTGATAAAATGAGCAGATATTGTGATTTCACCCAAATTCCATTCACATATATTTCCCACATAATAGTAATCAAGTGTGGAACTGATTATTCACTCCCTGATCCATATTCCCTTCCTGAGATGCTGAGGCCAAGTTTAGTGTCTCCACTATATACACAGAGTAATGTTTCCTACATGGAATTGTTGCTCATACAGACTTAGTGGCCCAACAAACATAATTACCAGTCACATTCATGGGAAATGGAGAGTATGTGACAAGTATACAAACAGACAAACAAAAGCATAAATGTGCCCCCAGGATCCAGGAGCATTTAAGATGGCTGTGCAGTGAGCCAAATTCCAAATCAAAACTGACCCAAAGAAGATTTGAATGTTGTGCAATTCAGGTACTTTATGCTGTATTCAATTTTAAAATGTTCATTGATGCCAATCTGATATAAACTGTGTTTCCACATGTAAAATGTGTTCCAGTTTACCCAGAGCAGTTTTGAAATACAGGTACTGAACAGATGACATCCTAATTTAATTGTTTACTCCAACTTCATTACAATTTGTTTACATTTAAATAAACCAAAGTCTGCTTTTTGGTGATTTATGTTAAGACCTTTTTTAATTCTTAAAAATTGTGGCAATCCGTAGATGAGTTTTTAATCTGACTCCATCAACAACAACAAAACAACAACAACTTTGAATTCCATAGCGCCCTCCACGCTGGACGGCTTCGCAATAACGGATCCCAGGCCCGAGCCAGAGGGAGGGGATAAAGGTGACCGAAGGTGCGGTCGAAAAGAAAGGTCTTCACCTGAGACCTGAAACTAGGAAGAGAGGGGGTGAGGCGAAGGGAGTGAGGAAGGGAGTTCCAGAGCTTCAGGGCATAGTGGCCAAAGGCAAAGGTGGAGCAGAGAATTCAGAGGACAAGGAGGAGACCAGAACCAGAGGAGCGAAGGCAAAGGGTGCTGTGTTGGGGAGAGAGGAGGTCAGAGAGCTAATGGGGTGCAAGCTCTGGCAACCTAATCAATGTTCTTTAAGATTAGTCATCTCAAGAATTGTTGCAATGGCTGCATGAAATCAAGACAGGTAGTCATTATAGTTTTACTGTAAAGTTAATCCAATAATTGCTTATTTTTTTCCTTAGGAATAGGTAGCCATTGGAGCCGGGCGAGGGTGGGTATGATGGCGTCCCAAAGTCTGGGGCAGGAGAGGACATGAGCTGCAGAGTTCTGGATGATCTGCAGCTTGCAGAGGGAACAGTTGAGGAGGCCGATAATGATGGAGGTTCTCTAGTTGAGCTTTGAGGTGACGAATGACTGTTTGAGGGTTTCGGCGGCTTGAGGGGTCAGGCAGTGGCAGAGTCGGGCAATGTTACGGAGGAGGTGAAGCCAGAATTGCCTCTAGCTTCATTGATATTTACTAACTGTGTCAGACTTCACAAGTCAAAGTATTGGCAGGTGGTGAAAGAAAGTGTAACATAATACAATACAATTCACATTACAGTTCATGTCGGGAAGGTATTTTAAAGTGCTAATATTACAGATCCATTGCAGAACATTTTTGTGTAATTGACATTCACACCGAATAGTCTCAGAAAAGAAAAATGATGAGAAGCAAGAACATCAGCGGAAGCCAAGAAAATTCCAATACTGCTTTGCATGACTTATTCAATGGCTTATTATAATAAAATGGTACTTTTGAGTATTGTGTCATATAAAAGACAAGAGTGCAACAAATGGAACACAACAACTGTTCCTAATCTAGATCATTCACAACCTATAAATATTCTGTGTGTGTTTTTTTAAAATAATGGATAGATTTTATTTATGGTATGGAAAGTCTTCTGCTGGGATAACATCCAGTAAATGTATTGAAATCTCAATCCTGTTTCAGGAATCTGAACTCCACTCCATATTTTGCCACAGAGCCCAATGTGTGTTAAAGATTCTCTGCAAGAAAACAGCAATGCATGGGGGATAGATCCCTGACTAAGCTTCTGGCTTCATCATTACACTGCACTGAGAGGAAGTCTTGTAAAGGGATTAAAGAGACAGCAGAAAATTCCAGTGTTATAGGATTCTCTGGAATTCTATTGAAGAAAGGAAGAGGGACAACGCTTTGGACCCAAATGCCCTGCTTTCAGCAAATTTCAGGTAAATGCTTCAAGTTAAAGCTTATCAAGTGTACAGTATATCACATCCCTCAAACCTCTGTTACATGTAAACAACATTGATAGTTCATAGCTTAACATTTCGCAACTGAGCTATAAGAAATCTAAATGGATCTCTACAGAATTGTAGTGGTATTCATGGCAAATTAAGTGTGCAGAACTATTCTTTCGAATATTTTCCCATTTTTTGAAAGTTTTGCTGTTTGAAACATCTAACTATCTGCAAAGTAAAATAGTGTTACATCAAAACAATTCAGCTATATGTTAAATAGATTATTGTAGACTTATCTAAAAGTACTGCTGGACGTTTAATTCCAGCTAACCACAATGCGAGCATCCTACATGAGCAGACAATTTATTTGATGATTGGCCTGTATGCTCTTGTTTTATAAAATGATTTCATATTTGCATCAAGCTTTTTTTTAGAAACTTCCCTTTCTAATAATATTTCCTTGTAATTTCCACAATTGTACATTTCTTTGTTCTATGATGTTGCAACAAAGCGTTCTATTGGTGCTACAGAATGCTTTAAATTCCATGTCAGAAACAATGCAGACAAAAGGAAAACCTTACTTGATGGGTTATTCTGCTTCAGTAGTCCATTAACCAAATTTGGTAGGTGTGGAATAAGTGTCAATTCAGTTCCTTTAGACAAGCTTTGTGAATTTATTTCAGTGTGTTTATAAGTAATTGCAAATTTAAAATTATAGGATGCGATTATACTGTCAAACCAAATAGTATTTTCAAAATTGAATTAAAGTTTTTATATATACTGCACATATATAAGCGTACAGGGACTCATTTGCTAAACTTATCACTCTGAGCAAAGTAGTGTTTTTTTCCACATCAACAAATTCTCTCAATTGATCTGATAGAAGAGAATCTCCCCTGCAGAGTAGGAAGCAAATACTAAATATTCTCTAAATTTTGCATATTTTTGTGTTTCTGAGTGTAGTTTTTTGGGTAGTGTGTGATTGCTGTGTCCTGTGACCTGTAAAAAATATATATTCTGGTGAACAGAAATGCAGGTAGTTTCTTTTCTTTTGTCCACTTTCTGTGCACAGCCACAAAGCGCCTTATAAGTGTGGATAATGAAAATGTAGGTGCAATTACAGCAGTGGATAGATCGAGAATTAAGTGTTTCTAATCTTAGTTAAGAACACCATTATGTGGTTTGGTCTAATGGGACCAACAGAATTGGTGCGAAGTCTGTAATGCAATGATGGGTCACACTAACAGCTTTTATTTCATGGAATAGACAAGAGATTAGACAAAAATACACTCGGGTAGTCAGTATAATGTAGGCTTGATTAAAAGTATGCATTTTTCATCAGATTTACATGTAAAAAAAATCCTAGTTTAATACAGCAAACATAGGCAGGATGCCATCTCAAAGCGCTTCACAGGATATGCATTAAAGTGTAGAGACAGTATATTTTGCAGGCAATTGCTGGAGCCTGTTTGCACACAACAATGGTTCACTAACAGTCATGAAATAAAACAAAATAGCAGCCTTTTAGTCTGGTCCAAAGCTAATCATATTGGCTTCACCATATTAAAGAAACCACATGATGGGCAGCTTGAAACCTCATTGCTTAGGTTTCTTGTGGCTCCTGGGGTATAGTACAGATATGACTATCCAAACTATTTTATTTTCACTATCTATGATAAATACACAGATTAAGCCTCAGCTGCTGATCATTAACTTACAAACTCATGGGGACCAGGAAAATGTTTCGTATCCAAGATTTGATTTTGAGGCTTCAGTCCTTTATTGGTTTTGAATGAATTCTCCAGTGCAACTCACAAAAATATTTTGATAAGCTTTTCCTATAGATCAACCTACCATTTAAACAAAAACACGTAACTTAACTGGCCCAATGTGCTATGTACTTGAGATGCAGTTTTCCAGCTGTTAGCATATTTGTCTGCTTTATACATTCCCGCTGACTTAAGTGAGGCTGTTGAAACAAAAGTGATCCAGTCCAATGCTCAAGAAATGTAGCTACAACGTGGTACATATTCACCTCCATTGGTTAGTTTCACTTATTACTTATTATGACATTTATCCAGTTGTCAACATAATGATTATGAAGGTATGTGTTAAAAATATTCCATGTGAGCTGCAAATGCAATATTCACAAGCTCACCTACGTTCGGTTTTCTAAGAATAATAATAATCCTTACATTTTATCTAGCGCCTTTCATGTCAGGAGGATCAATCCAATAAAAATGCTTGCCAATGGAATACTTTCCTGAACTAACAGATATAAAATTAGATATAGTGCATTATAACATCATCAAAGAGCTTCACATGATTGACTATAAAGTATTGTGACTCTGTATTTGCAAGTGAACCTGGCAGCCAATTTACACACAGCAAAGTCCCGCAAGCAACCAAGAAAGGAATGAATGAACAATTTTATCAGGGATTATTGTTGGCCAGAACACCGGGAGAAAATTCCTTCGCTTTTCAAATAGTGCCATGAAATCTTCAACATCCATTTGAACAGGACGAATGAAAACGAATGCACAGAAAAACATTATCTACTTGTTTCTTTCTTCAAAAAATGGCCAGGTCAACAATTAGCTTAAATTGGATAAGATGCAGTATTTTCAAAGGACTGGGAAATGGTCTAATGCCCACCATAAAACACATCCTTTTTTATTTGTAATGGCTCAGTTATTTTTTGCCTTGCAAAGCAGCCTTTAGATGGCATCATCTCAATCTGAATTTTATGATCTGGACATTCACTTTGTACTATATTCTTGGATATTGAGAAGTGTTTGGTGTAGTCTAGTGGTGGACAATCTACAGTATTTAGCTGGCCAAAAAATAAAGTGTCTTGATTGAATATTTCTCAATTTATGCCATAAATGTACCTAGACTCATGTGATTCGTTCTGGGAGCTGTTTCTTGATGGACCTTCAGAACTAGCCAGATGGCCTTAGTTCGGTCAATTAACTGGCTTCTCCTCATATTTGATTCTATTTAGTTCAATCCTAATTTGCCTAATTGGCTCACGGGAATACTTCTCTGACAGAATTTTCCAAGCTCCTCAGAGCAGTTTCCCTCAGAACCCCTATTGTAAATACTGCACCGCCTGGCCGACTTCAGAAATCCCCCATCAAAAATCTGCCTGGAAAAGATAATAATAATAATAATCCTTGCATTTGATATAGCGCTTTTCACGTCTTCTAGGCATCTCAAAGAAACTTCACTGAATGTACTGTGAAGTGAATTGATTTATTTGTGGGCGAACACAGCAGCCAATTGTGCACAGCAGTGTCCCACAAACAGTCGTGAATTGAAATGACCAATTATTTTTTAGGGATTATTATCAGGAGTGGGAATAAGGAAAGTTGCCCAAGGTTTCGCCCTGCCTGGAATTGAAACCAGGTTTCTTACTTGCAAGGCAAGTGCTATAACCACTGAGCTACAGGACTCCAATAATATGAATAGAGAAAAATATTTGCTTTCTCCAGAGTGGTAGATTGAAAAAAAATCATCATTTGGAATACTGTTATATTCCACGAATAAAGGAATATTATACATAGTGTAAATCACAGTGGTAGATGTGTAACTGAGTATAGGCAACTTGATTAAAGGACCACAGGTCAAGTTCTGACAATTAAGCTGTCTGATATCAGCTGCAGCCTACTTTGCAAATTTATCATTTTAATTATTTTAAAGTGTACCTAAACACATAGTTTAGAATTTTAATACCTATTTCAGTCGATATTTTATGCTGTCTTAAAGTGCCTTGTCTGTGATCTGAAAAGAAGAGTGCGGGATTGAAGCCTTTGTGACAGCGTGTAGCTCTTTTTTTGTTTCAACATTTATATCAATAAAACTGACAGCCATGTTACTGGCAACATCAATAAACAGATGCCTTGAATCCACCAGAATTTCCTCAGACACCCTCTTGTGACGGGCAGTAAAAGTGTCTGAATGTGTTGTGAGATTCTCTTGGGTGTAAATAGATAATACTCAAAGGTATTTTGTGAGACCTTTCAGAATGGGGGCAGGGGAGCATTGAATATTTCTGTAGACCCGAAACGTTGACTCTTTTTCGTTTCGCCATGGATGCTGTTTGACCTGCTGAGTTTCCCCAGCAACTTTTGTTTTTGTTGCTGAGTATTTCTGTGTCAGTCGAAGGTGCATCTGCAAACTGAGTTGCAAACAGCTTAGTGAAAGCATCATGCGTTTATTTTGTTTGCTTAAAAACTGCTTTAATTCTCTAAGTTAGGCAATGGAAAGTAATAATAAATCTGACATTACTGTAATTTCACAGTATTTTATAAAAGTAAAATAGCTAACCTGTCACAGCGCCTCCAATATTCCAATGCTTTTTTTTAATATACAATATAGGTGTAAGGAATCCACAACTTTTAAGCATTACCATACATAACTTATAATACTTTGCATAACTCTGTCATTTATTTTTCTCTAAAGACTACAGTACAAACATATGCAAAACTCAGTCAGAAATATATTCAAGTGAATCAAAATCAAATAATTTTTGCCCCATGAATTCATTAGTCATTTCTTAGAGATGACTTCCTTCTCCCTCTTATTGTTGACTTCACAATTGCTGCAACCCAGTATTTAGCTCCTTTCACATCTGTCTCCCCCCCGCCCCCCTCCCCCTCCCCCCCACATCTGTCTTTACTTTGCATTGATGGAACATAGACCTTTAGGAACATAGTGAAATAAAAACAATCTGTGCAAACTGGATTAAAATAGAGGGAAGTAGAATTAATATATAAAAGGCTAAAATGCAGAAGAAGCATTCTAATTGACCTACAATAAGGGAGGGTGGATTTATACTCATACTGTCTGAGTAAATCTTCAACTTTATGTATCTAATAATAATAATAAGAATCCTTGCATTTGATATAGTGCGTCTTCCAAATATCTCAAAATGCTTCACAGAATATACTACTGTATAAAGTGTATTGACTCTATATTTGTGGGCGAAACGCGGCAGCCAATTGTGCACAACAGTGTCCTACAAACAGTGATGGATTACAGTTTATATATATAGATGGATATATATTACCAGCCAAGACACTTAATAAACCATTTTATTGCTGTAATGAGAAGACAGAGGAGTTGGTTTGATGATACCTGTATGTTGAATGAGATCAGCTGTTTCACAGGATTTATCTCATCCCTCCAATGTACATATTTCACTGACTTCTGTGTGCAATTGGCTGCCGTGTTTCACCCACATAATATACGGTCAATTTACAGCATACTGTATTCTGTGAAGTGCTTTGAGAAGTCTCGAAGACATGATAAGGTGTATATCAAATGCAAGGATTCTTATTGTTATTCTCCTCATTCCAAGCTTATGTTGTGTCTTTTATTGTTGTATAATATTCCTATGATCCACTTTTTTTAAAAAAAGCATGTGCATTTGCTCGTAAGATAATTTTGTTTCTCCTAAAAATTATTTTAATTTGATTGCATTAGATGTAAATTAATTGTAACCTCAGGACGTGTAAAGAATTGTTATGCTAGATAGTTCCGCCACCTGCTGCATATAATTGAAATTCATATAATTAGGATTTAGATTTATTTCCTCCACAGGTAACACAATTAATAAAGGTTTTACTGAAGGAGGCAGTGAAAAGTGCTTGATATTAAGGTTTTCTTTTTGTACTATTCTACAGTGAATATATTTATGCATCATGTAAAGAACCTTTGCACTATATACTGTGTGCATATATTGCCCACAAATATACAATAAGTACAATTTACAGTGTATTTTGTGAAGTGCTTTGAGATGTCTAGAAGATGTGAAAAGCGCTAAATGAAATACAGTATAAGGATTATTTTTATATTATTATATTACAGTACATAGAGTGCATTGAGAAATACATCTAAAGGAAAACATATTGTTAAATATTACTATTGTCATACGGACTGATTGTTTTTATTCAAATCTGTCCTCGTAGTGCAATTATAATGTCCAACTTTCGCATTTGCAAATCTAAATCAAGATAACAGCCTGTAGCCTACAGATAATTCATTATTCCTTATATTGGAAGGTATGATTTGAAAGGATTACAGATAAAGCACAGTGCTACAAAGGCATCTAATATATAATGTTTTCATCACTAGTATATAACAATTTACATCTGAAATAAGATCATTCCCCCACCAAAATTGGAAGGATATTAATAAATGTTTATGTTTTTATACTTGTTTTTTGAAACCTGTTTTTCAAAAGTGCATCCAAATTTTTCATATGATCTTTAAGGAGCTCATAGTCTCGGTATTCTCAGAAATACTGACTTTCGAACTATGAGCTTTTGTTCTGTATGTGAGTGATCCTGCTGACAATTAAATGTAAGTTTTAAAATGTAGGGTTTCAATATAAAGTAAATGGATATTTTATAAAATTTGACACTTATATATATTGTTGACTGTCTTTATATCACAATAAAGCACAGTGAACACCTTGATTTACATGACATACAGATACCCCAAATCTATAAGATATTTCCTTTCAATTTACACACAGAATGCTTTACAGCACCTTGGGATGTCCTCCTGATATGAAAGCGGTGTACAAGTATAATTTTGTTGTTGTTTTGGTAATGATTGGTGGACAAATACCATAATCCTTTACACTCTGGATCTTCTTTCATGTAATTTGCAACAGTCTCCTCCATTATCCCAGATTGATTTAGAATTTTAATTCTAATTTATGATTTTAGTCTTCAGACATAATATTGAATCTACTACAAAGTTTTAAATACATATACAGTATTTGATACATCATTTTATTGTGATATTATTTTCAGTAGATTATGCACTAGTAATGTTGGCTGTTTTAGTATAAGTGCTCGGTGGTCTTTGAGCAGACTCCAACATCACTCGTCCCCTCCGGTCCACCATTGGTGGCCTTGCTTTCAGCTATTACAACAATAAATAATAATCCTTGCATTTGATGTAGCACCATATCAAGACTTCGAGATGTCTCAAAGCGCTTCACAGAATAAAAATCTTAACAATAAACCTTGTATTTGATGTAGCACTTTATGCGTCTTCTAGACATCTCAAAACGCTTCACAGAATATATTGTGAAGTGAATTGACTGTATATTTTATGGGTGAAAACTATGCCCACACACTCTGGAACTCCACCCCAAAGTCCCACCACATCGCTTCCTCCCTTGCCTCCTTCAAGACCAGTCTCAAGACCCTCCTTTTCAATCGTGCCTTCTGCCTAAGTAACTGCATAAGGCTATCGTAAGGAACCAAATCTCTAATTCGTATAAATCTTAGATACTTCACCTTGAATAAGCCTAATTGAGCATCACATAGAGGCACACAACTAATCTCACATTCTGTTTGCATTTAAATTGATAATGTGCCCCTCCAATGATTAAACCATTTGATCTAAAATCTTTATTGGGTCTAGTTTAGTCAGAGGTTGAACCTCAAGGCTGTTATTAATGAAAAAACTAGCTGGTGTTCCTTGACTGCTGATGTTTTGATTCACTGGGGTATGCAGTGCCTGTCACAAGTCTAGGAAGATGTTACACATTGGTTATTTTATGAATAATTTGACTAAATCCTTTCCACTAAAACCCAGCTTTGAAGCCACTTTGGGTTTCATTGCTATTTCCTAGATTTATCATGTGCACAAGTCACATGTGTTTTTTTTCTGGTTTAAAAAAAATCTTCTGACTTGCAATGTTTCCAGTGAGCTTTCAATTAGATGCTTCAGCTCGCCATGAAGAGCAAATGATCATGTGAAAATGAGAAAGGTACCATTTTAATGGCTCTCCAGTTAATATGTTAGGTTCTCACGCATTTGTTATGACACTAACCATAACATACATGGTGTAAAATTCCACATGGGTCTAGATTTACTCTATTAACAGAGCACTTCAAAATATCCTGAATTTTGTCAAATTCTTGAAATTTGTTTTACCAATTTGATTCCAGCTTTTTAAATGACATCTGGATCTGCCTTGACTAATAGTCAATGGTCAATGATCTGTGCAGCTCTAGCTGCTACACAGAATGACAAAACCTAAAACAAATGCTGGACTACATTTTAAAAATCTGATTCAAAATGTATCAGTTCAAACTGCTTCTGATTAAAGTTTACTTAATTATTATTATCGATCATTCATTATCTCTGACTAATCCCTGTGGGATTAGTTGCTCTATACTTAATACTGAACTCCTTGAGTTTTAGTTACTGAACTGGTTAAGGAAAATGTGATTGTGTTACACTCTGTTTGATATCTGGAGAATGATTGGGGAGAGATGAAGTTCTGTTTCCTATGTTGCTGTAAGATGTACACATCTAGTTTGCTTTACACTGTATAAAATGGCTAACAGACTGGTGTTGGCAAGATCAGTTTTCAGTTTGACAGAAAAAATATTTTAGCTGGGCTGGCAGCCCAAATGCTCATTCTATTTCAGTACTTGCCTGTTGTACATTCAATCAGAAGAACATTTAAACACGGTTATCAATGAAATGTGTTGCTGGAGTTGACCTACTATCTCATTTTGTGATTACTAGATGATAAATTGACTGTGTCTCACTGCCATACGTGACCACTTCACACAGGCTTTCCCTGTTGAGTGTTATACTGGTAGACAGTTTATAGACAGTCGATAAACGGGTAAGTCATTACTTTCAATGTAATCCTGCATACTATTGTATTCCTCTGTTTCCGAATAGTGCAGAAATAACCCCTGCATCTAGGCATTTAGGCATTGTTTCGCTTTTTTGATTGATAATGTTGAAGCACACGCACAATTCAATCTATTTGTAATGGTTGCTAGCATTTTATCAAAGTCCAACAGCACTATTTGAAAGTACAATGTTTTGCAACAGAAAGGAAAGACACAGTGATGTGAGAGCAATATTACTGGATTCAGAAATAACAGATGATTGTCTGTGCTGTACCAGGGAATGGAGGACAGATGGAAGAAGGATTGCACTGCAGTTTAATTCTTTCAATTAGCCCGCTGTCCTTAACTCTCCAGTACAACACAAGTTAAATCTATTGTTAGTTTAATTTTTATACTGTACATTTGTTCCAAAATGATTCTGATTGATGATCCAATATTTTTAATAAAGTGCTTTCAGATTGATTAATTGATGTCTACACTTCAAAAATTAACCTTTTTTTTCCCCCCAATACTTGTACTCAAGAATGTTACACTGGAAAGAACATCACATTATCAATGACACAATGAACAGTGACCATGTACTTGTGAGGGTGTAATGAGTTGTTCTCAATTGGCCTGAATCGAATTTGCCTGAGTCTTGTACATTCACTCAGAAGACCATTTAAGCACAGTTGCTGGAGTTGACCTACGTTGCGGTGATTGCTAGATGATAAATTGACTGTGTTTCACTGTTCTATGTGACCACTTCACACAAGCTTTCCTGTGGGATCCTTTGAATCTTATAGACCGTTTATAGACTGTTTATGGACAGGTAAGACATTGCTTTAAATGTAATCCTGCATATTACAGTTTAGCCATGTTTCTGAGTTGTGCAGAAATAACACCAGTATCTAGGTATTTAAGCTTAGTTGTGCTTTTCATATTGACTTAAATAGCAATAATTTTAAATGATAATTAATTGTGAAGACACTTTCACGACTGCCATTTTTTATGAATGCATTTTGCTCTTTAGCTTGTATTCTAAAACATCAGAGACTTCTGTGAAGTATGAAGTTCTTGGAATCCATCTAATTCTTTGTTTCGTTCTGGGTGAGAGACTGTCTTTAGATGGCGTGTACAGCACAGTACTGCAGGTAATGAAGCGTAGTAGCAAGCTGTAGAGTGCTGAAAGTTTAAAATAAAATATTCAATGTAATTCACGGTAATTCCAATTTGGATAATGGAGGTTTGAGAGAATTTGTCACCACCAAAAAATCCCTGTTTTTCATATTTTATCATATCATTCTTCTTATAATAATAAGAATCCTTGCATTCGATATCGCGCCTTGTCATGTCTCCGAGATGTCTCAAAGAAACTTCATGGAATATACTGCAAAGTGAATTGATTCTATATTTTGTGGGAAAAATGCGGCAGCCAATGTTTCGCCCTGATGGAAATCAAAGCTGGTCTCTCGTATGCGAGGCAAGTGCTCCAAACTGCACTGACTTTAGTCAGAAACCTTTACCTCCACTAAAAGATATGGATCCTATAAGGATACCTACATCTTTACAGTAAGACTGCACACAGTGTGTGGCGCATGTAAAGCTTTGTTTACTTTTGCAAATATTTGTTCATAGGTGCTGATCATCTTCTCATCTTTCAGGTTGGATGTAATCTAGCATTCACGCTCTACAAACCTGAAGTACTCACACAAGTCAGTGCAGCAAGATTTTTATAGCAGGCAGATGTTTTAGGTTATGAAACAATATACTGTACTGTACTACAATGGTTCAGTTTCATCAGAATATGGTGTTTATTAAGTAGAAATCCAAAGGGCTCTGAGCAATTTATAACCTACACTGGTGATAGTGGGGTTTCATTTACAGGTTCACTAATAACAAAAATAATAATAATCCTTGCATTTGATATAGAACTTTTCACATAATATCGACGTCTCAAAGCACTTAACAGAATATACTGTAAAGTGAATTGACTGTATATTTGTGGGTGAAATGCGACAGCCAATTGCACACAGCAGTGTCACACAAACAGTCATGGATCGAAATGACCAATTTTATTATTGTGTTTTGTTTGGGATGGCTTATTATTAGGCGTGTGGAGTAAGGAAACTTGCCCAAGGTTTCGTCCTGATCTACCTGGATTCGAACACAGGTATCGCGCTTGTAAGACGGGTACTCCAACCACTGAGCTACAGGAGCTCCACCATGGCCATGGAGGGAACTACAATTAACTTCTAATGATTTTATTGGTTGTTAATCACATAATTACCACTGTTTACTTTTGTTTATTAATGGTTAGTACACTTTGCAAGTGACTCACTCCTGCTCCTTGCCAATGTTCTGCTTTTACACTTCCGCTCCTGAAGGTGGTGATTCAGTTAATGTACTATAGCACACTGTCTAAGTGCCATTTTTCATTCATGCACACAAAATAATAACTGATAGCTGAGCATTTACCTGAAGGTCACTGGCATCAAATATGAATGCAATTGTTTTTCCAACAGACTGTAGTTTTGCAGTGTTCAGCACTTTTTATTTGGCTTTGATTTCTCCCATATTAATCTTCCGATTATGTCATTCTGTGCCAGCCTGTCCTGAGTTGGTACAGTAACACCTGGTGCCTCTGAGTCAGATGTCCGATATCTAGCAGTAAGCTAATTTATGCAACTGACTCTTGTTTTGTTTATCTTGGGCTGTTTTAGCTGACTAACAGTCTGCAACACACTTTGAACACCCCTCAAAATGATAACTCGGTGTTTGAATCTAAACAAACATGTTAAAGTAGATAAAGTAGACACTGAGCAACTGTTTCCCCTGGTCGGAGAATCTATAACCAGGTGTCACAGTGTTAAAATTAAGGGTCAGCCTTTTAGAACAGAATTGAGGAAACACTTCTTCACTCAGAGGGTAGTGAATTTATGGAATTCACTACACCAGAAGGCTGTAGATGCTCAGTCCTTGAACATTTTCAAGGCTGAGACTGATAGATTTTTGAAAAATAGAGGGATTAGGGGATAAAATCAGAGTTAGGTGAGAAGATCAGCCATCTTATTAAATGGTGGGGAAGGCTCAAAGGGCCGAATGACCTACTCCTGCTCCTAATTCTTATGTTCTTATGTTAAGTAATGCAAATATACTTTTGTATTAAATTATGCAATCTACTGAAACCCAGTTTCAAACAAATGGTTAATAAATGAGTTGTATTTTTCCAGCAACAAAAGTACAAATAATAGAAATGCATAATTTTGAGCTTCCTACTATGACTACAAGTAATTTGCCTGCTGAATTAGATTTTCTTCTGATTCTGAATATATACAGTACTTTGTTTTGGTTACTTGGCTTCTGAATGTCTGCTGCTAACTTTGAAATGTGCACATATATTTTCCACCTGTCAGGAAGGGCATGCATAGCTGTACATTATTAATGTAGTACGATGACATTTCAATAATTAAACGTAAATAGAGAGGAAAATGGAGAAATGCTACTGGAGTCCTTGGGGAGTAAGTGGCTCATCACGGTGAGGCTTTGCACTTCTTTCTGTATCCTAAATATTCATCTCAGCATGCACCTTGACATTTCCCTTCATGCAAATATTAATAGCTTGCATGTCACCCTGTTGTGACTGTGTGTGTATGTAGTTATCTGCTTCCCGTACTGCAGAACCTCATAGATAAACTATTTTACACTTTAGCATTCCCAGTTTTAAAGTTGTATTCAGAAAAGAATTTGAATATGGGTGCTAAGCATTTTGCAACAGATAATGAACATTATCTGCATATGCTGATATGCATTTTATAACATGTGTCTTATCTATACTATCAACCGACTGATCTATACTACACTATACTATACAATAATTCCCTCTTGATTTCACTGGATATCGGATGTGATCTTGTACTGTGTGAGAATTACACAATGGTTAGTATTGTTTTTGCAATGAATGGATTAGGAATTCATGTTTTTTGTACGAGGAAAACATACAATTCACAAGTCCAGTGTAGTAGTGAGGCCTGAACGGGTACTGAAATAAATTCACTTATGTGTGCAACTTCAGTTGAAGGATTTGTTATAATCCGATACACAATGCAGCGATTTCTTTTTTGTCTTACTTTTGGAAATAATTATTCAGCAATTAAATTTTTAATCATAAACATGGGGATGGGATCATGCTTTAACATCTCTTTGAAAGGAAAGCAACTCTGCAAACGCAGTGCTTCCCCAACACTGCACTGGGATCAAAACACAAATTACGACAGATGCTGGGAATCTGAAACAAAAACAGAAGTTGCTGGGGAAACTCAGTAGGTCAGGCAGCATCCATGGAGAAAAGAAAAGGAGTTAACGTTTCGGGTCTACAACCCTTCGACAGAACTGGGGCTTGTTTTGAAAAAATCCTGCACTGGGATATCAGCCTAAACAACTGTAGAGTGTAGACTATGAGTTGAAAGCTCTTATGTGGAGCATGAACCCGTAAACTTTCTGACTCTGAGGCAGGTGTGTCAGCAACTGAGCGTGACTGCCACAAAGGTTTTGTTTTGTGATGGTTAAGGTGCTTCCTGAATAGAAAAGCAAGCTGCCTCATAATAATTCCATGAAAGATCGACTGGAATAAAAAACACAACTGATGGGGAAAACCTATCCAAATTGCTGCTCCTGAGAATTGGTATTCCTTCGCTGTTTCTTGGCCATCTGCTCTGTAATACGAGCAGTTCATTTCTGTGGCATTGATCAGTGCTGAGGAAGTTTCCAACATTGCAATAATGCCTTAAGAGGCGGAAGAGGACTAAGAGAAACCGCAAGACTTGGAGAGAGGAGGGGGTGGGTCGGGGAATGTTTCTTCAATTTTCAATTTACTACAATGCTGCATTCAATTAATGTTGAATGCAAATGTTCAAAGATGTCAATATATCTCACTCTTGTTTTTGAGCAAGAAGGCTGTGCCTCATGTTACCACATGTTGGCATTCTATCTTGGTGCAGTACTGAGACGCTCTGAGACGCCGTCCGGCGTGGAGGGCGCTATATAAACCAAAGTTGTTGTTGTTGTACTGAAATGTCAAAATAGAGATTCCATCCATCAGGTAAGATATCAAGAAGTTCCCCCTTAACTCTATTTTGAATCTGTTAGTGACTATTTTACATTGATACCGTTGTGTTTTGGACTTACCAGCAAATGGAAACCGTCTTTTAATGTCCATCTTATTAAGCTCTTTTTATCATTTTAAATATCCCTGGCAGATTTACTTTCAACTGTCTCCTCTCCAGAGAGGGAACTGGTTATTATGGTTAAGTGCAAGTGCTTGAAGCAGCAAGTGATGGAAGGTGATTTAAGAAATGTCAGTAAAGCGCTAGTTAAATTCTTTAGCTAAAATCCAGTGATTACGTACATCATTTGAGAGTATAATTGCAATCATTCTCTTTCCACTGCAATGGATTACCGCATTGATTGATACTGTACTTTGCTGAGAGCAGACTGATTTGAAGCAATCGGTTTCCTCATCTGGATTTAGTAAACCTAATAAATTTGGACATTGTTGTAGGTTCATTGATTTTACTTAATTTATCTTGCAGTCTTGATGAGTTATTCAAGCACAGACCTGAGACTCACAACCCTGACCATCCAACCCACCAGTCAAATGCTGCAACTACTGTATTACCGGGCTATCTGAAATGTGGTTAATTTAACATGTCAATTCTGGTTTAGTCCAAAGATTGGCCATGTGATTTTGTGTGCTTGTGTTTTCCCCTTCAAAAAAATTTAATTAAAATTTGGTTCCTCAATCCACGACCATTTGTGGATCACTGTTGTGTCCAATTGGCTGCCGAGCACAAAATGCATAGTTAATTCACTTTACAGTACATTCTGTAAAGCGCTTTGAGATGCTTTACAAATGTAATTTGTTGTTGCAGTCTCGGAGACACAATAATGTGTTATATCAAATACAAGGATTATTATCATTATCATTTATTATTATCTACGCATCTATCAGATCAAATGACACATTTTTCTCACAGAGCAATTTGCCACTGTATTCAGCACCAGAAATAGGATTGTGGCTGCGCTTACACAAAGCACAGCTTCCAGCTGTTCAATACCAGGGAGCATCGTTTCAATGTCCACCTCAGTTATTTTGTCTTTTCTAGCTGTGTGATTTTATTTGTGGCACTGCTTCGTGCCTCTCTTGAACCACTGGTCAATGATTTTATCCGACCTCTCTTGATAAACGTATGAAGTGTGTGTGAGCACTCTCAACACACAAGCCTCAGTATAACCAGAAGAAGCAAAGAGATCGTGTACTATCTACCCATGGAGCACTCATCACGATGCAATTGCTGCTGGAAAAAGCATTTCACAAAGTTGGGGGGTTGTGTTGAGAAATGTTCCCCATAACATTTATCACTGGGACTTTGCCAGCACCAGAATGCCCCATAATGTGAGAATTGTCATATCACACATCACATTTTCAGCTGCATTTTAGATAAGAAAGTGCAAATCCCATCTATCACATTGAATTTGCCTCATTTGCACAGACTGTTCCCTTCCTGTTCCTCCTCACCTTTTTTCCACAGAGAATAAAAGAGAATAAAATAAAGTTTATTGGCTGTACTCTGCAGTTAATTAATTTAAGTGTCATTCTCCTTGTCCGTTAAGCGATAGACGAATATGCTTGTTACTCTAATGTCAATTTGTCAATTCACCATAAACATAGCTTAAGCTTCGAAGAGAAATAATGGCATTTCAACAATGCATGTCCTACAAGAACAAGAAAACAACAAAATTACATTTATAGAGTGCTTTTCATGTTGGGAGGACGTCCCGAAACTTAGAAATTTTTCATTTGTATGATTACATTCACAAAGTGGGAGTCGGGATCGGGGAGGGTGGAGGGAAGGAAGGGGAACAGGGGAACAGGGGTAACTGATGGCATGGTAATTGCAGAGGAGGATCTGGACATGATGAAGCCTTGAATGAGAGTTTCAGCGGCCTGAGGGATGAGGTAGTGGCAGAGTCCGGCAATGTTGCAGAGGTGAGTGAAGGCAGAGCGGATCATAGAATGGATGCGGGGGAAAAAAGACAGTTGAGGATCGAACAAGACACATAGATTCCTGTCAGGCTTGGTGAGGTGGAGTGTGCAACCATGGAGGATGATGCTGCCAGTCCCTGAGGTGCAGAGATGCTGGCGCAAGCCAATCAGGACGGCCTCGATGGTCTGTTGACATTCAACTGTAGAAAGTTAGCTCTCAATCAGGACTTGATGTCAGTGTGTCATGACAGTCTGGAATCGAGGCTGGAGACAGAAAGATAGAGTTGGGTGGCATGCGCAGACCTATAGAAATTGACCCCATTGTCTGGATAATCTATATAAACTAGCTGCATTTTTCTTCCAATTTTTCTTTATATTGAGTTAAGCCTGAATGAATAAGTCAATGAAAGAGTCACCTGGTTCAAGATTTTTTCTAATGTAACATTTCAAAGCATCCACATTGAATAGATATGCCATTATACTCTGGCTCAGATAATGGGAAGGATATATATTCAATTCATATTTATGCAAATAAATTACCCTCCAATTTCATAACTCACAGAAATGTGGGGCTGGTTCCAACCCTTCCCTTCAAAAATATGCTCATGCTTGTTTACCTCCACAATTTCAAATCTTATCTCTTGGTGATGAATAAGCTGGTTATTTGGGAAATCAGGAAGTTTCCCAAGTACTGTACTCCCACGATTGGCTTGAGGTACTTGCCAACAACAACAACAACCTATATTTAAGTTGCATTGATACAGCGTCCTCCACACCGGGCGGAGGCTCACAGCGCCTCACGATGGCGGACCCCGAGGCCGAGCCCGGGGGAAGGGGAAGGTGCGCGTAAGTACGTTCGAAGAGAATGGACTTCTCAGCCTTTCCACACCTACCTCTCCATAGCCTACATCCCGCTGAGTGACAGCTTGGACCTGTCAATCATTGCCCTCTCTAAATCACTGACAGTTACAATAGCCATTTACTGCCTTCCTGTTCAAGCCCCGCCAAAGTTCCTACATTGTCACTGTACCCCACCCATCCCAGACCCCATCTCTACACTTTCTGGTCCCCCAGCTCAGTTTAATACTATTATTTGACACTGCGCCTTCCAAACTATATATTATATCCCAAGATATTCTTTCCTATCAGAAATCTATCTAATTTGTCCTTGAACGAATTAAACCAGATCTGTTGAAGCAGCACTGAAAATCTCTTTCCACACCTGGGAATTTCCATGGTTTGTGAGTCTATGTGATTTTGTATTGTCCTGTCCAAAACCTTGCAAATCATACCGAGAATGAGGTATTAGCAAACATGGATAAAAAATAAAATTCACGCTAAATAGAGCATGGAAGTGAGAAAACATATCTCCAATTTCAGTGAACACGGCGTTCCCCCACGGCGTCCCCCAGGGCTCTGTCCTCGGCCCCCTCCTTTTCACCATTTACACGCGCCCTCTGGGCGATGTCATCCGCAAACATGGGGTAAATTTCCACATGTATGTGGATGACACCCAACTGTACCTTTCTGCCTCATCCCTCAACCCGCAGACCATCGATGTTCTGACAGCATGTCTGTCCGACATTGAGTCCTGGACGAGGGACAACTTCCTCCAAATGAACAGCAAGACCGAGGCCCTCCTGATTGGCTCAAGCCAGCGCCTCCGCACATCGGGCGCTGCCAGCCTCAACATCCAAGGCTGCACTCTCCACCTCACAAAGCCAGTCAGGAACCTCGGCATCACGTTCGACCATAAATTCTCCTTCCTCCTCCACATCCGTGCCTTGACCGGCACCGCTTATTTCCACCTGCGCAACATTGCCAGGCTCCGCAACTATCTCACCCCCCGCGCTGCCGAAACACTCGTGCACGCGTACATCACCTCACAGCTGGACTACGGAAACTCTCTCCTCCCTCGTCAGCCTCCCCAGCTCCTCCATTCACAGGCTGCAGGTCATCCAAAACTCTGCAGCCCGTGTACTATCCCGCACCCACCTCCGCGACCACATAATCCCCACCCTCGCCCGTCTCCACTGGCTCCCCATCCTCCAGAGGATCGAGTTCAAGATCCTCGTCCTCACCTTCAAGGCCTTACACGGCCTTGCCCCGCCCTATTTAACCGATTTACTCTCCCCCTATAAGCCCACCCGGACCCTCCACCATTGGAGGCCGGGCCTTCAGTTTCTCTGCTCCCACCCTGTGCAAAATTCATCTCACTTGTCTATTGTTGTAAACTTTTTGTGTCTGCTTTGATACAACAAATCTGTGGAGGTGAAGATGAAGAGTAATCTCGCCCTGCCCGTCCCAGCATCAGAGGTCAAACCCTCAGCCCTCACCTTCTGGAACTCCATCCCGGAGCCTCGCTGCCTCCAATGTCACTTTTAAGGCCCGTTTGAAGACCTGCTTCTTCTTTGACTGTACCTTTGGTCATCTTCCTACTCCCTGTGTCTTTCACACATCTTGACTCCAACCCCTGCTCAAGCGCAAACCATTCATTGCCAGTTCATTGGGACATCTTGCTGATGGGAAAAGCGTTATATAAACAACAACAAAGTTACACTTGTATAGTGCCTTTCACATCAGGAGTCCAAGAAACTGGGCAGTCAATGTTTCAGTCCGAGCTGGGGTCGGAAACGGGGAGTGTGGCAGAAAGGAGGGGATGAGAAGTAAACAATGGGACCGTCAAAGAGGAGGGTCTCGAGTCGAGATCTGAAGGAGCTCAGGGAGGGGCGAGATGGATGAACTGTGTGATGGAATTCCTCAGGTTTGGGGCAGATTGGATGAAGGCTCACCCGCTGATGGTGGGGCAGGTGGGCTGGGAGACGTGGAGCAGGCCGGAGCCTGCTGAGCGGAGAGTGGGGCAGATTGGTAGGGGGTTAGGAGGTTGCAGAGGTAGGCTGGGGTGAGGCCATGGAGAGCTTTGAAGTTTTTTGTTGTTGTAGTAACATCTGAGTTTTAAAATTACAGTGTTGGTTAAACTGTGCAGATGGATTAGCTTCTATTTGCATTGTAACAAATGAGGGCAGTTACATTCAATGGTAATGTATTATTTAATATCAATATATGAGGTAATATTCAAGTCCCATATTGGGACTTTGAGTTCATTAGTCTAGGCTGAAACTCTAGTATAGTACTTGTGAGGCACCGCATTGTCACAGTCCTTTGAGATAGCATCTGTATAAATATCCTCCCATGGTCTCCTAACCACATCACCTTGGCCTAAAATTATTAATATCCCTTCTTCAAAATATACTGTATCTGCTTCTCCTGAGACTACTGTGTTGGAAGCACAGCTATTGCCGGAGTCTAAGGCATTGTCCAGGGTTGTCAATCACTTTGAAGTTTGCTTTCATGAAAGACAAAGCCATTTTTACATAAAATCTGTTTTGGGCTGGCATTGAATAAATGCCACAATTACAATGGAAATTCTATTGCACCCCATTTAAACCTGAAAATATTAATGTCCACTTATTTTGCTTCATGCAAATTCACAGAGAAATAAAAATCGCTTTGAACATTTATTTTTGCTGAGTACCAATTTAGCATCCCACTGTGACATGACTATTGGATTTTGGTTGGCAGTCAGTCACTTCAATCAGAAATATTTGGGCTTGTGAATTAGCAGCATAATTGTTAGCCACAAGGCAGAATCATTTACCAGAGATCCCAAAGAGTTGTGTTAAGACTGAGAGGAAAACATTAGAAGAGAGAGACTCAATAAAGTCTGATTAATGGCACAAAATAATGTGTGTAATGACTGGACACAATATCTAATTACAGATTATTTATGTCCCCAAATACATGTCATGTTACATTTGTGGCACTAGAGTCATGCTTCACATTAAAGCCTCTATAATAATAATAATCCTTGCATTTGATATAGCGCTTTTCACATCTTATTGACGTCTCAAAGTGCTTCACAAGATATACTGAAAAGTGAATTGACTGTAAATTTGGTGCGAAACACCAAATCAGAGCTCGAAATTGCTTTGCTTTAGCATCACTGATACAATGATGGAGCGTGTGGCATCTTGCCAGAGAGTTGGGAGCAGGATTATTCACATCCGGTGAGCAATTCTTCCTAAATACAAGGGTTGGAGCCGATGTAAAGATAAGTGGGGTACTTAGTTACACACAATTGCATTAGGAACCACTCCCCAAACAATAAAAATCACCTTCCTAAAATCAAATAACAGGTTGGAACTGGGAAACTAACAGGTTAGAACAGGAAATCATGTCAACATGTTTGAAGATGTAGACAAGAAAAGAGACATGACGATCATATACCAATTTGATTTAGAATTAAATTAAGATGATTAGGTTCCATAACATTCCTGCTTAGTTCAAAGAGGACAACAACATTTTTTATAATGCGTCATATAATAGCAACAGCAAACAACAAAATTACATTTGTATAATGCCTTTCACGTCGGGAGGATGTCCGAAAGCGCTGAACTGTCAGTGTTTTAGAGCCAAGCTGGGATCGGGCCTGGGGAGGGGGGAGGGAGGGGAGTGATCAATAGCAGGCTGGAGTCTGCTGAGCAGAGGGAGCAGACAGTTTGGTGGGAGTTAGGAGGTCGCAGAGGTGGGGCAAGTCCATGTTGGGTTTACAGGTGAGGACCAGGAACTTGAATTGAATCCTTTGGGTGATGGGAAATCAATGGAGTCGGGCGAGAATGGGGTAGATGGGGTCGCGGAGCTTGGTGGAGGAAAGGACATGGGCTGCAGAGTTCTAGATGATCTGCAGCTATGGAGGGAGGAGTTGGGAAGGCTGACAAGCAGTTGGCATAGTTAAACCTGGATGTGATGAAGGCATGAATGAGAGTTTCAGCACCTCAGGGGTGAGGTAGTGGCAGAGTCGGGCAATGTTGTGGAGGTGAGTGAAGGCAGAGCAGGTCGTGGCATTTATGTGGGGGAGCAAAGTCAGTTGAGGATCGAACATGACACCTAGGTGCCTGACTGGCTTGGTGAGGTGTAGTGTGCAACCGTGGAGGTTGATGCTGCCAGTGCCTGAGGTGTGAAGGCGCTGGCGCAAGCCAATCATGACAGCCTCGGTCTTATTGACATTCAACTGTAAAACGTTAGCTCTCATCCAAACTTGATGTCCGACAGGCTGTCTGTCAGACAGCAGTGGTCCTGGATTCGAGGGTGGAGGCAGAAAGATAGAGTTGGGTGTCATCTGTAGACATATGGAACAGGTTAGAACAGGTTAGCCCCTTGTCTGCAGATGATGTCACCAAGGTGGGAGAATGTAGATATTGAAAAGTAAGGGGCCAAGGACAGAGCCCTGGGGGACACCACAGGTGATATTGCAGCGTCTGGAGGAAAAGCCATTGGTGGTGACAAAGTGGAGCTGGTGGGAGAGGTAAGAGTCAAACCAGGCGAGGGCCGGTCCAACAGTGTTGAAGGAGGCAGAGAGGTTGAGGAGGACAAAGAGGCAAAGAGAGCCCTGATCGCAGAAGTTTAAAATGTTGTTAGAGACTGACCAGGGCTGTCTCTGTGCTGTGGGCGGTTTGAAGGGGTTCAAAGAGGGAATGGCAAGAAAGAAAGGAGCGAAGCTGGAGGCTCAACGACTCATTCAGGGCCTTGGGAGGTTCGAGATGGGGCTGTAACTGGAGAGTAGGGATGGGTCCAGAGAAGGTTTTTTTTCAGGATTGGTGTGATGACAGCTGTTTTTAGATGGGTGGGAACAGTGCTAGGGGATAAGGAGAGGTTGATGTTGTCAGTTGCGGGGGTGGGGGGGTGCCAGGAGGTGGAGCTGGGAGATGAAGAGAGTGGTGGGAATGGAGTCAAGGGAGCATGTGGTGGGTTTTATTTTTGAGATGATAGAGGTGAGGGGAGAGGGTAGAATGTGGGGGGGGATGGGGGTGGATGGGTGGAGTGCGGGTCATGAGGGAGAGGTAATGGGGAGGTAGCGGTAGATGGGGTAGAGTTAGCTGAATGGATTCCCTCAATTTTGGATTCATGGAAGTCCAGCATCACTTCACAGTTGGAATTGGAGAAGAGGATGGGTGAGGTGTGGGAGGATGGAGGAGATGGTTAGTGGTGAAGAAGAGGAGCCTTTCGTTATCTTGAATTAGAAGGAAGATTTGGCAGAGGCGAGGACAGAGCTGTAGATCTTAGTAAGATAAAACCATATCTGCCGATCAACTGTTGATTTGGATTTGCTCTGGACGCATTTGGCAGCTCGCTTTTGTGCTTAGAGATAATTAGAGATGTTGCAATTGCAACATCTTTGCAGCCTATGTAAAAACCTTTGGTTCACCGCCTGAAGTCAAGCCACATTCCGCATGATACGACAGAGAATTATAGAAAACATGGTAGAACTGAAAAGACTTTGATCAAGCAACTATTGTATACAAAATGATCTAACACAGTGAAGACATGCATTTGATAGTGGTGGTATTTGGGTGGGAAATTAAAGGGAGGACTATTATAATGGTGTTTGTTTTTTCCTGTGCACTTTGATCCTTTCTGGAGCCACCCATATGATGATGAATACGTACTTACAATTTCTTAGATTAATTGGAACACCAAATATGATACATGTTTTCTGTTAAGATCTAAGGAAGGTCTTGATTAAAGAGATCAAATGCGTCAAGCTTAGTATGTTTACTTTAGACAGTGGCAATTAACTCGATTCCAGCAGCGCATTATGTGGAGTTAGATGATTATGAAATTTGACTTCCAGCTGGATTATATGGTTGCTCAGTATTTTATTGTGTCCAATTGATCTATTGGGTTCTTGTTTAGAAGTTTAAGGAAACTGATACCTATTGGAGTGGATGCCCAAGTGTGGTGAATCATCACAGTTAAGACAGTTGAAGCCATTACTACCTGAAGCTTTTTCTTGGTTCATCTTATCATGATGAACAACAACAACAACAACAACAACAACAACACTACATCTGTATATCAACTTTCCCATCGGAAGGATGTCCCAAGGGGCTGGACAATCAGTGTTTCAGGTCCGAGCTGGGGTTCGGGATTGGGAACGGTGGATGACAGTGGAGGCATGAGGGTGGCCAAAGGCATGATGGAAGAGAAGGTTTTGATATGGATTGTGAAGGAGGCAAGGGAGTGGTCTCGGCAGAGGGACTATGGAAATAAAGTTCCAGAGGGTGGAACCAGAGTGGCTGAAGGTTTGCCAATGGTGGGAGGGGTGTGGCGGTGACCTGAAGCAGGCTGGAGACCACTGAGTGAAGGATCCGGTTAGGTTCGTAGGGGTTTAGAACGTTGCATAAGTGGGGGAGCAAGGCCATAAAGGCCTTTGAAGATGAGGATCAGGATCTGGAACTGTACCCTCTATGTGGTGGGAAGTCCGTGGAGTCGGGCAAGGATGGGGTTATATAATATAAGAATAATAATCCTTGCATTTGATATGGCACTTTTCACATCTTATTGACATCTCAAAGCGCTTCACAGAATATACTGTAAAGTGAATTGACTGTATATTTGTGGGCAAAACACAGCAGCCAACTGCGCACAGCAGCATTCCACAAACAGTCGTGGATTGAAAATGACCAATTTTTATTATTGTGTTTCTTCTTTGGACAGATTATTATTAGGCATGTGGAGTAAGGAAACTTACCCAAGGGCTGATAGGTTTACAGAGCCTGGTGCAGGAAAGGACATGGGGGATGCAGAGTTCTGGATGAACTGTAGCCTATGGAGGAGACATTGGGGAGGCCGATAAGCAGAGTGTTTGCAGAATCAAGCTTGAATGTTATGAATGTGTATATGAGGGTCTCGGCAGCCTGCGGTGTGAGACAGGAGCAGAGAAATCATTATTCTGTTGGAGTGATGGAATCAACTACTTAATGGAGTCATATGGAGACCTGATGAGTTTTAGATGCATTGATGATGAGTTTTTAGGATCTATTGAGATAATTTATCTCATAAATCAGCCACAGGCACTCAATTTCTTCATGCAAAAACCTTGTGCAAGGTCAGAAAAATTAAATTCAATGCTTGTCTTTCGTGCTGAATGTGACAGTGAATGGTGATGTAGCTTGTATAAAGATTTAATACAATATTGGGACACATCTCAAAACAGTCATGACCAATGACATTGATGTGGCGGGAAATAACCTGTATACTGTATATTGTGGACTCTACTTTGTAACTCAGATACGTCGTTTAAATGGAATTTCAAAGAATCAGCCTGTGATGCATTTGTTAATTTGAAATCTGTTTGGAAATCTCATAACTGTACATTAGATCTCATCATCTTCAAAGATGGAGAAAATGGTCAGATTTTGGGGAATTGGCATTGGCTATAAACAGGAAAGCATCAGGATGGATTACATGGCCAAATGTTTACAATGAGCGCACTGAAATGTTAAGTGGCTTAACATCAAATCGCCAATACTATTATTAGAGATAATTTTTGAACCAGCAAAATTTCTGTGTTCTTTAGTGATCTGCATTGGTAAGTTTAACATGCTGTGGAGTCGTGTAGCTCAGTGATTACAACACTCGCCTTACAAGCGAGAGTCCTGGGTTCAATACCAGGGAAGACAAGATTCCTTACTTCTCACGCCAATAATAATTCCTCAACATAAAATGATAAGAAATTGGTCATTTCAACCCACAACTGTTTGTGGGACACTGCTGGGCACAATTGGCTGCCACGTTTCACCCACATATATAAAGTCAATTCAGTCTATACTGTGAAGCGCTTTGAGACGTCTAAAAAAAGACGTGAAAAGCACTATATCAAATGCACATATTAATATTTATTAATATTACTTTAACAAGTAATTGGTAATGAAGTTTCCCACTGTCTCCTGCACAGAACATCACCCTTTATTTGTATGACCAGTGCTTTTCCATCAAAAGTTATATTGTGAAGTTTTGATCCAGCTGAAACTTTTGACAGTGCACATTATTGCAAGGAATTTCATCCATAGGAACACTCAAAACATTAAAGAAACCCCCCATTTATTTTACATTAAAGGTGGTGAAGCCCCTAGTGATTCTACATTTATGAAAATAAATTGCATTCTGTGCCTTCAAAATTATTTTTCAGTTTACACCACAGAGACGGAGCATGCTTGTAAGTGGGAATTGTTTTGCACTATGTCTTTATTAGTCAACTCAGTTAGTATTTACGCAGCTGGTGTTTTTACCAGGAATGAAAAGGTATGTACTTAACTTGCTGTGCATGAAATCATAAATAAGCAAAACCAGTTGCATTGACTTACTGACAGAATAGTACTGTTTTTGCCTTGTTTTTGTTTTTGCCTTGAACCAAAGCAAAATCCATTACATCATTGCAGTTAGGGAGCACAATGCCAATGTATGAGTCTTACTCAGAGAGACAGTCTGTGGTTTTAGGTTGACTGTAGGTTAAAATTATAATTTAAAAATTATAATTTAAAAATTACATTATAAATGTGAAAGTTTCTTGATTTTGTAACATGACTAAGCAAATTGGGGCTATACTAGTTCATTACTAAATCTAACATTAGAAGAAATTGTATATGCATAGAGGTCTGCTATACAGTATATTGTAGCTCAGAATTATTATTATTATTATATTTGCTTTAAGTTCAGAGTTTAGAGCAATGTACAGCCAGCTTTCACAACTCTACTAGAGATAACATTATAAAGAGACACTTTCACATTTTACTTTCCAAGATTTTAATGTCCTATTTTTGGCTATTTACACTACAGGCTTATTTTTTAAAATCAATTTACTCTACTGGCTGCCAAATGTCGAGACTTGAACATAAATCTTCTCTGGATGAACTTGTTTCTGAAGAAGTTTTAAAAGTTTAGATGGATATGATGAATGTAGAATAAAACTTCACTGCTGGCATCAATACAGGTAAACCTCTATTTAGGACGGGGTTGTGTTCCTGAAAAACTGTATCTAGATCGAAACGTCCTGAATCGAAATGCGATTTCCCATGCGTTCCATTATATAACCAGAGATGCGTTCTTTTCACAAAATTTTCGGACCTTAAACCCACTAAATAACACACAAAACCATACAACATAACACACAAAACACACAATTTAACACACCTAGGCAAGAAGGGGTACATGGGGTAACTGTACAGTAGTGTACTTTAATACTGGCAAACTTTAATACACTACACTACTAGCAAACTTTAATACTGGCAGTGTGACAGGGACAGTGGCCTTGCAGCTTCCCCACTCTTGATGTTGTGGAGCCTATAGCATCTGTTAAACCTTTGAAACCACCCTCTGCTAGCACTGAAAGATGGTGCCGTTGAGCCTTCTCCTTCCTGATCATTTAACTCCCTAAACAATGATTTTGCCTTCTCTCGGAGAACCAGGGTGTTGAGTGGTATATTATGCTGGTTCTGATCCTCAATCCAGACACTCAGCATTCTTTCCATGTTTTCCATCACATCACTCCTATGTTTAGCTAATCTGCTTGCACCTGTAGCTGTAACACACCTTGAACTTGCCAGTACTTTGTCCTTATTCTGTTTTGTAGTAGCCACTGTCAATCTAGCTAGCCCTAAAGCCCTCCCGACGTCCATAGCTTTTTTGCCAGAATCGATGCGCTTTATCACCAATTTAGTATTTAAAGTGATGACTTCGTGGGGTTTGTGGCCGCTGGCGGTATTACCGCTGCTCATTTCACTTACTATAAACTTGCTATAAATGCGTTAGAGGCTGTAAATCTTTCCGAAGTTGCTCGAGAATGTTTGGAAATTGTTGTAATACTGACGTGGTGTCGCTTCAAAATCAGTTGGCTTTTAAACAATGACGTGGTGACATGCTATTGGCCGGTTCAAACGCTTGTAGTGTGAGCGCGATTTACCTGCGAATACACTATGGACGCACCATACGCATGGACAAAAAGGACACGCAAAATGCGACCGCAATATTCAAAATATGTACTGCGCATGCGCAAACAAAAATTTTGTTCATTAAAATGAATCGAAGTGTCCTTTATCGATCAAAAGGTGTTAAAGAATTATGGTCCTTCAATCAAAATGTCCTAAATAGAAGTGTCCTAAATAGAGGCTTACCTGTATAGTATTCTACTGCATGGGTTGGTTTTCCAACAACATAGAGATCATCATGGATATGTCATGGTGCCTTAATACTACACAGTATTTTTGAAGTGTATAATGCTGAACAAAGCCTCATGAGATTCTGAATAAAAGTTGTATAACAAATGTCCAATCGCCTGCTTTACATGGGATAGTACATGACAAAAATCAAGGCTCCCAGTTTCAAGCCACTCACTATTGATAGTGCTATTGATATTAACATCCTTAGCAGAGTTAGAATGTGCAGCACAGAAAGAGTTACTTTACCCAACATTTTGTTTCCAGCGGGTTTCTGTAATAATAATTTAATTAAATTCTGTACATCTGCTAAGTGAAATTAGATTATGTTTCACCTTTGGAACAGGTGAGTGAGCACATAATAATTGGGGAGCTACAGAAGTGACTTGTAATGGAATGTGTTAATGGTTACTCGATCACAGACTTGTGATCCTGCTGATAATCAGCAGTGTGCCATGGGCAGTTTCGCACGCCCACCGGCCAGAAACACCTCAGTACAGTATCTGTAGATTGTAGTTTTTCCCCATGTATCGGTCATAATGTTTTGCCATTTCCTCCAGCTTGATAAACCATCGATAATTCTCTGTGGCTGCTATTCATGAATCATGTTGTGAGCCATTACTTTCTGACCTCAACACTATATACATACTGTAATTAGTCGCTGAAGTTTCCAGTTTTCCTTTATTTCATTCTCTGCTCTTTTACTCTCATTGGCCATTTCTCGTGTGCTTTCTGTTATGTGCTCCCAATACTTTCTCTCCCTACCAGGTTTGCCTCACAGACTTCAATTGGCAACATAAATTGAGAACACCTACTATGTTGTATTGGAAGCTATTCCAGCAGTATGTAACTGGTTTTAAATGACAATTAAAAAAATTAGTATGCCCGCTGTTTAAATGACCTCCACCCAATCATTATAACGTTGGTTTATGTCACTGAGAATCAGCACTAACATAATCGTTTTAAAAAAACACATTAACTCTTTGGGAACTGTCTGTATGAAGCTGTGTCCATTTTTTCATGCATATAAAACCCATCTAGTTTTCATGAACATGATTAATCTCAATATAATTTAATTAAAAATGTTACATCTGATCATGTTTTACATCTGGTCTGTGTTGACTCAGATTCTCAGTGTTAAAATATCATAAAGGATACACTTTTTTCCCCCTCCAAGTGTAGTCTTAAATTGCATGACTGGTAATAGCGCAAGGAAAGGTAAAAAAAAATTTATACAGGTATTTTGATAGCACCTTATACAACAAAAGTCTCAAAGTGCTTCAAAGTAACTATTGTTGTCTAACAACTGATTCTTATAGGCAAATGTGACTGCTATTGTCATGTGTCATCATATAATTCACTGCTGAGTAGGAATATACTTTATATCCACATATAAATCCCTCTGTTTCATAACAATATTGCAGAAGTTTGAAGATATTTATAAAATGCACATTACATTCTTCTTTTATTTACTAATGACCCTAGTTATTCTCTCCAGCATCCGTGTAATTCTTGATTCCCAATTGTAACTTATATTTCACTCATTTAAGTGCTTACAATCAGCTTTAAGTAATTTGCCCATTATTCACCAATGTAAAATTGCTTCAGTGAACTATCATTTCAGGTCCTCTGAATGGTTTCCTGGCAAATAATGAGGCTCCCGGGATGATGACAGTTTGAGCGAGGCAGCGGTGGCTGCGAAGGTGGATCATATTTGTGTGCTGGGGGTGAAGCTTATTAAATTTATGCCTGTGTCAAATATAATTTTCAGCAATTGAATGTTGGGCCTCAAATTGACATATGAATTGTGTTATGAGAATGTGTCTTGTAAATTTGCTCAGTGACACACACTTGGTAGTGTGTTTAAGGGGACAGAAAAAAACTGATAGATTAAAGATGGTGTCATAAACCATTAGAGGAGAATTTAAGCGGTTTAACCCTATGATGCATGACTTGGATAACTCCTACTCTATATTCTATACAGTCTACACAGAGTTCAGATTACTCTCTGTGTTCATTTCTATCTTTTTGCCAAACAGCGAATAATGATCTGTCAGTAGTAGACAGATTATTGTTGCATAAAAAATACCAAGTCTGCTTTTTTAAGGTGGCATGTGTGTAGTTTCCTGATGATAAATCCCGTAGTTCAGTTAGGTATGTCTTTTGAATCCAAGAATACAAACGAAAACAATAATAAATAGTCTGACTTACAGAAATTCCTGAGGAAGCAATCAAAGGAGTCAGACTTACTTAACAGCCATTCATTTTAATGCTTTTTAGGCCAAAGAGACCCAGGAGCTTTCCCATGGATTATTCTTTAAAATTGTTCCAGTGTATCAAAAACGGTTGGTTGTGGGTTCACATTTAATTTGGTTCACAACGTGCTAGGTTTTAGAAATAAAGCTTTTCTATATACATGCAAGTTGTTGTAGTTGAACCCATCCTATCTCATGTCAGGTTGTTCCAAGGTGACTTCAAATTGAAGATTGTATCCAGTAAAGTAATTTTATGCATAATTTATACTGAATCACCTTGATAGTTTTACCATTGAGAGGCTGTGCACTGGCTTAGGGAAATCTACTGTCTGATAGACATCTGCTTTAACGATTTGCTTTCACAGATGCAAAGGGGAGATCCAACGATGTGGCAGTGGCTGTCAGCTCTGGGGATTTTTATTTTATTTGCACTGAGAGTTCTCAATTAACCATCCTATTAAAGAATCAAAAAGAGAATGCGTGGAGTTACGTGCTTCGCAATTTACAATTGTTTTTTCACATCTCAAAATTGCCTTCAGCTGTTCAAGGTTATCCATTCTTGTCGTGTTGAGAGATGTCAATATAGAATCTGCCGATTCACTGTCATTTTTCTTTTGGTACAGTACCATCAACGTGGTTGAGAAATTGATCATTCACCTCATGGTTTCTTGTGGGATATTGATTTGTGTCATGTTTGCCTACAAAATACAGTCAAGACATTTTACCAAATAGGTTTTAAAAGTAACACAACTCCCTTCGCCAGATGTGAAGCCTTTGTGAGCAATTTATTGGGCAAATTTTCAAAACTTATTAACACAACTTGCCTTATACGATGACCCAAAAAACAGGTGCAGACATGACAATCCACGTGAGAATTGGAGGACAAACAAGATCACCTAAAGTTAGCTTTGGCTGCACACGGACTCGCACTGTGCAGTTTTAACGCAATGCAAATTTCCATTTATATATGCAGCAGATGTGAAACAATTTTGGCAGTCCATTGGATAGACCAAAACATTTTTAAGAGAAAGCTGCTATCTCATTTTGGGGTTCTGTTCACGCACAATGACAAGTATGTCAGGACCCTAATATTATGTGCCAGTTTTTATTTTTAATAGCCCCTCGTCCTCTTTCTGTCCAATGCAATGAGAAGTGAGCTGTGTAAAATCAACCTTGCATGCCACATCTCTCCAATTCTGGCATTACTTCACTTCTAGCAGTGTAATAGCGAATTACATTAAATGAACAATGTGCCGAATTATGCCAAATCCTAAATGAATGTTGATGTGAGGAACTGTTTAAAACCCAAACATTATCACTATGTACACTTAGCGAAAGCTATTCCATTTACACATGGAAAGCATAGTGAGATGTTTCGACATCACAGTCACAGCAAACTTGTTGGACCAAATTGGCTAGCTTGTCATTCAACAACAACAACTTCGGTTTAAAACTCTTGGTTTTATGCTCTAGAAATGTCATTATTCTTTCAATATTTGGTATGAAATTGGAACCTGCACATCTGTGGAGGTTTCCCTTTTTTAAAAAAAATATATTCTGTTATCCTAGCTTCATTGAAGAAACTATTGGTTAAAAATAACCTACTCTAATGACTAAATTTTGATCAAACCCCAGTGAGTGATTTCAGGATGAGAACAATGTCAATACAGGTTTTATTTGCCTGAATATTACATTTTAACATTTAACATTTTACTTCAAACAACTGTTTATGGGACACTGCTGTGTGCAATTGGCTGCTGCATTTCACCAACAAAATATACAGTCAATTCACTTTACAGTATATTCTGTGAAGCACTTTGAGGTGTCTCAAAGACGTAATAAAGTGCTATATCAAATATAAGGATTATTATATTATTATTTTGATGATCTCTTTCAACCAGCAAATAATTCGGCATCTATTGTTTCATTCTAGGCTATTTGAAACCTTTCCTCAAAGCTGCAGATTCTCTTGTATCTTCAGCAACAAAATTATATTTGTATACATCTTTCTGATGTGAAAAAGCACATGCCAGGATTATTATTTTTATAATAATGATTCTTGCATTTGATATAGCGCTTTTCACATCTTCTAGATGTGAAAAGCGCTGTACCAAATGCAGTTTATGAAAGAAGGCAATGGAAAATAGAATGAAATATTCAATGCTTCTTGAGATTGGAATGACAATGCTTGCACAAAAAGGAGGAAAAGAGATTGTGCACAGCAGAAACGTGGAATATTTGGAGTGGAGTTTTTTACTATTTCAAGCTGTTCGAGTCAACGTTGAATTTAAAATCAGAAGGAAGTTAAGAATTATAAGTAATGTGGATTGGCACCCCTCCTTTGACTTTTGTTGGGTACTCATACAGTTTAAGTTACAAAGCAGTTGGAGAAACACCTCTGACCATTATGCCTCATAATGTCGTGTGCAGTTGCAATAAATAACTCCTTGTAGCTGATGCAGAAGAAAATATCTGAAATTGACTCGACACAAAACTGCTCTACAAATGAATGTAAAGGCCAATGTTATTGTTGGGTCATCCTTGTGGGGACATCCTCCTGACGTGAAAGGCGCTGTACAAATGTAATTTTGAATTATATTTTCACGGTTGGGTCAACATTTCGAGAGCTTGGTTTACAATCTATTTTACTGTTTACTCAACAATTGAGCTGATTGAAATATTGTCTGCTGACCAGCCCATCACTTCAATCACTAGCAGACTGTTGATTCAAGGAATAGCTTCAAGCATGGTACGAAGAAGCAGTGAAAGGTATGAAGCAACCTGAAATCCCTAATGATGTGATCCGAGGTACATAGGCTTCCACTCGAGAATTAAATTGGTTTGGAAAACAAATTGGGCATTCATATCCTTTCATTGCAAATATTCACTATAAGGTGAGAGAGAAGCTGCACTATGATCTGAAGGATAGCAAGAAGCAACCACAACAGAGGAACCATAACTTTTGAAGCTGATATGGATGTTGACAGCCCTGATTAAGGTTGAATGAAACCTCAGATTTTGTTTCTCACTAAAAAAAAATGGTTTTGCTTCTATTTCTCTGCCTTTAGGTTAAGTTTCTGTGCTTATTCTTGTGCACGCATTTGTTACCTCCCGCTTGGATTACTCAAACACACTCCTTGCAAGCAACAACAACAAAATCACATTTGTAGCATACTGCCCCAGACCAAACTGTAACCACACAGCTCACCAGTTTGAGCAAGGCTCCATTGACACCCCATCACCAAGCGGATCGACTTCAAGATCCTCACACTTTTTCTCAAATCCCTTTACTCTCTGGCACTTCCCCACCTTTCCGTTCTCCTCATTCCCCAATCCACCACCCGGTGCCTCCGCTTAACTGACACCAGCCTCCTGCTCGTCCCTCGCACCCTCTGCCCCACTATCGGAGATTGCGCTTTCAGCCAGTATTCCCCCCAAACGCTGGTACACTGTCGCTCGCTCACCCAGCTCGGAGTTAGGCTCTGCCACAGTTAAACGCTCTGAGTCACCCTCCTTGAATGGCGCTATATAAGTGCAAATTGTTTTTGTTGTTGTCAGTTATTCCTTAGGAGATGCATCTATCATGAAGATCTGTTAAGATTCACTTTTGTATGATACTACAACGATTCTATTTTTAGGGGAAAAGGGTTGTCTGTGGGGCAGTCCTCATTCCCTTGAGGAACATGTTTCAATTTAACTTGATGTACAGGGGATGAGTGAAGCTTAACCTCGTTTAGCCCCCCAAATCATCTTTAGGATATGGTAATTATGAATAATTCTTGCAATTCAGATTGTGCCTTATTAAAGAAATAGAACATTTACTTACCCAGATTAGGGATTCAAGTTCATGCAATTCATAAGAATTCATGATCCTGCCCTAGAAGGTGAGATATTAAACCAAGGTTCTGTCTATCTGTTCAGATGGATGTCAAAGACAATGTCATTATTTATAAATGGCTGCTTATGGGACATTGATGTGTTCTATGTTTGCCTACAAAATACAGTCAAGAGACTTTACAACATATAACAACAATTGCATTTATATAGCGCTATTCTACAAGCAGCAGCTCAGAAAGCTTAACAGCAATGTGTGGTTTGACCCTAAGATGAAAAGAGAAATAAGGTGACTGAAGATATGGTTGAAGAGAAAATTCTTCAATTGTGATTTGAAGATGGGTAAGATGGAGGAATTTAGGCTGTATCTTGTAAAGTGTATCTTGTAAAGTGCCGTCAGGCATCCTTCTGATATAAAAGGCACGGTATCAAATGAAAGGATTTTTATTTTGTAATCATACAAAACAGATTTATTCAAGCACTTTGGAATACTATAACCGTTTGCTGGGTTTTTTAAGTGCGGTATTTTGATATTTATTAACTAACAGTATTATAAGTAACCTAAGGTTACATGCGCCTTAGATTGCTGAATTTGTAAAAGTCCATATTTTGCCCAGATTTCTTTAACCTTTCACTTTTTTCATTATTTCACACCAACGGATCTGTAACCTTTCAGACATGTAGGCTTTAAACCTATATTCAGATTGATTTACAGTAATTTATCTAAGTATAGAATAATTACATGTTACCTAATTTTCTCGACATGCAAACCAGCTAACATAGAGCTGGAGCTCAATCTTAAATGAACATTTCTTGCAAATATGAAAGAAGCTATTAATTCCAAATGGTCTTTGTCTGGAAATTATAGAGTGCTGCCAATCATGTTCCTTCTAGCGAGTAGCAGTATTTGACAGTGTATAGGCATTGAAATTCTGACTCCTATTAAAGATCCAGCTCCTATTAATACAACTGAAAAGAATTTTGATGTGCAAAAATAATGGATTATGAATATCATGGTAAAGAATTAATGAATCATATTAATTCAGAGAACGCGAATGCATTTCGAATAACTGAATACAGTATTTCAAATACATTTAAAAAATCGCACACATTATTTGTCAGTGTTCATAGCAAGGATAGGGAGTGAACCTGAAAATTATTCTGTACATTTTCTGTTTCCAGACAGTTAATGAATAATATAGGTTGTATTACAACTTTTGTTCTTATTTTGTTTATATTTGATCCAAGCATTAAGTTTGGCAAATCAAACAACACACAATCCAAGAAGGCATCCAGCATGTCAAAGAAGTCATGGTCAAAGCATGTTGCGTTTACCCTTTAAGTTTTATTCACAGATAAAGTATGGCAAAAACTGCAATAGCAAAATGTAATCAGCAAAATTTAAAATACTATTAGAAATATGAAATTAAGCATTTTTTAAAATAATAAATTAAATTGTGTCTTTCGTTGCAGGGAGATGTCCCAAAGCACTTTGTTTTTAGTTTGAAACAATATCACAAAACAGTGTAAAAAATCAGGAGCTAGTGTACTGAGAGAAAAGATAATTAGTAGCATGTAACTGTAGCTCAATGGTTAGAGCATTCGCCTTACAACTGTGAGACCTGTGTTCAAATCCAGGCAGGTCAGAGTGAAACCTTGGACAAGTTTCCTCACTCCATAAACCGAGTAATAATCCCTCCCCAAAAAATTGGTAATTTCAATCTACAACTGTTTGTGGGACACTGCTGTGTGCAATTGGCTGCCATGTTTCGCCCACAAATATACAGTCAATTCACTTTACAGTATATTCTGTGAAGCATTTTGAGACATCTAGAAAATGTGAAAAGCTCTATTTTTAATAAGGATTATTATTACCCTGATAGAGATCTGAAATAAATTATTGCTTAAATAAATTTGTCCCCTATAATGCGACAATAATAACACATCGATTATTTGCACTTGCCAATCTGGCAGAATTGCAATTAATATTGATGTATTTGTGGCACTTGATAGAGGAAGCAATTATTTTCCGTCTCTATTCCAAGCACGGGAAACTCTATTCTTTAAATGTTCAAAGAATGCAGCAATGCAGTGTTTTAATGAAATGGATAGTTACAAACAACAAGTGGCAACAGTGGCATGTAAACCTTGCAATTGTGATTATTTTCAGGATTAAGCTTGTGCAATTGCCACAGGAGATCAACTTGATTGGATCTCACTGAAACGAATATGATGAATTGAGCCCTTGAAATGGTGCATCAAATTCTCATCTTCTGAGAAAGAAGCTAAAAAAGAGAAGAGCAAAGTACAGTAAATGGTTAACTACAAGAGCTTGGTACAGTATTCGTGACATTCTGGCTGCTTTTGTGAAGGCTTCAGATCAAGAGAATAACACGTTGAATGTTCACCCCAAGTGATCTACGAAAGCTCTGCCATCGCCTGTGCTTCACATCTTCTTCCTTCTGGTAGTGTTCGGGAAATGTTTGAAGGCTTCAACTTCTTGATTCCTCAATTGAATAATGGATGATTTATTTTTGTCGCCTCGGAACTCACTTTGGTAGGCTTGTCCTTTACTGTAGACCCTTTGAGAAAGTAGTGAACAAAAAGTGTTCTGATTTTATTTAAAAGGACACCACATGACAAGCATTCCAAGCGGCACTTTGCTTTGCTACAATTTCTGTGACTCTGGATTTTAGTTTGCAAGCGGCTTTCAGATGGCCAGACACATTAATGTCTCTTGTGCTCTGAATCAGAGTTTGTCAACAGAAGAAGCACTTAATACGTCAGACGTGGATGACATCTCACGAGCATCCATCTCGAGAAAGAACTGGCCAGCCTTGCTGATTGTTATTATCATTGTATTGACTATTGGGGGTAATATACTAGTAATTATGGCAGTTTCCCTGGAGAAGAAATTGCAGAACGCAACAAACTATTTCCTCATGTCCTTGGCTGTTGCTGATATGCTGGTGGGAATATTAGTCATGCCAGTCTCTTTGATCACAATCCTCTATGGTAAGTTCTCTTTAGTCCTGGTGAACCTTTTGACAATATTGCTGATTCAGTTTCCTAGCATTTCATTAAATATCAGTGATCATTAACTAGTGAACAACAAATCAATACGTCTATATTTCAGAAGAAATTGTGAGGAGCCAAGTGATTCATTAAACTGCTAAATGATGTTTCTTAGTTTGTATTGTTGTTTTATTTAAACAAGAACTGTAGTGACACTGGGTGAGGATATGAGGCACCAATTAAAAATTGCTGAGACTCTTGAGTGAAGTTCAAATTGTCAAAATTATCTGATTCTAGAATCGAATTCTAACAGTAACATTCTCTTTAGATGTATATGCCTGACATGGTTTTAAACCTGGACAGTAAATATATTGCCATGTGTATAACTCTATAGAAATGGAGAATACATATGAAACCAGTTTAGATTTGAAATAACATTGTAAAACCGTTGCTGGAAGAGAAATTCTGTCAGCTGCTTAGCAGTGTGAACACATTCATTCTCAGCTATGAAGTTGAGTACAGGATTAGGAATGCACTTGGTAAAACTCAATCAATGTTCATGCAAGCTTGTTAAAATCAGATCATTTCTCCAGACGAACTGACTATTAGATTACTTCTACATATCACATTGCTTTTATCATGTCAAATCCAATAAAGTCCCATCTATTATCACTACATATTGTAGTGCCAGACTGTAAATGTGCCAGTTGCAGAATACGAATTAAGAATGACAATGAATAATTACTAATAATTTAACATTAACCCTTTTGTGACTTTCAAGGCCAGAAGTAAATTGTTTGAGTGCAAAGATTGGCAGTCCTGAAGATATTCTAGCAAGCTTCTGATTAAAATATTAAGAATTCTACATATTCTAATAAGGTTTTGATTCAGTTGGTGAAATTATAAATGAAAGGTCACAAGTTTAGACAGCTTTAAAAATGAATCTTTCCTTAACTATTTCCTGAATTATAAATGAAGCCTGAAACAATGGCAGCCAAGTTTAACAATGAATTTAAAATAATGTTTTAAACGGATCATTCTTTTCAAGGGATGCTGACTACAATGGCCATGGCAGGACATTGTTTAAGAATTATATTTTAGATTTAATTTACATTAAAAAAATTGCCAACCATATTTTTGACAGGAAAACCCTCATTTAAACGTGGTCCAGTTTTAAAAGCATCGTAGTGATATAAGACTTCAAATAAATCTACAATGTAGATTTCATGCATTTAAAATAGGTCCTACATCAGATCCTATATCAACAGGTCAGGGTTCCAGCTTTGTATTCAAATGATATTTCAAGAAAAAATGTTGCTCTTTGTACACTAACTTGTATTTACTGCTTAAATGGGCTTCCCATCTTGTTCTTTCTGAGAGTAGTAGCTCCCACACCAACCAGGTCACCGATATAACAGGAGGATATCTACAAGTTTGTTTGCCGGTGACTGTCACAAGAGGGAAATGATCCAAATAATCATTTGGCAATTCACTGCGCATCCAGAGCTATATATGAGCCAGTTTTACAAACAGAGTGATTGGTATTTGCAATGGTAGTCTGTTTTTATGTCAATTGTTTTGGAACAAAACTGCCATAATTCACTGTCAAACACCTAGCATTAATCACCATATGACCATCTCGACTGAGATATTATTAAAAGATCACTGTCTCGATTTATTAATGGAGCTGTCAGGGTTTTTCAGGGTGTTCGAATCTGGAATGCATTGCTGAAAAGCTGGAGGAGGCAGTTTTGATAACAACTTTTAAAAGAGAGGTAGACATTTATTTGGGGGAGGACGGATTTGTGCAGTTATGGGGAGAGAGCTGGAGAGTGGGATTGAATTGCTCTTTTCAAAGAGCCGGCATAGACTCGATGGGCTCAATGGCCTCCTTTTGTGCCATAAGATTCTATGATTCTATGATTTTAACAGGGCATGAAAGTAGCATTCAGAGAGGCAAAAGGATGGGTCAGAATTACTCATTTGGGGATCGTCATTAATATGAAAGTGTAGGAATTTGCTGGAAAGTCCCAGTTAAAATGTTTCAGACATGATTGAACTGCACAACTTGAACAACTTTTTTTTGCCTTACACTGTGTGTTAACTTACATTTTGTGGAGCCCTGTGGCTCAGCAGTTAGAGCACTCGCCTTGCTAGCAAGAGACTTAGGTTGAATTCTAGGCAGGGTGAAACTTTGGGCAAGTTTCCTTACTCCACAAGCCTAATAATAATCCCTCAAAGAAAACCAATAATAAACTTGGTCATTTCAATCCACAACTGTTTGTGGGATACAGCTGTGCACAATTAGCATTTCGCCCACAAATATACAATTCATTTAATTTACAGCATATTCTGTGAAGTGCTTTGAGATGTCTAGAAGATGTGAAAAGCGCTATATCAAATGCAAGAATTATTATTATTACTATGTTGAGTGCTGGTATAAACTGTTTTTACCAACTTTGATTTATGTAAGTTTGTGTATGATTTATACAGATTTATGTATGATTTACTTAAGCTTTCTGAGACACTACCCTGCAAGGAGGGTGCTATATAACTGTAAGGTATTATTGCAGTAAATAATTGTTTGAGTACAAAGATTGGCAGTTCTGAAGATATTTTGGCAAGCTTGGCTGATGTTCAAAGATCCCAGCTGTTAAAAATGGCTTTATATTGAATGAAAGAGGATAAAATGAAAGCAGCAGAAGAATGCTAAGGGCAATAGGGTGATTGCCAAAATAATATCATACGATTGATAAATCACACACCAAAGGTTTTAAGTAAAGTATTGCAGCAGGAAGTAAATGAGATTTAGCACAAGACTTTCTGATGAATTCAAAGTAGTTTGTGCTTGCATTTATAGTATAACTAGCTTTCTTCCAACAGATTGTAAAATGTTATAGTCTTTCGAGTCAAGTCATGCAAAGGCAGCAGGACAAGAGATTCGGGGCTGTGAAGGGAAGTTTTAAGGCAGAAAATGAATAATGTGTGCTTTAATGAATTATCGTCTCCTCCTAAATCTTGTTTTATTTCCAGTGTCACTACCAATCTTAGCGGTGTATTTCAGTTACCTCTAATCATTAATGTTTGAAATAGGCTCACAATCTTTTTTTCTCCATCAATTATTGGGGTTTTGTGTGGGGGAAAAAGTCATAAGGGTGTCTTGGAAAATAGGATAAATCATACCAGTGAGACTGAAATACTAAAGACTAACAACAACTAACAAAACTGTTGCAATTATGTTATCATTCCAGATAAAGGTTCTGTTTTCAGTGTTCTGGTGTCTTGATGCAACTGAAGACAGAGTGTAAACCTGTGTTGTGTTACAGTAATACATGTTCTCCAATTTTGTGATTCTATTTGGGATGGAATTTAAAAGCTCGAGAAATAGCAATTAGAAAGAATCCAAATGGATTTGGTTTTCTGCAGGGTTGGAATTCCGGACAGTAGAAAAGATACGGAATGGAAACCAGAAGCCGTCTGATCCTCACAGGAGAAAAGAAATCACGGGCTGAGATGCCCTTGAGAGCAATTCATCAAAATATCCTCTCAACTGTGTGCAATGTACTGATGTCCGAGGGAGAAAATAGTGAGTTTGGTGCATTTACTGTTTTCATGGTTTATGTTTCAGACTATAGCTGGCCCTTCCCCACAGAGCTGTGTCCCATCTGGATTTACTTGGATGTTCTTTTTTCCACTGCCTCTATTATGCATCTCTGCGCAATATCGTTGGATCGTTATGTTGGAATACGGAATCCAATTGAACACAGCCGCTTCAACTCGCGAACCAAAGCCATTCTAAAAATAACTGCTGTCTGGACCATTTCAATAGGTAAACATTTGTTTTTCTTCATGGTTTCCTATGGCTTCGTTAGACTGTATCTGACTGGAATCGTACACACAAAAAAAAACTCAAGGGTACATCCAAGTTTTAAGACAAGTTTACGAATGTACCAAACATTATTATTGCTGCCCAGACTTTAGCAACTTCCTGACCTCACGCTTTGTGTTGGGACCCCCTTTGTATTTCATCCAAAATAATTATTTCATCAGACAAATCAACATTGTATCTTAATGCCGCTTGGAATTCTATTTCCAATTTTATCTTTCGATTCCTGCTTGCATATTTAACTATTTATTGTTACTATCATATATTTTCAAATGTCCCCATTCCCAGTTCCCTAATTATGAAAACCCTTTCTGGGAGCTAAATGCATTACACATTGCGACACTGAGTCATTCAGAATAGAAAATTCCAAATTGATTTTTGGTCCATAAATAGGCAAATATTGGGAGTACTTTACCTTGGTATACAATTTCTGCATAAAAGTTCCAAATAGGCTTGGAGAGAGCAATGTAGTAGAAGCAACATTTAATTAAAGATATATGCTATGTCTATAAAAATGCTCCGATACGAGTTTCCACAATTTCATTTTTGCCAGAAATGTTTTTAATCAATTTTTTAACCACGCTACTATATTTCATTTTCCATTCGATATCTTATTGAGTTTTCCTGATACGATGCTTTCTGTGAAGATTAACATATTCTATTAAGCATCTAAAAAAAAGCCACCCAGCCACTGTAACAAAGTTTAAGTGAAAAAGTTCTCAGCTTCTATCTACTCTATTTGATATGCTCTGCTGACCCTCTGCTAAATGTACCTTTATCATTCAGAAACATTCTCATTCATTCCTCTAGACTGCATTTTGAGAATGAATTAAGCGTTTGCGTCATTCTCTTTTGCACATTTGCAGCCTTCTCTCTAAGCAGTGAAGAGCAAAAAGAAATTGGAAGAGGTGGTTTTTCAGAATAATGTGGGTAAAGATTCAAAGGATTTAATTAGAAATTGAAGAGTGTTTCTTAAAGAAATGGTTTTGCGATGCGGGAAAAAATCTTCAGGAGCAGAAATGTGGGGCAGGTCAAAACGGCCAAATGCCAATGCTTGGCCTTTTTTTGAAATTTTTCAACTGGTCCCTTTTCTTTGCTATTGCCTAATTTAAGTCATATTTGATTGCCGTTTTTCATAAGTTCATCTTTTGAATTATTTCAGGTATTTCAATGCCAATCCCTGTTATTGGCCTTCAAGATGAGACCAGGGTTTTCATCAATGATAGCTGTGTTCTCAATGAAGAGAGCTTTGTTCTGGTGGGATCATTTGTGGCATTCTTCATCCCACTGATTATAATGGTCTTCGCTTACTGTTTGACTGTGCAGGCACTTCAGAAGCAAATTAGTGTGTTCTTAGGGGAAGAAAAACAAAAGCGGGCAAACTTGCACCTTTGTAATAAGGAAAACCAAACAGAAAATTCAGCAGTGATAAAAAGGACAGAAATCGTGGAATCAAACTCCAACATAGCTTTGAACAAAGAAGCTCGACTTTTTGGAAAAGGGACTGTGCAGTCTATCAACAATGAACAAAGGGCTTCTAAGGTTCTTGGGATTGTCTTCTTTTTGTTTGTAGTGATGTGGTGTCCGTTTTTTATCACTAATGTGATGTCTGTTGTCTGCAAGGGTTCTTCCAATGAAGAGCTCATTGGAGAACTGCTCAATGTGTTTGTCTGGATTGGCTATACGTCATCTGGTGTCAATCCACTGGTGTACACATTGTTCAATGGAACTTACCGTCGAGCCTTTTCTCACTACATCCGCTGTCAGTATGGTGTTGATAGAACAAGAAGTCAGTTTACAATCATTTCTGCTACCTCAGCGTTTTATGAGAAATCTTTTCAAATGACTAGTACACACAATGGAAATAAGACGACGAGTAACGCTTTAAGGGTCGACGAAACATTGCATGCAGAACAAAGAATCACAAAGTCTTCTGTAAAGAATTGTACGATTGTCAGTGAAAAGGTCAGCTGTGTGTAATTTGAGTTTTGGTGTGCCTGCAAAGGTGTCATTCAAGCCATTGTAATGAATGTGTGAATTGGTCAGAAAATATTTAACGTCCAGCAAAAATACCTGTGACTGCCCAATATTACATATTAGAAGCATATTATAAGGGTGAAGGCTTCATACAGTGCTACAGTCCATATCTTCTTTGAATTCCAAATGCCAACATGTTTTTCTGACATGGTGTGCTAGTCAGGAATGACTGGATGGCACTCATTACATTGTAAGATTACAAATGGTCGAACATTGAACGCTGTGCGTCATACCTAATTGAATGCTATTAAATGAAAAATATATTAAATGTTTACACCTCAAAACATAACAGATTGATTTGCAGCAACAACATCCTATTTCAATTTTCTCTTTTCAAAATTCTTTCATTTCCAATTCCAGAATACAGCCCGAACTGAATGTTCCCACCAGACCCAATGTTCCTGCAACCATTTACTTTTCATTTCCTCCCTGCAGCCTCTTATAATGTAATTGACCTCCATGAACTCAGATGCTGAGCATCCACTAACCATTTAGCCTTCATACATTCATTGCTCGCAGTTCTATCTTTACCCTAACTCGCTTTTCACAGCTCATAATCATGTTTTGTGGCTTCGGCAAATTTTTGTTTTACACATATTTTTCTGTAAAAAAGGGATTTACTGACTTCTGCCAGGAATCTGAACTGTACATATTCTCCAATCAATTGACAGTAGTATGGCTGTTTCTGAAAACTAAGGGTTTGTGCCTCATTGCCAATGAGCAGCCACTTACAGGACAGTAAGTGGTACTTACTGTATTAATAAAGTAATAAAGTATTACTCATGCAGTTTCTGCACCACATGGCAAAGATCGTATCAGCTGTCGGCTGCCGTCAGATTCAGGTTTGTGCCAGACTGATGGCGCTTTTACTAACATGTTATATTTTCAAAATTTGGACACTCCCTTAAATTGGCATTGCTCAAAGGTCCCATGTTGAAGCATTTAATATACATTTTACCACAACTCTATAATCATGAAATCACAGAGGTCTACCCCAATCTAATTAAATGGAACACATCATTAGAACAGCTGCTTAACCTGGTTTAGAATCTTGATCGCTTGTTGATGTTGGATACATTATAAATAAGGGCATTTGACATCATGATTTTTGTTTCTTTTTTTGTATTGATTATGAATGTAGAATCTCCATAATCTTCACATATAAACTCAAAAAGTGCGTCCAGACCAATGGAATTCTACGTTGTGGTGAACTGCCCAACATTCAGCTAAAAATGGCAGAATATACCATCTTGTGTTTCAATAAACAGTCCAGGATCCTTAAAATGGCACAAACTGAAGTTAGCTAATTTAAAATGACTTAACTACCCCAAACGCAGTTACATATTGCAGTGGAGTGTTGGTAAATGTGACTTAACCTATTCATGTATACTGTAATTTGATCAGGTATTTAGGTTTATGTATAATGCGCAGCAGGAATGAATGCTCCCAAATTGCTTTGAGAACTATGACCAGTTTAACCCTCGGAATACAGATCGCTCTCTTTGTGCAACCGTAAAGAATCCAATGATTTGTACATTGCTGGTGGCACATTAGAGCATTGTAACAGAGTTTTATTCATGTTTATTCATAATCGGAATTTTGTTTTTGCTCCCCAAATTAATCTAATCTTTAAAGGGGTGATGCCCAAATGGCAAAATCATATATGCGCTAGCAATTTGTACTGAATGTATGAATAAATAAGCTTCTATTTAGTGTCTCACTGCTGATTTTCATAAAGGCCCTATTTTGTGTCTCACTTCTGCTTTTTATGTCTGGAACAGAAAGTGAAGATCACAATCAGTAAAATATTTTTTCAGGTGGAACCCATGTGGCACCTTGTTTCTTGTCAAGTTCATATCATTTTTATAATTGTTATTTGATTGTGGCTGTAGTGAAGTTGTTGAAATCTTGTCATGGTTTGTGGTTGGGAATCTTTTATTATTATTTTAACTGTGCAATGAATTATGCTGTATACAGTGTAACGCAGATGTTAAATTATATTTATGGCACCGCATGAAGATGAAGAAAGCCAAGCAAACCCAATGTATTTGGGTCTAATATATAACAATTACTAAACAGATTCTTTATTAAGACCAGAAATATGTTATTCCAACTCACAAGAATTACCCCCTGACTTGACCTGACTTTGAACAGTAGGATATCTGGGTTATGTACTTCCAGTTATGAGAAGAAGTCCCTTCACACAGGTGCCTTATTGAGGATTCTTGTCAGAAACTACCACAAATTGGAGTCACTTCCATGTTACCTGGGAAAGCATGTCTTAATACCAGAAGAGATATATTTTATAGTGAAAAATACTACAAATAATAGCGTTATTTTGTGTCTTTGGGGTCAATGCCCTCTATGCCATGGAAGATCTGTGAAACTCAATTATATTTCTTCAGATAGGGATGTCTACTAAACAGTAAATGTTCAACTTCATGAGTGCAAATAAACATACCACACAATCCTGTATGAAACATTCTATTGACAGCACTCTTATGTTAGGTTTACATCAGGTTTGAAAAACATAGAAACGCGCTTTGCAATGTCACTTCTCGATTGTAAAAGACTGATGTGCAATTGGAAGTTCACTGTCTAACATTATGCTTGGCTGGCCAGCAGTCACTCATGGCAGTCCTTAAATGACATATTCTAAATATGAATTCAAACCTGCCAGGAAAGAGGTCAAAGGTCTTTAACCAAGGAAGTATTAAAATAGTTTTTGCCTAGGTCCGGAAATGGTAGGTGTCCAGTATCATCGGATTGATTTCAGTCTTGCAGTTCAGATTGATTAATGTGTTCATTTTTGCTGCAAGGCCATATCAATTTATTGTACGTTCCACTGTAAGAGCCTATATACTAAAAGCTAACACTTGAATTTACCCTCAGAAAACATCTAATAATATCAACAACAAATTACATTTGTAGAGCACCTTTCAGCGCTGGGCACTCAAGGATTTGCACCCAAAACTTAGCAACAACAATAAAATTACATTTGTATAGCGCAAGAAACTGAACTAAATCAAGACAGTACTTAGAAATACAAGGTAAAATTGGATCTGAAGTACAAAGCAAATATTTGATCTGAAATATTAGATGTGATAAAGTACTGCTATTTCATTTCATTAAGTTAACTTTGACCATTATGTTGACTTTGCCAGTCATGTGCCTTAACATTTGAATCTCAGGGGCCTTTATGATACTGTATCTGTAAGCATGAATTATTTCATCGTATGATCAGACATGAAAGTGTACATAGGTCTACGGCATAGACACAATGGGCTGAATGGCCTCCTTCTGTGCTGTATAATTCGATGAATTCTATGTCTACTAATTTGTTTGTACAAGCTAAAGGACAATGACAGTCACAGGTTCAAATCATTTCACCCCCTCATTTTATTTGTCTATGGTATACAAAAATGCTAGAAGACTAAAGTATTATTTCTGGTTTCCCTAACGATGGCCCATATTTATAGCACTATTCCCAAGGGTTAGAGCATTATTATGAATTTTTACTTGTACCCTTTGGTCATAGTTATTTATCTACATTGTATCAATCGAACAAGTAAATCCAGTTGTCAAACACATTACCGCCAGAGGCTGTGGCTATAATACTGTGAATTACACAATAATTCCCATGATGGAACCTAAAATGCTACAAGCTGTAAAATGGAATAAACTGTAAAATGGAATTACTTTTTTGAATTTGGGTAATTTCATTGGTAACAAAAGCAAGACAACAGTTATATTGTGGACCCCATGGGACAACGATAACAACAGCAACAACTTGTATAGTGTACTCTACTCTAGGTAGCATCTCAGGCTCTGAGCCAGTGGGGCAGTGGGTGACGGTGGAGGGTGGATGGAGGTGACTGTAAGCACAGTCAAAGAGGAAGGTTTTCAGGTGAGACTTGAAAAGGTGGGAAAGTGGGAGAGAGTGGGAAAGGCAGGGTGATTTAGTGAGAGTGTTGGAGAGTGTTCCAGAGAGCATTCCAGAGTTTAGGGGCTTTAGTGGCGTGATTTCCGATGGTTACGTGGAGGGTGCAAGGAGGCCACTGCCTATCAAGCAGAGATTCCAGTTGGTGGATTCGGGAGTGAGGAAGTCGGAAAGGTAGGGAGGTGTCAGGGAGTGAGTGGATTTGAACTCTTGTGAAGATCTTGAAGTTGATCCTTTCAGTGATGGGGTGCCAGTGAAGTCTGGCCAGAACTGGTGAGATGTAGGTATGGAACAAAAGCAACTTTCATTTGTATAACTCCTTTCATGAGAAGTTGTGCCTCTGAACATCGATAAACGGAAGCAAAGGATTGATGTCAAGGTGAACCAGTGTAGGAAACCCTTTCCCAAATGAGTTGTTAATTACCCTCCAGCTACTAATTACCCTCTGAATAAATAAAAACTTGATGTCGGCCTTGAAATTGTTTGTCACATCCAAGAACCTGTTTCTACCTTAGCTTATCTAATTTAATCTAGTTTAGAATGTTATACACCTCTAGAATTTCTGCTCTGAGATCACTCTTCAACACTAAAGAGCCCTATCTTGTCTAATCATTGGTCACAGCTCATTGAGTCAAAATCATCCTCATTCAGCATTGTATTACTGAGAACTGGCATTCATTTACACATTAAGCTAAATTAAATAGCTTTTCATAACTTTACTGGTGTCTCTGTGCAACTTATTATTTCGGATAAAAATAAAATGTTTAAGTAAGAGAATTTGTAGGTAAAATTAGATGTAATTTTTTGGTTTTATGTGATAATAGTGATGGTTCCTGCCCTCTTGTGGACAATTTTATCTCAATTATTTCTCACAGGTCAAATGAAGAATAATACGAACATATGTATAATATTTACTTGAACGCTCACTTTCTATTAGAAAATTTCTGTTTTGTTTTCAAGATGGTTCCTACAGCATGTTTGTCTGATACATAGGATTCAACCTTTCCCCATATCTGTTCCTGTGAGGTTTGTGAAAGTAACCTTCTGTGCATGTCGGTAAATGCTTCCTTTACACATATGGACAGTCACATGTTACTGTATCACCAGTAATTTGGTGTGTGGCGTGCATTGTTGCAATGCCAATATACGATTTGTTGGAATTATCTCCATACAGAAATAGTCACTTAAAATCATGCATTGAGATCTCAGCCCAAGGGCATAGCATTTGCTGTGACATTGAATCCTAATTCAGATTAGTCATAGGTTTGATAATTGTGCATTGAAAGGGAAAATCTAATTCTAATTGTGTGAAAATGCTTCTGTGCAGACTGGGTGATGGGATTGACAAAAGAAGTGTGTGCTGCTTTTAAAGATATTCTTTCCACAGCCAGCCAGTTTCCATGACAAAGTTAATTGATTTGGTGGAAATTAAACTCTGGAATAGACTTCTTTGTGTAAATGCTTAACTTTGTTCCAACCGACCTACAGCTTCACATCAGTATGATTTGTTGCTGACGAGTACAAAACCTATCTCTGGAATGGCAGTGAAGCCCATCATCATTTACACCTTGTATCCAAGCAATATGATGAATGCCTGTTATGTCGGCTCCTTTGATCCCAATAACAACACTGTACTTGTAATATCTCTCCAATTTTGTAAGATGTTCTGTTTCTAATATTCTGAAAAAGTCACACTGCATCAGTGTTAAGTGAAGTTGAGATGAGTTCAAATCCAAATGTTTTGCTAACGTTAGCATAGGAAATAGCAATGAATCAGAAAGAAAGCACATCAGTAATCTGCTGAATGCTCAAAATTGTTTGAAAATTGCCGCAATGATTCCAGTAGATCTATATTGGTATTGTAACAATGCACTTCAGATTCAGACCACAAATGACTGGATAAACAAAGTGACCGGCCATATATGAAAAGCAAGTGATTACCTGTATTACTTTTGGGAGTATTGTTGATATTTGTCTGCTATTATGTTGTTTGAAGCAGTAACTGTACTTTACCCATATATGTTACAGTAAAGTTGTATAAACAGGGATTTCGCAGAAGCCCCACTTCAGGACTTGGAGTCACATAGTCTAGGAAGCTGATATGCCAGTGAATAGTTGCATTGTTGGAGGTATTGCCCTCTGCATGAGACATTAAACTGTGGACTGGTTTGCTCATTTGGGTGAATGCTTAAGATCCCATTCGAAAGGAAAGGGAGTTTGTCCCGGTGTCCTGGCAAAACAAAATTGGACACTCACTCCATGGCTGTTTGTGGAACATTGCTGTACACGTTTCACCTGCAAAATACACAGTCAATCTATTTTACATTATATTCTGTGGAATGCTTTGAGACATCTCAACTACATCATTAGAGCGCTGTATCAAATGCAAAGATTATCATCATTAATTTTCATTAAGTGCATATTCAGTAAATCATGTACAGTAGAAGTCCATTTATCCATGACTCGATGAACCGGCACTTCCGTATAACCGGCACGCCCCCCAAAAAGTGCCCATTCGATAAACCGGAACTTATCCGGAACAATAGCAGTGGAGCATTTGTGAGTCATTGTCATGCAGATGCAGTATTTCAGTTTGCCGCTAGTAGAGTCTAGGGTTATTGGTTTGCCGCTATTAAGGCTTTAAAGTCCCGCTGCCGTTTTTTTCACCCACTTGGCGTCCTCCATTTTAAAAAGAATCGCTGGACTATAAACCTCAACCAGTAAAGGTGAGAAGCGCAAGAGAGTAGTTTTAACAATAAGTATCAATACAATATTCTGTTATTATCTGTTATTATTTAGTCTGGTGTGTATGGTATGTGTTAAAAGAACTTTAATTTTTTTGTGGGTTTTCGACAGCGGCCCGCCCGAATATCCGGTACGTGCTTTAACCGGCAATGGCCAGGTCCCGCGGGTGCCGGATAAATGGGCTTTTACTGTATTTTGTATGCATGTATTGATGTAAATGTAAAAAAATGCACATAATAAAACTAATTCTGATGTAAACCAAATGAATAATAAATCTGTGTTTCCTGTTCCAAAGTAAATATTAGTTGATAGTTCTACAAAATAATTGGAACAATATACTTGTCAATGTGTTCCATTTTGTTTAATTGATGTATAAAGCATGTAAGCTCAATTCAAACCACATAGATGTATCAACATAAAACATTACAAGGGCTTGTGAATAGCTGGCAAAAGAGGCTTTGTCTTTCCCATTTATTCAGGTTAATAAGAGCTCAGTTTGAGAGAAAAGAGATGTGAAATATAAAGAAAACAAGTAAAGTTATTGCAGCCATTTAACAATCAACCAAAGTAGAGACACACCAGCTGAATATTTCTCACTTGCAAAAACATCAGCAGTGTTGAATTGTTCACTGATCTTAAAAAGAAACAATGGCTTCCAACATCAAAATGGGGGCATGTGGCTTGAAATTTCTCTGTGACTATTTCAGCCCACTTTTGCACACAAAGGGAGACCAAATATGGTAAAGTATAACAGGAGGTATGGGGTAGTTCTAATCAACAACAAAATTACATTTGTATAGCGGCTTTCAGGTTGGGAGGACATCCCAAGGCCCTGGACAATCAGTGTTTCAGATCTGAACTGGGGGGTCAGGATCGGGGAGGGTGGAGGGCAGAGGGTGGGGGAGTTTAAGGTGATTGAAAGCACGGTCGAAGCGGAGGGTCTTTAGATGGGTCTTGAAGAAGACAAGGGAGGGGGTGAGGCAGAAGGATTGCGGAATAGAGTTCCAGCGGATGGGTCAGAGTGGCTGAAGGAATCCTTGCCAATGGTGAGCCGAGTTAGGCAAGGACGTAAAGCAGGCCGGAGCCACTGAGGAGAGGGAGCAGGTAGATTGGGATGGGTGGGGGTGGGTGGGGCGGGCGGGCGGGCGTCAGGAGGTTACAGAGATAGGGGGGAGAAAGGCCATGGAGGGCTTTGAAGATGAGGACCAGCATCTTGAACTGTATCCTCGGAGAGATGGGAAGCCAGAGGAGTCGTGCGGGGTTGCGGGTGATAGGATCTGGTGTGGGCTATTTGGCATGTGCTGCAGCCTATGAATGTATTTATGAGGGTTTTGGCAGCCTGCGCTGTGAGACAGTGTTGGAACCAGGCGATGTTTGGGATGTGGGAGAAGGCAGAGCGGGTCATGGCACAGACGTGAGGTAGAAAGGATACTTGAGTATCAAAGTTGGATGGTGATGATGTCAGTGTTCCGGTAGGTGAAATCTGATTGTGCAGATTAACACAAATTTTTATTAAATTCGAGAGATTCATTTGGAATTGATTCAATGATAATAATAAAAATCTCTATTGATTACAAGCCTTTTAAATCCTGATTTAAAACACTATAAATTTTCAACTGAAGCTCTTTTGACTTTTCTGGTTTATGTTTGAACCCAGCTATATGCAAATTTTACTGTACTAAATTTATTTTCATAAGGTACTAAAAAAAACAGAGGAAGTTTCGATCACAAGCAGTTTCAAATTGGTTGTCTCAAGCCCATATTTCTTAAATGCTCTTAAATGCTTTCTTAAAACACTGACCCTCACAACTCCAGCTGATTGGTCATTTTCAATCCACGATTGTTTGTGGGACACTGCTGTGCGCAATTGGCTACCGCGTTTCACCCACAAATATACAGTCAATTCACTTTACAGTATATTCTGTGTAGCACTTTGAGACGTCGATAAGATATGAAAAGCTGTATATCAAATGCAAGGATGATTATAATTATTATTATCCAGAACTTCACAGTTCATATCCTCTCTGCATGAAATTCTTCAACAACACCATCATGTATCCCTTTATTTTTATGCCAAAAAAAATCCACTGCCAAGTGAGTGAATGCGGGTGTGCGTGCCTGAGTGGGTGAGAGGAGAATACAATGGTAGGGTGGAGCAAATGTGTTGAAGTATCCTGCGGAATTAATAAACAGACTGTTGGTATAATTTATTACCAAACAATAACACACAACCAAAGTTTTAATGCCGCTGTTTGTAATTAATCCTGTTTTCATGAGTCATGGAAAATCTAGAAAATAAATCCAATGTAAGCAATGTGATATTATCATAAAGTTGCCCTCTTAGACTGTGCTGTTGTTTTTCTAATACATGTTTTCAGCTGAAAATTCAATTGTGACATTTACTTGGAGAAACATTAAACTTGAATGCATTGAAATACAAGTCTTAGTCTAAATCCCAACAAGTGTCACAAACATTTTTTTTTCCCCCTGGAACAAAGGCGTCAAAGGTGACATGACCTTTTCATAATATATTGTGGTTGCAATTAATAATTAACAATTAACTGAACACAATGCAAGTAAGACGTATTTTTTATAGTGCCAGAACACCAGGATTATCTCCTTTTTCTCTTCAGATCCAAACCAGTGGATCTTAAATGTCCATTTCACAAACTCTGCCCCTCTGTGTGGACAAATTCTACCCGTGCGGATGATATTAACCCTGCAGAACTGAATACTTTTTCACAGAAAAGTCACAAGTCTGCTCTAATTCCATGGTCATTATAATAAAGGAGACTGAATCAGTTAGTAGGTTTCCCCTGCAGTTTTTAATTAACTGAGCCAACAGACGATCACAGAGATGATAGAATTTAAACAGTAATGTGTTTCACCCCTTGTTTTTCCCCCTTTCCTTGTTTTGAGAACTATCTCTTCCCAGACTCGGTCCACCCAACACTAAAAAGAAATGTGAAAGACCCAATGAAGACAGAATAAATGAATAATTTGGTGATTAAAACATGAATTTACAGTTGAAAATGTTGCATTATCCAATAAGTAGCCCTTGCTTTTAAAATAACTCCTATTCTTTTTTGCAGTGTAATTAATACAACAGCCTACAAAGTAAGCCAAATATTTATTTGAAAATGTTATTAATAATAATACTTGTATTTGAAGCAGCACCTTATCGCATCTTCAAAACGCCTCAAAGCGCATCCCAGAATATACCATAAAATGAATTGACTGTATATTTTGTGGGTGAAATGAATTGAACTGAATTAAGAAAAGTTACCTAAAGCCAATGTTATTTAAACATGCCAACAAATTAATTAAAGAGTTAACAATAATGTGTACATTTGAGATGTAAAATACATGGTATATCATCTAACATTTGAAAACCCCCCACTAATATTGATGTAGGCTTCTTGTTAATACAGAGTTGAACTTATTGAAATGTGGACTCCACATTGTTCTGTTTTTAATTTTGTTTTGACCATAGCTGAAGTTGTACAAACTTGCCAGAAACAATCCTTGCGCACAGTACATGTATTAAGTCAAAATTCTTGGAAATCTAGCTGTTTTACGTCATGCATGTAAACAGTGAGTCATCATTTGCAACTCACAAAGGATCTAACTCAGTATTAGATGACAGTGATATACCGTAATCCTTGCTGTAAAATCCATGTAAATCTATGTACTGTACAATGCTGCAACTCTCTGTTGATTTAATAGGAATTAGCAACATGATTATTTTCTCCCCATTTATCTTTCCCTCTATTCTAAAAATATGGTAGTTACTATGAGACTTGTATTATATATACAAGAAAGCTATACGTAAACAGTCACATTATTATAAGTAACATTGGGAAGTGTCTTGGGACGTCCTCCCGACGTGCAAGGCACTCTATAAGTGTAATTTAGCTGTTGTTATAGCATTAATGCTAATATTTTCAACTCACCATTTAATGAGAAATACTGTAATAAAGACATTTAAAAAGTGATAATTTTTAAAATATTATTTCACACAGTTGTGTTCTTTGAAAATAAATAAAAATTCACAATCGGTGTGCTTTTTCCTACACCACATGTACTGTTACTCACCTATAATTAACTATTTAATTAGAATTTAACTATAATTATTGACTTAATGCTTAAATTGGATGATTTCAGCCTAAATGTGAAATAATTGCAGTAAATAAAGTTGCATGTTTACTATAACATATCTGAACCACTGAACTAACAGTGTTATTTTATTGAAAAAATGCTGATCAAAAAATACTCTGTGCATGTGAATAGAAACATTGATCAAGTTTGAAAACAAAGCTATGTAATTTACATAACTTATAGAGATGTTAATTGAAAGAAATGTCTATGTTTCACACCAATGCTGATAGTTCATTCTGTATCTTGCTTTCATAACCCGTTGATCAGTTGAAACTTCTTTGCAATTAATCTATGGAAGGCAAAATAGAGGCAGTAATTGGCTGAAAATCAATCATTTATACAGTATATACTCTTTCTGGTGTCACGTGCCTGCTCTGTTCATTTGGTTTCATAATAATTATAATATTAATAATAATCCTAATAATTGTAAAGTGCTATAAAGTGCTTTTGTTTATCAGAATCACTGCACATTTGGTACCTCACAGTTGTCCAGAGGTAGCCAATTGGAAATAAGTTGAAGATTAAATAGTGAAAGGTACTATACAATGTAATTTTGTCGTTGTTGTTGATTAATAGCTACTGTAATATGAGTCAGTAATGAAGCTTAAGTGACTTTTGTAAGTTTTGTATGATGATTATTACACTCATAAAAATAAGTAAAAAATAAATAGGAGTTCATACAGATTTGATTTTGAATACTATTTTGTATTATCTACTTTGAAGCAATATCTCTCTAGACTGAAAATCATATGAAAGCACAAAAAGATATTTTAGCCGTCAAGCTAAAACATCATGCATACAAACACCATAAGCCAGAACGAGCCATACATACTAGCCTTTCAATCCATGCACTTGACTTTCTACTAAACCGTCTCACCTTTTCTGCTTGATCCAGAAATAGAGAGCAAGAATGCATATCATTAATGTCACGGACATTGTCAAAGCCAAAATGAGTAGCATAGACGTTGGAATGGATTCTCCCGTTGATATAACTGAAGTGAAAAAAAGGTTGGGGTCAGGGAGGTGGGGGATATAGAATCAGTATTAAACAAGTCACACATAGCTCTATTAAACCATTCCCATACACCGCACTGTATAAATATGTTACTATCAATACATAAATCGTTAAGTGTCCATACTAAGGGTTTTTGACATGTATGGCTGAGTTCCACATTTCTCACGAATTGTTCTTCTGGAGAGCAACTCATTCATAATAATAACAATGATAAGAATTCATAACAGCTAAGGTATTGTTTGAAAAGTGCCCCTTAGTATAAGGGACCCTGTCCAAATTGCAAACTGTTTATCATATTTTAATCAGGCAGCCTTGAATAACATCTTTTTCAATGTATTTTACTTCTTCTGGTTCCAACATTTTGGAATCTATTTATAGTCTAATAAAAGAGAAAGTTCCATGTGCTGTACTACAATGTGATCTTTACATAAATCAATTCAAATAAATCTCAAACCAACAAGGGATAAGTTAAAGTTAACGTTTCACCAAGATTACTGAAATTGTCAATTGAATCCTACATAAATTCAATAGTTTCTCAGAAAATTTTATTCTATTGCTGTTATTCTGAATGGTAGAATACTGTTGAATCAAACCTATGAACTGTAATCGTACCTTCAAAGCATCGGACGGGGCTCCATTCACTCCAGAAGCCACGATCAGCACAAAACATATTGAGAGTGACTCTCAAACGGAAACAGTATTCAATTTGGGGTTCCATATCCAAAATTATGAAAGTAGTATCTTCGATAACTTGTTCAGACTGGAAATAAAACGCAATAAAAATTGCTAATAAATTAAATATACAAAATGTGCCTTTGTTGTTATTAACAGTGTCACACTTTACTTTATATGAGTTGATGCTGAGATAAATGGCACGACCTAAAGAGAGATTATTAGTCTTCAACAGCTGAAAAAAATGTATCCAGTCAATTTATGGCTTGTATTTACATTTCTATTCTGGGTTTCAGATAACAGTAAGGAAAATTGTCCATTCCTCTGTTTGCACAAACCAGTTTCCTTACTCCACACGTCTACTAATAATCCCTCCAAAAAACCCACAATAATAAAAATTGGTCATTTCAATCCACAATTGTTTGTGGGACACCGCTGTGTGCAATTGGCTGCTGCATTTCATCCACAAATATACAGTCAATTCACTTTACAGTATATTCTGTGAAGCGCTTTGAGACATTTATAAGATGTGAAAAGCGATATATCAAATGCAAGGATTATTATTATTATTTTTACTATATTTCCTAGCACACCTGCACTATACCTGAAAGGGTTGTGACAAGCAGATACATCAGATCAAGATCAAGTTAGAATGCTGTGAGATGGACTTACTGCCTGTGCCAACTGTTATTGTTGCTGGGCATGTGCCAGTTTAGATTCACTCCCACCAGTACAAACATACCACAAGATCATACTCATGTAGCTCTCCAAAGAAGCCAGTACAATGTGAGTATTTGCCAAACAACAATGGGACATTAACACAGGAGTCCTGCAACCTTATTCTTGTTATTATTAGAAAATTTGTCTAAAGATAAATATTTGGGGAGGATGTGTTTGCAGGGCTATGAATGCGAGAGTGAGATTGATTTGGAGAGCTCTTTTGAAAGAGCTGGCACAGGCACGATCGGCCTCCTTCTGTGCTGTATAATTCTATAATTGTAAATTGCACCACCAGTTGAGTCTAATACTTAAATTTGTTCAGATGAATGTTTCTCTTACTTTCCATTCAAAGTCTCTTTGTCTGACATCAAGCTGGTATTCAAGGCAATGAGCTGGTATTTTGCCTGATGGAGATCCCCATTCCAGGTACATTTCGTTTGTTTTTAACAATGTGAAATTGATCTTGTCAGGAACTCCTGGCTTAACTGGATGGAAACAAAGCATTGCATTTCATGAGAATGGCCCCAAACATTTACTTGTACTGTAAATGTAATTGTTTTTGTTGGAAAACGATCCAGCTAATAGCACTTACAAACATGTTTAACATGAATGATTCTTCTAGTGCATCACTCCATCTGGTGCAGAGGACACTATATAAATGCAAGTGTTGTTGTACGCATACATCACCTCACGGCTGGACTACGGAAATTCTCTCCTAGTCGGCCTCCCCAGTTCCTCCATTCACAGGCTGCAGGCCATCCAAAACTCTGTAGCCCGTGTACTATCCCGCACCCGCCTCCGCGACCACATAACCCCCACCCTTGCCCGTCTCCACTGACTCCCCATCCTCCAGAGGATCGAGTTTAAGATCCTCGTCCACACCTACAAGGCCTTACATGGCCTTGCCCCATCCTACTTAACCGATCTACTCTCCCCCTACACGCCCACCCGGACCCTCCGTTCAACAGGACTTGGCCTGCTCCAAGCCCCCCGCCCGAACCGCCCCACCATCGGAGGCCGGGCCTTCAGTTTCTCCGCTCCCACCTTATGGAATGCCATCCCTCAATCCCTCCGTTTCGTCTCTTCCCTTTCCTCTTTCAAGGCCGATTTGAAGACTTTCCTCTTCGATCGTGCCTTTTGTTCCACCCCGAACTCTTTTACCTCCCCTTCGTGTTTCACCCCTTCCCAAACACTCCCCTCCCAGCTCGGGTCACACGCCTCCTGTTCAGCGCCTTGGGACGTCCTCCCGACATGAAAGGCGCTCTATAAATGTAAATTGTTGTTGTTGTTGTTGTTGTTGTAATAGCAGTGGGTGAACAGGAAAGCAGAAAAAAGAATCCCTTTTCCTTTTGAACAGTCTTGCTGAAACATCCACCTAACTTGCCTTACCTAGATTCTGAAGTTGAAATGTAAAGTATGCCGGCCTGACTGGCTTGTTTTCAGAGGAGCCATTTACACATATGTTGAAGTCATTGAACTGGATCAGCTCATCACTATAAAAATAGCAGCCAATCCTATTCCCCTGATTTTCAATGTATTTCTTGCACTGTTCTGCATGCTCCAATTCTTGATGCCTGCAAGATTTAAAAGTTAATTATTTTTATTGGTGGTTTGAGTGTCTGACACAACAGAAATTCATTACCATGCTTAAAGCGTATTATGCCTTTGACACTGTGGACCAATCAATCCTCCTCCACTGCCTCTCCTCTCACCTCAACCTTCAAGGATCTGTCCTTGACTGGTCCAGGTCCTACCTCTCATACCGTCCCTACTTTGTTTCGCCAACGGTTTTTCTTCCAGCCCATTCACCGTCTCATGTGGTGTTCCTCAGGGCTCTGTTCTAGGTCCCCTCCTCTTCAAACTCTACATGCTCCCCCTTGGTGGCATCATCCGCAGACATGAGGTGAATTTCCACATGTACGCGGATAACTCTATCTCTCTGCCTCGACCCTCAATTCTAATCTGGATAACGTTTTGTCCCAATTTGGATGCATATGTATAATACAACATAGTTGTACATTAAGCATAGCTTAAAGAGTATCAGGTGGATGCATCACATTCCAAGATCTATTCTTGAATCCACCTTCACAAAATGGCTTCAGAATGAATTGAGTTAAACTTCAGACATTTCAATTGTGTCCAATTGCTTTTTCTACTCTTTAATGCATAGAATTCCATATAAAATTCCATATAAAACATGTTTGATGCTCTACTCAAACACAGATGAAAGTGGATAATTCAGGTTTCATATTTCAAATCTTGCCTCTGCAGGTAAATGTTAGCACACTCTATATTACACTAATTCTTACCTGCAGGTGTAATACATACTTTTACAGTCATATTGCCAGTGGACAAACAGCCAGCGTGTGTGATTACTGGTTAGATTCAGTGCACACTCTGAGTTCAGGAAAGCTTGGCTCTTGCCTAACGCTCTCTAGAATCAGGTAAACTGACTGTGTGGCTTCAGGCAGAGTTTAGATATTCTATTCCCCAAATAGGTAAATTTCCACGTGTGAGTGGCAGTTAAATGTGGAACTTTCAGTCTGTTTAAGATACTTTGGTGATGGGTTTCTTCATGTCAGGCAACCAGCTGACCAAAGAAAATCCATTGTGATAATTCATCAATCCATTTCCATCGTGTTACATCAGTTTTCTTTTTTTTTTGAAAAAAGCTATAGAGTATTTCATTTCCATACATACCAATAAAACAGGGTGTAATCAACATCATGTGAGGCACTGCTTTGCATTTCCCACATACATTCCATATATTCCTCGTTGTAAACTATACAATGTAAATCCTTAATCCTGGAATCTGAATGTCCTACAAATGAACAGAAATGATTATTATCGTGCCATACCTAGGATGTAACTGATCAGAAGGTAATATAATCAGGATTTAGAGAGCAGACTCGCACCCATTGTAATTACCACACATCTTGACGTGTACCTGACATGTCCTCACAGACTGCCTATCAGGACATCAAGTACTAACTTCCTACAGTTGAATGCCAACCTCACCAAGCCAGTCAGGAATCTAGGTGTCTTGTTCGTTCCTCAACTGTCTTTCCTCCCCCACATCCAAGCCATGACTCTGTCTGCCTTCCCTCACCTCTGCAGCATTTCCCAACTCTGCTACAACCTAATGCCTCAAGTTGCTGAAATCCTCATTGATGCCTTCATCATGTCCAGGCTTGACTATACTAACTGTTTGTCAGCCTTCCCAACTCCTCCCTCCTCAGATCATGCAGAATTCTTCAGCCCATGTCCTTTCCTGCACCAAGCTCCGTGACTCCATCTCCCATATTCTCATGTGACATTGGCTCCCAGAGGATTCAATTCAAGATCATGGTCCTCAGCTATAAAGCCCTCCATAGCCTTGCCCCATCATATCTCTGCAACCTTCTAACCCCCTACCAACCATCTGCTCAGCGGGCTCCGACCTGCTCCATGCCCCGGACCCACCCACCCCACCATCGGTGGGCAAGCCTCCAGCCACTCTGCTCCCAACCTCTGGAATTCCATCCCACAATCCCTCCATCTCGCCCCCTTGCTAACATCCTGCAAGTCCCGCCTCAAGCAAGGGTCCCGACCTGATTGTCCCGACCGCGACGAGGAGGGAGTTTCCATAGTCAAGCCTTGATATGATGGTGCGAAAGGCGCTATACAAATGTAATTTTGTTGATGTTGCCTTTGAATTACTTATCATTGTAGATGTTCTTGAACTGGTTTTTGACATTAAAGAAATTTCATAACCTAATTAAGCAACAAATTGCAACATGAAATTGGGTATGATTTATTGATTATATCATCTTATTCCCTTCCTGGCCATGCCTAGCATCCCATCATAAATCTCCTCTTCTCCCTTCTCTCTATGTGCTTAATTAGTAATAACTACAAAGTTTGGAAATCTGTTACATAGCAATCATTATTATTCATCACTTCAAAGAATAACAGGAGAGCATTTAAAAAACTTCTGTGGATGCAGCCGTTACCTTCTGTGTGTGCCTTGTATCCCATTTCAATCCAGTTACTGCGTAGTTCAGTCCCATTGGTACATTGTCCGTTTACCAATGTCTGAATTTTTACATTTATTTCTTTATTAAGGTTAAATCCATCAGTGTACTCCAATCGCTTTGTGATTACATTCTATCAGAGGAAATAAGTTCAGCATTGGTTTAAAAACAAATCACTTTTTCTTAAAGTGCTCCACCACTGAATAATAGGAGAGATCTGTATCTACTATTTTGCACAAAGTGCTTTGATATAAATAATATAATAATCGTTGTATTTGATATAGCGCTTTTCACATCTTATCGAGGTCCCAAAGCGCTTCACAGAATATACTGTAAAGTGAATTGACTGTATATATTTGTGGGCGAATCGTGGCAGCCAATTGCGCACAGCAGTGTCCCACACACAGTCCTGGATTGAAATGACCAATTTTATTATTGTGGTTTTTTTTGAGGGATTATTATTAGGCGTGTGGAATAAAGAAACGTGCCCAAGGTTTCGCCCTGACCTGCCTGGATCCAAACACAGGTCTCCCCAGTTTACAAGACAAGTGCTCCAACCACTGAGTCACGGGAGCTCCACGATCTCTCCAGAGATATAGAATCTCCTGTCAGTTTTGACTGAAACGTGTTCAAACTAATTCCCCAACTGGTTTAGGTTTCATTTTCTTGATTGTCCAATGTCAGTCCACATAGATAGAAAGTATTAGTTTCCTCTAAAACAAAGTTTGGAAAAGTCACATTTCACATAAAATAAATTTAACTTACTTTACAATTTGTAGAGTTTGCATTGCAAAACGTCAACATGTATCTGACCACACAGGGTGACTGGCTGGCCAGGTTTAATGGAGCTTTCCAATGTATATGAAGCTGACCAAGGTGGCCAAGATCTCTAATCTGCAGCTCAACTGGTGGATCAACTATAACAAGAGAAGCATTTTTAAATGAAAGATTCTGAATGAAACAATTTGCAAACAATTGACCAATTTAGTAATTTTATATTAGTCCAACACATTGTTTCTGTGAGTACCTGAGGTGAGATTTGCTGATGTGACGTTTGCCCATAAAACTATAGCAAGAAAAGTAACAGTGATGTTATTCATGGTCATTATTCCACTCTGTCTGGTCCTAGTAAGACTGTGTTGTTTCACAATGGTTTATTTCCCCTTTGTAATGTGATTGTCCTTAATTAAAAAGAGAATATATAAAATATTAATTGTACAACAATTTAATAGAGCGAGACTGGGCTTTCAATGTCCACAATACACATTATAGACATATACCCCTACAGATTAGTTTAAAATAGACTATTAAAGTAGATCTTATAAAAAAATTATTTAGATTCACAATATAAATGGCAAAGCTGATATTTTTATTGATTTAGTACAATATGTTGTATAAGTATGTGGTGATAAAAGAGTAATTCTGTCATCAATTTGCCAAAATTCCATGTTAGAACAAACCGGGCAATGAAATAAAAAAAAGGATTCGCTAGGAATAGACAGTTGATCAGGCAGCATCTCTGGAGAGAAGAAACTGAGTTTAGGTCATCCTCCTGACTTGAAAGGCGCTATACAGATGACGTTGTTGGTGTTTCAATGTTGATCACCTTTCGTCAGAATGACGTAGCATAACCAAAAATGATTTCATTCAGAAGCCACAACACTTGAAACTCTGAGAAAGTTCTGTACAGGTATTCTCTTTCATTTCAGCCAGACCTCAAGATAGGAAATTACATGTCGTAATTTTAGCGCCTTGGGACGTCCTCCCGACGTGAAAGGCGCTATATAAATGTAAATTGTTGTTGTTGTTGTTGTCGTACTTCAAAGGAGCAGAAGTAGTTCACAATGTACCAATGCACAAATCATTTCCTCTTGCTGTCATATGCTTTCAAGTTGGATACTTTATTGGTGTTGGCGAATAATAATAAGAATAATAATCTTTGCATTTTGATATAGCGCTTTTCACGTCTTCTAGGCGTCTCAAAGCGCTTCACAGAATATACTGTAAAGTGAATTGAATTGAACAACAACAACAAAATTACATTTATAGAGTGCCTTTCACGTCAAGAGGAAGTATTCCACAAACAGGCGTGGATTGAAATGAACAATTTCTTAATTGTTTATTTTGGAAGGATTATTATTAGGAGTGTGGCGTAAGAAAGCTTGCCCCAGGGATAGGGTTGGGAAGCAGTGGGATTGTTATTCCCTTCCAATCAAAACAAAAATCTTTCAAACAAATAATAACCTCTTACCCATACATATAGAACCCCTTCAACCCCCGGCCCCACCTCCACCCACACATGTATACCCACAATAGCACAAAACACACACAATGGTATTTAAAAAAAATTATATTTGAAATTAAATACATCAAATTAATTAAAAACATATTTTGTAGTAAATATTGAATGAAACATATTACATTACATTTTAAAAAAATGCAAAATGTGTTTTTATAATGGACATTAATTGTAATATGTCCGCCACCCCACCAACAAAAAAAGCAACAGAAAATGATTTTTTTTAATTGCGGGCTGGAACCTAAAATATAGTATTTCAACTGAATGATTCAATAAGGAAGGGCAGAAGGTACGGTCATTATTTAGGTCACTAGAAAATACATCAAACCCAAAATACCTCTGCAGTGATGGTCGATGCTACACTCTTCAGGTTAGATAAGGTACTGGTATATTTATCCTGCCTGCCCCAAAACAGTGTTGAATAAAGCAAATACCCTCAACTCACTCACTCCTTCCCCACACCCCCACCCCCCCCCCCAAAAAAAAAATACGTCTGATTCAATAAGAATAAGTGGTTGTCAATATCAACGAGAAACATCTCAGGGTCGGTGAACATCTGACAATCACAATCTATTCGGTAGGAAATGGATATGGTGTGTGAGTGAGTACCAACGGTGAGTAAGTGAGTGAGTGAGTGAGTGTTCTCTGTGGATGCAGTTTGACCCAAGGCAGTTTAACAAGCGACAAGTCTCAACAGCATTGAGACGTCGCTGTTAGATGGACAGGCAGCTATAGAAACCCTGGCACCCGGTGAAAACATAAAACCTGTGAATTATTTTGACTGCGAAAGTAACGCCGAGTAATATTTAGTCTGAAACTAAATAGATTTATGCAGATCACACCAGAGAACTTTAGTCCGAAATAAAAAGGGCGCAAATCTCACTGTAATAGACGCGAGTTAGAGCCCAATAAAAGATCAGTTATCAGTGACAACTTCTTCAATTCAATAATTTCATCAGGATCTTAGTCTGGTCAACTAAGTCCGAAGGAAAAATCAGAATTTTTGTTTCTTCCTTCCTTCGTCATTTTGTTATATTCAAGCTTGTAATTGTTACCGGATTGAGAGAGTGGAAGGAAGGACGCGTTTTCACTTGGATTTGTTTTTACGGGCACTGATTTTAATTTACAAGCCGACAGGCTGCTGTCGTGCCTCCTGTTGTGACTACTGTTGAGAACCTGTGTTAAGCTTTCCGAGCTCGTTATTTTTCAAATATTCTTACCTACCTCTGGCTCTCAGTCCAGGTCTCTCCCTCGACCCCTCCTGTGGATTATTGCTCAATCTGTGAAACTGTACTCACTGTGTGCACCCAGGATATAACACTGACTTGAGAGCAACCCTGAAATCCCCGCCCACATCATCGTCAGCCAGCAAAGTTTTTTTTTAATATTAAAAAAATCACAAACGCCTCACTGTTCACAGATTGGAAAAACTATTTCCACTCGTGGGTGAATCTGTGACTCGTGGTCACAGATTTAAAATAGTTTCAAGGCGCAGGAGAGGGGAGCTGAGGAGAAATTTTTTCACTCAGCGAGTTGTTCGAATCTGGAATGCATTGCCTGAAAAGGTGGTGGAGGCTGATTCGATAACAACTTTTAAAAGGGAATTAGATCTTTATTTAGGGAGAACGGGTCTATTAGGCTATGGGGAGCGGGCAGGGAGTGGGATTGAATCGCTCTTTTCAAAGAGCCGGCACAGACTAGATGGGCCGAATGGCCTCCTTTTGTGCCGTAAAATTCTATGATTCTATGATTCTATGATTAATTTAGAAGATGAAACTTGTCATTGAGGAAGTGAATACAAGATACGATCGTGTTAACATTTCTGTTAAATGTTAACAAGTCTCTGACCTATATAGTACTGTACTGTAACAAAACACAACATACTACAGATGCTGGGAATCTGAAACAAGAACAGGAGTCGCTGGGGAAACTCAGCAGGTCAGGCAGCATCCATGGAGAGAGGAAAATGAGTCAACGTTTCGGGTCCACGACCCCTTCGTCAGAACCGGGGCTTGTTTGGAGGGAGAGATTTTTGAGGACGTTAGAGGGGGGGGAGGCAGGACACGGAGGACAAAGGAGACAAAGGAAAAAGAAAAACAAGAGTGTGTTAACTGATGGGTTGAAAATGTGTTAACGACATAAGGGGGAGAAATAAAAGGGGGGTGGGTTTAAACGAAACTGGGGAGAAGAGGTGTTGACAAAATAGAACAAATGTTGTGATAGAACGAACAAACAAAATACCAGAGAGGCAAGGGATATCTGGAGTTATGATTGTGATGGGGGGGCGTGGGGGGGTGGGGGGGAAGCTCTTATGGCCTGAAATAGCTGAAATCAATGTTGAGGCCAGGCGGCTGTAGGGTGCTCAGTAGATAGATGAGGTGCTGTTCCTCAAGCTTTCGCTATGACTCATTTTCCTTTCTCCATGGATCCTGCCTGACCTGCCGAGTTTCCCCAGCAACTTCTGTTTTAGTACTGTACTGTGATGTGGTTCTACAGTTAGTGTCAGGTCTCCTATATCTCTTGTAAGGGGGTTGGGGGTGAGTGGGGAGGGGGGGAGGGGGGAGAAGGAGGTAGGAGCAGAAGGAAATGTTGAATTCAGCCACCGCTTTCAGCCACTATGCTCCGAAATTCTGGAACACTCACCCTCAATCCCTCTGCCTTACCCCCTTCCCTCTCCTTTTTTTCAAGTTCCACCCATGAGACTTCCACTTTGACCACCCCCGCTACCTCGCTCAGAATCGGCCTCCAGCACCACGATCTGAAACTATATAAATGCAATTTGTTAATAATACTAATAATCCTTACACTTGTCACGGCATATAGACATCTCAAAGCGCTTCACAGAATATACTGTAAAATGAATTTGTGGGCAAAACGCGGCAGCCAATTGCGCACAGCAGTGTCCCACAAACAGTCGTGGATTGAAATGACCAATTTTATTATTGTGTGTTTTTTTGAGGGATTATTATTAGACATGTGAAGTAAGGAAACTTGCCCAAGGTTTGGCCCTGACCTGCCTGACTTCAATGCAGTCGTCACCGGTTTGACGATGGAACAGATCCTTTGGCCCACCCACATCCAGAACATCCACCTAACAATCCCCCACCCGCACCCCCATCAAACCGTTTATTAAATGAATCCAGTGTCCCGGTCTCTACCACTTTTGCTTGTAGACATTTCAGCTCTAAATTTGAACACAGTTTTTGCTGGGGGGGTGGGGGTTTAAAAAGCTAACTGAACAGGCTTTCCAATTAAGAATGAAATATCAGTGAAGTTTCCTAAATTTTGAAAGAAGTTGAATTTTAATATATATATATACATATATACATATATATATATCTATATATATACACATACACACAGTATAACCTTGATAACCTGACATTCCGAAAGCTGGTAATTCCCTAAAACTGGCAAGATTTCAAAATACAAATGGTGTTAATTTTTGTGCGAATCTCTGGCAAATTTCCCAAAATTCAGAGCTGGTTGCATCTGCCGCCACTCTGTTACCTGGCACTTGGGCAGAATTTGGCTTCAGTGCTGTGTCTACAGCACACATGGTGTATGGGACATAGAAACAGGAGTAGGCTATGAATAGCCTACTCATCTAGCCTGTTCCGCCATTTAATTAGATCATGGCTGATCTCTACTAATCCTTTCAATTGGGAAATTCCCCGCTTTTACCCTGAATCCTTTAGTCTCCCTACCAAAAATATTGGGCAGGGCTTGCCCAGTCATTTCTAGGGTAGGTTTCTAACTACCGGCAAACTCCAAAATCCTGGAGGTGAGTGTTGGTATAATTGAAGAAGCCCCATGTTGTATTTCAATCCTGGTGCACATCTTTCCTCTTCAACATGAGGTGATGAAGCTATGACTATTTTTGAATGATTTAAAATTTTCAAATCAACACAAAATTACATTTGTGTAGCACCTTTTACTGCAGAAATGTGAGTGGACTTGGATGAACTCCAGTGCAATGATTTATGAGAACTAGTTTCACTGAAGAACATTTCAGAACTCGTCAGTGACTTTTAAGAAAAACATTGCTTCCAGTAATAGGCAGATAGCAGTGGTCAGCATAACAATGCCAGTAAACCGTGTTACCTGATGACTAACTAGTGTCAAATCAATCATCTGCCTAATTAGGGAATATGTACTTTCTTGAATTGCTCATTCTTTAGCTCCAGAATATGCCTGACGGCACTTATTTTTTGGGCTGTTTTAATTTTTGTTGAGTCTCATTAATTTCACCAATGTGAATGGTGTGGACTTAATTACATTCATCTGCCCCCATCTCTTCTTCCTCCACCATCACTACAATCAAACCCACCAACTGTTCACTCTTGTCATCTGCAGACACTGGGTTGACTTCCACATGTATTTGGATGACACCCAACTTTACTACGTCGAGTTGCAACACCCAGTCCCCTGATGTTCTGTCAGCTTGTCTGTTGGGCATCAAGAGCTGGATGAGTGCAAATTTCTTGCAGTTAAACTTTATCAAGGTGGAAGTGATACTCTTTGGCTCACATCAATGTCTTCTGTTCCATGATTCCGACCTCCTCAACCTACCTGACCTCTCCTTAAAACTCTCCGAACGTGTGTGCAACGTAGGGGTTGCTGAGACGCTGCCCGACCAAGGGAGCTATGTTGTTGTTGATGATGTACTTTTATAGACAAGTAACAAGTCAACACATAGCTGTCTGAAAAGATGGGGTTTATTTCTTAAACATGAAACAGTTTAGGAAATATACTGCACATTATACATAAAGTATATACATTGTCTTGGGTTGGTCAAATGACTTCATGCATGCAAAATGTAATACAAATTATTTACAAAGACATTTTTGTAGGTTTCATCAGAGAAAACATATACACATTTAGGAAATCTTAAGAAATAAACAATTTTGCGGTACACAGAATTAAGATTACAGAAATATACAGAATTTTGTGTTAAAAAGTTTTGAAAATAAAACAATATGTGATACCTACCCGAACATTGCATGAAATGGACTCCATGGAATAAGTAGGCAATATGGTGTCTGCAGAACATTTATATTTACATATTTCAGCCAAAATTATATTACAAATAACAGATTTCCATGTCAAACTGTCTTAATACACATTTTTCATATTTACATGGAATGATATGCTGCAGCCAAATTTTCTCTTGCAAGGTTTGAAACCTCTTTAACCCCTATCTCAATGGATGGTGGGCAGGTATCCATCCACTGACCCATTTTAAGCCAATACCATGCATATTTGGATTAAACTCACTAAACTAATCTAACACATCCATCAATATTCTCAGCAAGAATAAAAATATGTTCATAATTACAAAATGATTTTTTTACAGTGTTTGGAAAGGTCAAGATACACACTTTAAGAGACTATGTACATTGGCCTTTTTAAAGAATCATAGGGTATATTCCTCCCTGAAATTATGATAGGTTAATTGTGTGGAGTGCATACAAATTGGGATTCTAAATTGATATGGTGTTCAAATCTAATTCTTTTCAGCTAACTGTGCATTTATTCAGTTCTGCTGCTTGCCATACTGCAACAATTTTCCAAATGAATCTTACATCTATACACGTTTATTTCCATTATTAGAATGATGCACTTGAATCGTAAATCTCAACACTCTAAATGCAGAATTTTTTTTATCAGGAGTAACATTTTCATTCTGTTTTGGAAAATTTATTGTGGGTATTAAAAAAAATTAAAAAATGCTTAACCTTTAACTAACTCAAGTACAACAGTCAAATCCAGTTCATTATTTTTGTGCAAAAAAATACCCAGCATCGTACAAATAATCATCACATGTACCCCAATTTTGGGGAAACGTTATATTAAAAAAGTTCACCATTTAAACTAGACTGCACTGATTTTACAAATGGTTATTCAAGAAAAAAAGGGAAAGGTATATTTTTAAAAATTAACAAAAGACATTAGTAATGAATTATAGATCTTCAGTTTGTTACTGACAATCTGGATATATACATTTTGCAACAAAATTCAAAAGGTAATAAATTATAAATCTCAATCACCGCTGCATGAATTGCACTTTTCCATCCTTTCCCATTCCCAAATCTTCATTTAATAATCCCAGGATGGATATCCTTGACCAAAAACCAAAGTTATTGAGTCATCTAAAAGCCAATACACAACCAAATCTATATCACAATCAAGGAATCCTCAAACACTGTGTTGAAAGAGAGGGCAGATATCAATGTTCATGAATGTAGACTCAAGTGAATGAATGTAGACTTTTCCACCAAAATATAATACTTTGGACCCTGAGTCATCTTTTAGGGGGGAGAACAGAGAAATGAGACTAATCAGCAAATAGAATTTTAGTCAAAACTGATGGGAAAGTCAATCATTCAGAATTCCAATAAATACTTTTCTGGCGAGTTAAATGTAGTTTGTTCAACTTTTTTTAATACATTATTAACATGTCAGTTGGAGGAGGCAGTCGTCATAGTACACCCACGTTTGGTTCCCTTTGGTGGTGAAAGGGGAAGAAGAGTGTTTGGGGAGAAAGACAAGTAAATTGAGGATTTCTGCTTTTGACTTCTATCGAATGACCCTGGTTTGAAAGAGAATGCAGATGTTGGGAGAGAACCGGATTAGGCTGGATAGTACTGTTAAACATAATATTGCACAGGTCTGTGGTATATAGTGCTTTTCATACAAGTAGCATCTGGGATCAATTTGCAGTGATGTATGGTTTGATCTGAGCTGGAAAGAGGTGCTGGAAGGCATGTCAAAGTGTGATTTCAAGAAAGGCAGAGACAATACAGAAGGATTGAGGTGGGGACTTCAAGCAGCTGAACATACGACTACCAATGGTGGAACAAAAGGGATAACAACAACAATAACAAAATTACACTTGTATAGCGCCTTTCATGTCAGGACCTGAGGCTGAGGGCGGTGGGGGGGGGGGGGGGGGGGGGGGCGGGGAGAGAGGGGGGGTTGGATAAGGGAAGTTAGAAGACACAAACCATCCGAACGAAGACGACGAGTAGTGGAGTGTGGTGTGAACTGATTGGAGAGCTCAATTGTTTTGAATGTGTTGTTCTTGAAATTGATCGGTTTTCAATCGTTCAGGGTGCTAATGGTGCAAATATGTAGTGGAGTGATTGGGGTGTGGAGGCCAGTATAGGTGAGGCCATGAGCGGCAGAGTTTTGCTGTATTTAGACCTTACTGTTTTGTTATTTATAGTGAATATAATTTGATGTTACTTATAGTGGATCTGGGGAAACTGAATTGGAAAAATTGAGGTAGGAGGCAAATGAAAGTGTGGAAGTGGAAATATACAACAAACACCTAAGAGTGGAAGAGGTTAAGGGATTGATTACCAAAAGATTGGAAAGTGATATATTCCACACAAAAACCTGGCTCGTTTTCACTGTGCAAAATAGTCTGCGCTATAAATCCTTCCAACTTCTGTTTGAAACTCATATAATGAAATCCAGAAAACAGCATGATTTCAATCAATATTCGGATTCCAAAACTGCCTGAGTTTTGTAAGATAATGTAGAAACTGCAACCCTACAAGATATTAAGTTTACAAAATGTTGTGTTGAAGTAAATGTTCTCATAAACTGTACTAACCTTCATTCTGCATGAAATCTCTGCAGCAGTGCATTTTGAAATAATTTCCCCAAACTTATAACTTAAATTTACATTTCTTGAATATAACCAAAAGCTACTAAACAAAACTTTTTCCCAAAATAATATCATACACCAAATTAAATAAAGTAAACAAACTAATTTGCCATAATCTACTTCTAATAGATTCATCAAATTTCATTGTGCTGCATTAAGAACTCATCTTAGATGGAACAGACATCTTCAAGATGATTAATATTCATGTCAGTGCAATTGAAGCTTGTTACTTGTTAACATCAACCTGCAGAAATTAAACCCCAAATAGCTGCAAGTAAATCGAACTTCTGTTGGCGGGAGGGCGGGTGGGGGGGATAGTGGAGGGAATAATAAAGTATAAAGATGACTCACTTTAAACATGTGAAAATTTAAACATGTTAAAAATTTGAAAGGGAAAAGTCCCAGACATTGATTTTCTTTTATTATGCTTCACAGTGAGAGGGGAGGTTGAATGAATGAGGAAGAATGATTTGTTCAGAACGCAATTATTTAGCAAAAACACAAAACCTCATTTATATGCAATTTATGATTTAAGGACTGAAAGGTTGTAATAAATAAATATTGATAAACTGCTTTTGTAGGTGTGGTCATTGAACAAATAGTATGAAAGTCATAGTTTATGAAAGGAACCACCTTATAAACAGCTGTTAGTATCGATAAGTCTTTTGTTATACATTAGATAATTGTGAGGTTTTAGACATGGGCAATTCAAGTAAACCTTGCACTGTAGTCCCCACTTTCACCAGTCCTCTTTCTTCTAATATATGATGAGGAAGACAAAGTTTGTCCTGAAACAAATAAAAATAATTAATTCAAATAGCATAACACTATTTAATTTAAACTGGACCAAATTAAAATGGTAGTAAACAGTCTTTAAATGTCCATTTGTACCAAAACGTTGTAAGATCGTGCTTCAATGGATAGAAGCAGCTATAACTAGATTGTGCTCACATTAGTTTTCACAATATTTGTAAGAACTGTACTCTGAAATTGACCACGGGTCACTATATGCGCCACTTTACCATTATCTTGAAGGGGTTGAGAGTTGTCATTACCCATTGTGAATGTGATCTGTAGGTGTTAACTTTACAAAGCCAAGAGGAGTTTCTCCCAAATCCTCGTAAAATTGGTGTCCCACTTCATGGTTGTTTGTGGAGCATTGCTTCATTAGTGTGAAGTGGTTTAAGACATGAAAACAGGATGATGAGAACAGCAAACTTGATGATGCATTGTCTGGTAATTCACTCGCTAATTGAGTAATCCACTTTAATCCAGCCTTCAGTAAAGTTAAATCCCCAACGTGAGTCCCCTGTGCATCATCACTGTAAAAGCTGTTGGTCTGAACACCAATTAACCAGCAACACAGAAAACAATATATTGTATTATTATTATTATGACAATACCTCGGTTACTCCTAATTTTCTACAAGCCTCGAGAAAATTTTCAACATTCCTTCTGCACTTCGCCATACTCAGTTTAGGCTGGAAAATAAAGGAAATACTAAATTAATTTGAGTTCTTGCCCTCCCAACGTGAAAGGCGCTAAACAAATGTAATTTAGTTTTGTCCAGCACGCAACAAAGATTCCATAAAGAATCACAATACAATACTTAAAATAATGGTTTTGAAATAAGGTTTGGAGATACAATATAGCATTTCAGTTATAGAAAGTCAAGCAGTGATGCCAAAATGTAAAACTCTAACAATATTATTGTTCAGTTATGAATCACCAGGACATCATAAACAATTCATCAGTTATTTACAAATACTGTCTTGGCATATGTATCCTGAGTTTTGTTTATCCCATTTAGCATAGCTAAAGTGCTCTTTCTTTGAGTGCTGCTAAAATTAATAGAGATTTACAGTGTAATTTGCCCTTTAACCAAAGTTTCAAAAATAAAAGCAGCTGACCTTTTGCCAATTTTAGTTAAATATCTTGAATAGTTATATGTAAATAAGTTACTACAGTTCTTTAGCAAATGCATGCTGTTACAGTGCAGATCCATATGGTTGTACTTAAGGAATTGGAAGTCCCCCTTCTATTTTCCAGAGTGATAAAAGTTAAGGTTTCATGTATTAGTGATAAAGGCAGAATATTGTTTAATACTGAAGGAGTGGAATGCAGATATTCAAAAGTGAAGTTTTAGCCAAACAATTCTAATCACTGAGGGGTGAAATCTTAAATTCACAAGTGCAACAAAAGACATTCTTCAACTTAACATACAAATTATGATCAAATTTAATTCAATTTGTTTAGATGTAGGTGCAATTAATAAGAAACAAAGTGTATTCGTGATAAATCTTTCATGCTATAGGTAACGTGGACTTACCACTGCTGGTGATGGTACGTGGATACTAGCTACTGAACGTGGCCGAATGTGATTGGCAAGATGGCAAAGCACAACTCCATCCATTAATGCTGCACCTACATCTTCTGGCAACATTACTTTCAATCTCATTTCAAGGTTCTGTTTAAGGACGAAACATAGGAATGTAAGAATTAGGAGCAGGAGCAAGCCACTCGGCCCATCAAGCCTGCCCCGCCATACAATAAGATCATGGCTGATCTTCTAATCTAACTCCATCTGCCCGCCTTATCCCCCCATTCATTAGAAATCTATCAATCTCAGTCTTGAATATGTTCAAGGCTAAGCATCTACAGACTTTTGGGGTAGAGAATTTCATAAATTCACTATTTATTTTGGTTTAAATGTTATCATAACAAAAGCAATCAATGCTAAAAACTGTTGGGTAAATGGGAATGAGAACAGCAGTCTCATGAAGCATTCAATTTGCTCCAACTGAGAGATCAATCAATCATAGTTGGAATTAGGGTCCGTCATATGGAAATTTTCCGATTTAGATATATCGATGGGCTCATATCGAGATATACCGAAATATCGATATTTTCGGGTTTTTCGTACTGCGCATGCGCGCACAGCACGCGCATTCGGGGTGCGTGCGCATTCGGGGTGCGCGCGCATTCCGGGTGCGCGCGCATTCAGGGCCTATCTCCTCAGGAGGTAAATATCTTTCTCTCTCTGTGTCTCTCACTCTCTCCATCTCTGTGTTTTTCTGTCTGTGTCTCTCTCCTCTCTCACATCTCCCCCATCTCTATCTATCTGTATATTATCACATCCACCCCGTCTCTCCGCCCAACCCCCAGCCCGCCGCCTTCCCTCTCTCCCACCCACCCCCCATTGTCTCTCTACCCCACAACCCCCCCAGCCGTCTCTTTCCCCCTCCCCCACCCCCGCCGTCTCTCTCTCACTCCCCCCAGCCATCTCTCTCCCCCTCCCACCCCCAGCCATCTCTCTCCCCCTCCCACCCACCTCTCTCCCCCCCCCCCCCCCGCCGTCTCTCTCTCCCACCCCCCCAGCCGCCTCTCTCCCCCTCCCCCCCACCAGCCGTCTCTCTCCCCCTCCCCCCCCAGCCGTCTCTCTCCCCCTCCCCCCCACAGCCGTCTCTCTCCCCCTCCCCACCCCCAGCCGTCTCTCTCCCCCTCCCCCCCAGCCGTTTCTTCCCCCTCCCCCACCCCTTGCATACCTGTATATTGTATTCGAGGACTATGAATACAATATGGCGGCTTTGCACCTCGGTCTGTGCATTGTGTATAGAGATGAGCATTCTGGGTCTTGTAGTTCAGTGTGCGCGCATTCTGATTTTTTCCCTCGCTATATCGATTTTTCGATATATCGATATTTTTGAAATGCTTATATCGGCAAATTATATCGGGTTTTAGCAATATATCGATATATCGCCGGACCCTAGTTGGAATTGACTGTTGTTAAGGAGATATGATTGGCAGAGTAGCCAGTTATCAGCCTTCTATCAGTATCCCGCCGCTTGTGCCGCTTAAAGCTAAATACTTGTAGAGCTTTCGGAAAAAAAATTGCTTTGCCTTAATTGTTAGGCATCATGGAGAATTGGAGGCAGAAGGGACAGAAATGGAGAAACAGGGGAGTTGCATTTTCACTATGTTCTATCATCTCCCCTCAACCAGATTTCAAAAAGCAATTTTTTTTCATAAGGAAACTTTAACAGTTCAGTTTGAAGTCTTCAAGCACAAAATAGCTATTCAGAAGCAGATTACCTATGCTCTAACATAAAACGCTGACAGAAATAATTTACAAGACTGCATATTCTCATACACTACTAGAATGGAATATTACAATTTATTGCCCACTTCATATCTGAGATGAATAGCATTTTTAAATATTCACCTGTTTCAGATGTTTTATTACTTCCAGTTCCTCTCTTATGTGTTCCATTTTTCGTCTTATGGTAAACCCTGGATCCATTGCTCCATAGTCCTTACGAGATTGTCGGGTGAAAGCTGTTTCATAATATACACAAAAGGAAATTTGAAATGAAGACAACTATATTTATAAATCTCTCTTCTCAATTATAAAGAAACATAAAACTGCTTCATCAGAAAAAAAAACAGGGTGGTTTTAAATCCTACGGTTAAGCACATTATAGGGAAGAGGAATTAAAGTGTGAAAATGACTCTTGGAACCATACTTACAACAACAAAATTAGACTTGTATAGCGTCTTTCACGTCAGGAGGACGTCGCAAGGATCTGATTTTATTTTACTTACAGTAAAACCTTGTTTATCTGGTATCCAACCAACCGGCATTCTCAACCAACCGGTATCTCCCAAAACAATTCACCATTCCAGCAACAGAATCTCACACCATAGCCACCCAGGACACTCTCGGTATGCTCACTTTGCGCATGTGCGCACTTATTAAACTTACCGAATGCTGGAATGCTTTTTTACCAATAATTTTACCGAGTGTGCTGGAATGCTTTATTGGTAAGTATCCATACAATATTCTGTTACTATTTAGTCTATTATTAATATGGTATGTTTTAAAATAAGTTAATTCTTTTTGTTGGATTTTCAGCAACCTGTCACTCGAATATATGGCATATTTGATTAATCGGCACCGGTGAGGTCCCGAGGATGCCGGATAACAAAGGTTTTACTTTAATTAAATAAAGAAAGGAATCAACTATGTTTATGGATTAAGAAAATCAGAGAAAAAATTTGTTACGTTTATTAATTTGGCCAATCTATTTTTGTACATGGATAGAAAATGGAATTGCATTTTAACAAAGGAATGATTCTCAAAGGGAAGTATGGCCCCTTTAGAATAGTAAAATGGCTTACCAGATCTAGGCTTGAGACCGAAAGGTATTGATGAAGTATGGATAGAGAAACCAAAAGGTTTATCATCGTCCTGCAATTCAAATCAATATTTATAAGTCACACAGTAGGAAACACCGTTTTACAACTTTATCGTATTCTTAGAATGGTTCTCGCATAAAGTCTTTTCAATACCTTTACCTACTGTCCTAAATTGGCAAATATGCACAATTTTCTTATCAACACGTTTTCAAAACAAAGGGTTATGGCAAATTAAATGCAACAGATGTTTATCTCACAAAAGAACTTCAAAGCAGTATTTGGCTAACCATTGAAAAATGTAAACATTCTTGGTCGAAACTAGGAAGCATGTTGCTGGTTTGAGGCAACAGTGAGGAACTCAAAAAGAGAACATGAAGGAAAGATTAAGATTATGACCAAGTTTCAAAAAGCTTATGAATTTCCATGGTGGTTTCCCTTTCCGATACATTTTCTGTTTAAATAATAAAAAAATATGAAACTGATACAATACCAGCAGCAGCTATTCGGTCAAGTATTCTCACTTGTACTCACTAGTACAAACTCAAACCTGCACTTAACCAACCAGTGACCATCCTTAATAACAAAATATCAAAATCTAATTAATCTTCCATGGCAGTTTCAGTATCAAGATGTTTTTTGAGCCAGGTGGACCTTCATTACTCAAGGGTTTAATGACAGACCAGCAGACTGGCCCATCAACAGGGTGGGGGACAGTGAATTATCTCTCAGCTCCCATTAACCCTATAATCCAAAGCCACAATGGGTAGAGTGGTGCTGGCTGGACAATCATCAGGAAGCTCGCCAGATAATGCTTTCAACAGTAAGCAATGTTAGCGATATAAAATTGCAGCAGTATCCCTGCACGCACTCTATCCCAAGTCATGGCTCTTGCCCAACCTGACTTCCCTGGAATTAGATACACAGGATACAATTCTCTGTATACAACAACAATAACAAATTACACTTATAAAGCACCTTTCACGTCAGGAGGACGTCCCAAGGCGCTGCACAGGAGGCGTGACCCGAGCTGGGAGGGGAGTGTACGGGAAAGGGTGAGACAAGTAGGGGAGGACGAAGAATTCGGGGTGGAACAAAAGGCATGGTCGAAGAGGAAAGTCTTCAAACCGGCCTTGAAAGAGGAAAGGGAAGAAACGAGACGGAGGGATTGGGGGATGGAATTCCATAGGGTCGGAACAGAAAAACTGAAGGCCCGGCCTCCGATGGTGGGGCGGTTCGGGCGGGGAGCTTGGAGCAGGCCAAGTCCTGCTGAACGGAGGGTCCGGGTGGGCTTCTAGGGGGAGAGTAAATTGGTTAAGTAGGGCGGGGCAAGGCCATGTAAGGCCTTGAAGGTGAGGACGAGGATCCTCTGGAGGATGGGGAGCCAGTGGAGACGGGTGAGGGTGGGGGTTATATGGTCGCGGAGGCGGGTGCGGGATAGTACACGGGCTGCAGAGTTTTGGATGACCTGCAGTCCGTGAATGGAGGAACTGGGGAGGCCGACGAGGAGAGAGTTTCCGTAGTCCAGCCTTGAGGTGATGTACGCGTATACAGGATATAATTCTGTGTAAGGATGTACATTTCACCACAGAATGGTGGAATACTTGGAATTGATTTGCATATTAGTCATCACGATGGTTGCAACACAGGTCAGACATCAAAAATAATGAGTACAGTAAAAGCCTGTTTTATCCATGACTCGATCAACCAGAACTTCCGTATAACCATTACATCAAAAAAGTCCCCATCCAATGAACCAGATGTTATCCATCACAATCGCGATGGTGCATTTAATGAATCAATTGTCACACAAGAGTACTGTACAGGTATTTTGGCTTGCCGCTAGTAGAGCCTTAAAGTCATGCTGCCGCTTTTTTCCCTCGTGTGGCATCCGCCATTGCAGAAGTTATCGATAGATTGTACCTCTACCCAAGCTTCATGACTTCAAACCAGGCATCTACCAGCAAAGGTGATTTTTAGGTGAATTTTTAGGTGAATAACAAAGGTCTGTTATTATTTGTTATTATTTAGTCTATTATTAATATAGTATGTGTTAAAATAAGTTTTAAAAAAATTTGTTGGGTTTTTGGGCTCGGATCAGACCGAATTCTGACATGCCATTTAACCGGCATTGGCTAAGTCCTGTGGGTGCCGGATAACGGGCTTTTACTGTGCATAGATTCCATGATTAATGAGATTTGAAATATTCAGAAAAGTTGAGATGAAGAATGGCATAGAGCAAAAATACCTCAAATGAATCACTGGGTATGATCTGAACTGGAGGATGTGAAGGTGTGAATGATGTTTCGTCATCTGGCTAATGGAATGAAAATGGAAGATTTAATGCTAAGAAAACATTCTTGCATTTCATATAGTGCCTTTATCACACCATTGAGACGTTTCAAAACACTTCACAGTATATACAGTACTGTGTAATTTATAGTTAAAACTGTAAATATTAAAACAATACGTTTTATATTCTTGCATATCTTCCTCATAAAGCAAGTTGGCAAGGAATGCAAATCCATCAAAAGTCTGATGTATCTCTTAATCTGATTTATTGCTAATTCAAATATGGTGAATCAGTGGTTTAACTGTTATTATACACACATTGCTTGTTGAACAAACTATGAAACGAATTTTCCTTCAGACCATCTCTCTGGTTTTATATCAAATATTCGAGAGAAAAAATAGCGAATACGTACTTCATTTTCAAATTCGGACTCTTCTTGATTTTTTCTGGAAGATTTTTGCTAGAAGGTTAGAGAGGAAAATATATAGAAATAGGTAAAAAGGCGAGTTAAAAGTTGAAACAAAAATATACACTTTTAGAAATGGAAATATTATATGTTCTCAATTGGAAAGCTAAGGATTCAGAAAAATCTGTTTACTTCTGCTTAACTCTAAATGATATAGAATTTATAAATAAAGTTAGAAGAAATCTTGTATTATTACAATAATGTAGCAATAATACAATTCTGTATCAGACAAAAGCAGAGTACAGCTTTGGATGTACATTTGATCAACCAAAACCAATACATCTTTAATCTCCAATAGTGTTACATAGAGATTTATCCAGCTATTCCTTTTGAAGGAGTTAATTTGCACAGCATCATTGTTTTATTGTAAATCTGTTAACTCATAATATTTTACTGTTAGTGGCAGTTAACGTTTCTCCTTTTATCATAAGGGAATTGACATAAACAATTCTAGATATTCAATTATAGAAGTGTCCGGCACAGAATTTCTAAAACAATGATTTCATCATTTGAATTCAATGAATGTGTTGACAACAGGATGTCTTTATACCTTTAAATTGTCCTTTCTAAGTTGTTTGATATGTCGTTTTTCCTCATTATGCCATTTTACATGTTGCTCACTCTCAGTCCAATGATGTTCTACATCGGTCATATTTTGAGATTTTATTTCAAGTTTGGCAGAAGAACCTAAAGGCTGGAAGGTAGAAAGAAAAGCCAATTAGCAGAAATGTACTATTACATTAGAGCATTTGATTATAGTACAACATTGAGAACAAACAAAATAATCACTTTACCACACCAGTGTACCACAAATAACCATGAAGTGTATGGCCAATTTTTTCTGGTGGAGTATTAAGGTTGCTTAAAATATCATCTGAAGGTGACATCTCTGACAATGCAACGCTCTTCCAGCGGTAGAATGTCAGTGAATCCAAAGCCTTCTGACCAAACAGGTAAGAGTCATACCGATGGAGCCAGGCTGACCCAAATGTAGACAAAGTTGCACAAACTACTTAAAATGTAAAAACCAAATTTAAGAGAACATACAATAGTATTATTATTATAATAATAATAATTTGATATAGAACCTTATCGCCTGAATGTTTCAAAATACTTCAGGATTTTCATTGTGATTGCAGTGATCGCATATGTAACCTACAGCATGGAGAAGCTACAAAGTAATAAATAGAAATACGCACACTGGGGTTCTAAGTATAGGCTACAGAAGTGGAGACCTTTCACAATGAAAAACAGTAACAGTGGATCTAGCACAGTTACAGTAGAAAGAGAGTTCAATTCATATTACTGCGAGTTCCAATTCAAGGGGAGCAGAAGCAGAAGCTACATTGAAGTGCACAAAACCCAGAATTAAATCTTAGTTAATCACTCAACCTTTCCAGTAGCAGGTGAACTAATCAGAAAACAATAATGGAATATTAAAATGACATTGTGAAAATATACTAACTGAGAAGCATATTAAGAGTTAAAATTAACTAAATAAAAATACTACAGCTTACCCGACAACTGAATGGGGATCCTGATGACATTATTTCATCTGCTGACCTACTGGAAGAAAAAGTCAAATACTTCTCACAAAATACATTTGAAAAAACGTACATAACATTACTGGCTAGTCCCATATAGATATATATATATATATATACACACACATACACACACATACAGTAGAAGCCCATTTATCCGTGACTCGATGCACCGCACTTCCGTATAACCGGCATGCCAAAAAAAGTCCCTATTCGATAAACCAAAACTTATCCGGAACAATAGCAGTGGAGTATTTGTAAATGCATAAATAACATAATAACAGAATATTTTATTGGTACTTATTGTTAAAACTACTCTCTTGCGCCTTTTACCTTTGCTGGGAGATGCTGCGCTTGAAGCCATGATGCTGAAGTTGAGGTTCTTAAGCAATTATTTTTAAAATGGAGCGGGTGAAAAAACAAAGCGCATATGACTTTAAAGTCATACTCGCGGCAAGCCAATAACGCTAGCCAATAACCCACATTGTCGCGCAGGTGCAGTATTTCGGTTTGCCACTAGTAGAGTCTAGGGCTTCGACTTGTGGCTAGTAAAGTCACGCAACTTTAAAATCGCGCTGCCGTTTTTTTCACCCGCTTCACTCCATTTAAAAAAGAATCGCTGGACTGTAAACCTCAATCAGTAAAGGTGAGAAGCGCAAGAGAGTAGTTTTAACAATAAGTACTAATTTAATATTCTGTTATTATCTGTTATTACTTAGTCTGGTGTGTATGGTGTGTGTTAAAAGAACTTAAATTTTTTTGTAGTGGGTTTTCGGCCGCGGGCTTCCCAAATATCTGGCAGGCGCTTTAACCAGCATTGGCCAGGTCCTGCGGGTGACGGATAAACGGGCTTCTACTGTATGTATTTTTATATATATCTTATATACACACAAATCATAAGCTTAGGAGAAAAAGAAAAACAACCACATGCCCAATAGCCTAAAGTACCTTCTATCGGATTCTGATGTTTTCTTTTTTCTGTCTCTTCCATTAATCGAAGATGAATGAGTAAAGAGTCTGAAAAAAACAAAATGTCCAAAAGGAATGCCCCCCAAAATTGTAAGTATACACCTTTACAGTAAGACATCATAGTTTTAGCATTCTAAGAATTATTATCCTTCCATACATACAACAAAAGCTGGAAAGATGCGATACATTAAATTAAACTATTTAAAGTTTTTACACAATATGAATTCTCATAATAATCCAAGTAAACATGGCCAGAAAATAAAATTGATTTACTTAAGAGTATTGAGAATTGTTCAACCAAAAAGTTATTGTAATAAGATGTTATTTTCCATTTCTAATGAACCAGAAAATAAAGCAAGGCAATTTCTTTAATTTCTCTTCCTGACTTGTTGGGTTTCAACATTTTTAAATATTGTAGGAAAGTATTTGAACAACAAACTTTAAAAGCTTTGATATTTATAACAATTGGATAGTCAAAACAAAATTAGGTTAGACTGCACACATGTTCATAATTTTAAATTTAAACATTTACGTTAGTTTTTAAACAAATGTAAACATTTACGTTAGTTTTTTGTTCCACCCTCAAGCAAACAGTATGTTATTAAACAAAATATATTTGTACTTTTCTATATGACGATGGAGACCCCTTAATAATAAAGAAATTTTAAAGAGAGAAATGGAACTGAAGTACAGTGTTAAGGCAAGGTTGTAGAAAAAGAGATAGAAGAGATGTTTTGCTAACATTTTCCATAGTGTTAGATATAAGGCAATAGATTAGATGAAATGAAACAGTGATGTTTCTTTAAATTCAAGTAAAAATTCAGAGAACAGATTACCTGTAACTACCCATCTACATCCCATTTATCACAAAAATCAGAACACTGCAGTTTTATACAACTAATTAAATTAACTCAACTGGAAATAGTGATTTGATTATCTGAGAAAACAAGAAAATCAATTTAGAAAAACAAAAATCACAATGTCTCATAAACCACTAATGAGCTTGAGTTAATGAGCTCATTAAAAACTTTAATAGACTATTTGAAATGGTAACTCCATTGCTATTTTATTCTGCTATAAACCCAATTGACAGTCAAGAAAGACCTATGCCAACATCTCAGTTGAAGAGATTTAGAGATAGCTGAAGCAAAGTTTAAATTGGAAATAATTCTGTGAAATTAATCTGTTAGGGCCTTTTCCAGTTCTGGAATTCTAGTTCTAGCTCTGAATCTTAGCAATGAATGGTTGATTAGCAATGTTAAGCCATAAACTGGATAATCTTTAAAATTTAAGATTCCCCAGAGAAAGAGTATTCAATGATTGAGGCCACTGGTTTAGTGTCACAGAAAAATACATTAGATGGATACTGCCAAATGCTAACAAATGCTTTGAGATTTTGTCTGGAAATTATATATATTCTTGCTTTGCGCTTTTCAGTTGGTTACAACCGCTGTTTGAAGCCTTCTAAACAACAATAAAATCCCTATGTAATCGCACTTTTTAAAAGTGCACATGATTACATAATTCCAGGAGCCTATAGTACAAGGTTAACACCAAATTATGGCCAGAAGCTAATGAAAAATCATTCCACTTTTCCTTTATATTTACTTGGGGCACCATAATGCCACTTCAGAACTCATTTTGTTCTATAAATGTACCTTGATCCTGGTCCTGTTGCCCTTCTTCTCTGGATAAAGTTTTCATTGAATGATGCTTTAAAAGTTAATGGTCTCCGTCTGTATTCATACACCATAAGCATCAATCATCCCAAATCAGCCCAGGAGTAAAAGGGATCAGGAAAGGACATGGAAGTGTTAGCAACACACAAAGGAACTAAAGACGAGGAAACTTTTTTTTTTAAAGTTAAAAACATCCTAGTTATGTTAAATTGCAAAGACAGGGGTAAACGATAGCACCATCACAACCGTCCTGTGCTCTAAGCAAAGTCGATAGAATTAGAAATGAGCAAGAAAAGCTGGTGGAAAGAAAAAGAAAAACATGAATAAGAGAGGAAAAAAAGTAGAGATAAAGGTGTCATACTCTCCTCTCAATATATACAAATTATATCCAATTACCCATATACAGTATTTACAAATAATTTAGCAAACATTTAAATATAGCTTTAAACTCTTCTCTGATCACTTTTTGGAAGCTATTATTCACAGGAGAAAAACATAATACAATAGAAGCCTGTTTATCCATGACCCGATCAACCGTAACTTTGTATAACCGGCACGGCAAAAAAAAGGTTTGCATTCAATAAACCAGAATTTATCCAGAAAAATGCATTTTTTTGGTGTTTTGTGTTGCGTCAGTATTTTGGAATGCTGCTACTAGGTGCCTGATGGTGGCGCTACCTCAGAATACTGCTTTACAATACTATAAAGCAACACACTCTCCGGAGTGTACTCTTTGAGAGGTAGAGCGGGGTGAGTTGATTAATTTAGATTTAATTTAACCACAAAACAGCAAAACATACACTCACCCTGAGTAAAGCTTGCAGATCAATTCATTGGCTTTTATTTTATTAAAAAAGACTCATCCCTACAATGCTCATTTTACAGAGTGCAGTGTTTCAAGTTAGTGCACACTAGGGTCTGGCGATATATCGATATATCGCTAAAACCCGATATAATTTTCATATCGATACACCGATATAGGCATTTCAAAAATATCCATATATCGAGAAAGATATTTACCTCATGAGGAGATAGGCCCCGAATGCGCGCGCACTCTGAATGCGCGCAACGCGTGCGCATGTGCAGTACGAAAACCCCGAAAATATCGATATTTCGGTATATCTCGATATGAGCCGATTGATATATCTAAATCAGAAAATTTCCATATCGACGGACCCTAGTGCACAAACACAGGCATTGCAAGGGTTTTTGGAAAGAAAGTTAACTGAACTGAGTGGCCGCCACTCTCTCTCTGCTTTCTCAATAACACAAGCTTTCCTCTCTTCTGCCCCCAATGAGAACAGTGTCATTCAGACGTGTAACGTTTGCACTAGTTTAAAGATCTCTCGGAACTGCCTGGTTGCTGTGTGTAAAATGATTATAATTATTATTTATATTATAATCAGATTTAATTATTTTTTTTGTATTGGGTTTTCTGCCGAATATCCGGCAGGTGCTTTAACCGGCACCGGCCAGGTCCTGAGGGTGCCAGATAAACGGGCTTCTCCTGGAAATGCACAGAATTCTTTGGGATCTGTGATATACAAATTCCAATTTCATTTGAATTCAGTTAAGCAGACATTAAGAAAAAATTCTGCACAATGAGTAACCTCCTGAGCCTCTCAATTATAAACATGTATTACATGTTTGACATCAAGGATAAATATTTAGTCTACCTGGTTTGTGGTTCTTGCTGCAACAACTGAGCTGCTATTTTTCGCAAATCAGACACTTCTTTTAGCTCGTCGTCCTCTTGTACCATTTTCCGAAGCTCTTTAGGTCTGCAAAATCATATCCAAAGAACATTAATTTGGGGCAATGTCTACAGATATCACAGTACAGTATTTTGTTCTGTTTATCTTGATCTAAGAGAAAAGAATATCCTCATCAAGAAATTTATATGTGGCTGGCTTCCTGTGCTCATGTTAGGAAAAGCTCATGACAAGAATACTATACCAAAAACACGTAAATTCACTACTGTAAATCATTTTGACAAATCAATTTAAAAAACTTAACTAAATCTGTGACTCGTGGTCACAGATTTAAAATAGTTTCAAGGCGAAGTAGAGGGGAGCTGAGGAGAAATTTTTTCACTCAGCGAGTTGTTCGAATCTGGAATGCATTGCCTGAAAAGGTGGTGGAGGCTGATTCGATAACAACTTTTAAAAGGGAATTAGATCTTTATTTAGGGAGAACAGGTCTATTAGGCTATGGGGAGCGGGCAGGGCAGTGGGATTGAATCGCTCTTTTCAAAGAGCCGGCACAGACTAGATGGGCCGAATGGCCTCCTTTTGTGCCGTAAAATTCTATGAATCTATAAACAAAAGGCGTGGTCTGTAAAAGTAGCTGGAAAAAAACTGGAAAAAGTAGCAAATAACTTCTAAAATTCTAAAAACAGATGCATTAAGTTTGGTGTCAGCCTAGCAGTGTTGCTAGCTAGTATCTCTTGTAGCTGTGTCTAATGCTTGTGGGTTAAGCCCCAAATTAGATCTGAACTCCATCTTTGCTGTTATGCTATTTCATCACTGGGATTGCACTATATTGTTAGTGGTTATGTCCTTCGAATGAGATGCTAAATCAAGGTCTCTGAGTGTTCAGTGGACTTTAAAGATCTCATGGCATTATTCCTCAATCTTCCAAATTGTCACCAAAAATGATTGAATTGTTGCATCCTTAGTGCTGCTCTGTCTGAGATCAGATAATTTAGAAATTATCAAGGATTCAAATCAGGATCTTCATAATCTGAATGGTACAGCCGCTCAGCAGTTACAGCTCAAGCTATAAAGGATGTTTTTCCAACTTGGGTGATTGTCTTTTTCGAGATTAAGTGTGAATGTTTGAATGAAAAATAGATTTACTGTAAGATTATTTTTTAATGGATGAACCATTCATAAAGAGCCAGGATTTTTAAAATTACATACCATAATTGAATATTTACATTGTGTGAATACCTGTTATATGTGTGAATACCCTGTTAAAAACAGTCATACCTTGGTTCATCTCCCCAGTAATCCTCTTCCATGAGCTGTGATTTTTCCGACAGCTTCCCTCGCTCCTAAGAGTCAAAACATATCAGTGATAGTTATTTAATTTTTATTAAATAATTCCAGAGAAAACTCAAAACCTCTGCTTTTAAGCCTTGCAAACCAGCAATTTTTAAATAGAAATATCCCATAAAGTCTTTGGACCGTAATAGGATCTCAGTTGTCAATTTGCAGAATTCATTTGAACCAATTAATGTTTCTACAAGATTTCAAGCATGTTTATGGTACAGAGGATAAAAGAAGCTTTAAGATGATCATATTTTCAGCTGTTTTTAATCTGGGTGTCTGCACAGCTGCAATCTTTTAACAGCACAATTTAAACTACAGCAATTTGAAAGATTAAATTTTCAATAACGATTTTTAAAAATTTTGTTCACCCGTTGTACGCACCAACGTACTGAATAGATTAAGTCTACAAATATGTAATTACTCACATGTGAAATCTGTTAATAAACCTTTTTCTTCAAATTGTTCAATGTGATGCAATGAGCGAACTAACATCAATAAATTCCAACCCATTTAGCATGATAAACTGTTAACCTATTACATAAAATAATAAGAAGAAGTACAACAGTGGGAAAAGTATTCAAGTGGTAAATTATAGTAAGGGCTCAGAGCCATGTTTTGGAGGTGTGTATATCATCAGTTGCATTGCATCATCCTTCAACGCACAAACAGCAATTCAATAATCTCAAGATGTTCTATGCACAGATATAAATGCCTTACTTTTATGTAAGTCACAAATTGAGCACTGAGATGCACATCTCCAGCTTCAGAGGGTGGTGTTTCCTCTTCTTCTGGATTGTTATCAATGAAGTCTACAGGTTCCTGATCCAAAGAGGCTGAAATGCAACGCAGAGAAGCATTCAAAATGTATCCATATATTAGTCTGAAACTTCTCCAGAGCTGCCAATCTTCAAGGAAGATTTTCAGGAAAGTTGTAGTAATTTTTCAGGAAGGTTTGTTACATTTTCAGGAAGGATTTTGTTATTCCTCTATCACTTCAGTATCAGCCAATAGTTAAGCCAGGGCTCGACATCAACAGGCACCCTGGACACCTTAATTTTAGCTTTGGGCGCGCAAATAAAAAATTATGATGTACAACACGCTTGGGCGCCTTGAAAAAATCTGAGGGTCCAGCTGGGCCCCCTAAAAGAAAGATTTAGTGTGGAGCACTGGTTAAGCTTACCTTGTATTACTCTCTTTGGAGCTCCCATGCACGTGTGTGTACTACAGTACAGCAGTGCAGCAAAAACATACACACACTGCATAATGCATACTACCACTCCAGGAGGCGGAGCACCATAGTGTCACTGCAGCCCTGCTGTCAACAGAGGGCGCTGTGAGAGCAGTGGCAGCCCCGAGGGTTTGGCAGAGGTAGAGATCAGTGGGGGAGGAGGGGGGTGGCTGACGTGATGACGTTTTCGCGTGCATGGCTGATGTGATGACGTTTACCAGTGGCAGGGGTGACGCCAACGCGCTGACGCCGGCGTGGGAGCGGGAAGACAAGATGTTGAGTGATTTCTCCTTGCGGTACATATAGTAACTATATGGGTGGTGCAAGGGGGATTTAGCTTAAATTATGAAATGGCAAAAAAATCGGAAGTTATTTATCTGGGATCGGCAGGGCAGAAAGGAGCATGTAAAAGCAGAAGGCTTCCGCAAAAATCGGGAGGGTTGGCAGCTCTGCTTCTCCCTCATATTTTAAACTCTGTTATGACTTACTTTGATTTAAATTACAAAATTTGTTCAGATCAATAAATGAGAATATATTTTTAACAACTGATATAAAATGTAGAAAGTGGTAAGCATTTTGCTTCAAAATCCAGAGACTTTGTAGAAAAGTTACATTTAAAAATCAAATACATATCCATGATGTTCTTTCTTACTTTTGTGTGGGTCAAGTTTACTCCCTATAAAATGATTGTCTGATTTCAGAGGAAGGTCCTTGGCTATTTCAGATAGCTGAGAATGCAGGCTGATTGTATCATCATCTGACGGCTGAACAGAAACAAATGTTAGCACCAGAGTTGGTCACAAAATCAGAAGAAACATTAAAACTAAAATTTCCACAAATGATGGATTTACAACATTTAAGCTTTAATAAAAAAAACATATTGCCCTTTAGTCTTAAAGCACAATGATTTCTGAATGAATATTCTGAGCTTGTTGAAAGCCAGTCTTCTATAAGAAATATTGTTCAATATCAATAATATCTGAATGCCACTGGTAAACAACAACAATAAAATTACATTGTATAGCACCTTTCACGTCGGGAGGACGTTCCAAGTACAAGAAAGAGGTGGACTGGACAACAGTATTTAGCATATGATAAAATATGGGTGAGAATCTTGGAGAGAACATTTATTCTCTACTGCCACTTGCAGGACATTGCTGATAAAGCAGGCAAAGAATTGTGCCAAAAGATGTGCTCAAAACACTGAGAGACCTACAGTAATTATAAAATCGGAGTCCATTGCAGTCCATTGAACAATCTCATCTTCAGAGCTGCCAACCTTTTTTTTTAACAAAAAAAAGTATTCCTGAAAGCTAAAAGCAGTATTTTGTAGCTAAGAAGTATTTTCTCCAGAACCTACAGCGTACAGCACTAGGACCCAGATGCGATGTTGCAATTAATCAATGACAGCGCACCTCTTAGGATTAAGGTAAATACAGTTAACATGCATTTATTACCTGTATGTCTCTATCTCTGTGTAAATCCGTCAGACAGCAACCCCCCCCACCCTCCCGTATGTCTCTAACTCTGCGTAAGTCCGTCAGACAGCAACCCCCCCCCAGCTCCCTGTGTTATCCCCTCCACGTCCCGTGTGTCTCTATCTCTGTGTAAGTCCGTCAGACAGCCCCCCCCCCTCTCTCTCTGTAGGGTCCGGCGATATATCGCTAAAACATGATATAATTTTCATATCGATACGCCCATATATGCATTTCGAAAATATCTATATATCGAACAATCGGAATGCGCGCACACTGAACTACAAGACCCAGAATGCTCATCTCTGTACACAATGCACAGACCGAGGTGCAAAGCCGCCATCTTGTATTCATAGTCTCGAATACTCGAGAGGGACGGCGGGGGGGGGGGGGGGGGGGAGGGGGGAGAGAGACGGCTGGGGGGGGAGGGGGGAGAGAGACGGCTGGGGGGGGGGAGGGAGAGAGACGGCTGGGGTGGGTGGGGGGGGAGAGGGACGGAAGGGGGGAGAGAGACGGCTGTGGGGGGGGGAGACGGGGTGGATGTGATAATATACAGATAGAGATGGGGGGATGTGAGAGAGACACAGACAGAAAAACACAGAGATGGAGAGAGTGAGAGACACAGAGAGAGAAAGATATTTACCTCCTGAGGAGATAGGCCCCGAATGCGCGCACACCCAGAATGCGCACGCACCCTGAACGCGCGCGCATTCCGAACGTGCGCGCATTCCGAATGGGCGCATGCGCAGTACGAAAAACCCGGAAATATCGATATTTTGGTATATCTCGATATGAACCCATCAATATATCTAAATCGCAAAATTTCCATATCGATGGACCCTATCTCTCTGTAGGTCAGACAGCATGTCTGACAGTCTCATTGCTGCAGATCCTGGCCCAAACTTACTCTCCCTGTCCCCAGGTATGTTTTATGTGTTTTTTCTGTGTTTCCCATAGGGCCCTGTGTGTGTAGAATGCATGTGCCTACATACTGAGCTTTTCGTCAGGTCAAAAAACGTATTTTACCAAGAAAAATCGTACTGCCGTATTTACTTCAATTTACAGTACTAAATACAGCAAAACCATACTGGTTGGCAGCTCTGCATCTTCCTCGCTCTTTTTAACATCTGTTTGAAAACAATTTGCTGAAGTCCTATATGTAGAAAACAGAATGCTCCACCACTTTATACACCATCTAGGATTTAGGTATAGAGAACTGGAGGAAAAATATTTATATGAAAAGATAACACTTTTACAAATTCTAGAAAGCACTTCTTAAAAAAAAATGCATCTAAGAGTTTCACATTCACCAATGCATGGCTGAACTAATGACTGAGATGACATTCAGATTTTAAACTATTTGTTACTGAAAATGATTTTCTAAAAAGAAAAACCTAAGTGCACCTTTCAGCTTTCATAGGATTTGAATAAGAACAGCCACATGGTTTGTTGAGAGTAGAGAAGGACATTAATAGCCTTGTAGGAAGATGAAGAAAAGCAGAAGTAAGTCCCACTCCAGAAGCTTCCTCACTTGTTTTGCAGCATTGACTAGTTAAGGAATCTGAATTTATTGTTACATTTAATCAATAGAATGACAATACTTCTATAATATCTAGAGATTACTTCACACCTAAGGCTGGAAAAAACAGGAAAAAATGTTAAATGAAAAGAAAATTGAGTTCAAGTAATTGGTTGAAGAACTCACTTCAGTGGTGGATAACCGTTTATCCCCATTATCACTACCAATGCCTGAGTCAGGGCCATGACTTTTAGCTGGGTAGAAGTCTTCCATGCTGAAAGAAAAGTGAATATTAAAAAAAAACATACAAATGGTTAGAAAAGCTAAGTACTACCACTAAAAACACTAAACAAATTAATTTAATTCAAGTTACTACAGAAAATAAGATGTCAACCCAGTAACACAGTACAAAGAAAATGCACATTATCGAAGGTATTACTTTCATCATTGCTCGTCCAAAGTTTCCTTACATTCTGTTGCTTTTCTTTTAGAGATTACTGTAATAACCTTACTTGCATTTGATATAACACTTTTCATGTCTTCTAGAGCTTCACAGAATATACTGTAAAGTGAATTGACTGTATATATGTGGGCAAAGTGCAGCAGCCAATTGTGTCCAGCAGTGTCCCACAAACAGTTGCGGATTGAAATGACCAATGGGGGGGCGAGGGAATTATTATTTTGTATGTGGAATAAGGAAACTTGCCCAAAGTTTCGCCCTGCCTGCCTTTCTTAGTGCAATACACATAAAGATTCTCCATAAAGTGCATTACACCACCCTAGGCAGAGCAGACAAGTGCAGTTCTATTCCCAATCCCCACCAATGATACATTGTGTAAACTTGTTAAGTAATTTTTAACAAACTTAATACTGTACGACGCTATTCCTATCCTCAGTTTTCCTTTCCTCCCACAATTTTTTTTAAAAAAAATTCAAGCTTGGAGCCTTCTAAACTTTTCACATTTCTCAGTTACTTTCTCCAAATTTGATTGTGTAACGTACAGCATTATGGGCATTGATCATTTGCCTAGGTTCTCAATTCAAAGAAAACCCTCAATATTTGTAAATTTAGTTCACACCTAAGCTACTGTTCCTTAACTGAAGTATTATTAAATCACCTGTCTGTGAGAGGTTGAGGAAGTACTCGCTTATCCAAAGATGGGAGGTCCAGGGAATCTGGCTTCTTGTCTATTCGACATGATTGGATGTTTAGATATTTGAACATGTGCACTTTACCCTTTAGACAAATCTGCAGAAAATTAAAATATATATGTTTTCACCCAATTAAATTCAGCACATTTACTGTAATTCAACAACACAATCTTCAATTCAATTACATTAAATTCTTAAATTGAAATCAAATAAATGCTCTGAAAAGTACACGTACTTTATAATATTATACAAACCTGGGCTGGAGGAGATTGCATCGGATTGTTATCCAATATTATAATCTGAAGATACCTCAGCTTTCTAAAACAGATGGGTATTTCTGACACTTTATTGCAGGAAAAATCTAATTTTACCAGAGGAAGGTCTGCTAATTCTGGAAAAGACAGAAATACACCAGTAAGCACTTGGAATAATGTTTTACTCTTTTGGAGGTGGGTGGAAGAAATGTATATAAATATTATCTCCTTACCCTCAGGCAACACTTGCAGATGATTTCTTCGTATATTTAATTCTCTGAGTGAATGAAGTTTTCCCATTTGTTGAGGAAGGATTTGAATTTCATTACAGCTAACATCCTATGAAAATATATATATATTTTCATTTACATATAATGATTTGGATTAGAACATTTTACAAATACATGTGCAATTTGAATTTTTCATAAAAGGTATATACAAATGACACTCAATGTATTTATTTACATTCTGTCTTACTGAAGGTTTTAAATTTGTCTAGTAGATTTGAATTCTGCATATGGATGAATGAATCCATTTTCTAATTAGCTAAATTATTAGGTTTGGAGATATGCTGAAAAGCTTCAATTAAATTAAGGATGAATACTGATAATTATGAATAATTCGGACTGTTTTACAAACAGATCTGAGCGATTTCATTTGTGAACCACTTCTGGATGAAATACTCAAATAAACATCAACAACTGATTTCAGCAGCAACATTAAGTCAAATTAATCCAAACATTTATTCAATTACAATAATTTCTATAATTTTTTTTGTCTGTAATTCAATTAAACGCACAGTAAAAGCCCGTTTATTCGGCACCCGATCAACCGTACCTTCCGTATAACCGGCATCGCAAAAACAAAAGGTCCATATTCATTTAACCAAAATTTATCTGGAAAAATGCATTAAAATAAATTTTACTTTTTTTTGCGTTTTTGGCCAAATACCCGGCACATGCTTTAACCGGCATTGGCCAGGTCCCAAGGGTGCCGGATAAACAGGCTTTTACTGTTCTTGTCAGATTCAGGTTTAAAATTACAAGTGATACACAAATGGAGTTCTAATTTCAGCTTTCAAGTTGAGCTAAATTTATTGAATTAAAATGTTTAAGCGTCTAACACAAGAATAAATTTGGTAAATAACAAAGTCACCTTTGGTGCTTATTCAATTATGTAAATTTGCACTTACCAATTCCATCAGGTCTTTAAGTTTTCCAATTTCTTCTGGAAGGGAGACCAATTTATTGTTGCTTAAAATTAAAACTTTAAGTGGAAGATTAAAGAGGTACTTCGGCAATGTTGATAGGAGATTTCGACTTCAAATAAAGACAAAAAGAAAAAATATATTCAAATACAGTTATGTCTAATATAAAATGAAGACATTTTGTGTAGTCGTTAGTAGTGATGAACACCAACACATTGCCTAAAGCATAAAGACACAAACATATTATTTGTGCTTTAACAGGCGTTTATTTGAAGATTACCATGAAGGTCTAAAATGGGCAATGCTCCACAGTGGTGCCCAATATTAAAAATAATATTGAAGGAAAGACAAGGAAAGTGGTATGAAGAGAAACATTTGATATGGTTTATTAAAGCAGCTAATCATAACAACAAATTACATTTATATAGCGCCTTTCATGCCAGTACAAGAAGTTAACTTCTTATCCTTCAGATAAGAAGTTAAACTGAGGCGCAGTCTCAGTGTTCAAGTGGATGCTAAAGATCCCATGGCAGTAATTGAAAAGAGAAAGGAGATTCTCCTGGTGTCTTGGTCATCAAATCATCCAAATAAAATTGATCACTCACGTCACAGCTGCTTTGTGCACATTGTTGTGCACAATTGGCTGCGTTTTGCTCACAAAATACACCAGTTAATCCACTTTGCAGTATAGCCTGTGAAGTTCTCTGAGAAGTCTCAACGACATAATAAGGCACTATATTAAATGCAAGGATTATTTTTAGTAGCTGATGAATTTAAATAACAGACCCTAACATTTGTGTGTGTATATATTATATATATATATTTTAAAAAACAATAGTTACAGAAACATTTGAACACTTACCTAATATTTAAAAATGTTAACATTTGAAGATTAACTACAGTTTCCGGAATGCATTTGATGCAATTGTGGTATAAATGCAATGTTTCCAATGGTGCAAAAAGACAGACTTCTTGAGGAATTTCAATAAATCGGTTCTTTGAAAGATCTAAAAAAAATGAAATGCAACAATTAAAGAACTGTCTCCTTTTGTCACATTGTGCTTGGAATTTTCATATTTTAAAAATCTTTAAAGTTAGTTTGTTTACATTTCAGTGTCTTAAAACTCAATTGACATGTCTAACACAAAAAATATACATGTGAAAAACAGAATTCAATACACTGCGCTGATTGGAAGTGCCTTTGTAATAAAATCAATGTGTTTCTTGCAGTCATTCTACGTCTACTAAAATAAAACCAATGCCTCCTTAATGCAGTCCAACAATGTGCTGCTCTAAGAGGCATTTACCACACTGACCTAATTTATTTTGACACACAAGGATAATGCTTTACTCTCCAGCTGTATAAGGTGACCTATTTATAAAAATAAGATGTTAGAAACATCAGCCTCAGTTTTCATCAAAGCATGTCAATATGTCAATCACATGTGCAGTTGCATTTCTTTATATAATGTGAATCAAAAGATTTTAAATAAATGTACATTTTAGAATTTTATTGGCACTCCTGGTTCTTAAAATGCACTCGACTTGAATTCATATTTGGACTTGATTGCAAGAATCCCAACAATCTAAATGTTATTAAAGATTGCACAATATACACAAGGAGATTTCAATTGCTGTCTTACATAGAAAGGACATAGGTGTAGGAAAAACAAAGACAGGTTTGCAACTTCCACAGCTGCAAAGTGTTGGGATGGGAAGAGACAATGTTTGAGGCTGTGGAGGATTAAATATGCCTGTATCACAAAGGGATTTGTCTGCCTAACAGCAGAGAGAGCAAGCAAGGTAAAAATGTATTCGGTGGTTGAATAATGTTGTGAAAAGAGAGAGAAGGAACAGTGTTAAGGCCCTGGAACAGTGAAGACATCCAAGATTCTCCTCAATCCTAGATAATGGGTTACCCTCAAGAGGGGAGGGGGGAAGAGAAAAAGCCTGAAGGCTTCCATCAACATCTACTATAGCAGATGTTATATTGTATGACCAAGTTTAGAACTAAAATACAAGTTATTTCACATTATAAATGTAATATAATTGTTTTTATTATAGTAAACAAAATGCACTTATTTACCTATTAATCATTATGATAACTGCAATGCAGATATCATGCATTGATATTTATCTAGACTTGCATTTCACACAAATCTCCCATTGTTAAAAAAACAGATTTTTCAAGATGTAAAAGATAAATGAAACATTTAGTGCAATATTACCTTCAAGCTGCAACACAAATGATTGTTCAGTTGGCAACTTTTAACCCTTATAGGAATTTGCAGCCATTTGTGGAACACTGCCAAACATCAGTCATAATTGTCAACATTATCACAAGCGTCATTTTGATATGGAACCAAAAATACCATGAAGTTACGTATCTCCTGCATGTAGCATTCTTCATTTCTATAACCTCTATTAATAAAACTCATGGTTAATATTTGCATTACAACAACAATTTTGATTTATATAGCGCCCTCCACGCCAGACAGTGTCTCAGAGCACTTCACAATAACGGATCCCAGGCCAAAGCCAGGGGGAAGGGGAAAAAGATGATCGAAGGCACAGTTGAACAGAAGGGAAGGGAGTTCCAGAACTTTGGGGCATGGTGGCTGAAGGCACGGCGGTGGAAGGCACGGCTGACGATGGTGGAGCAGAGGATTTGGGGGACAAGGAGACCAGAACCGGGGGAGCAAAGGCAACACATTAAGTGTATTCTCGGGAGAGATTGGGGAAATAGTCTTTGTTTTAGGTTTTAGGTTCATACTGCATCATTTTTTTTCCCGCCATCTCAGGGATCGTCCGGGCGGGCGGCGAGGACAGGGAGTGGTTGCTGGACGATTGTTGGACGATTGTTGGTTATTGTTTGTTGTTGTTTTTGTTGTTAATATTATTGCTTTTGTTGTTTATTATTGTTTATTATTGTTGTTTGATTCCCCCCACCCCTGCCCCCATCTTCTTCTTCCCTCACTCCCTTTCCCCACTTTCTCTCCTCCCTTTTCCCCTTCCCTCCCTCTTCCCTCTTCCTGATCTTGCCCCCACCCATCTTTCCCTCCCTCTCTTCCTTGCCCCCCTTTCTCCCCCCTCTTCCTCCCTAACCCTAACCCATCCCACCTTTCCCTCCATCTCCCCCCTTACCCTCTTTTCCCCCTTTCTCCCCTGGCCCCAATTTCGCGATTGTTTGTGGGGACACTGCTGTGCGCAATTTGGCTGCCGCGTTTCGCCCACAAATATACAGTCGACTTTCCTGCTTTTCTTCCCCCTGCCTCGACCCCTCCCCTTTTGCTTCTTTACCCCCTTTTGCCCCTAGTCCCACTTCCGTGACTGATTGTGGGACACTGCTGTGCGCAATTTGGCTGCCGCGTTTCGCCCACTAATATACAGTTACTTTCCTACTATGCTTTATCCTGCCCTGATTCTTCCCACCCTGCTCTTGTCCTACCTGACTGTACAGCGCCTTGGGATGTCCTCTCGACGTGAAAGGCGCTATATAAATGTAAGTTTTGTTGTTGTTGTTGTTGTTGTTGTTGCAGAGTATAGAAACCACAGTGATGGTCTCAAAATGAATTCCATCCCCGCTCCTGTCATTTAAAATATATAAACCTGTCTATTTGAGCATGCCTTCGAACACTTCTGAGATTGGGCTCCCTCTTCATCATTCCTCTCCAACATTGCTATTAACAATTCCTTGAATCTATCCAAAAAGTAGAATGGGTGTACATTGTAAATATCTAGTGTGTGTACACAGACTCCATGGTAAATACTCATCTATTTTCAAAGCAAGTTGTTTTTCAACATTAGGTAAAATATTTACACAAGGTCAAGATGTTTTCAGGAGGCTTTCAAAACTAATTGGTTTCATTTGCACAAAAGTGTGAAAAGTTTGAGAAATTACAGATTCCATTAGCACCTAATTGATGCAGCACTCACGGTTTAATGGCAAAAGACTCATTAGCACTAACCAAGTAATTTCAAGTTTTGAATTTTGCAAGGAATATACTGTCAAAAATTATTAAAGATCCATGTTTAGCAAGTACAGTAAAATCCCGTTTATCCGGCACCCTTGGGACCTGGCCAATGCCGGTTAAAGCACATGCCGGATATTCAGCCGAATACACACCAAAAAAATCCCCCCCCCAAAAAAAAATTACATTGTGCCAGATAAATTCCAGTTAATCGAATGGGGACCTTTTTTTTTGAGGTGCCAGTTAAACTGGCTTTTACTGTAGTATGCCACCAATATACAGAATAGCCTATGTTCTTTTGCTAGGTTTGTCTCTTGGCCCTTTTCCTAGGCTTTTTATAAAAGGTTCTGGGAATGAGAAAGAAGAAAAAGAAAAGGCATTGATGCAGATTGTTACATTAAACTTCAATCTTCACAATGATGAATGGTACTAAATCAAATGCTCTGTCTCAGCTGTTACTATTAAATGAGCCTGGGGAGGAAAAGCCTCTTGAGCTTCCTTCTACAAAGCTCTTCTGATGAAACATCCAAACAGAATGGTTTCATGTAATCCTTTTGTACCATTTACAGGCCTTGTCATTCTTCCTCTTCTCTCCCCTCCAAAACCACAAGCCAACCCTGCTTAAGTACAAACAACATTTTTTTCCATGCAGACCAACATTTCAACAGCACTAGAAGGTTATCATTGTTAACTAAATATTTACAGAAATCAAACACCAATAATAAATTGTTCTTTTTATGTTATACTGTATTGCATTCTGAATCTAAACAGTTCAGATTTGTTTTTATCTCCTATCTTGAACTAGTCCTAGAATGTTTCACAACTTTGACCATTTTAATTTTACGTACTGAAATGTAAAAAAAATGGAATCTCTATAGCTTGACTAAGAGCAGCAGACATTAATATCTGAAATTAAGTTTTTTTAATGACAAGTTTGGGTTTCTGTCTGAAAACATTTTTTGCATGACCACATATTTACTCACCATTGCTCACCATTCTAATAACTCCACTACAACTCAATACAAAAAGCAGCCAACAACATCAGTTACACCACTTGGTGGGCTATCAATCCTCACTGAATTCAACTCTAGAATGGCTATAAATTCAGTTCAAATGGACTACCTCTTAACTAGGATAGCTTATTGAACGCAAACCCAAATTTATCAAATTCTATGTCCACTTGATCTGCAAGAAAGCCTGCTCATGAATGCAGTCAACATATCCCTTCCCTGGTCTACTTGCTCTGGAATTAATCTTACTGATTCTTTTCCCATATTATTTTGAACAATGATTTAACATAACTTTATTTTAACAATTTTAAATGTTTAACTCAAGAATCTTACCAGAATAAATTCTGATTGATGAAATTCTTAAAACTCTTACTCATATCTGAAAAGGCAAAGCTGAGGGCAAATCAATGTTTGTCAAATCGGACTCATTTTATATAGCTCTAATTCCTTATGGGAGAAAAACAAACAAAAAACTACAAATGTATTTTCAGCCTTCACCAATTGCACTGTAGAAAACAATGCTCATGTTCCCTTGACTATATATTTCCATTCAATATGCTAGTCACTGAAATTTCATGCAATCATTCTAAGAAAAAAAACATTCCTTCAATTTTTAGCTATGCAATATCCTATCACTGGTAAACTTCACAACAGTTATATTTTGTGGAACATGATTTAGCTTCTTTTTTCACTACTGCGAGTGACTAGGAAATATGCCCCAAACAGCTATAAAACATATAATAAATTTAAAGATCTCAGCAATTACCACAGTAGAAACTAGAAACAATATTGTAAAAATAGCAAGCAAAACTTGATCCACTGTGGTAATGGTTTTCTGAAGCTATCGGATGTATCCATGCATTCAGTGACGTCTTGCAAAGCATCTTGCATTGCAATACTAAAAATACCCTGAACAGGTATTCTCACTTTCAAAAGGAAGTGGATTAGAAAAACCTAAATACACTCAAACATACGTATAGTATAATTTCTAAGTGGAATAACTAATCAAGGTATGCTAAAAACTAAGATTGTCAAGAAATCCAGAATAAAAAAAGTTAGTAATAATGTTCATTATGTGATACACAGATACAAGTTAGCATTTTTGCTTTGTCATAACTTTGCTTACTAGAATTGCCTCTGGCTCAACTAACTGTTAGTTTGTTGTCCTGGCTCTGACAAGAGGATGCTGCTTTATATCCACGGCCTTGCTTGCCCCACCATTAGTGAACAGCCTTCAGCCTCTCTGCCCACAACCTCTAGAACTCGATCCCATAGCCTCTCAGCCTTGCCCTCTCCCTTACCTTCTTCAAGATCCATCTCAAGATACTCCTCTTAGACAGTGCCTTCGTTCACCGTCCTACCCCAACCCATCCCACACCCATCTCTCCTGATCCCAACTATCAGCTTGGGTGTGGATCCCTGAGTCCAGCACCTTGGGATGCTCTTTTCATGTGAAAGGCATTAGGCAAATCTAATTTGTTGTTGTTTTTCCTACTTGACTTGCTTAAAGAAACAGAATTATAAATCTACATTTTAGATACATTTCTGTTCCACAGAACTGCTCTCAAAAGTAGATATTTGAATAATAATGTCAGGCTTGATCAGTTCTTTTGTATATGCCATGATCACTAAATGTTCATCTATTTTACAAGGTTTATTTCCCAATTTGGCACAATCAGCTTGCAATGAAAATCTACACACTGATAATGGTCAGCCTAAGAACATTTAGATATTACTCATGTTTGGCTATCTAAGACCCCACCACAGAAGTGGTTAAAAACTAGTGACTCAAAGTTGAATTAACTGTATATGTAATTACTTTGGTGTCACGGGAATACTGTACCTCCTGGTATCTTGTATATCTGCGTAATTGTTTTCTTTTGCCATCCAAAACATACCCCACAGGTGACTATCCGGGGGTGAGAGGAGAAACAATTTGCTGAGATTCAATGGAGGTGGTTGGTTAAGTAGGATTTGAACCCTGCCTTGGTTGTCTTGGCAAAACTGAGTATTCGCAAACCAAATGCAGTGGAAAGATCAGTGATGAACTGGTTCCCAGAGTTCAAATGGAGACCTTTGAGGACTGACTAATTCATCTTCAAGACTTTTGGCCTTGAAAAGGCATATCTCAGAAGCAACTTTTATAGAGATGCAATCCAGGGCTCCATCCTTGGCCCTCTCTTTTTTCCATTGTCTGATATGCTATATGCTCCTTCAAGGCAATGTCATTCTCAAGACACAAGGTAAACTTCCATATGTATGAGGATGATCCACAAATCTACTTTGCCTCCTCCAGCAGCAACTCCAGGTTCACCGATTTTTCATCAGCTTGTCTGGCAGACATCAAGGCCTGGATGAAAGTAAACTTCCTGCAGCTGAACAACATCTTCACACCTGTGGTTCTAAACTGCTCAACCTCACTTTGCTCTCCCAAACTCAACAAACCAGTGCGCAATCTAGAACCCTGGTTCAATCCCCAACTCTTCTTCCTCCCTCCCATCCAGTCCCTGACCAGAACCGCCTTCTTTCACCTCTATCATATTGCCCGCCTCCAACCGTACCTTACCCCAAATGGCGTCAAAATCCTTGTGCATGTGTTTGTTTCCTCATGCTCGGATTACACCAATGCACTCACCAGTCTCTCCAGCTACACCATTCAAAAGATCCAGCTGATTCAGAACTCTGGGCCCATATACTGACCAAACTCCGAACCCACATCTCACCAGTTCTGGCCATTCCCATCACTGAACTGATCGACTTTAAGATCCTCACACTAGTGTTCAAATACACTCACTCCCTGGGGCCTCCCTATCTCTCTATCACCACAAGGCACCTCTTCTCCACTGGCAAAGGCATCCTGTTCGTCTCTTGCACCCTCTGCCTCATTATTGCCGCAGAAGTTGTGCTTTCAGCCATTATGCCACCAAACTCTGGAACACTCCCTCAATTTCCCCGTCTTGCCCCCTCTCTCCCACTTTAAGTCCCGCCTGAAAACCTTCCTCTTCGATCGTGCTATGGCCAGACAGACAGCAAATATAGATTTTGTTTTTAAAAATGCCATGATTAATATTCTAGGATGATTAAACATCTAGATAATACTGTACTATGACTAAACTCAAAAGATTTGCTTTCTGTATCCTTTAGATATATACTCATTCACATGATATTATTTATGAGACAATGTTGTTCGAATTACATGGCACAATTCATCTTTGAAAACCAGTCACCATAGTTTCAAAAGAACATGTCACCTTATAAACAAAGTAGAAAACAAATGTTTTACTATTCCAGGATTTATCCTGATATTTTGTATTCGGTCAAAAAGTAGCTTTGTTATTCTGTCTTTAGATGAAAGAGAAAAAAACATTTTTATGGAAAAAAAACTACAAGTGAAACTGTTTACAAACAAAAAACTTATGAGAAGCAGGTTGCATTCAATACATAATTAGTTGTACATAAAATAATAATTATTTTTGTAAGCATTCTGTTATCATAATATTGTATTTGCTATACAGTATGTCATGTAGATAGCATTTGCTTTTCTAGTGAAACAAAGGGTTATTGTTCACCTGAATGTGACTCATCTACAAATCCAGAAAGCGAAAGTATATCAGCAGTTCAGATCCCATAGGGGTTGAAAAAAAAGTTAATGGCAAAAGCTGGGAGATAAACAGAGAAAGTACCTTAACAAAGGATATAACAATTCCACATCGCCACTATTCAACCTTAACCCTATATTTCAAACTTATTCTTTCTCCTTACTTCCCTCCACCCTTGCACATCCTTGTGTTCTTTGGAGTATTCATTAATTTGCCTCATCCCTATATCATTTAATACCTGTATCAAGCAGATACAGAAATCCACTTCCCTTTTTAGCAATCTAGCAACAACTACTCTTTTGATGTCAGGCTGTTCTACGAATCCACTAATTGGGGGAAAAATTATTTCTACTCATCTCTAGTACTGCTTGAGGCTTTTAATTTAAATCTCTACTCTCTATTTCTGCTCTTGCACTGTAAATCAAAAAGCTTGTATAGATCTACATCCGCCATGCCTCTCTCATGTTTCCTCTTATCACATTTTCTGACAATGTAAATACAACAGCAACTTGCACTTATATAGCACCTTCTTCGCAGTACAGTTGAAAGGGAAGTTTTTCAGACAGGACTTGAAAAAGGGGTAGGAGCCAAGACAAAGGGATTGAGGGAGCGTTGCAGGTTTGGGGCCCAGTGATTGAATGCGCAATCTCCAATGGTGGAGCAGAGGGAATGTGGGACAAGTAAGGAGGCCAGTACCAGTCGAGCTGGGACACCAGGTGGTCGATTGAGGAGTGAAGAGGTCACAGGACTAGCAAGGTTGCAGATTGGATTTGATGAGATCCAAGGAGTATAGCTTCCATCTTGTCCACATTCAGCCACAGGAAGTTACACTACATACAGTTCTGAAGTCTTCACTGTAACCTCAACAATGCTTCAATTTGTCTTTGAAGACAAAATGACCCATCCAAATATTCTTCCAGTATAATCTATACAAGGTTATATTAACCTATTTTAACTTGTCAGATACCCTCATGAAAAAACCTAGTACCGGTATTTGCTTAGCCTTACTGACAGCTACCTCACAGTGTCTGGAGACTTTTAGTGAACAATCAATCACACCCAAATTCTTTACATACTGTACATATCAAAGGTTTTTTGTACTGCTACACAATCCTTTCAGTTATCTATATTATATATATCTTTCACGGATTTACTTAATTGGTGCAGATCTTCCTGAAGGCATAATTCAAAGAAGCTCAACTGAAATACTGTTCAGTAGAAAATCAATATGCAACGATAAACAGAAAAATTGACTCCAGTCTATTTGGAATCAATCCATGGAGTAGTTACACATATAAAGCACCAATTAAACAGTACTGCAAAGTAACCATAATTTACAGGAAGTAATAAGGCCTAGTCTGCTTACATTATAGATCTACTGTAGTATGTAATTTCTTGATATTCCATGAGCAAACATTTATTTTATCTGCAATTGTTTTTGTATTCTCCTCCTTCTGTTACCAGTAATTGAGAAGTTACACATGTTGAGAAGTTAATATTTAAACATCACATTCATCAATATGCATTTCATTAAAAAAAATTGTTAAATGAAAGTTAGGTTACAAGTTACCAAGATTCTCCATTAATTGGTAATTCAGTTGACATTTACAAAACTCTTTAAAGCTGCAATGCAATACATTTATTAAGGGTGTAACTGAGTTTGTACTAAAAAAATCGGAAAACAAGTCACCAGAATACGTTTTGATATTTCATTATTTAATTCTACCAATTGGGAGGAATTCAATTTTAGAGAATAAATACAATAATTTAAGAGTGCCATGGTTTAAAGTACTATCCTTCAGATGAGACGCTGAACCGAGGTACCTCTGAATGTGGACGTCAACAGTCCTGCAGAGTTTTTTCCTGGTCACCCTGTCAGCAATCCGCAGATACAATTATTCATTCACTTCATGGCTATTGGTGAGACATTTCTGTGCACACATTAGCTATCACTTTCACTTATAAAAGTCACTACATTTAACAATAAATCTTATGACGAGCTTCAAGATATCCCCCAAGTGAAAGCAACATATCAAATGTGAGAAATTATCATAATTTTTTATGCATTCTTTGTCATCATGATACAGTTCCAACTCTGCACTTTCAACACAACACATATCAACCCATCAGATGATGTAAACATCCAAATGAAGAATGTGTTCCATAGAAACTTATTCAGGCTATTCAACCCATTGCATCTAATGTATTAAAAATTCTATTAAACAAAAGATGGTTGGAAACTAAAAGACTAGCCATCTTTTAAAATCAAAGTCTGGAGACAAGACACAAAAACAAGTCTGGTCTATTAGTTGAACTGTGTCTGGGCTATTGGTTGAATACTGTGCCAATAATAATTAATTTAAAGTTTTCTTTTAATCACTGATTACTTAATTTCACCAGACATCCCATGACAAATCTTACCAGTCAGCTTGGTGGCGCAAGAAATCTACTCATGAAAATTCAAAGTGCACAGTTGTTTTTAAAAATACTGCATAAAAGCAATGTGTACAATTTGTAGGTTCAGATGTGAACCATTTAAGGCTATTTATACCTTTATTTGTATTTAAGGCTGCCAACCTAGATCATTTATTATTGTTTGTATTAATGGCTGCCACATCTCACCCACAAAATCACGTCTCACCCATAAAATATACAGTCAATTCACTTAATTGCAAATATATTCTGAGAAGCACTTTGAAACGTCTCAAAGATGCTCTATATTAAATATAAGGAGTAGTATTATTACCTGTGTGGACTGTGAGCTACAGAGATGCTTGCCACAAATAATATTATATTTTAAAATGCTACATTGGAAACATACAGTAAGAATAAAATCAAATCAATAATGGGCCAATTGACATCTTTGCTGGAAAGAACGTAGATTTATAGAATTAGCATTTTATTCAACCACCCCCATTTGTGGATAAATAACTCACCGCACATCTATCATAACTCCTGCATGTATAATTAGTAGATTAATATACAGTATAGACGCCAAAATTTTCATCATAACAATGTGATGCGAAGACGCTGGAAACAGCTTATTAACGTGACGACTTACAAAATGATTCCAGAAATCCAAACACCTATGTATTTTTTTTAAATCTATCAGATACATCGACATGTATCTAGTGAAATATAAGGATTATTATTATTATTATCATACTATCATGGATCTTATTGCGTAGAATCCACCAAACATTCAGGCGGACGAGCAGCCCCAGCCCCAATCCCAGATTTTAAACTCTACAAATCCTTCACGTAGCTATCACTCCAAGCTTTTCAATAAAGACGGCTCTCAACGTCTCACTCACACCAGCTATTGTTCGCCAAACACTCGCAGCTCCTCGGAAATCGAGTGCCTCAGTCGCACCGCTATATCTTTTATTTCTTTCTTATTAACGGTAAACACGCTCCATTGGCTGACACCGAGGCTGGGTTGTGGTTCGGGGCTGTTTTTTTTCCCCCCCTCTCGTAAAGACACCGGCTCTGGCTTTCAGCAGAGGTTCCATTCCCCCCCCCACCCTCCCATCCACTGAAGAGCTGAGGCGATGAGAAGGGAGGGAGGGAAGGTGCTGCCAGACCCACCTGCTTGAACCGTATCTGTCAAGTCGTAGTTAACGGGTGGGAACTCCTTCAGTTTTCGTCCGCTGAGGTTGAGGATTCCCGAGTGGACAGCCTCCTCCAGGACCCTCTCAAGGCTGCGGTTGAGATGTGCAAGCGGAGCTCCGCTTCCCGAGTGCTGTGGGTGATGGTGATGATGGTAATGGTGGTGATGGTGCTGCTGACCACCCAAGCTCGCCGCCATTTCTCTCCGAATTGTGTTGTCTTAGCCTCTCCACGACGCCGAGCACTGCGCGTGCGCGGAAGAACAACGCAAGGCGGCGGAGTGGAGGTCGGGGGAGGGGGGGGTGGGAGGGGCGTCGGCCACCGAGCACGTGACCCTCAGCCGTTGGCGTCCGCGCAACATCACGTGACAGTATTACCATCTACTCCCTTCCCCCCCGCCCCTCCAACCGTCACTCTGAGACTTGGCTGCAGTCAAGAAGCTACAGGAGGCAGATGGTCAATACTGCATTGCCTGGAGGTGTTGTTATCCTTAGGTTGAGACGTTAAACCCGGATCACAACAATAACACCAAGTGACCCCTGTATAATTAAGCTCCCTTCACTCCCGATGGACGTCTGGACGGTCAGACAAGTGTTTGGATCTGAGCCGGGGTAGTTTTTGCTCTCATTGTGGAGTCTTGTAGCTCAGTGGTTAGAGCGCTCGAGAGACGTGGATTCGATTCCCGGCCGGCCAGGGCGAAACCTTGGGCAAGTTTCCTTACTCCACACGCCTCATAATAAAAAAAAACCTCAAAAAAAACAGTAATAAATCGGTCGCTTCAATCCACGACTGTATGTGGGACACTGCCGTGCGCGATTGGCTGCCGCATTTCACCCACAAACATACAGTCAATTCACTTTACAGTACGGTAAGCTTTACTGTGAACAACAACAACAACATTACATGTATGTAGAGCTTTCACGTCAGGAGGACGTCCCAAGGCGTTGAACAGACAGGGTTCGGGACCCGAGCCTGGGGGAGGGGGAGAGCTGGGAGGGCGGCAGAAGCCACGATCGAAAAGGAGGGTCTTGAGACCGGCCTCGGAGGAGGCAAGGGAGGGAGCGATGTGAAGGGACTGTGGGATGGAGTTCCAGATTGTGGGGGCAGAGAAGCTGAAAGCCCGTCCACCGATGGTAGGGTGGGGGACATGGAGCAGACCGGAGCCCTCTGAAAGGAGGAGCGGGACAGGTTGGTAGGGAGTCAGCAGGTCGGAGAGATAGGAGGGGGCAAGGCCATGAATGGCCTTGAAAGTGAGGATGAGGATCTTCAATCCTTTGGGGGATGGGGAGCCAATGGAACTGGGTGAGGGTGGAGGTGATGTGGTCGCGGAGCCTGGTGCGGGGACAGGACACGAAACTGCAGAGTTTTGAATGATCTGCAGCTTGTGAAGGAAAGAGTTGGGAAGGTCGACAGGGAGGGAGTTGACATTGTGAAGCGCTTTGAGACATCTAGAAGATGTGAAAAGCACTATATCAAATACAAGGATTATTATTATTATCCTTCTGGAATACCCATTAATATTACTATTATTATTACCTATCGTAGCCTTGATTTGAAATGTGTTTTCAAAAGAACAGTAATGTATGCATTCGGCTGAGACTCAGTAGTCTTAATTCCCCAACCAGTTGATGACACAGCTTCCAGCTGGATTGTCAAGAATATTTGCAGGGGCAGAGCAACCAGTCATTGGGAGCAGGGATCCTTCCCACTCAGCTCCAGTTAACCCTACAAATCAAAGCCCTTATTCGTAAGATAGTCTTAGCCGGACAAGCATACTTGTCATGCTTCAGTGACATTGCTCTCAATTACAAGCTACTTGTAGTTTTAGCTGATAAAATTCCAGCAATATCTCAACATACATTCTGGGGTCCCCAAAGTCTTGGCTCTTGTCACCCTGTGGTGCGGAATTCATTCCAAAATTAGCTAAGCAGGTGCATTCCTCAGGGCAGAGTAAGCATTCCATTCCAAACATACAGATGTCTCCATGCGTAGGTGGCAACAGATAAGTGGGTCTCTCAGTCCGATTTAGATATTCTTTAAGTATGGCGACAATTTTCTGCCTGTGTCAAACACCCAACTGACAAATCCCAAAATACTGTTTTCAATTAGCTCCTTCAAAATAACTGGTAACACTGTTGAAGGTTAACAGCAGACCCAATTCAACAAACACAGACTGCAGATGCCTTTAAATATAAAGGCATCTGAAAGCTGTGTTTATTTTTCCTGATTGACAAGTAGATAAACTAGGTCATATTTCTAAACAGAAATAAAATTTAATTTATTTTCAGATTTTCAGTGTGAAGATTTTATTAACAAGGTAATAACTGGAAGACAAAACTGGTTTAACAACAATATTGGAAGACATGAAGAGGAGTCTGATTCTGACAGCAAGTCTACAGTGGAAACATTGGATTTATATGTAATGATAAATTTACAAGAGATCTTTCTTGAAAGGCTAATAAATTACAGGTACTGAAGACATAAATGAATCAGGGAAGTGTGTCATGCAAGTGAAGGCACTCCTGTAAATTATGTTAAGATCATACTGTTGTAAATTATGCTCATGTTGATATTATGTTTCCTCATTTAATATGGTTTTAGTATTAATCAGATAGTACAACAAAAACTAATTACATTTGTGAAGTGTCTTTCACATCGGGAGGACGTCCCAAACCGCTGGATGGTCAGGAATTTGGATCCAAGCAGGAGGTTGAAATCAGGAGAGATGGTGGGCAGTGGAGGGTAGGACTGTTTGTGGGACACTGCTGCGAGCAATTTGGCTGCCGCGTTTCGCCCACAAATATACAGTCAATTTTCCTACTCTTCTTCATCCTGTCCCGACCATCTCCCACCCCCCGCTCTTGTCCCTACCTAACTGTACAGCGCCTTGGGATGTCCTTTCGACATGAAAGGCACTATATAAATGTAAGTTTAGATTGGTTGGTTGATTGATTGATTGATTGATTAGGAGGCTGACCAGTGATCGATGACCAGTGACCATCGCTTGAGCCGTGCTTTGAAGGAGGCAAGGGAGGGAGCAAGACGAACTGGAGTTCCAAAGGATGGGAGTAGAGAGGCAGAAGGCCTGACTGCTGATAGTAGGGCCTGGTTGTGGGACATGAAGCAGGGCGGAGCTTGCTGAGCAGGGGAGCGGACAGATCAATATGGTGAGCAGACAGTTCTGAATAAACTGCTGGTGAAGGGAATAGTTGGGAATTCCAATGAAAAGGGAGTAGCATAGTCAAGCTTGGATGTAATGAAACACAAATGAGGTTTCTCGGCACATGAGGGAAGAGGTACTAGTGGAGATGGACAACATTGCAGAGGTTGGACACGGCAGAATAGGGCACGACACAGATGTGAAGTTTAAAAAGTAGGTGAGAGTTGCACAAGACACTAAGGTTCTGTACTGGCTCAATGAAGTGGAAAGTGCATTCATGAAGACTTATGTGTCAGTCCCTGAGGTGAGGAGGCATTGACGGGAGCCAAACAGGAGTGTCTTGATCTCATCGACATTCAACTGGAGAAAATTGGCCCTGGAGCCGAAGGTGGAGGCAAGCAGGGAGAGAGAGTTGGGTGTCATCTGCATGCATGTGGAAGTTAACCCGATGCCTGCGGATGATATCACCAAGTGGGAGCATGTCAATATTAAAGAGCATAAAAAAAACTTCATGAATAACAGAACAAATTGTGAAGATTTTTCTCTTAAGTGGAATTATATGATTGGTATTAAACTACAGAACAATGGAGTTGAAACATAATTGAAATATTAAAAAACTACAAAATGCTTAAAAATTCATTTAAAACAGTTTTATTTTGGGCAGGGCTATTATAAATAAATTGGACTTCATAACACACTAGGTGGTTTTCATCTCACAGACACTGGCTGCATTCCAGTACTTGGCCCCAGTAGTTATTTTTCATGTATAAGCTTCCAAGACAGTGAGTGCAAGTGAACAATTCAACTTTATCGGTCTTTGCCTTCATTCAATTAAAGTTCATTTGCCAGTTAACAGAGTGACAGTCGCATAGATAAATATAATAGTTGATTTCCAGCTGTTTCACTGCTGAATTGGTCTGTTTATTCCACAGCTCCAGTATAATAAGTCAAGTATCAGGAATTTGTACCTTACAACAATCTGTTCACAATATGTGACTAGGTAGGAAGATTTTACAAAAGTACCATTTATCACAAAACGTATACCAAATGTACTCCAGCAATATAGTCTTACTGGTTATGGATCTGAACAAGCAATGTACACATGGAATGTATGCATCTTCTGTTTCAACTTTATAAATTTTGTGCGACAGTTTAATACTAATATGACTAAAAAGTAATTTTAGCATTATCAAAAACAGGAAGTATATTTAGCTCAGAAAAATAAAATGTCAGCAAATAACAATGGAGAGACTACATTATTTTATGTTTTCTTTGCTATCAGATAAAAAATTGTGTTAACAACCATGGTGAGATATGTTTAAATAATAAGAGAGAATTTAAATAAAGAAATACTTCATATATCTTGAATGTTGTTATCCAACTGGGACTTTTTGGACTGTCTAGTTTTACTTCCCACTGGTTTAGTGAGAATTGTCTGAATTTCAACCACAACAATGTAACTTCAGCTTTGCAGAACATCAATTCTTTATGCAATTCCACATCCTTTGACTTATACCCTGTTCTGCTTTCTGATCCAAAGCTTTAAGCCTTGTTTCCACTTGTATGTAAAATTACATATTGTCACATACAGTATTTGCTTTATCGAGTTCTGTGAAGGACTTTGAATGATGATCTAGAAAAATAAATGTGGGCACTCAGAGATGCATACATTGTGCCTTTAACATGTGTTATAATTGAATGAATTACTTGGGGATGTTTTGTCTGCCTGAGTCTGACACATGCGAATCCCATCACCATGGTTAAGAGTATCCAAACTGAACTTAGAAGTCCATGCATCCCAATTGCACATGGAAGTTCCAGCGATATTTGTTGGAACGGAATGCGCACTCTCCCTGGTGCGATCCATCCTGCGTATCTAACAAGGAGTCAAGGGCTCCAAAGTGTATTGGGAATTCTGCTGGCTTCTTACCAGCTAAAACCACACAGCTCGCAATTTTGTCAATCTAGGACAGGGCTTTGGCTTACAGGGTTAACAGGAACTGAGTGGAAGGATTCACTGCCCCCAATGATGCGACTGTGCACTTCCAAGTCCTGCCAATGAGTGCCCTGGAGTACTGCGGACCCGGCTGGCTCAGGAACTGAACTACCGAGACCGCCACAGAAGGGTAGCTGGATTCCAACATTCTGTTGCCAAACATGTCCCTTTGGAGCCAGTTCAGCTCCAAGGAAACCCTGTTTAAGCGCTTTTCCCTCCCATCTCCCGTACAAGAGCTGCAGCTCAATCCTTGCCCTTGGAGACAACAGAAAAGCAAAATATTAACTCACAGTAGGAAGTTATTATGTTTGCTTGAAACATAATGTTTTGTTTAAATATTTTGCCCAAACTGAAATGGTTATGTATTCCCTTAGCTACTGCATGGTTTTGTTCAGATTTTTTTTTTTAAAAAGGGGGGAGCAACTCCAGTCTAGAAAATCACGTTTGTCATTCACTGGAGGCTTGTGCTTCACTGATGTATCAAATGCAAAAATCATGGTAGGAACACAACCCGCTGACAGCATTCCGCACATGCGCCTGCTGTGACTCCCAGCTGACTTTTGGACAAGTGAGAGAGACTCCCCTCACTCGTTACTGACATTTACAACGTTCACTTAACACTAACTTCAAAAGAAAATGAGCGACTCTGTGGCTGAACCTGCTCCGATGGAAGTCGAGAAAGGTTCAGAAAAGATTGACATGTCCTTGGGTAAGTGTGGTTCTTTTTTTTAATATGATATATATATATATATATATATATATAGATATGATATTAAAAAAAAATTGATGGTGTTATTCAAATACCTGTAGAGGACACTTGTGGTAACCGAATAACAGACAGTTCCAGAGATAATTAAATGTGTGCGTTATAGTTTTTAAACTTTATAGAGGAAGGAGGGAGAGAGAGAGGGAAAAAAAAGGAGGAAGACCATGAGAACAGTGAGATCATTGAGGTCCAATGTGGTGGAAGCTCAACACTAAATATGGACATTAAATACTGGCAGCGTCACCTAGAGAGAGCATAAAGACTGCGCCACGGGGGCTTTGCTTACACTAGGGAAATCAATCAGATTGTAATTATTAGTCAGCAAATAATTAAGGAATTATTGCCTTATCTTTACTTGTGTTTACTTTATCAAAGTTGTTTTTAAATAGAATAGGTCGGGTTCTATCTCCCCCCCACTCACTCTCTCTCTCTCATAGCCACACACACACACATCTCACCCACCCCCCCACCATCACTCACTCTCTTTCACAGCCACACACAGCCACAATTTATCTCGTTAAAAGTCAAAGACTTTCTCTTACCTACAAGAACTGAAGGTTGACGAACTGGTGTTTGGGGAGCCTAGTTTCTGATAAGACTTTCCTGTGCTGTTTCCTCTTTTTACATATATATATATGGAAACATTCAATGAAAGAATTCACAATTGTGAGATTGTTTGGAACCATTTTTTTTCAATCAACATTTTTTTCGAACATTGATTCAAAACCATTTCCTATTATTTTCTTGCAATGGCCAACGATCAAATCAAAGGGACTGTGGTTGTAATTAATCTATTGTTTGTCTACAGCTACAAATGATGTGTACTCGATAGCAATTACTAGTGAAGACTGAGACGTTGGGACGCGATGATTACCAAATATCAAATGCAAAGGTTATTTTCTGTTAAGTTAGTTGTCTTTACATTTCTAAGGCCCGGGAATTACAGAAAGACTGTAAACACTCAGAAAGATCTTTCAAATATTTTTCCATCGCCTTTTGTTTTTCTTTAATCGATTCTGACATTGCATATTCATTTATCTCTAGGAATTAACACAAACCAACTGGATAAACTCATTACAGCCTGAGAGTATTGATATTTTCCCCCCAATATTAAGAGACCGAGAGCAATACTTAAGTGATGGTGTTGAATAATGCCTAGGCAATCAGTTGCACCTGTGAAATTTTTTATTTTCATTTCCATATTTATCAAGTCTCGGAGAAGTCATTTTAGATCCAACTGAGAACATCCAGCTCAGAAGCGGAGTGGCCGTGAAGGGCATCTTTTGATAGGATTATCAGATGCCAACATTTGACAGCAATTACAATTGAGAAATGCACACCCAGCTCCTCCACTGTGCTCTGGCTTTACTGTAATGTGCAGTCCACCCTGATATGTATGTTCTTTCAGAGGTCACACACGTGTAAGACTTTCATCTTATTTTTTTTTGGGGGGGGGGGCAGCTGATGAAGATTTCTGCCACTTTAGAAAGAGGAGCAGTGGGACACTGCAACATTTATTAGATACAGAGAGAGAGAGAGAGAGAGAACCTCTGGATGATATTGAAGATTATTACTCACATCACCTGCTGTTGCCTAATCCATATTCCCCTTGTCACAGTCTAGTGTAGTGTGAAGGCTAAAATACTGTTTGTTAACTGACGAATACTGCCATACTCATCCCACCCCAGCTCCCACAGAAGAGAATGTTCCTGTGCTGCATTTATATTGCTCTTGGCTTGATGCTGGAGTGGGCTGTGAAGCGTGGAGCCTGATTTATACGTTTAAACGCTCAGGCATTGAGTTGTTAAAAAAAAATCAAATGCTCTAGCAGATTTTAGAATTAGTCTTTTAATGCTATTGCAGAGGTGGTCATATGCTCGAATGGTCATTTGAAGGCTTTCACTGAATAGTACACTAATCATAGCGGTGATATCAATGCCACTGATGCTTACACTGCAAATGGAACTACTCAAGTTGGTCCCTGAACCACCTCTTCCAGATAGTACCAGGAACAGGTCTCCAGTGTAATTCACATTGGCTCAGCTTCGCATTACGTCCCATGTTTCACATTAATTTGCCATCAAATTTGTAACCACTTAATGCAAAACGTGTGTCTTAAACGTAGCTACAGTATCTTACATAGCATACACAGATCTCTATCGCTAGTTTATCCGTGAAGAAAAAATGAAAAGCCATGGACTGAAGTTAGAATTCTTGTCTTTCAGGATGGATCCTCTATAAATGTTTTTAAAAAAGAGTTAATGTAAAAAGAAATAAATGGATTTTTTGTTGTTGTTGTTGTTGACCTAATCTCATTCACAGAGAATGTGCTAAAAGTTTGCACAAGTTCTTGAATGATGTTTTTTGCATACAGTGTTAGTAGTTTGCAATAGAGATGTTTGCAACCGATTTTTTTTTAAAAGACTTGAATATAATTGTACATTTTGCAGATGACATTATTCAACTCAATAAAAGGGGAACTGGTTCTACAGCAAATGCATTAAATAGGACAGGGGGACAACAGAAATTTCAAAGGAACTTAGGTTTCCGTAAACAAAATGTGTTTGGAAGAGGAATACAGCAAAATCAACAAGGTAACCTCTGACATTGTCAAAGCTTTACATGCTATTGTGAACAGTTACTGACAATTTCATATGCAAATATTAAACTAAATGTGAAACTCAAAATCATTAATTTTTTTGTCAATGTTATGTTGCTCCCCTATTGCCATTTCAACTCTCAACAGGAAAGTGGCCAATTTTGTTTGATAGTAGTGTTAAATTAAGAAGATTAGGTAATATTATTTTACCTACTGAACAATTCAATGGCTTCATAATTTCAGCTTTCCCTTTTGCTGTGTTTTTTATGTTGATAAAAGCTAGTAGGTAGTTATCAAAGCAAAAGTAATTCAAATTAAAAGAGTAGAATAAAAATACACAGGTCTTATTTTATCCATGTGTTTGTGGTGTAAACCATTGTGATTTTTGTTAACTGTTCAGTTTGTTTGTGCCTAGAGATACCAGAAATTAATTATTTAAATGTAATTTTAAATGTAATTCCTCTACTGGGAGGAAAATGTGTCTTAGGTTTCAGATTATATTTGTAAGTGGTTTTATTTATACAAATGACTTAGTTTTGTTTACTGAAATCCAAATTATGTGAAAATGCACAAAATGGCAAATCAATAAGATTGATAAGATATGAGCAACTGGACTCAAAGTAATTTATTTTTCTGTCATTTTAATTAGGACTCAATCGACTGAGGAGAAATATCTCCAGATCACAAGGATACAACGGGATTAATCAACGTGGACAGAAACAACCTAATAATATCAGAGCAAGACCAGGTGGAAGAATGACTGCTGCAACACTAAACAAAATCATCTCTTTAAACCGTAAACCCACTGTGCAGGGGGTAATACATAATCCAATGAATTAGCCTATTTTACACTGTTTTTTAATATTGACTGATGAATTTTTCATTGTGTTTAAAAACATGTTAATTGTTACTATTTCACTTGTAGGATGTACAACGTCATTTATTCCCCAGGATTGGTCCTCAGCAAGTCATGTTGGGAAGAGCATATCTGCCTCTGAAGCCGTTCTGGCACACAGGGCAAGGTCCTCAAATTCCAATGAGAAGGTAAGAAGTAAGAGCAATTGCAGTCATTACACAATCTGCAATCATTCAATCCTCCTCCACATCATTTCTCCCAACATTAGCATCAAACCAAAAGTGGTGTTTGTCCTGAGCTCCCAGCTCTATAATCTAAACTCATTGTTGAAAGCTAGTGCTCCATTCTGTCCCATTTATATTCTGGGCAACTAAACCGTGCAATAGTTGTGATTGTTTATAGCATTAGTTTGTCTCAAGTTAGCATTTTGCTCCCAAGTTAGCACTTCTGTCTGTGCATTCATAATGCAATGCTGGGTTAACAATCATTGGCATTGTGATCTTTCCAATACTGAATAAAATCCAATTGGAAACTGCAGAGCACACCTGTTACAATCGATCCACAGAAAACCATTGTACTTTTTCTTAGTCTTGACAAAGACAGGCAAAACCACACCAGTTAATTTGCCTGCACTATACCCTTGAATCTCGTATAAGCTTTGAAATTTGGTGCAAGATGCAATAAACTGTTTCCAGCATCAATTCCACTGTAATCTTTAACAGTTATAAGGAAATAAGAATTAGAACAGGCAAACCATGTTCTATTGTTTAACTTCCTGTGAAGGACTCTCTTGGATTAGCTCAATGTTGCTTCTCATTCAACCATGGGCCTACAACTATGAAGAATACTCCAACTTATCTCAGAATTGTAATTTGTGAAATTGTTTATATATCTTGCCTGAAAAAAAGTGGATCACTTAAGTACTGCTGTATACAGAGTAATGAACAGCAATTTGCCATTATTGTATACTGTACTTAACCTCTTCAATGGGATAGGCAGAGTTATTTTTGAACAACTTGCTGTGAAGCGTTTTACTGTGCCTGAATGTGTAATTTGCCCTTTTGAACAACATATATTTCCATTTAATGTAACTGCTATTTGTATTGTAACAGAAATGAAAATTGAAGATATTACATCTGCAGCTTGTTGACCAACCAACCATTAGTGTCTGTTTCAGTTTGTTCCTTAAATCAAGTGAGGTTTAGTAAGTTTTTTTTGTCTCTGGATAGTAGAATTCTGACTGTGTTACATGCTGCAAAGCTAAAATCTGTTTGCAAAACTTGCAGCATTGTTCACAGACAGATATGTGCTTTTTAATCAAGTAAAATTGTACATTTATTACTGTTTACTATTGCTCGTATATTATAGCAACTGTAAACCAGTTATAGATGTGTATTACACTATTTGGATTGATTATGTTAACCTTAATGTGCGATATACAAGCTGAATTCCATGTATACCAAGAATGTATTTTTGATAGTACAATTTGCAGATACAGTATTTGTTTGATTCCATTCATCTCCTCTAAATAATTGCATATTAAGTTTTGCTTCCTTTGTATGTTGCTGTTACAGAATTTCTCCACAGAACAGAGGAGCGTGGGTGCAGCAGAAAGAGCAAACACAGAAGCAACAACAACAAAATACAGTCAGAATTAACAAACGGGTGTGTATCACACTACATATCATGTTAGACAAAAATGATAAAAACAAGAGTAGTTTTGATTCCAGATAATAGCCAATCATATCCACAGTCACATCACCTAGCAATAACAATCTGCAGCGAGAACAAAATATTCCGAATGCAGGATTATCTTTTTCTTCTTTCGGAAAAACACTGAATACCTGTAATGGGCAACATCAAATGTGGGTTCAGGAGCAATAGTTGTATAAGTAAATGTACTATAATACTATAATTTCACCTGGGTCTAGATTTATTCTATTTATGAAGCATTTGGGAGCATTTAGAATTTGACAAATTCTTAAATAGAGCTCCAGTACTGTAAGATAGTTTTCTGTAAGTTCTTTTAAGAAATACAGAAAATTAACTCAAATGTTAAGACCGATTTCAACGATTTGCCAAATTCTGAATGCTCTTAAGATGCTACATAAATAGTAGATCTAGACCCAAGTCCAATGTTTCTGAGATGTATCTATCTTTGACATAGTTTATTTTAATCTCAACCAAACATGTAGTCACGTGGATGCAGGGCAGCCTCACTGAGGATAAACGTCTATGGTTTGGCAAAGAGACAGATGTGGGTAGGGTAAGTGAGTCTAGTTACAGTGGCAGGGATACAGGCAGCTTTGTTCCGCTGACACTAGCAGCTGCCTCTCCATTCGAAAGAGAAATTTGGGTGGTAATTGAGCAGTTACGTTGACTGTCCCTTTGTTACATTGACTGTCCCTTGTCTTACTTGGGTGAAACACTGCCACATTTTGCCCACAAATATACAGTCAATTCACTTTGGAGTATATTCTGTGATGCACTCTGAGATGTCTAGAAGATGTGAAAAGCCTTACAACAACAACAAAATTACATTTATAGAGTGCCTTTCGCGTTGGGAGGACTTCCTTTACATCAAATACACAGACTGTTTTATTATTTACCCTTTTCCTGAGCTCTGTAAGAAACTCCAAACCACCAATACTAAAGGGAAAATGTAGAAAGGAAGTCTCAGAGTTACGAATGTCAACAGCTACTGTTAAGTAGAAAACCATGCTTCTGGTGGAAACAACGCTTCATCCTACCACCACTGGGAATGACTGCTGCATAACCGACAGATGCACAGTACTTACAGTCATTAACTCTTTCAATGTGTATTACAGTATCTGTAAGTATATCTCTGTGCACAGAAAGTCTCTTTATACTGTACTGAAGTTTTTAACTTAAAGTATTAAAAAATTATCATTGGTTAAGCAGTGTCAGGAAACAAAGGAACGTATACAGTTTGGATAACCAACACTTTGCTAGGCAAAACATGATTTCTATTGTTTCCAATGTACAATAGTTCCAATTCCTTGTTGGTTTGACAAATATTCAGATAATGTGGTTTTAACATTCCAGATCTTCTCAATCCAAATTTAAATATAAATAGCTAGAGAGAATTGGCATAGTTAATTCACATGTCAGTCACCAGATATTAAACAAATGTCCCTACTACCATAGACTTGAACCATACAATTCCTGGAGCGCCAAACAATGATGATCGACATATAAAGCTACTAAACTGCAACTCAGAAATAAAAATATCTCCCAGCCGTTAATAATCTACAATGAATGAGGAACCACACCACAATTTAACTGAAAAAGCTTCTGCAAGTCTAACACAGCAGTCTAGCGAATGGGGAACATTTTATTGTGGTAGAACAGTTGTGATTACAGGTCAGTTGTTTTAACCTTTGAATCGCAATAGCCCTTATGCAGGTGACTTTATTCTTGTGTTTAATATAAATCTTTAAAATTGTTTTTTGGAAAACCAGCCTCACAATTTGTAGCCTGTAATAGAAAACAAGAGTAATAGGGGCCTGAGCTGCAGAGTTTGATACATTCTGTTGTAACCACACATGTTATTTTTAGTTCGGGCAAGTGGATGCGAGTGTCGGACAGAAGAAGCAAAGAACTAAAATGTAAGCCACAGTATGCTTGAAAAACAGTGTGTCAAAATGTTACTATTAATAGATACTGTATGCAAACATGTTAAATACACTACACATTTAGTGCTGTTCCTCTTATAATTTAGTTGCTTGAAGAACAGTTTGATTTCCTTAGTTGGACCATATTTGATACATAAGGAACCTGATGTAAATGCCTAAAAATGCTCTGTTCTTCCCCCTCAAGTTTCGGCTTCGAAAGTTAAGTGAAACCAAGATTCCAGTCAGACTTGAAAGAATACCAGATCATGTGATTTCATTTTAAGAGTGTGCTCACTCTTTGATCTGATGATAATAATAATCGTTGCATTTAATATAGCGCTTTTCACGCCTTCTAGACATCTCAAAGCTCTTCACAGAATATACTGTAAAGTGAATTGACTGTATATTTGTGGGTTAAACTGATGAATAATATTGAAGTGAAAATAGAAATAATTTATTTATATGTTAATGCAAGTAGAATAGGGTGTGTGGAACAGGTGAAACTGGATACCTTACCTTATAGAGGTTGATAAGAATTGAAATTACCCCTATTGCCATTGACTATGGCAAGTAGGTATTATACAACTATCGGTATAATGCTTGTGACAAACCTTTCAATTACACTTTCTTCTATTTCCATAAAATATGTATTGATTTGATGTGGATTTCAAACTGATCTCTTATAGATTTTTTTAAAAAAAACTTTTCAGGTGGAGACAGCAATCAACCTCCAGCTCCATCCTAACAGTTAGTTTACCCAATCCTCAGATCAACAAGCAAGCTGCGTAAGTTAAAAGCAGTGGCTAAGTCTCCGTCATCACAAATGCCTAATGCTTAAACTGATAATGTGTGTTTGGGTCCCTAGTAATTCTTCATCATTACCCAGTTCTCCCTGTATGATATCAGGTAGTGTATTAGAGCAGCCAGTGATTTGTTATTCCGATGCATTGAATCTCTCTTGCTCCATGTAAATAAGAACTACTACTCAACTTCCTCTGAAAGTAAAGCTAGAAAGGGAAACTTGCTTCTTATTTTTGTTGCTCAACTCTTTTTGTAAAAAAAAAAGGAAAGATAGGACTTGCATTTTATATTGCATTTATCACATTGAAATATCGCAAAATCATTCATTTGTCAAATTTTAATCCAGAACTCTGCAGCCTGGGTTCCTCTACCACTCCAAGCTCCATGACCCAATCACCCTCATTCTTGCCCCACTCCATTGGCTTCGCATTACCCAGAGGATTCAATTCAAAATACCAGTCCTTACTTACCTTTAAAGCCCTCCACCGTACCTCTATGTCCTCCTAACCCCCTACCAAACCTGCCCACCCCCTCCGCTCAGCAAGCTCCGGCCTGCTCCATGTCCCCCAAACCATCCCCCTCACCATCGGCGGACGAGCCTTCAGCCACTCTGGAATTCCATCCCGCAGTCCCTCACCTCTGGAATTCCATCCCACAGTCCCTCCATCTCACCCCACCTTAGCCTCCTTCAAGTCCCACCTCAAGACCCTCCAATTCGATGATCGCATCGGTCACCCCCCACCTCCCATTTTTTCCATTCACCTGCCCTGATCCTGATGCAAACTAAAGTCTGAAATACTGACTGACCAGTGCCTTGGGACGTCCTCCCAATGTGAAAGGAGCTATACAAATATAATGTTGTTGTTGTGATATGATTGTTGTTATAGGATCTATGGAAATACTTGTTGAGGTGTCGCAGTAAATTATTCAGGACATACTCGTATCTAAGAACTGGTCTAACTATCCTACCATATAAGCCTCAGTATTGTTTTTGATGCTGTATATTCCAGTATAAATGTATTTTTGATCTAGGAAATAACCTTTGGAAACCAATATTTGTTGGAGCAAAAATAGGCCTAACTAGTTATGGATTGAGTAAAATTGAAGAAGGTAAAAATAACATAATCCAATCAAAATCTTATGGGCCCAATAGAAGAAGCTACTGTATATAGTAAAAGTAATATTAATTAGGAATACATTAATTGTAAATTGTATAAAATAATGTACAGATTTAATTGGAGCACATTGTACATCCACAGGTATCGAAGGACAAGAATCCAATGTTTTTCTTTAACTGGAAAAAAAAAGATGCCGGCAAATGTATTGAGGAAACAACCAAAAGGAGTTTATCTCGGTTTCAATTTTAAAAGCCTAGCCAATCAGGTATTGAATTGTAACAAGCATTTAGCTCATGAGATTGTATGGGATTTCAACTCACTTAAAGCATTTTGATGGGAAGGCGTAAACAGCTCAGATTCTTATTTCTCTAATATTTGACACTTGTGGTTGGCAAAGATCATAACTGCCATTTATTTAACAACATCTGTAAATACAGTTTCCAATTATTTTAAATACATATATATTATATATATATATACCCCCTGAACAAACATGCTTAGTCTCCGAATGCACCATCATTGCTCTTTGTGTCTTAGCTATTCAATTCATGTCAACCATTAATGCCCCATAGGCCTTTTGATTGATTTGGTGAAATGTCAGACAGTTCTGTTCTGTATTTATTGTAAATGACTTCTTCATTTTGTATCAGAGGTTTACATCTTTTCAAACTAAATAATGCAGCTTTGGAATGTGAGACTCAGTTAAATGGATGTGGGTGTGTGACGTTCTAAAACCAAGGTTAGGTTGAATTATGAAAAGGGAAATTGTCACTGAGAAAGATCACAGTGCTGCAAATAAAAGATTCATATGCCCTACGCTGATGTGGTCAATGGCCAATTGACACAATTTATGTTTTAGAGTTAAAATGACATCAAAAGATTTGCAGTGAAACTGCTTCTTTGAATCGGTATGCCATTCAATCTCTAGATAAGGCATTACTGCATCTTTTGTACAAGAGTCTGCAGAGCAATATTCAGCACATAATCAGAAGAAGTCAGAACTCAACTCTGATTGTGTTATTGCTCTCACTAAATTGTTATTGTGCAGTGTGCCAAGCACCACCTTTACCATGCTTATCAATCACTTGATATAAAACCCAAATTCCCAAAGGTGATGGTATTTTTAACCATAGTTTTACATGCGTACAAAATTACCAAACATATTTTCTCCCATAACTCATTTTTATTCTGAGGTCTGCCTGTTTGACCCCTAGCTTGGTTTAACCTTGAAAAATCTCCAGCCTATTCGTTTTCACTATAGTTAAGGCTTCAAGATCCTCATCCTTGTTTTCAAGTCCCTCCACTCCTCTGCACCCCTCCACCTCGCTGACCTCTTCTCTCCTCAAACCAGCTCCAGTTGCTTTCACTCCACCGCGTCTGGCCTCCTCCATGTCCCCCGAATCCTCTGCTCCACCCTCGGCGGCCGGGCCTTCAGCCACTATGCTCCGAGGCTCTGGAATTCCCTCCCTCACTACCTTCTTCTTGCCCCCTCTCTTCCCAGTTTCAGGTCCCAGCTGAAGAACTTTCTCTTTGGTCACCTTTCTATCCCTGCCCCTGGCTCGGGCCTGGGATCTGCTATTGTGAAGCTCACTGAGACGCCGTCTGGCTATATAAATCAAAGTTGTTGTTGTAATAATATTTTATGAAACCTTACCAATACATGTTTTATTGCAGACAAATGTTACTCTGAATGAACGTTTTTCTTCTTTGAAGATTTGTCGGCCTTCTACAGCACTAAGAAGAGGAGGCAGAACCGTTACAATGGGTTAATATTTGGTTTTATTTCCTTGATGAATAATTGCTTTGAATGCCAACTTTATAAAGGAAGAGATTTTTATTTATTTTTAGAAATGCTTCTAAATTAATTAGGTTTAAATTTAGTGTTTCACCTGAAGTGCTGTGAATACACATTACTTTAATGTTATTAAACAACCTGTATATTGAAGTGAAATACAGAAAATGTGGCTTTGTAATTGTTGAGTATGAGAATACTGTATGAAAATGGAACTTGTGAATTCTGCACTATGATGAGGAGACCCAGACTGTAACATTGCTTTCAGAAGTTACTCAAAGAGTGTTTCAATATTATGAGGAATCCGGTACAAATAGAGTGTTTGCTATCGTTTAATCCAATATAGTATTCATTGAGCCTGAACCAGTATGTTATATCAGAGATAATGGTATTTTAAAGAGAATTCTATTAAGGACTGGTATATTTTTAAATAAATAAATTTTTCACTGTGGAAAAAATTAGCTTTAGTTTATAAATACTCTTACCACAGGCAACAAAGTGCACAGACAATTTTAACTTGTGCTCAGAGCACAATGTTTATTTTATGTCCCTTCTTCATCTAACTGTCTGCTGAACTTATCTAAGACCGAAACCTACGAATACGCATTCAACAACAAAAACTTGCATTTATATAGTGTTTTGTACACCAGGCGGCATCTCAGAGCACTTAATAATGTGGGAGGCCAAGCCAGGGGAGAGAGGGAAAGTGACCGTAAGTGTGATCAAAGGAAAAGGTCTTCAGGTGCGACTTGAATCTGGGAAGGGTGGGGTGGAGGAGCTGAGGGAGGGAATTCCAAAGTTTCGGGGTGTAGTAGCTGAAAGCATGCCTGCCAATGGTGGAGCGGAGGATTTGGGGACAAGGAGGAGGCCAGACCCAGTAGAGTGGAGGCAGCAGGTATTCAGGTACATCTAAAGAGGATATGGGCTTTAGCAAAGGGCTGTAATACACACAGAGCAAACTAATAATTCAGCAGAAATGATTAGTATTACAACAATAGCAAATTAAACTTGAAAAATATTTCAGAACAGGGATTGGATGAAGCAATGAGTTAGAATATTATCCGTTCACAGCTGGGACTTGGTTTCACCTGAATTTAAACTGCTTGAAGATTGACTCCCTTTACTGTTGAATGCACCAATCCTAGATTGTGATTAGTATAAAAATTTAGACTCGTGAATCTACACCTTGTTAGACGAAGGAAAACACTACAGTATTATTCCTGTCCAGGATTTGTTTCAATAGATGTCAAAAATGGCTTTATACAATGAGAAGTGCAGCTTTATAGTTTATCCAGCAGAGGGCACTGTTCAACCTCACACAATCAGCCTTCTCTTTGTCCTCTGAGGTTGCCAACTGGACACATTGTAATAAAGGAAAGCAAAATGAAAATCTTAACAAGGGCACAGATTGTTTTTTCCCTAAATCTCGTTAAATGTACATTATATTTTACGGGACGAGTCTCAGAAGCAAATAATGTATTTTTTAATTGCACTGCGGCAAAAATATATGCATTTGCTAATTACTTTTTTTCATCCTTATGTTTTTAAAGGTCTCAAACTTTGTACATGTTTGTGAAATGAGTAATGTTGACATAATTTGACCTTGTCTGCGATTCTTATAAGTACTCTACCAGACGCATTGCACAATTATAATGGAGAATAACAAGACACATTTCCAAAAGCCGGGTAACCTAGGACAAAACTGGAACACATCATTTGTAAGTTTAAAGCAGGCAGTAGACTTTGTGGCAAGACTATAATAAAATAAATGCCAAACTCAAAAAAAAAGCTTCAGTTTTAAAAAAATTCTAATCATCTAAGGAAGCCTTTTTATTTTTTATTCTGTAAAACTCTGTGAAGCGCTTAGAAATGTTTTGATGACATGATTATTATTCTTTTGTGCATTACACATTGTCCAAAACTATTTGTTCAATTTTATGTATTCAGCTTTGACGGAATCTAGTAAAATAATTACACTTTCCAAAATGAAATCCTGGGGTGGGTGGTCTATCTTCGGGCATACAGACCACATATGCAATACCTGTGCAGTTCTACAATGCATACTTTCATTAACCTTATTTGTGGAATGAAATGGAATTGTATTTACTTTGTACCTGCATCAATGTTTTTATTGGCATGGGTTGATATGTGAGTTTTGCTGCGCTTCAGTTTTTAATAGCAACCATTACTAAGGAAACTAGATGAGCCACTCCCATCCAGTCCATGAGCAGAGCAGAGTTTCCTGAGGTGGGCAGCATACCTGATATAATTCCTGATACCAGAAGGCATCCCCACTTCAGGGAATACATTATTATACATTATTAAGCAATCTAGTTAGAAGTCCCCATAGATCAGACCTCACGGTTGACATTTTCTAAAACTATTGTGATTCGAAGCTGGATTTTCTGCTGACAGTTATTAGAAATACTGTCACAGCCGGGAGGTCAACAGTTGTTGGTCTGCTGTCTAGGGGAAGGTTTATGACTTCATTTCAGTCTTTTTTTTCCTTTCTGTTGAATGCCGGCAGAATCTCACTGTCACCAGAGTTTAGCGAAGGGCTGCTGAGTCAGTGGTGCTATACAGCTGCCACCTTGTATTCCCTTGGGCCGGCAGTGCCTGGCAGAGCAGAAAGACCAGCTAACAGCGTTCGTATTGTCTGGGGGCAATTTGGAAGCTCACCTGTAACACGCAACCTGCTGTTGCATTTGCCTCGAAGGGCTCCCTTCATTTGCTGTCTGGCTGGGAGAGGTTTACTGACAAAATGCAAAACACAGCAGACGCCAGAGGTCTGAAACAGAAACAGAAATCTCTGAGAACACACAGCAGGTCAGGCAGCATTTATAGAGAAAGGAAAGCGAATCAATGCTTCGGGCCCACAACCCTTCGAAACATGGCTCGCTTTCCTTCTTCCTTAGATGCTGAGTGTTCCCACCCGAGTGTTCCCAGCAATTTCTGCTTTTGTTTCAGCGCCTTGGGACGTCCTCGCGACGTGACAGGCGCTCTGTAAATGGAATTTTGTTGTTGTTGTTTACTGAGCTGGGAAAAATACTGTACTCTCATCTTTTCATGCTGTTAAGCAAAGTAAGACAAGGAAATGTCAGAATGAGGCAACACAATTCTTAATTCTTTAAGCCAAGGAACTCTGTTAAAATAGAATTATTTCTTTCAACCATTGATACTATTGTTTTAGTGGTTTCCTATTCTTTTAGGAGAGTGATTGATCTCCACGTAACAACAGGCCACACTGGTAGGATGAAATGAGGATGTGTGGGAATCATGTGTAACCCTGGAATCCTTGTACATACAGTTGCACTACTGACATTGACAAAATATTGATGACTGATATTACACTAAACAACAACTACATTTATACAGCGCCCTTCATGTGACGTAGTGTCTTGGACCTCTTAACAGTGGCAGAGCTCAATGCTAAGCCAGTGGGGTATAAACAGATTGAAGAGGGAGGTAGGTGCCAGGGCATGAAGTGATTTGTAAGTGAATGTGAGAATCACCTTGTGCTGATGGCCACTGGTGAGGTCATTACCTTATATAAGCAAATCCTTATCAGTTTGGTTGAACAGCAAGCTGGGAAACAAAAATAAACATTACTGATTTGCATTTTCTTCTGAGATGCTGACATTAGGTTAAAACAGGATCGGTGCCAGTACCGAGAGCAGGGAGCCTGTGCTCTCAACTAGTGAATGGATAAAAGTGTTTGCACAAATTATACCAAGTCTGCTTAGGTTAAGATCTTTATTGTGATGCTAAGATGGAGAATTTGGTCACAGTATATACTAAGAGTTTGCTGTTGGTATTGATAGAACTAAAGACGAGCATCATTGTGATGTAAACCCAATATTTCCACAATGGTACCAACAGAATATCAAATCATTGTTAAAGCTGTATTGAAGTTTCAGTCAATTATTCTCCTATACTCTATTGTGTTTCACTGGCAAAATACTGGGTGTACATTAGACAGGGAAAAGAATGACATCATGCAAGTCAATGGATGCAGTCTCACTGTCAGTCAGGTATCACTGAATGATAATATAGTCTCCTAGGTCTATTTTCATACCCTGGGAGTTTATAAGGTATCAAAGCATTATGTGTCACACTTCATTCAAATTTATGCAAAATTAATTATAAAATTATAAAATTATAATTATAAAATTATTAATTACAAAAACAAGCGCGGAGTTATAAACTTAAAGCTTTAAAACGTATTTAAGAGACATGAATTTAAAAATGATTTGCCGTGACCCTTCCTTAAATCAGTAAGTACAAAATGGTATTTCCTGCTGGAGAAAACAGAGGGTATTCATTGGCTTTTCAGTGTCTGGATAACATGACTGATGAAGTCACAAACGAGTTACATTACCCTCATGAGCAGAAGTAATTGCATTTCACAGGGAGGCACCAAGTTGTCTGTGTTTCGCTTTTTTTTCACATTTAAAAAAAAACTGAAATGACCAGAAATGAACAGACAAACTGCAAATGCTGGCAATCCACATCAGTTCAATCAACATCTGGAAAATAAAAGTGGGTTAATGTTTCAGGCAGGACCATTCATCAGAACTGAAGTTGTGGGCTGGGGAATTAGAATAGAGGAAAGAATTTCAAGTAAAAAAGACATCAGGGTGAAATTTGCACTCAATATGAAACATGGCAATTTTTATCCCCATTAACTTTCTTAAAGGCACGGAACTGGAGGGATGTTGTTCACAAAGTCTGATTGGTATCGCTAAGCTATCCTGATCTGTGAAATAAGAAATTATTTCTAGTCGCAAATATTTCTAATCCTACACAAGACAACAATTTAAGAAATAAAATTGCACAATTGTCTAAAAAGGTGCTGGCAAAAGTAAAATAGGTTGAAATACCAAAACTTACTCTTGGATTTTAAAGATGTGATCTATAATTCATTCCTAACAGAAAAAGCTTTCTGGTCCTAATCCTCAGAGAAACACAGGGAAGAGACTTGACAGGAAACCTCTTCTTGAAAATGGCCGCAGTCCACAATATGGCTCAGTGAGATTCTTTCACTAATAATCTCAAATTCATTCAATGCTTAAAAAAAAGACCCCTTTCCACCCTATCAAACCACACAGAATGGAAACTGTTTGCTAAGAAAGGAGAGTTAAAAATGTACCAGTTGTTATCCTCCACTCTGATAGTTTAAAAATAATAATCATTAGCAGGTTGGCTATTTGAGGGTTTGTACTGCTTTATGTTTCTGTAGATCTACAAAAGAAATATGAAATATACAGTCATCCTGCCAATGTAGGTGGGGAGCTGTGGATTAATACTCCTTGCATTTGATACAGCGCCTTTCATGTCAGGAGCACCTTTCAAAGAATGACATAAGATTTATTGTAAAATGTAATGACTGTATTTTTAGGCAATAGAGGCAGCCAATTTGCAATGTTGTAGCAATATCCCATGATGGTTTTCCTAACAACGAAGCCTGCAAGCATGGAAGATCGGATTATTTAAACTCCAATAGAGAAGCTTTGAGGAATGTTCACAGTATATGAGAATGCCACATGTTGTCACATGAGTAGCTATTTAGATTAGGAATTTTCAAATACAGTGCCTGATGACAACGCCCCTTGACAGTGTGTCTCGTGAGGCCGTGTAGTTTTATTTCCAAAGATTTTATAATTTCTAAAAGCCACGAAGAACAACATTAGTATTTTAAAAGAGGATGACAGAATTCTTCCTATCATGGGAGAGTTGGTTAAATAAAGCTAAAATGGGAAATATTATTCATCCATATAAACCCTTTATGAATAAATATGTTATGCATCAACCATCTTCTAGCCTTATACAATAACTTGTCTCAAATATTCCCCCTGGAATTGTTGGCAGTAACTTAATACAGCACTTGCAGTCAGTACTAATGACAGCAAATGTGCTTTTGAAGAGACACCAAATGGAAACCAGCAAACCAAGGTTTTGTGGGTTGACAGCTGGCAGCTGCTGTAGAAAAGTTCAATCACGTCAAATCTACCAACATGCTGATCTAGGTACTCTTTTATCTAAAATTGGCAATAAAAAAAATCTAAATAGGATTCAAAATAGGACTCATTGAAAAGCAATGACATACTAGTGACAATTTGATTTAGTAGATGAACAGTAAATTCACACCTCTTTGAGTGATCAGATACGTTTTTATTTCTTAAGGTATGCTGATTGCTGTGTTTGAGCTGTAATTGGAGTTGCTGAATCAAAATAAATCCAATCAGTATGTGGCTTCTCTTTGGCAAAATCAAACCTGCGTCACTGAAACAAAGGATCAGTATTCTTTTTTTCATTTTCATTAATAGTGCCCTGTATAGTAGCTATAATGCCACTGACCATTAGGCTTGTGACTTTCAGCAACTGTGAGGGAGAGACTTTTGCCCACATATATACTGTATAGTCAATCCACTTCACAGTATATTCTGTGAGGCGCATGGAGATGTCTAGAAATACATATTCTTTCTGCTAGGTTATCATGAATGCCGTTACGTCATGCCCACTGGTTCCATTCAAGATTCTGAACAAATGACTATGGACTCTTCTATCACTAATATTCGCAAACTTAGCTAACTTATATCAGAGGACCTTCTTCATCCAGACCAATTTTGTGATCTTGTCATATTGGAAATACTTCAGGGATAATTGCTGTCCGGTGTTGTGTATAATATATGTATTTGTAGACAAGCAGGACAGCACACAGGAAGGGCCCCTAAACAGCCATGAAGTGAAGAATAAATGTATCTGGGGATTGTTGGCCAGGACACTTCTCTGTCAAACCTACATAGTCATGGATAACATCTTTAACATCCACCTGAATAGGCAGAGTGGACTTTGTACTGTACTAACATTTCATCCAAAGGATGACACTCTAATAGTGTAGTGCTGTACTGATGGGGCGCTTATTTTCAGCTCTTACTAAATCACTTTATAATAATTCACTTTAAAATAGTTTTAATGGTGAGAAAACACGATCTACACACAGTCTACCAGAGTTAATTCTTCACAGCTATCCCCTAGAAAAAGATTTTATGATTCCCTATTTGCACTGAACGGATTCATTCATGGGGCTTTAACTTACATGCAGTCTCTAATCCTTGCAAGCACTAGATTCTGTCAACTGCTTCGTATGTGTACAGTTGTGCAAAGTACACATACCAAAGTGGATTCATGTAGCGCATGGAATCGCTAATGCACATTCCTCTTGATATCAGCTGTTCTTCAAGCCAACAGACCTGGATCTTAACAGAGTTTCATTATGTTCAGACCAGTTGTTTCATTATATGAAGTAGCTTCAAGCACAGCTGTTGGACACCAGACTTTGTGCGTTTAAAAATATCCGTGCTTGCACACAACAGATAGATATCAAGCACAAAATTTTCTGAAAATAAGGCCCCTTTGTTTGGAAATGTTATGGTGAACTTTCATTGTTGAATATTGTGAATGTCCATCGTAATAAGCTTGTACCGAGACTTCCTGGTAACTGAACCTAGAACTGGCATTTTCAGTGACCTTTGGCTGATTTCTGCAACCGCAGTAACCACTTGATTTGTAGGGATAAGACAGGAAAATAAAGAGAGGGATTCAGGAAGAGAATATTCATATAATTCATAAATGGTGAAATGCCTTGAAATAAAAAATCAACTTCATAGCCTGGATAAAACCATTGTACTGTATATATTCCACTGTTAAACGCTCCGAGGTGCGTGGAGGGAGCTATATAACTGTTAGTTGTTATCGTATTCAAATTACTTCTCTCCTGTGACAAAGAAATAGTTAGATAAGTAATTCTAAAGCCGATGGGGTAGCATGGCACACGCTTCATGTTGATATTGCTGTGAGCGCAGTAGCGCAGGAATAGATGCAGTTGGTTTAGAAATGGAAGCTGAAAATGACCCCTTCATCTTCAATCTATCACATTGTCTGTCTGCCTGCCAAAAGTTTCAATGCACAAATTTCTCACTGAGCTCAATTTTGAGATAAATACTACTACGCAAAATGAAATGCCTTTCCACTGGACCTTTTTGTTGCACAAAGTCAGTATTTGCCCTTATGCTCATTTTGATTCATGCAATCGGTAATACAGTTTTCCAAATGAACCCTTGATGACATGAACAGTTGTGCCATTCCATTCCACCAAAGGAAGACGCGGAGGAACATGTGAAATGTGGGGTTTGAAAAATAATTAATTTGCATTCCTGCTCCTCATGGAAAACATGGAATATTAACGAGGAAGTTAAATATTTTTCACTGTGGGAATTTACACAACGTTTGCAAGTTTCAGTTTTTTTGTCTCCTAAGCTTTTAAGGTGGAAAATCATGGTGCAAAATCTTGTTTCTATATTAGGAACTGTATTTTCAGATGGACTCAGCACTTTGCGGAAGAGGGGGACATTGGGATTAAAAGATGTACCAATCAAAGAACTAATAAACTGGTGGAACTGGTTGATTGGCTTCTTGCTGCTTTCCAATATTCCATCACTTACATCACTGCCATTTTAAAAGCCACTTATGATATTATCTCACATGAAATATGGTTGAGATTCACAAAGGCTTTTCTCAGTGTATTAAAATCTACAAAGCAAGAACAGACAAAGAGTCCAATTTGTTTCCATGGTTATCTTTATGACTTGCTTCAATTCAAAGAATATTTTAGGAATGATGTAACTTGAGGAAATAGGACATTTCTAAGTGCTAAGAGGATCTTTTGAAGATGTAGAAGTGTTTGTGGAAGTAATCCTAGACTTGGGGAGGGATAAATTTGCAGGACTACGGGAAGAAAGCAGGGGAGTGGAATTAATTTAGACAGTTCTTTCACAATAGGCCGAATCACCTCCTTCTGCGCTGTGTAATTCTATGCTTCTATAGGTGTTTGTAGGAGCAGTACTGTCTGAGAAGAAGCCAAAATAACTTGCACTGGCTTTTTCAGGAAGAAGTGACAATATAACAATCAATTCAATAAGAAGGAATGTAAATAAATGTATGTTATCTTTATTAACCTTATCAATATCATGCTCTCCCCATTCTCCCTCCCACACCTGTTTCCGTATTTGGGGAGATTCTGAAATGTCATGGTTTTTGATTAGATTTAAAATCTCAGTCTGCTGAATTCTGCAGATGATAACAACAACAACAAAATACATTTGTATAGTGCCTTTCACATTATACAAGGCATTAGACAGTCAGTGTTTCGGACCTGAGCTGGGGTTGGGTTTGGGGAGGGTGGAGGGGAGAGAGGGGAAGGCGGGGGGGTGACCAATGGCACGGTCAAAAAGGAGGGTCTTGAAGCGGAACTTGAAGGAGGCCAGGGAGGGGGAGAGGTGGAGGGATTGTGGGATAGAATTCCAAAGTTTGGGGGCGAGTGGTTGAACGCTCGCCTGCTGATGGTGGAGTGGGTGGGTTGGAGGACGTGGAGCAGGCCAGAGCCAGCTGAAACTAGTTAGTGTAATTAACTTGCAAAGCAATGTTAATTATTCTTACTGATCAATGCAAACAAACAAATGTTGAACTATACAGACCCATGTTACTTTGAATATATACTCATTAACTTTGCAAATACAAATGCTTGATCTGAGTCCAAGAGATTTATTGTTTCTCAATATAGTCCAGGGATCACAGTCACTACAGTTTTTCTTCCGTTGATATTTCCTTTTGATAAGTGATTGTTTTAGCTTAATGATGACTCCAAATGACAGATAACACACAACGTTTCCACTCAGGTAGGATTCCAAGTAACAGGTGAGACTGAATTAAGGAGCAGACCGGAGCCTGCTGAATGGGGGCAGGCAGGCAGGCAGGTTGATAGGGAGTCAGCAGGTCGGAGAGATAGGAGGGGGCAAGGCTATGAATGGCTTTGAAAGTGAGGACAAGGATCTTGAATACGATCCTTTCGGGGATGGGGAGCTAATGGAGTTGGGCAAGGATGTGAGTGATTTGGTTGCGGAGCTTAGTGCGGGAGAGGACACAGGCTGCAGAGTTTTGGATGATCTGCAGCTTGTGAAAGGAAATGCCAGGAAGGCCGACGAGGAGGGAGTTCCCATAGTCGAGCCTTGATGTGACGAATGCATGGACGAGGGTTTTCGGCAGCCTGAGGGGTGAGGCAGTGGCGGAGTCTAGCAATGTTATGGAGGCGGTGGAAGGCAGTGCTGGTCATGGCGTGGATGTAGGGGGAGGAAAGACAGTTCAGGGTTAAACAAGAGACCAAGGTTCCTGACTGGCTTCAAGAGCATGCAGCCTTGGATGCTGATAAAGCGCTACGTCAAATGCAAGGATATTATTATCATTATATCACGTTGTCAAAATGTTCTAGCTCCTTTGGCAAATGGGAAGCTTGTCCAAATGGAACCCCTTTGATTCAAGTCGGAGTCCTGGAATTCTTTCTCATAACCCTCTAAATTAGATCAACAAAATAAATATAGTTTGGTCTACAGTATCATTCACATGTTACATTCTTAGAATCTCCCCATTGCCGTGAGGATTACAGCAACGTTTCAGCAGAGTGCAGCACAGGACTTAGTTAATCTTTCTACAATTCTAAACAGATGTTCACCACCAGACAATGCTGACGACAAGCAACAGTAACAAAACATAACAGAATGGAAAAAGTATTATCACCTTCCTCTCAATTGGCAAAGTAGTTTCCAGACATTCCTTTCATCTGATACACTTGGCGTTCCCCAATAAGACAATTCAACAACAAAGAAATGAACATTGAGGGGACGATATAATAATAATAATCCTTGCATTTGATATAACGCCTTATCAAGCTTCGAGACGTCTCCAAGCACTTCGCAGCAGATACTGTAAAGTATTTATTTTGTGTGGGGGTGAAAAGGCAGAAATATCTATAACACACTTTTACATTTCATCGAATTATAGAGCACAGTAGGAGGCCATTTGGTCTGCTGTGTCTGTGCTGGCTCTTTGAAAAGAGCTGTCCAAATCAATCCCACTCCCCCGCTCTCTCCTCATAACCCTGCAAACTTAACCTCCCCAAATAATGATCTACTCTTTTTAAGAAAAATTTAAATGAACACCCAGGTCTCTCTGTTACTTCACCCCCCTTTAAGATTGTACTATCTAGTTTATATTGCCTTTTATCATTCTTCGTTCTTCATTCCAAAATGCATCATTTTGCATTTCTCAACATTAAAGTGCATCTGCCACATGTTCGGTCCATTTTACCGGTTTGTCTATGTCCTCTTGCAGTTTGCTACTATCCTCCTCACTTTTCCTAGCTTAGTATCATCTGCAAATTAGAAAATTGTACTCCCCATATCTAAGTCCGGATCATTTATATAGATCAAAAAGAACTTCAATTTGCCCATGTTTGTTCTGACTTTCTGCATGTACAGCATTAAGTAGTAACGCACTGCACTTGTGATGTTTTCATTGCACTGAAGTAAGTCATAAATTTCTATCAAATTATTTGGCTGCGAGTCCATGTTTTAAATGGTCTGGAATAACAAACAACAACAATTTACATTTATATAGCGCCTTTCACGTCAGGAGGACGTCCCAAGGCGCTAAAATAAAGTCAGATTAATGACTGTAGAAACTATCTTTGTTCTAAATGTCTGCTTCAAATGCTTTGAGAGATTGTTCAGGCTCTTGTAGCATTTATTTTACATGAAAGGCACTATATAAATGTAAGTTATTCTTATTAAGTTGTATCAGTTCAATGTTACTACTGTATAATGCACATTTTATCACAGGTTGTGATAAGTGTATTAATTTTTTTCGTAATAATGGTGAACAATTCATCACTGAGTAAGGAAAAATTTATATATTTTTTAAAAACTGGGGGGAAAATATGTTTCAGAATAATCTAACATTTATCCACTGTCTATAGGTTCTGCAGGTTAATGAGTATTGGATTAGCTTTATATCAGATCACCAAATGGGGCGTGATTTCTAGGCAGCTCCCTTAAAAACAGCCAACAATTTCATAAAGGCGGTCCTTAATGATGCGTGGTATGTTTATTTGGATACATGAAACAGTAAATTACATTGAAAAATACTTTACATGTCTTACCAACTTGAGGCAAAAATTAGTTTTTAGAAATTCATAGAAGGTTAATTTATAAGCAGCAATTTATTTAGGATGTGAACAGTATGTAGATCAGATTCATCACCAAAAATGAAAAGAAATAGCCTTGGGTGTTTTATATTATCGAATCAAATAATCGCAGTCCTGGAAAATGTGAAGTCTGCTTGATTGTTAGTATAGGTTTTATAACTTGATTATAAGATTGATTGTTATTATACGGCAATCAGCAAAAAATGAATCCAATTTATTTTTAACATCAGATGGATTTTGCACAATAGGTTTCTTAAAAGATGTGCACAAAAACTGCTTCTAGGAACAATCATAAATAAATAAAATCAATAGTACATCATCACTCTGTCTATTAACCTAATCAAAAATTCCACCCTGTGTTTCTTTTAGCACACCATATGTTTTCATTTATAATCCACAAAATAAACTTAGTCTCTGCCCAGCTTTGTATATATGGCATGTGTCACACCCTCTCTTATCAGGAATTATAGAGGAGATGAATTATAAAATCTCTTTAGGAGAAGAATTAATACAAATCACTTTTTGTGCAACTGGAGGTGAGCATGTTAGATGTTGTTTGGGAAATTGCCTTCTGTTACTTATAGAAACTATCTGGGTGAAATTTAGCAAGCTACATTTTTGAGCATTTTTATGGCTGCTTTTTCGCATGCCCTGGGAAGAGACTGAGTGATCAGAACTAGGAGAGAGGTGTGGTTAGAACAGTGGATGATGGTAGAAAGGAACTTTCACTAACACTATACACAATTATAGTTGCAAAGCGTTTTTCACATCGAGAGGACATCCCAAGATGCTGAACAGTCAGGGATTAGAACCTGAGCGGTAGGGAGGAGATTGGGATCAGGGAGGATGAAGGGCAGAGAGAGGGTAGCTGAAAGCATGGCCAAAGAGGAGGGTCTTGAGGCATGGGTTGAAGCAGGCACGGGAGGGAGCGGGGGGTATGTGGAATGGAGTTACAGAGGATGAGGGCAGAGAGTTTGAAGGCCTGGCAGTCAATGGCGGGGAGGGCTGGGCAGGGGACATGGATCAGGCTGAAGAGGAGGGTGTGGACAGGTTGATAAGGGGTTAGCAGGTCAGAGATGTAGAAGGGGGCAAGGCCACTGAGGGCCTCGAAGATGAGGATGAGGATTTTGAACTCGGTTCTCCGAAGAATGGTTAGTGAAGGATGGGCTTGATGGGGTCACAGAACCTGGTGTGGGAGAGAACATGAGCTGTAGAGTTGAGAGCTTTATAAGTGTAAATTTGTTGTTGAGAGGTGAGGAAGTGGCAAAGGCAATATTACAGAGGTGAGGGAAGGCAGAGCGGGTCCTGCCATTGATTTAGGGTTCAAAGAACATACGTATCATGAGGTTGGTGCAAGCCCACACCCATCCCAGACACTCACAGGTAATTTATTTTATTGTGCCTCATTTTACAATGACCTATTTCAATTGATTTTCAATTGATTTTAATATGGGCCACCCGGGAAAATTTGTCCTCACGCAAAGGTCAAACAAATCATGCCATCTACAAAATGTTGTCCCCCAAAAATATTTACAAACACATTTCAAATGATATAAAAGTAAAATTCCCCCTAAAAATTACAGACACGATTGTTTTCAGATGAGACACCCACATTGCCAACATTGCACAGCTGGACAAAGGTGGCTTTTACATTTGGTTTGGCAACAGCTCCTTTCTCATAATATTTATGTAAAGATACTGTGAAAATCCAGTGGGGTGTCAGAACACATAATTGAAATCTGCGACTGGGAGGAAAACAGTTTATTCAAACAATGCCATGTCAAAGTGCTAAATTATTTGTTGACTTTTATATTGTATCTAAGCCATTGCATATAGGTCCCCTGGTACTGTGTTTCATGTCGCAACAAGGAGAACAGGCACCGAACACGCTCCAAGGCTTCTATTAATGTTACCAGGACAACTGATAGGAATTCAAGAACCTTGTTCCCAGAAGGTTTCCAGTCTAACTGTAGTGGCTGTTTGTTGTCACCATCGCCATGTTGAATGATAGTTCTAAAAGTGAACAGAGTGACTAACTTTGACATGGGTAATTAACAGAATGCTTTATTAGCCTTAGCTTTGAGTTTCCTTCTTAAGTCTTAAAAAAAATTTAAATAAAAAAATTGGCAAACAGTTTCTTAGCTAACGTCCACTCTTCCAATGTCTAAGAGGTGGCATTTCATTGCCCAACAAGTTTCTCTGAACTACACTTTAAAGGGATGTTTGTTTTAAAGTGCCTAGTGTTATTTTAAGAAGGAGACCTGAGATAAGATCATTGCTGACCTTTTTATCCTGCATTATTCCTTTAAAGGGAATTAATGTTTTTTTTATTTCCTCTTTGAGCTTATTTTAAGAACAGTAATGAATTCTGCTTTGTATTTAGCCTGGAGGAGTTGAATGAGTCAGACTGGCTGGTAAAGATCACAGGTGAAAGAGATTCTGGGCTTGAATCCTGTCCCTGACTGACTTGTACACACAACAGCATCTAACCTCAGGCAGACTGGAGCTTACATTAACTCCATTCTCTTGAGACCCAGAATAAACAGAACTATGAATGAAGCCATCCTTCAAGTACAGTGCCGAAGTTCTAGTTTGGCTACATTTAGCAGGGGAAAAGGGGACATACCTTACAATATATTTGGCCTGCAAAAATATGCTCAGTTCACTTTCACAGTATATTCTGTGACGCCCTTTGAAATGCCTCGAAGGCATGATAAGGCATTATATCAAACGCAAGGATTATTATTATTATTATTTTTCCCTATCCCACGTTAGCTGCTGGAACATGGAACACCATCAGTATAGTGTTCCATATTCCAGCTTGTAAATGTGAGATTGACAAGTGAGCAATAAATCAAATACATATTATTACATTTGTCGAATTTGCTGTGTTTGTTAACTGAAATAGGTTGTACATGAATTGAGTATCTATTTAACTGTCTATCAATCACTCTGCTATGCTTCAGGTTACATTTATCCAACTCAGATTCCTTTCCAGTGCCTTGGGATATCCTCTCAACATGAAAGGCGCTCTACAAATGCAATTTTGTTGTTGTTATGAAGAAATTCTGTTAAAAATTATGCTAAGTTATATACCATTTGCAGATTTTCTACACTGGACATTTCTACACCCATATCTATTTCATGACCACTGGACTAATAAGTCTTAGCACTCCAAAAAATGAAAGACATGTCACATATTATTCACAAAAAAGGTTTACAAAAGCCCCACACAGTGTTCATTGCTTAATGCTTAAGCGAGTTTGAGTACAAATACCAGATATGTAATGTAGGAGTTGCTGATACAACACTTCACTACTTACTGCTGATTTCGTTTGAAATATGTCATTTGAAGAAAGTCATAAAATGTCACAATCTGCATTATTTATTTTGCATTTAGTCTAGACACTAAAGCTACTTATAAAGGAATGCAGAAATAGAAAATGTTGTAAGAAGGTCCTATCCTTTTTACACACATTGAGATTTTACATTTGTATAGTGCCTTTCATGTCGGAAAGACATCGCAAGATGCTGGACAGTCAAGATTCCCTACTGGCTCTGTGCGTTGGAGAGTGCTCTCAGGGAAGTCCTGACACTTGGAAGAGAGGAATGGGAAAGCGTAGGAGCTGCGTAGGAGCTGGTTTGAGGCAGAACAGATTGTCCTTGGCGTCCATAATGTTCAGTAGAAGGACAATTTAGCTGAGGTCAGTGCAGAGCAGTAGGTTTCGGTCCAATCCAGCCCGAATCGGCGATGGACCATTAGGTGAATTTGTTCCAGTGGCATGCACCTGTGACTTGAGGGAGCGGATGAGATATAAGAGAAGAAGGCGGTGATGGAGGTGATGAGGGCAAGGGTGTCAAGGATGACAGAGGAAGTTGTGGAGGAGAATGATCAAAATGGGTAGATGGAGGAACCAGAAAGACAGGTATTTAGGTGAACCCAAGGGCAGTGGAGAGAGATTATTTTTTTCCTTTAATGTGCTTTGATGCTTTAATTTTATTACATGTTTAAAAAAACTATTTACTGTTATTCTGTCACAAAAGAACCCCCACCTTTATTGCAGAAGCACCAATTCCCAGAACAAAGGTGGTTATATTCCAGATGGTTCATGTAAATTATACATGACAAGCATATGGGTCCATTTTGTTACTACTGTACTGTTTCTGAAAGAGAAATAGTAAGGAAACGTATCAAAGTTTACCCCTGGAGGTACCATATATTCTCTTTTATGTCTAAAATTGTGATATTTTCTATTGTTTAGTATATAAATTTTTCTATTTTAATTGCTGTTGCTGAATAATTTAAAGAAAAACAGAAAACTATAGACCACATTATAGTCGTTTGCTGAAAACATGCTATGCTTTGAGGCGCTGCCCTGCGGGAGGGTGCACATATATAAATCTATATATATATATATATATATATATATACTTGCACATATATAAATATGTGCAAGTTGTTGTTGTTGTTAAGATTGAGTATCTTTAAGTCACAAAACAAAATCTGAAGAAACAGTCATACTGTAGACTCCAAACTAGTGTAATGCGCAATGTAAGAATAATACTTGCATTTGATTTAGCACCTTATCACATCAAGGAGACCTTTCAAAACACTTCACAGAATGTACTGTGAAGTGATTCGACAGTATATTTTGTGGGTGAAACCAAGCATCCAATTTCGCACAGCAGTGTAATCTCAACATCTGAGGCCATATTCACGTATGGCCTTCTGTGTGTGAATCTGATCTTGTAAACTTTCCAATGGAGCAATTTGTGATCTGATGTTAAAAATGTTGAAGAATTGCCTTGCCCTTTTATATATCCTGTGAATTTGCAGTATCTGCTAGGATTCATGGTTCTGGGAAGCAGAAATGAAGGAAGCTTGTAAAGGAAGAGGAGGGAATTTTAGAGAAAGCAGACTAGGGGCCACAAGTAACACAAAGATCCCATATGCAACTATACCATGAAGGTTGGAGGTGCAGGCTGAAAGAGAGGAAGAGAGGAAGCAATGCATCAGCCACTGTGGTCATAAGTTCAACTTTCAACCAAGTCACCGCAAACACGAAAGAATAAGCATTTAGACCACAGCAAATACTGATGCTCAATGAGGTCTGCTTTGCTACAGCTGCATAAAGTTCTGATATATTTGTTTTGTGATGAAGCGGGGCACAGTTAGCTAAACACACAGACTAGCTATTGACTACACATGTTCTCATGCAGCCAGTTTCTTCCAGTTTAGATGGATCCAAGAAGATGGATTCCTCTGAGTTGTCCTGAGTGGTCATTTGGACAGGATTGAGTTGGCAATCTACTGCTACTGTGGTAGCAAAGGAGTAAATAAAGCAGCCAGAGGTCTTGCTCCTGATGGCTATCCAGTGACCTAGAGCATATGTGTCTTTGGACTTCAGTTGAGAGCAGCATTGGGCTCAGCTCTGATGTCCTCCACAGTCACCCTCCAGAGTAACCTGCTGATATTCTTCACTGAGGCTATTAGAAGAGTGGGTATCTGGGCCCAGGACCAATTAAATTGTTCCCCAGCAGGAGATAGCACTTTCAGGAAATTAAATCAGTAACTCGCAGTAAGGAAATATAACAATTCAGCTAATTGTCACAATCCATATCCACCCTTGCCTCACCCACAGTCGGATTGTTGTGTGGAAGCATGCAGGATACAACATGTTATCCTGCGCAGGTAATATACTGGCAGATTCTGAAACTATTTGCCCCCTAAATTGGGGGGTTATTTTGAAACAGCAACGCTGTTGTTTGACCATTCTTATCCACAACCCTGGGGCAATGTTGTGAGGGAAATGCCACCAACCTTTACAAGTCAGTTACAAAAAAATGTTGTAAAATGCTGCATAAAATAGTTGGTAACGCTTTTACATTTCTTGGTCTCAGAAACACTAAGCTATTTTCAGTCAGTCATCTCTGCCAAAGGCCTCTGGCCTCTCTATTAGCCCTCTTCCCGAAAGTCACAAAATTAGCGTACTGCTTTAGCCAGACAGCTTTATTCTTTTCAGCTTGCAGTGTAAGTCATGAAAAGGGTGGTTTCATGCTCCGCGTGAGTCAATTTATTGCTATGTGTTTAACTTTCTTAACCTTCCTGGCACCAGGACAAGGCTTCTCTTCTCTTCTACCACAGAAACGTTGGCAAACTGAGCATCCCACCAGGCTGCAATCGGTTATGATGTGCACGAGGAAAATGGAACTGGGACATGGCTGTTATCCTTTGAACTTTATACCTGTTCACAATGGCACCAAAATATATAATACATTTGAATACTGCACATTCCATTTAACACACAACCAGATTAAGTGAAGTAAATTGAATGGCTCTTTTTGAATATTTTCAAATTATCCTGAGCTTTTATCTGGATCCATAAGAGCTGATCTACTGAAAGACACAACACATCTGTTCTTTCAAGGCAGGCTTTGAATATATTTAGTACAATACTGTAGATTTCAAACTTTCAGACTTTCATTGACATTTAGCGGAATTATTTTCCATCTTCAGTGAGGGCATGCATTAGCCTTGACATTTCTTAGTTTGGGGGGCACTGGGAAGGGAAAGGGGGAGTGGAGTCGTTATATTTCATATCCAATGATGTTGCTTTGTGGCATTATCATCACACATACACACATCACATGCATTCACATTCATTACTGGAGCCATAACAAACTCCAATTGCGGAAGGGAAGAGAAAGCTGTAAAATGTTGCAGGACTATAGACAATGAACTGTCTTTTCGTGGAAGATGTATAATTGCGCCCAAATTTGAGACTTAACTGTGAGCATTGTAAAATGCTACGGAGCTAGCACTTCAAGTCACGCTGATCCAATACCAGGCTGGTAACAATTAAATGGGTTCATTTCTCCAATGTTTGTTTAGGGCTGTATAAAACAATATTAATCACAAAAGGAAAAATGAGTAACAAACATGGGACATTACAAGTCAACCCAAAAACGGTAGAAGAAGCATCTGCACAACAAAGGCCGCTTCCCTTCAAGCAAAGTTATTTTAGCTTTCAGACTGAAGGGTTTGGCTTCACTGATTCATGTGATGATTTCATGCTGAAGGAATCTTTACCAGAGGGTCATGCGCAACAAATTCATCCAGTCTACAAGCACCATTCCTAAGATATCCACACAAACATGTATACTCAAACATCTCCCCCACAAACTAACTGTCACCAACAGAGCAGAGAGCTAAATCCATTTAATGAGGCAAGATTCAAGGTTTATATCGTAAGAGTGTAATGTCGAATCAAACAGGTAACAATAGCGAAGGCAGTTTATTTTCTTTGGCCAATTTTCTTCCTGAAAGCACAGACTCTTGCAAGATTCATGGAGCAAGATTCCATGAACACTGGTACCGTGCCCAAGTGATCACTCTTCACACATGACCCGAGACAGTCAGTGTTAGCACAATGATAATGGAATATGATAATGATATCACAGCTGAGCCCAATCCTATTTTCACCTCAGGCTGCATTACCTATTTTAATAGCTTCAGCACAATTGATATTAATGCTCAATGACACAATCTCGACGAGGAAACATAGCACAGGCACATTAGTGGTGTAGCGCTCTGTGAGCGCTGTCCACAGAGTAACACCTTCAGTGATCACTGACTGATGATTACATAATTGAAGACGTAAAACTAACACAAATTGAAGAATTAAAGAGCACTTTAAAACAGGACTATTTTTTAGGGTAACCGGCAGCAATCAATTGTGCCAGGAAAATTCTCACAAGCAAGTAATGGATTAATTAAATTAGTTAATCTAGAGTTACACTGGGAAAACTCCCTTCTCTTTTATGCTGCTGATCCTTAACACTAACCGGAACCAGGCAATCGTCAGGACCTCAGTTAGACATTTCATTTGTGATAACATGGCATCCCACAGAGCTGCAGGATTAACATGGGGGCTTGAAACCCACCAACCCTCCAATTTGGAAAGCGCTACCAATGAATCCAGACTGGCGTACAATCACCATATTCCAAAACCTGTAATGAATTTGAGGACGTACTATCAACATTCTGAGACAGAAAGCCGTAACTCAGTGAAAACAATGAGACGGAAGAACTTTATGTATATTTTTAGAGAGTGCACCGAATGCAATTCCCACTTTTGTGTCTCCCAGAACGTGTTAATCCACATTCCAAGACCAAAAGGGGTTGTATTGACAATGATCTAATTAACTTCTTACGTTTCACTCCAGAGCCAGTGAGAAATTTCAGAGGCCTCAAATTGCAGTGGTAAAAGTGTGTTTCGTTTTAGCATTTAAACTTGTGCAGCGCTGCGGTAAATTCTTAAATTCAGTTGCAATTTGGAAAATGGTTCTTTTTTTAGAACTGCTGAAATACAGCTTCCAAATTATGATTTTTTTGTACAGGTAAAGACCAGGTGGAATTTTAGGCCTTTGATTGTGTTTTAGATAAAATAATGTTGTAATGCCCAACAATAAAGGGAGAAAAAAGTGGCAAGTCAAGAAGTTTTCAACACCAGTTCCCCAGTGCAGACATTCAGGCAAGCAACAACAACAACAACAACAGCAGCAACAACAAGCAGATAAATTACAAAGATTCATTTCATTTAGGAATATAATTCTTCCAGACGTAAGAGACTCAACTATTACTAGCACAGTATCTCAATTAAAAGTCTTTAAGGTTATGTGAGAAAAAATATAATTGTGAATATTTTTTAAATGTGCTGCTCAAAACAACATATTTTGCCCAAAACATAAGAATTTGCTACACAAAGGAAGACCAAGGTCCATCTAGTTTGCCTTACACCATCCTGGCGGCCACTTGACATGTTGTGTCCCAAAGTATACACTGTGTCCCAAGATATTATTTTCTCCCAGGTTTCTTAAGGAGTGACAGACTAGAATTTGTGCTGTACTGAGAACATATTACATTTTATAAGAACCATATTTATTAAATTATAAGTGATGAAATTCAGTTTGGAATCTTTCTTCCATGTTCCTGCACAAATGCTGAATGAAACATTAATTTTATCCCCAGGGCATCAATAAAACACTTATTACCAATTTGAATCCAAGTATTTGGGTGATCGTTATTCATTCGATAAAAGTTGGTTCAATAAAAAATCTATGACTAATTTTCACACTACCTGCACTTATAAAATGACTTGTGTGCAACTGAGTAATGAAGCTGTAAATGCATTGGAGCTTCATTGTAAAGTGTGATTGGGACATGGAACAGAAACTTGAATATTCAATGAAAAGTGTGCCTTTTCATTTGGTTACCGTATCAATTGCGAAATAATGAAACACTATTCTCAGCCTAATTTCAGCACTATTTGTCTGGCAGAACTTAGTAATAATGCAAGTAATACAATAATGCAATTCACGAGTACTGTATTTAATTGTTCAACAGCTGGTAAAAACTCATTTTGTTTGTTTGTTTGTTCCTGATATTTTTTGCACACAGGCCTGATGCTAAGGTGTTTTTCCATGGAGGAAAAGATAATTCCTCACAACAGGTGCTTTCATTTAATTTGAACCCTGTTGTACTGACATCAATGACTAATGAGGCGTGGTGAAAGATCTTAGATCAAAAGGTCTGGAAAATGCAACTGCGAAATACAAGTCACAAATTGGTAATAATGCTCACTTATATGGTGTACATCAGTGGACTTTCATTTCAGATTACAGTACTTTGTGAATGTTACTTGAGGGAAATGATATAGTCCTGGAGTCCTTCAGCTCAGTGGTTAGAGCACTTACTTTGCAAGTGAGAGACCTGGGTTCCATTAGAGTGAAATGCTGGGCAAGTTTCCTTACTCTATATACCTTTATTTACCGAGAAATACTGTAAGTAGGAATCCAGTTGTTAGTTGATTGGTGGATCGCTTTTCTGGTGATAATAATCCCTCAATAAACAAAGAATAATTATTTGGTCCTTCAATCCATGATTGTTTGTGGAATACTGCTGTGTGAAATTGGCTACTGTGTTTTGCCCACAAATATAGTCAATTTACTTTACAGTATATTCTGTGAAGCACTTTGAAACGTCTAGAAGAAGTACTATATCAAATGTAAGGATTATTATGTTTATTATAGACCCATTTTATATATGGCATGTTCCCAAACAGGCAATACAACAGCCATTTACATTCATATGGCAACTTTCATATTGGGAGAATATCTCAAAGAGGTTTATACAAATATATATTTACATACTACGTACATCAGTTCTATTCTGAAATCCTTCATTTGGTTACTGTAGTCCCTGTTTTTGCAGGGAAAACTCAAGCTCAAATCCATGTCAATTCTACCATTGCTATACAACAGTTTTAGCATTGATTGGAGATGGAAGCATCGTTAAATCAACACTACATAGGTAACTGGAACAAAAAATGGATCAGCGACAGATTCAGATCAGTCATAAATTAGTATGTGCCTGTGGTATGTAAATACAGTTAAAACCACATATGGTCTATTCTGATAGGATTCAAGCAGTTAAATAAAAATGTGCACTTTCCATTTGCTCTTCCACGTGGATTTTATGAATTGGTAATTATCTGTATTCAATGGTCACTTTATACAACAATAACCACAGCATAATTACATTTGTATAGTGCCTTATAGTCCATCTTCAGTTTTGCTGAAGCCTGAAACATAATAAGCAGTTGATGAAAACATAACACTTCATTGTAGCTTTCGACAATACTATGTGAAACACTGAACCATTTCAAAGGCTGCAAAACATTGGATGTTATGTTATTTAGCTCTTTAATTATGTTAAATTACAACTGTCTCAAAATACTATTTGTCCTCAAAAACAGTTCGGCTACATAAGGAGTTTTCTTCTCCAAATTACTCTATGATGTTTAGGTTGTTATTTGCTGAAAGCTGATAAATATTTGATCCCCTTTAATCTTTTTTTGTATGTGAAGATCAAAGCATTAGTAGTTTACATGGTAACTGTTTTGTAACCTGTTCATTAATTGTTTGATCCTGCAGAATAAAGCTAGACCCATATAAGACCAATGACATAATTCCCTATTCACTATTGTACTGAACTAGATGTGTTGTAAATGATTGTCTCAGCATCAGTAGTTGTAAAATCCACAACAGTTTTTATAGGCTGTTTCGTATTGTCCTGAAAGCCAGTATCATTTTGGATGTTAAACACATTTTGCTTTACATTGTAATCAGGTTAAACCAACTACTTATAAGTAATATTATACAGAAAAACAAGCAAGTAACATAATATTAGGTTCTGCCTACTGAAATTAAACAAAGCTAACTTTGACATGATAAACACAGTTTAGCAAGGTGCAGTACTATTATTATGAACCAAAGTTGAGAACCAGAGTATAATTAGTCTTGAGTGTCCTCGGCTAAGAAGGGAAAAACACCCACATTTTCAGCCACAATGCCCCAAACTCTCTCCTTCAATTTCTCCACCTTGTCCCTCCCTCCCTAACATCAAAAATCCTGCTTAAAGAACTTGCTTTTTTAATGGTGCCGCCTCCCCCCCCTTCCTCTTCCCTTGGCTCATTATCAGACTCCGCCACTGTGAAGCGTTCTTGGACGATACTGCGCTAGACGCTACGCTACTACATGCCCTGTGCTATCTACTGTTTTTAACATAAAATCTGATATGTGGTCAGCAATCCAATGTACTGCTAAGGTAAATACATCAGCTTCTGTTTGGATACAAATTCATCAGCTTCTGTTTGGATACATGTTGATCATTCATTTCATGGCTGTTTGTGGGATATTTATTGCAAGGCACAAGTTGGTTGCTGCGTTCACCCACAAAGTATATATATATATCTACAGTACTTTGCAAGAAACCTTTACAGTTTGTTGTGAAGGGCTTTGAGCTGTCCTGCTGATGTAAAAGGCAGTACTGTATATCAAATTCAAGGATTCATTATTAATATGATGCAATTTCAATGCATTCGCTACTTTAAGCAAGGTATTCTATCCAAATATGTTATTCTTAGGCCATAACAGTTTCTGCATTTACTCACAGAACGTTAAAAAATGTAACACACTTTAAGAACTAAACACTAACTAAGAACAGGAATGAAAAAGAGCAGTTTTGCTCAATACTATAAAGCTGCAGAAAACAGCAGCAATTATACATTAAGATTATTGTTTTACCATTACAGCTACCAATCAAAATTATCTGCAATTTGACAGTCCTGTTTAGCTGTAAGCTTCGAGGATTGCAGCCCGTCAAAACACAGAGGCAGTTTCTTCCTTCCACAATGCAGTTTTCATTAGTGAGTTGCAGAGTCATAAATGAAGCGAAATCATCCTAACATCTTACATCCAACTCAGTAAGTTGTCTCAATGCTTCTTGTGGATTGCTAAGAAAGAGCATTAGATACTAAATGCAAACTGGAGTCAAAGAAGGTTTTCCAAAATTTTCTCCCCTGCTTTTAAAGGAACAGATTTTTGCTGTGGAAATGTTTCATGGCAGCGGCTGTCCAGTCAACTGTGGAGAGCATCACTGCAGCGCCTGGTCATGTTCTCAATCAATGTCTACAGATGCATATTTTCCAGTAGGGGTCACTGGAAAGCAATCATGAGTAGGGCTGAGTTGAGCCAAAGGTGCTAAGACCATTTTGTCATGCCCAAGCGTTGTTTGCACTAGGATCGGATAAAAAGTCAGGAATTGACATTGCAACCCTCCGTTGCTGCTGGGTTAACATTGCATTAAACAATGCCTTTACCCTCTAGGACAGGTCAATTAGGCAGCAGCTCTTCTGTTTCTTATGAGATTTTTGTGTTTGTGACAACCAAGGTATCCGCTGTCGGCACATTCTATAACAAATGCGTCCCATAAATAACTAAGAAATTAGCCCCTGAAATGGGTAGACTAATAAATATTCTCATTACAGTTATATCGGATTTGTCTTGATTATCCAAGTACAACATGCTGCCAAAGCAGGATATCAAAATTACAGTTGAGACTGACTAGTTAACTGTAAATTAGCCTATAAAGCAGATATATTTGATGTCAAGTTATAAATTTTCAGTAAAATGGTTAGAACAGGTAGAACAGTATCACAATAAGTAGAAAATAGCAAAAACAAATATAGAGGGAGGAAAAGAAGTGGAGAAAAGGCATCAGGGCAGGAACTATTTTAAAATATTTTATGCCTTACTTAAGAGTGTGGTGTTTCTAACTGATCTAGGGTTAATGATATAGTTGTAACTTGTAATGATTCAGTATTTTTACTGTTGCAATATGTTTTCCAACATCTCAGTACGGAACTTGTTTGCTCACAGAGGCCTGGTTCCATGGAGCAGTCTATGGGTTAAATAAAAACTTTGTTTTTAAAATCAGTGTCTGCAAGATGAAAACCAGACATCTGGCTCAATTTCAGTGATCTATTTATAACTTAGCAACTCATGAAGTATAACCGCATAAAAAATAGTGCTTAATTATGATATCATGCCACCATCGTGTGCACATTCATATCACAGTATGTGTTGATTATCTTGGCAGGATTCCAGTGACATTGTCTTCCAGTCTGGAATGAAACCATGAGTCGGGTATTCAGTTTTATGAAACAAGTCATGGTGCTGTGAACGCTAGCATTCCTTGTTAAGTTTCAGTATATATAGTCCATAATACAGCTGTGTTTACATGTATTTGGCCAATGAGGTACTATAAATCCCATTCTATTTATTGTCTTGGATTCCAAAAAGTGAAATACTGTACAGCTCATATCAGAAACAATTATGCACAATTATGAAACAATCACAAGAGAGTTTCATGTAAAGAATGCTCTTCATCCTATTTGATCTTACGCTTCCAGAATACCATTCCTGTGAGCTTCCCATCGCAACATCAAACACAATCTAAACTAAACCAGGGTCTGGCCTCAATCACTCTTCATAGTAACCCATTCCACCTGTTGGTTTTGCCTCTGTGTGACGAATTACTTCCTGTTCTTTGTCCTAATCTTGCTTTACAACCCTGAACCTCTACCTTTTGTCCTGCTGTCTTGGAATATTTGAACGTATATGAGATTTTGTTTAAAAATCACATTGATCATCTTCTATATGTCTTTTTTGAGCATAAGCTTCACAGCTTCTCCTAATAAACTATCAATCTAATACTGGGGATTAGTCTTGATGCTCTCCTCCAGATTGCCATACCTAGTTGACATACCTAGTTTGAACATTTTAACTTAGAACAGTATGTGAAAATGAAGTTAAATTATAATTTTTAAATGTCTCCACCAAACTGTAGACACTTGAAATCTGAAGTAGAAACAGAAATGCTGGAGTGTGGATTTCCAGTATTTATTTTCGTTGGTAGTTGTGAACTGATGATTTGTTTAGGCTGTGAGATGAGGTGGGGGGCATGCATGCACAGTGACAACTGATGTTCATTGTTTTCAGGAGATGGTCTTGCATCACATTTAAATAATTTGGCACAGAAGAAGCTTGTTGTTTTGTTAATGTGAACTTGTTGGCTGTTGTCGGCTGGTCTTTATTTCTCTGTTTGAAGTGAAAATATGTTTGGTAGAATTGTCATTCTGTTTCTCGTTTATGGGAGGGGTGGGGGCACACACATTTGTTTCAATTGATGGGTATATGAATGCATTTCCAAATGTAATTTACTCTTGGAGACAATATTTCTCGGTTGGCTGGGGAAGTCAATTATTTTCCTGCAATATCACTTATGAAATAATGCAGGGTAATGTAGGTGGTATGTCTCCTAAGCTTTCCCTTAAATTGTTGAGTTGATATTAACAATATTAATCAGTTGGGGCATCTGGGTTGCTTTTAAGAGCCACAGAACAATTTTATTTTTCTTGTTTTTAAACGTGGGCCAAAATAAACTCAACGCTAGCTTTTTACCTCTCTCAAGAGAGAACACTGGTTAAATTACTATAATAAGTAGGGCGTATTATAAAATCAGAAATGAGACGTGGAAATGCTCGCATGAAAATCATACAGAACAGAAAGAGGCCATTTGGCCCATTTTGTCTGTGCCAACTCTTTAAAAAGAACTATCCAAATCAATCCCGCTCTCTACCCCTAGCCCTCCAAACTTATCCTCCCCAAATAATTATCTATGCAGCAATAAATGGTAGTTATAAAGGTGACTTAATTAGTGAGCTGCTGAGCTGAACCACAAAATGGCAATGGTTTAATCACTTCCTGATTCCACACACAATTAGTTCCCAACGAGAGCTGAGCCACATGAAGAGGCAAGCAGCTTCTGGGAGATCACACGCTGCATCAGTTTATATTGCTCTTACGAGATTCTGAATGATCAGTTCAAGATTATGTTGCAGGTTGCTTTTCCAGTCCTTCAGTTGGAATTGTGTATGTGTTGTGGGTGTTGGGGGGTCTTAAGAAAACAGCACACAAAGAGTGAAAGAGAAGAGCAGAGAACTCGAAGTGAAGCAATTATCTTTCTCAGAAACGTAACTGCTAAGTTTCGACTATCTGATAGAGACACAATAACAGTGCTGTGTCTTTGCCTCAGCTGAGAAGTAGTGATACACCATTAGTTTCACACTAAATATAAAATCACCCTCTTATTGCCACAACATTACTTGTTGTCGTGAAGGTCACCTTAGCCCTGAAAAGGCAAAATATCTCAGGCTTTACAAAGTCCATTTATCACTAGAGGTAGCATATGTTTTGACGAGTCTTATTGTTTTATTTTCCATAAAGGCCTAAGAATGCGCAAACAAGGTAGTAAAATTTAAAAAAAATGTGTTTGGCGTCCCTTCAGAATGGTTAGTGCATCACAAGAAACATGATTTGTTAGAAAAGGCTAATGTGCTTTGTGTTTAAGGTTCAGATAATAATGTTGACAGACCATACATATTGGTTGGAGGGTTAGCAGTTTCTTTCACTCCCTGTCTCTCATTTTCTAATTCTAGAAATACTTTAATCTTCTGGACATAAAGACATAAAGTTTGGATCAAGATAAGATTGTTCAGCCTATAAGTCTTCTCTTCTACAACCTCATAAATGCTGCCCCATCACGGACAAAATATAACACAATCAATTTCCCCCAGGGAGGCCTTTCGAACAGGTTATTCTTACAGCAGAGCCAACCAATGAACGCAAATACAATAACTGTTCACAGCTCCATTCTGTGCACTCGCTATTATAGCCTTCTGTTTATTCACAAATAAGCCTATGCCACAACTTCTCAGCTGCTGCATCTATTATCTAGAGCCACATGACTCACCCACAGCAAACCTTTCCCTGTGTCATAGCGTTCACATCAGCAGCCCTATTTCAGAATGTTCAGTGCGGTTGACAGCTAACAGCTAAGAATTGCAATGTTGCCATTTTTGGAAAGGTGCTGATAAAAGTCTGTAGAAAGGAGTCATTTCACAATTTCCTCCCATATCAGTTTTTACCCATTGCATTGCTGTTAACTGTAGAAATCTTTTTTGAGGTGCAGGCACGGTTATTGCCAGTATATGAAGAACAGACCAGATAGCAAAAAGAAGACTGCCTTAAGATAAACGAGGGACAATTAAATGGGAGCTGTGGAAAGCTCAAACAATTTGATTTAAATAATAGGCCAGATATAAAAGCCAGCAAAACATGCAGAAAGTTAAAAAACAAAATCTGCGCAGTTAAGAGTAAATGAGGTTTGAAGGAAATAGGCAGGGTTCTTTTTGTTGGAGCTCCATAAATGGAGGGGATATACTGGAGAATACTGGAGAATGGTACATAGTACTTCAATATGGAAGAAGAGAAGTAATCGGCGAATTGTAAATCTGTCAAAATTACATTGATCACAGGGAAACTGTTCAAGAGAATTTCACAGAACACTATTATCTTCGGAGCACAGAGGTCATGAAGAAATAGTCAGGATGGTTTTAAGAAGAACAGGTCATGCCTTACGAATCCACTGGAATTCTTAGAGGAGATAATTGAATCACAGAAGGAGGTGCATCCAGTGGATGTAATTCATTTGGAATTTTGGAAGTGGAAGATTGGTATGTGAAGCTTTTAAGGAAGATTAAAACTCAGAATTCATGGTAAATAATTTAGATGGAGTGAAAACAGGTGTTGCAATAGAACGCAAAAAGGTATTAAATGATAAGGCTCAGTTCTGGTGGAGCCAATGACCAGTGAACTCCTCAGGGGACTGTTTGAAGTCTCATGCTAATTGTGATAAACATTATAGGGAGAATATACCTCATGATACATTAAAACAAAATTAATCATTTCAATCCACAACTGATCGTGCGCAATTGGTTGCCATGTGTCGCCCACAAAATATACAGTTAATTCACTTTACGGTGTATTCTGTGAAGAGCTTTGAGACGTCGAGAAGATGTGAAAAGCACTATGTCAAATCCAAGGATTATGATTATAATAAGTCATGTGGCTAGTCTACTAATATAGGAAAAAATGGTCACATTAAAAAGAATCTAGACTATTTAGATAGATTAGAAACGACAGGTGACAAGCACAACTTAATGTTGAGAAGAACAGTTTAAAGCAACAAGAAATCTAACTCAAATAAAATCTGTGGATTTTATCTGTGGATCTGTGGACAAATCATAGCCTTGAAGTTGTAGAGGTGATTAATTATAATCCTACAATGGAGGATTGCGGTAGCACGCTCCACCACAACAAGCCAGTCAGGAACCTAGGTGTCTTGTTCGATCTTCAACTGTCATGACCTGCTCTGCCTCCCATAGCTCCGCAACATTGCCCAACTCCACCATTATCTCACCCCTCGGGTCGCTGAAACTCTCATTCGTGCCTTCATCACATCCAGGCTCAATTAGGCTAATATCCTGCTTGTTGGTCTTCCCAACTCCACCATCCATAGGCTGCAGATCATCCAGTACTCTGCAGACCTTATTCTCTCCCATACCAAACTCTGCGACCCTATCTCCCGCATTCTCGCCTGATGCTGTTGGCTTCCTATCATATCAGAGGATTCAATATGCTGGTCCTCACCATCAAAGCCCTCCATGGCCTTGCCCACCCTACCCCTGTCTCCGCCTAAACCCCCACCAACCGGTCTGCTCCCTCTGCTCAGTGGCCTCTGGACTGCTCCATGTCCCCCGTCCCCACCATGTACTTTGTTGTTGTTGTTGCTTCACCCCCTTCCTGGCCTCCTTCAAGTCCCGCCTTGAAACCCTCCTCTTTGACTGTGTCATTGGTCATCCCCTCCCCACTTCTCCTCCTTTCCCTCCGCCCGGGTCTGAAACACTGACTGTCCAGCGCCTTGGAAAGTCCTCCTGACATAATAGGCACCATACAAGTGTAATTTTGTTGTTGTTATTTTATTGTTGTACAGTGACTACTGCCAAAAAATGATTTCCAAAGTGAGCAATAGATCAAAACATGTGCAATAAAGTGGGGGGGAAATGAAGTCACATTTTAAATAGCCAGATCTGTAATGATACAGATAAGTATAAGGAAACTGAAATTAGCACATAATTGAGAGAACTCGATAATTACTTGGGGAGGACAGGTTTGCAGGGCTATGGTGAAAGAGTGGGAAAGTAGGATCGATTTGGATAGAGCTTTTAAAAGAGTCATCATGATGCACCAAATTGCCTATTGTTGTGCTGTATAATTCTATGAATCTATGATTCCATGATGTCCACTAAGAAAGGTAGGAAAAGATAGGATTTTGAGTGTGATTACTGACTATCCATTGGTGGTGTTCAATAAATGTGCGGTTGCTATAAATAAAGATAAGCAAATTCTAGAATTAATCTTATGGGCATTGAGTTTTAAGCCAAAACTTCCAATAACATGGGATATGGTGTGTATGAAATGAAAATATTTGCCTAATTTAAATTTCCTTGCTTATTTATCCACAAACTGTATCCTGTTGAAACCTGATCATATGGCCTGTTGAGACTTATTATGGGTAAGAGACTGGCCTGGGCTATGGCATGTGACTGTACTGAGCAATTACCTGCTTGTCTTGGGTTCCAGTAAAACTGCTTTTGTTTGTATGCCACCTTCGATTCAAACTTAGCAATAAAAGGAATTTGCATTGCATTGGAATTGTGCTGAACTGAGAATTCCTCATTACATACTTCCAAATGAAAGCACATCAAGAAAAATATTTAAACAGTTTAATTGTTTCCAGATAATTTTTTCTGTTCTGTTTGCAAGAAAACAAAAGAATGTTTTATGGCAAAACTCCGATAACATAAGTGTTAAACCCATGTTTGCATTTAAAGAAAGCAATATTTTCTACATAATATAACTATAAAAAACAATAAAAATCCAATATGTAAAATTTCCTTTGGGATCACATTTAACAAAAACACATTAACCCTGCCTTCAAAATAAAATTGACTGTTTTCGCTGATACAAAATAGAACAATTAGTAATTTTGGTAATGTGCTTAAGTGGTAAATAACAGTGGCAGATAACAGCAAACCTAATTATGGCCATCAACTCCATAGTACAGTAAAAGCCTATTTATCCGGCACTCGATCAACCGTAACTTTCGTATAACCAGCATTGCAAAAAAAAAGGTCCGCATTCGATTAACCAGAATTTATCCGGAAAAATGCATAAATTTGGGGGGGATTTTTTGGGGGGCATTTTCGGACGAATATCCGGCACGCGCTTTAACCAGCATTGGTCAGGTCCCGGGGGTGCCGGATAAACGGGCTTTTACTGTATTTTGTTTGCTGCTCTATCTCCATAATACGTGAGAATTGTTTCTTCCAATTCAATCCTGCAATGTGATTTCTCATCCCCTTACACTTCAGGCATTGTCACAACAGTTCTTAATGTTAATAAGTAGATGGAAAAATGAGAAATGCAATCAAAAGGTAAAAGGTTTCATCAATGTAGCTCAGTTAATACTGACTAGCAAGTAGATGAGTGATTTTCAATACATGTTACTAATATATTCTATTGGCAACCATTCAATCCTTTTCTCTAACGAGCATGGATGAAAACATTATTTTTGAAGGTGCCAAATGGATAATAGTTTTGGACAGTATGTGCAGGCATGAAGGCGAAACATTCTCAAGTATGGAATTTTTTGCTCTCACATGATTTGTCTTTACAACTCCTTTTATCAAAAGGAAATACAAATATCGCACTGTCTGTACGAAAGAAATATAAAGTAGAATAATTCTACAAGAGATTTAGAAGAAATAAACAGTTAATAATAAGATTCCTTGGATTTGTTATAGCACTTTTCACATCTTCTAGACATCTCAAAGTGCTTCACAGAATATACTGTAAAGTGAATTGATCGTATATTTGTGGGTGAAATGCGGCAACCAATTGTGCACAGCAGTGTACCACAAACAGCCATGGATGGAGTGACCAAATTGTTATTGTTTTTTTCTTGAGTGATTATTATTAGGGGTGTGGAGTAGGGAAATGTTCCCAATGTTTTCGCTCTGCCTCAAATCGAACCCAGTTTTCTTGCTTACGAGGTGAGTGCTCTAACCACTGAGCTATAGGACTGTAGTTCCACTCCATACAACTACAGAAAGTGTAACACTGTCATTAGAAAATAAATATTACAAGTATAGATTATATTTTTAATACATTGGAATAATTCATTGCATAACAATTCTTAAGGAGCTATTTTCTCGAATAATATATGTTCAGTTACTAATTGTACTAACCTCAATTGAGTCACAAGGATTCAGCTTCTGGCCTTGCTAATTATATCTGAGCATTGCAGAGGCAAAGAAGGATTAAGATGTTTGGAACAGTTGGTAGACAAGAGGGAATTGAAAGCACAGCTGGGCATAAATGTCACAATTGGCTGTCAATGTTTTACAAACACTCCAGAAGCAATTCCCAAAAAGAGGTTTATTTTATTGCAATGGCGGGTGATATTATCTTAATCTCTGCTTGTCTCCGAGTCTTTTATCATCTCTATACACTCCAATCACATTCCTACCCGGATATTTAACTTCTTCAATTAAGACCGGGATATTGGAATGATTCCTTTGCTAGGCAGGTGTTCCATACATGCATCAGCTGTTTGAAGGCAATCGTCTTTGAAATCTATAGTCATCCTTGTGGGCTTGTCACATTGCCCATGTGTTCATATCAAGTAAAATAATGCACATAATTACATATTAGCCATGCCTATTAGCATTTTAAACACCATGATTGGGTTCCCATCTGAATCGTCTTTTCTTCCACAAGTTCTAAAAACTGAATTGTAACTGAAAATGAATAACTACACTAAATAATAATAATAAGAAGAATCCTTGTGTTTGATACAGCGCTTTTCATGTCTGCTAGGCATCTCAAACGGCTTCACAGAATGTACGGTATATTCAAATATTTAAAGACTGTATATTTGTGGGCAAAATGCAGCAGCCAATTGCACACAGCAGTGTCCCACAAACAGTCGTGGATTGAAATGACCAATTTATTATGTGTGTTTTTTTTAGGGATTATTATCAGGCATGTGGAGTAAGGAAATTTGCCCATGGTTTCACTGTGCCTGGAATTGAATCCAGGTCACTCGCTTGTAAGGCAAGTAGTAAACCTATGCTGGAGGTCTGTGTGAGGGGGATAAAAGTGGATCAAAATAAGTGTTGTTTTATTACCTAACACAATAATCATGGAACTACGCACATGAAGATTTTACAATGCACACCCTAGACGGTGGGTCTTACCTACATCCTGTAGAAATGTAACCTTAGCAAAATCCTCCTAAGCTACATCAACCCATCCTTTCATTTGTTGCCTTGATAGTATAGTACAATTTAAAAGAATACTCCAGGAATGCAAGTTGTAAATACCCATCCCACTCAGAGAATAGTCACTAGCTGGTAATTTGACATCAGATAACAGGTAGCCTTGAGTCCTCATGAGATGGATAATAGATATTAAGGACACCCTATGAGCTTCCTGATTAGCAGCACAGCTCAGCATGAAATCCTCCTTTACTGAAAATAAAATGTTATTTCAATACTCTGCAGTCAATGGGCGGTTCTCTGCCTGGGAGGGTGGTGAAATGCTGTTGTGTGTAATAAGATCTTACTTTCAATCAGCACTCAAACAGGGGCTGCTGGATTTGGTATCTAGCACTCCTTCCTCGTTGTGAACTAGGGAAATGTCGACTATGCATAAACACAAACTATTTTTTCCATGAAGGACTTGGATAGAACACAAGTAAAACTTTTTATGAGCCTTCCCTGGAGTAGAACTTGGAAGTAATAGCATTATTTTTGTCACCAGTTGTGTTATCATTTTTAGGTTTCACAAAGGTTGTTGAGATCTTCCGGTGGCAGGGAAGGGATGGTCACACACTTGCCTTTGGGGATCATCATTTTCTTTGTACTCTGAATGCTAATAGAATCAGGCATGTCAAAGGCAAGCCGAGGGGAATGACCCCTGGCACAGAAGCTTTTAGTTAGTGGGCAGTTCTTCAATAACAACAGGAAATCTATGAAGGTTTGTATGGAACTTTGTGAGCTGTGTTTAGGATTGCAGTCATAAATGTTGATATCAAGCGGGTCAAGAGACATGCAGAATTTATTTTTTGTGCTGAACTGACACTAGATTATTGTGAAAGAGGTCAAAATGGTATCACCATGTCTGAAAGCATTCAGGGGTAACTGCAACTAACGATCCATTCATCACCAGCGGATTGAAAGTATAGTTCCTGTGTTTAATTGTTATGGTTTGAGAATAATAAGTTTTCACAAACAATGCAGGTCACCGCAACAAATTGTAACAGCGAAACTCAATGAGATCTGTACATTTCTATGGTGCCGTGTAACAATAGTTCATATGTTTATGAACTACTCAATGCAAAATCCAGAAGACAGGAAAAACCCTATATCAAATACAATAATTATTAACAAAGGATCACTGATGTATTAAATAACACCTATACCCAGTGTTCAATACCTGTCACATCTACGTGTGAACAGACTCATTAAAAAGCGATTTAATTTGATTTGAGCTCCATTAAGGATTATCAAGTAGCTCAGTGGTTAGCGCACTCGCCTCCAGGCGAGATACCTGGGTTTGATTCCAAGGGCGAAACCTTGGGCAAGTTTCCTTACTCAACGTGCCTGATTATAACGTGCCTCACCAGAACCCCTCAAGAAAAAAAATAATAAATTGGTCATTTCAATCCATGACTGTTTGTGGGACACTGCTGCGCGCAATTGGCTGCCCCGTTTTGCACACATATGTACAGTCAATTTACTTTACAGTATATTCTGTGAAACGCTGTGAGGCGTCTGGAAGACATGAAAAGCGCTGGATCATTTAAATGCAAGCATTATTCTTACTATTTTTTCAAAAATCAAACTTACTTTAGGGAAGGTGGTGGGTGGGAGAAGGTGGGAGGAAAGTGTCACAAAGACCCCCCCCCCTACACACAACCAAACTGGGGGAGAAGTTACAAACAAAACGAGTGATCTGCTGAGTGTTCCCAACACAAAAAGGGTGTTGAGGGGGGGGGGGGGGGGGGGGGGCAGATGATTGGCAGCTCAGCCGGCCAATAGAGTGTTGATGGAGATGGATTGACAGGACAGAGCGGCGGTGTGATTGGCTGAGCCGCGTGTTGGGCGGGGCTAGGGTGAGTGAGTGGGTGTGATTTGGGCTGATGATCAGGGCTTGGCTCCTGTTTGCAGTTCTCATCCACAGCAGGCAGCTGATAGCACCGGGTCCCAGCTGGTGTTGGGGAGACACACACAGACAGAGAGAAGGACAACAACAGTTGTGTGTGTGTTGAAAAGGAAAATCATTATTTGTAAGTACCAATTGTGCATGTTTGTTTGTTTAGAGTGAAATAAAAGTGCACGGGAGCCTAGTGAATGTGTGTGTAATACTAGAGACTAGATGTCTATATTAATGGCTATAAGATCTGTTTGCTTTGATTCCTACAGGTTTGGGTGGGAAATTATAGTGTGACTGAGCGAGGCGGGCTTCTGGTGTAAGTTAGTGAGTCATTGAAGCGAGTGAGTGCTCTGTGTGTTGTGTGTGAGTGCTCTGTGTGTTGTGAATGGGTGCTATGGGTGTGTGTATCTCTGTGTGTGTTCTGTGAATGGGTGCTATGGGTGTGTATGTCTCTGTGTGTGTTGTGTGAGTGGGTGCTATCTGTTTGTGTGTCTATTTGTGTGTGTGTGTGTGTGTGAGAGTGTGTGTATTCTCTGTGTGTGAGTGTGCTCTCTGTGTGTGTGTGTGTGTTTTTCTGAAGCCAGGGGTGGAGTGGGCATTATTCACAAAGGATTCAGGCTCAAATTTCAGCAGCCTTGCCGAGAAACCCAGGTTTCAGGTTAAAAGTTGTGGGTGGGGGCTTTGCAAACTGCATCGACTCCATTGTGAGTGGTAGTTGTTGTTAGTGGGAATGGGTGTGGAGTGGCTTTGCTCTAACTCAACTCTTGTTTTATGACTGCAGCTGGAGACTTCTGCCAGATGGTCAAGTCACGAGCTGGAGATGAGGGGAGGGAGACAGAGGGAATGAGGGGAGGGAGACAGAGGGAATGAGGGGAGGGAGACAGAGGGAATGAGGGGAGGGAGACAGAGGGAATGAGGGGAGGGAGACAGAGGGAATGAGGGGAGGGAGACAGAGGGAATGAGGGGAGGGAGACAGAGGGAATGAGGGGAGGGAGACAGAGGGAATGAGGGGAGGGAGAGAGGGAATGAGGGAGAGAGATTGAGGGGGGGGGGGGGATAAGGGAGAGAGGGAAAAAGAGAGAAACTGAGAAATGAGGGAGCACTGGAGAGAGGGAATGAGGGGGAGGGTAGTAGGGTAGAGAGGGAGAAGGAACGAGGAATGGAGAAACTTTGGGACGCCCGGAAACAGGAATGATGATGAAGAGGCTGAGCCAGGGAAACATGTGGCGTTTTGAAAAAAAAAACCCCACAGGATGGGACACAGTTTCGCAGCCCCCACCCCCACTCTTTCAAATCAGACTCAAAATTAATCCGAATGGCAGGGAAGACCTGGCAAGTTTTATTCTGCCCTTTATTTCCCCTCCTCGCCAACCCCCATCCCCTCTCCACCCTCAGGAAAAAAAAAACACCTCGATTAAGTGGAACTAATTTACTTGTTAATAAAGCGCAGATTTTGGTTGTTTGAGTGGTAACTGTGTGTGTGTGTGTGTGTGAGAGAGAGAGAGTGACTCCCCCATAAGCAGCAGCTAGACTACATGTTGCTGTGTGTCTGTCTGTCACGCACAGGACATCATTTCTGTTTGACTTGAGTTCAGAGTCACTGTAGCTGGGTGTTGGGTAATGCCCCAGCTTTGAGGACTGTGCCTCTGAACTGAAATATGTTGTGGTGAAGGACAGGGTGAACCTCAACCTCTCCCCCCGCCCTCCTTCCCTCTCCCCCAGGCAATGTGTTTATCCCAAGTTGTGGGAGGTGTCTGGGCTGTGCTTTTGTTGTGTGCAAAGTTTGGAGTTGTGGTGGTGGGGTGGGGGGTGGGGGGAGAAAGACTTAATGTCTGTTTTTCTCGTCTTGTGAATAAGAGGCACCACCTCTGAGATGCCAGACCGAGAGGAAATTACTGAGATTCCACGGCTGCTTTTGTATCCTGGATTTGCAGCCAGACCTGGAGTTGCTGAAGACTGATACTTGTCGCACTGATTCAGCCACCAAACATTAACTCTTAATGGACAGTGTCTTGGTTTGCCTAGAAGTAAAATGTTTGCTTCAGGGAGAAAAATAGACTGTAAAATCATATTGCATTTAAATTCGTGTATTTAAAAAAAAAAACGAGCTCCAGTGGATGGGTTGAGCCTTTTTAAACTTAGTACTGTACTTTTTTTGGCAGTTGGAGCGGGGAAAATAATGTAAATTTAACACTCTATCTTTGATACAAGTGTAGCTATTTTAAAGTTGTTGCTTGAAATAATTTCAAATCTCACCCTTCCTCCAAAGTCGTACATAGCCATTTCTTTTTTTTAAATGTCTATATAGATGCTTACAAGAGGATATGGCTGTCATCTGGGAGCATAGGCAAAGGAGGAAATGACACACTGATACTATCTAGTGTTTTTGTAATTCACAGGGAAATAGTATGGGCTTATTCTTGATTGAAACTGGAATAGAGATTTGCTTGGGTAGAGATGAGCACAGGTACCTACCTAGAAAGGAATGTTGATTTGTCAGTGATCTTTTGGAATGAAATGTGAAAGTGTAACAGAGGTACTTCATGTACGTTGAAAGTTCTTACTTGATGGAAGCCTTGCATGGGCTGAAGTTTATAACTGGTTCATGATCTCATCCTTAGTGGCTCGCCCAGTTCCTAGTGCTCAACATTAAACTTGTTTGGCTGGCCCCAGTGCAATTGTTAAATTTGAGAATGCACTGTGTATGCATGGAAGAAATATAGCAGCCTCATTTGCTGTGATAATCTAATGCAAATGTTCATGGTTTACTGGATATAATCACATATGGAGCTTGTGTATTTACACCCAGTTAAAATAAGGGTTGTTGTATTTTAGTACCACTACATCATAAGATTTGGATGATTGAGAAAAATACCAAGTATTTAAACTGAAAATAATCTTTTAAAGAAATTTGTTCCAGCCAACACTAATAGAGTGTGAGATTCTGAGAGCAGATCAAGTTTCAACAGTTGAAGTAATATTGTTCCATTGCCTCTGTGAAACAATTAGAAGGGCGTCTGTTAACATGTCCCAAATCCACCTAAACTAAGAAGGTTAATGCTAGGAAAATTGTAGACCTGAACATATACATTAATAATAAGAATTCCTTGATTTGATATAGTGCCTTATTACATCACTGAGATGCCTCAAAGTGCTTCACAAAATATATTGTAAATTGGATTGACTGCATTTTGTGGGCAAATAGCTCACAGCAATGTCCCACAAGAGTCATAGAGTGAGTGATCGATTTTATTTAGGGGATTGTAGTCCAAGACAACAGGAGAAACTCAATTATCTTTTCAGGTAGTGTCATGGGATCTTTTAGCATCCACTTGAATAGGACCTCGGTTTAATATTTCATTAATGAAAAGTGTATGCAGAAGTAATGGGATTTTCTTTCCATTAGGGTGACTAATGATGCCAATATCATTTCTAATGTTGTGATCATGGAGTTTTAAGTTTTTAAAAGCATTTGTTATTTTCATTGAAAGTCCAGTGCACAGCTACATTGAGCACAGCTACCCTTGTGCAATATTTGTTGCTGTGTTTCGCCCACAACCAATTCACTTTACAGTATATTCTATAAAGTGCTTTAAGACATCTAGAAGATGTGAAAAGCACTATCAAATACAAGGATTATTATGATGATATTGTATGTGTTTCTGACATGCTTTCATTTGATTAAATCAGACAGCTATTAGCGGTTTATTGTATAGAATTAGATTTGATAGTTGAAAGTGTAGGGATGACTTTGTTTCCAGAAACACTCACATAGATCTTATCGGTTGGGACCATAACATTGACTGTGACTCTTGTGAAGTCCAAGTTGCAGGCAAACCACATAAATCTATCAATCCACTTTAATCAATCTACGCTGCCTGCACATGCACAATTCAAAGTAGCTGGTAAGTCTGCATGCAGTCACAGGTCAGGACTACATATCCTCCAATTGAATGCGTCTTGACGCATTACCGCATGCGCACGTACAGCAAGCGTTGGAATTGCAGGAAATGAAGTTTTTGTGCAGATGCAGCAACATAATGATGCATTGATTTTCCTGTGATTCAGTGCAATCGTACGATAATGGAGGTTAGGGGTGTGGCATTATGAGTTAGGAGGTGATTGATACAACTAGTGCAAAATAAATCTTAAGTGGTTTGGATAGGAAACTGAATCCCACCCAAGTGAATATGTCTTTGGCAAATCATGATTTTATTAATAAAAAAGAGAACTTGTTAGTGCTTGGGGATGCTACATAAATTATATATTAAACAATGTATAACAGATATATACAGTATATATGTAAGGCTAGTGGAAGCAGTAGCATGGTTAACTGGCATTTTATGTCATTGTAATTTACCGCATGTATATATTTGACTGAAAAAATGAATTGTGAGTTGGTATCCACTTTTTACTTCCACCTCAATGTGTTAATTAGCAGTTTTTAGCATATTCAAATGGGTATATGTTATAAGCGGCATTATTATGGTGTGATATGATTTGGGCAGGATTCATTTGTACCAAAATGCAGCAAGGAATCAGTGTTTTTTTCAGGTAGTACATGCTGTATGATTTCCAAACCCCCAAAATCCCAGTATTTTCATGACTGTGGCTAATGAAGAAATATTTTATTCTTATATTTGGATTTCCACATGTGTCGGATACCCGACTCACCAGAAACAATTATAATGATCCAAGCATTAGATTTCATTATCTCGTTAACTAAATGATAATCTATCCAAATTGCTGAATTGTAATACAGATTGACACAAATTTAGTAGAATACTGTACTAGTGGAACTTCCTCAGACAGTCTCAAACACTCACTGATTTTAACGTTGCTCTTTCAGACAACATTAATGAATGTGACCATAGCCAGCTACTCAATTCTAGCCTGTTTACTATATCCACTTATGAGAAGGTATCAAATAATAAGTACTTTATGGAACAGTTGCTCTTCTGATTTTATGTGCTCTGGACTTCTAGCTGACAAGCAGGGCTGCTGCACAAAAGGATAAAAGGGTTCTTTGTTTGAACATATGTAGCAGTTAATCTGTAACTCTATACTTTCAGCTCAGCTTGTTGCTCGAGCAGCACGTTTCAAGTATGTATCCTTCTTGGAGAAATTGTATTCCTTTATCAATTTCAGCTAGGCTGTAGGATGTAACTGTCAAATTGTCAAGAATCCATACATATCGGACAGATGAACTTCGACCCTTGTACGTCCCGAACCCTGGTTAAAATGTAAAACTTACATATCTGAGAAATGACTAATGCTGTAACCCAACTACTGTGGTCTTGATGCCTTTGCCAGGCTCATAGAGCTGTCAAGAGTGGAATGAAAAGTTACCTTCACTTCAGTTACAGTTGGAATTAGTGTTTGAATACCTGTTCACAAACACTACTAGTTTGAGCTTCACAATGTCTAGCAGTTGTTGCTCTTGGGCAACCTATTATGTTCTTGGGCCACCTATTATGTGGGCTGGACCAATTCTTAATCACCAGGAATGTGCATAGCCTGCATGGACTTGGTTGTTGGTTTTGAGAGGCAATGCAATCTGTGAGGCAAAATCCTATTGAAGAACCCAAACACTTTTGTTTTGCATTCCTGACTCAAAAGATGTAATACTTAAAGGATCGTTGTTCATGTCTTTAGTACGTGATTTAACTGGGGCATATTTTGGGTGTAGTTTGTTGCTATAATTATGGATATGCTTAGCAGTGGCTGCATTTTTCTTCAACTCCAAATAGTATGTCTCAGCCTTAATTGGAGCATTTGGAGACACAAGGTAACACATGGGAGGGAGGATAAAATGGATTCATAGTGCAGGTTTATATGAAAAAAAATTCCCCACTCTTAGTTGTTATCTCTATTACAATACTTCACTTGGGAGAAATCTGCCTGTCTACCTCCAAGTCCCACAGGGCAAGCATGCAAGAGCTAGAAAAGTTTTGGTGAAACTATAAAGTTGGCAAGACTGAATGAAAGCACTCTGATAACTTCAGGACTTCTGAACAAAACTTTTTACTAGGTACTCTGATTTCTGCTAGGTAACTTTAACGCCGTCTGTTAAAGTTCCATCAAACAACATTTAACACATGTTGCCTTGCAGCAATTGTTTCATTCCCCTTTGACCCCCAAATGTCCCCCAGTGCAGTTAAATATTATGCCTCCTACAGATTGGCATGTATTTGCATATGTTGACTAGGATTTTTAAACCCTTATTGCACAGCTGGAGTTGCCTCATGCAGCAATCTGTCTGACTCAGTTGGGGAACTCTCACCTCTGGATCACAATGTGTGGGCTCTTCGTGGAGCTCCTGTAGCTCAGTGGTTAGAGCACTTGTCTTGCAAGCTGGAGAGACCAAGCAGGGGAGACCCGTGTTCGAATCCAGGCAGGTCAGGGAGAAACCTTGGGCAAGTTTCCTTACTCCACACGCCTAATAATAATCCCTCCAAAAAAATCACAATAATAAAATTAGTCATTTCATTCCACGGCTGTGTGTGGGACGCTGCTGTGCGCAATTGGCTTCCACAATTCACCCACAAATATATTTCATTCAATTCACTTTACAGTATATTCTGTGAAGCGCCTTGGGACGTTGATAAAATATGGAAAGCTCTATATCAAATGCAAGGATTATTATTATGTCAGACATGAGCTTCTAGTCTTAGTCTAGAGTTAGGTGGAGTACTGGGAGAGTACTAGATTGTCTTTCAGATCAGATGTTAACCTGAGGTCCTAGCTACCTTTTCAGGTGGGTGTTAAAGATCTTATTATTTAATTTGAAAAGGGAAGAGAGTTTCTACTGGTGTTATAGCCATCACACCTACAGATTAATTGGTTGTTGTTTTATTCACCTCTTGGTTGTTTGTAGAACTTTGCAAGTACAAATAATAATAATAACTCACAATTATGGTATATAGTGTTACATTTTAAAAGGAAAGTGTTTTACAATATCAATTTGATTGAAAATTAAGCGATTATTACTAGTAATCAAATTGTTGTTATTTGCCTGCAAATACTCAAATTATTGATTGTAAATTTAGAGATTTAGATGCAATAAGGTGCTCTAAAATATTTTCCTTGTACAAGATTATTGTATTCAGATATTATCAACTGTGCATTTTTTTTTGATATCTTACGATGATGGACACTGTGCACTTGTTTAACTCTGTTCTTTAATCTCAGACTATGTCTTGGTGCAGATTTGAAAATTAAGCTTGGAGTAAAAGGTTTTCAAAATCCAAATGTAATTTTACCAGTTCAGTCAAAATTAACTTGTGGACTATGACTTCTATTGAAAAGTCCATTTAAACAGAGCTTGAATTAATCTTTTGGGCACACATGAAGCAGGCCAGTGTTTTCTGAGCAGAGGGAGTGGCCAAGGTAGTGATTATAGGAGGTTTCAGAGGTAGGGTTGGGAGAAGCCAATGAGACATTTTAAATTGGGCACGAGGAACTTGAATTAATTCTGGTAAAATTGAGCAACTTGTAACCCATCTAAAGAACAAGTTTAAAGTGTCGGAGTTCTCTTGTTGGTTATCGTGTAAAATCTGCATTTAATTCACTTGAATTGTGAAGAACAAACATATTCTGGACTGGTGTCAGTGGAGAGTGTTTTGAGATGCATTACACAAGGGTGAAAGTCCTGGTATTTCCCACCACCCTCCCTGATCCTGACCCCAGCTCAGGTCTGAAGCATTGAGTGTCTTGGGGATCCCCTCCGCACATGAAAGGTCCTATACAAATGTAATTTTATTGTCGTTGTTGGTATTTACAGATTGATCACTTATACTGGGTGTAATTTCAAGTAATGAATTCAATGTGGTAGCTTCAATCAACTTTAAAGTCTCTGGTTTTCTATGATAAGATTCCCAATGTATCATCGTGTGTCATTGAAGTTGTCAGATGTTAGCACTATGTGCTGTTGATGACTTCTTGGCAATGACCAAGGGATTCAGCAATAAATTGGAGTTTACATCTGGAACACAACTCTGGTTATGTTTAAATGAACATTAATGCTGCTTGTTCAAAAAGTACTAGCTCTTAATATCTTTGTGTTCCTCTTAGGTGCTGCTAAACAGCTGCATTAATCATTAGGAGGTTGTGTTTCAAATAAAACATCAGCGTTTGTGGGAAGAAATTCTACCTGGGTTTATTCCATTATCGTAACATTTTAGTGTCCCTGGACCTGTCAAATGCCCAAACACAGTCTTTGACTTTGTAGCCGGTTTTCTAGACATTCTTTTAAGAAATGTTGCTTTACAAATGTCAGATGGAATGTTTTATTTGTCAAGAGTGAAATATGCAATTTTGTTACGAAAACATTCACTGCATCCCTAAGTATGTGAACTACACCTCATGGGAAGATAGTAACCTGGATAAGCATTAGCTTTGCAATAGAATGCTTGATGGAGTTGCATGTGAAAATAGATTGAAGGGTATAGTTGGCTGTTTAATTCATGTTACAGTATTTGTGAACCATATGGAATAAGACGGTTATAATTTTATAAAAAGCTAATGGCACCAAGTTATGCATATAATGGAGGTCTGGCCTGCTGCATGGAGGCCTATGGGGTCCAAGTATGCACAGAACTCAAGAACGAGTATTGTTTTTAAAGAAAACACCCAAATTAATTGACCTTTTACACAAAATGAAGTGTTTTATTGCAGGAGATAAATTGCCATAAAGTTAGAAAATTGTAGGCTATAGATAACCTAAGGAGTGATTGCCTTAATCAATTGAAATTGTTCAGAGTGTCTCCTATCCTAGAATTGTCTGCTATCCTAGAATTCCAGGACTCTGGTTATGTAACGGGAGATATTGTAATCTCAAAAGTTTAACCAAAGACTCTTCAAGATTGAATTCTTCACACTGGATCTTATACAATTGTATTCTCTGGAAAGACGTGTAGTAAAGGTTTTGCCTGGACACCATTTGGATAGGGTTTTGTACATTTTTTGAATTACTAAGCAAAAAGTATTATTTCATTATTAACCACTTACTTCTGATCTCCCTATTACTAATAATTCTTATTTTTTTCTTGGGTGTCAGACAAGTGTCTTGCAGACTGTAGCACTATATCACTAATTTAATTTAGAGTACCTGTATATAATTTGCTTTATTTTGGTGTAGACTATTTGATGGTTTTTAGATGGTGTATTAATGGGCGGTGGCTTAAACAGTACAGAATACAGTACTGTGATGTTCTTGCTTGGTCTTGTTAGCTTAACATACCTGTAATTGTATCCTGTTTCATCCATGAAGGAATGTATTCTGTATCTATAAAGGTCAATCATTGGTCGCATTTTAATACAGCAACCTTTTTTGCTTTATTAAATAGAAGCTTCTAAATGTTTTAACTTCTCATAATAGAGTGATATTCTCCTCTCCCCCTCGGCTGACATTTGATGTTCAGTTTCTGGAAGATTGCAAGTGTACAACATCAACCACAACTAGCATTTATCTCATGCCCTTCACATGGGGTGGTGTCCTGGAATGTAATTGTATCTTAGCATTTCAAGCCTGGAAATTAAATTAGCTCTGCGCTTCTCTTTTGGGTTTGCAATATTTTAGGTGAATTATGATTCCTATGTACACTGCAGATCAGATTAATGTTGGATTTTTCATAGCTCAATTGTTTGTATTATGCAATGCAAAATTACATTTGTAGTGCCTTTCACATTGGAAAGACATCGCAAGCAACTGATTATGTACTGCTGTGTAATATAAATTTCAAAGTACATTAAGATTATTAGGTCAGGTTTTCCTTGGTGCCTGTGAACACTTTCTTGCATGTAGTTGTACATTCTTGTATCACTATGTACATCAATATTAGACGTGCTTCAGAAATAGTTTATTTAATGTCACTAACACAAGACACCACACATTCTCCAGGAAAACTCCAAACTAGATTTCTGACATCTCTCATCTCTTTAATAAAATGAAGTTCATAATATTTCTTCATCCTACAGTGTTAGCTGTAAGTCTTTAAATATTTTCTTGCTGGCTTCCTTCCATGTTGCATTCCATTAAAAATTTTTTAATTACAAAGCATCCAAAACTCAGCCAGTCTTTACAGGGGTTAGTTTGTACAGTTACTGAGTTCTGACATACGGCAGCTTGACCTTATTCCCTTAAGCTATGGCAAATGGACAAGATCCAATGTACTCTTCATTGTTTATCACTGTCTGATCTGTAATGTCTTTAAAAGCCATTTACGGGTGCTGTAAAAGTGTGATAGGATGGTGGGGGGGTGAAGTCAGCACATACGAAAGTAGGATAGATAATCCTGTTTTATACATACAAGTGTTGCTTCTTAGGCATACACACAGGCCTGCTAAATGTGCAGAAAATACCTGAACAAATACCCCTTTACAAGCTGGTGTCTGCTTTACTATTTTAAAATTCTGTGTTGAAATTGTACTATTGACTCCTCACCGCTACAGAATTTTTTTTGCTGAAATGCTGGTTTTTAACTGGTGTCACAAGTGTTCCCATTATGCTGTGGATGTTAAAAACAAAATCTCCCCCCCCTCCCCCACCAACCCCAATCCCATTGCCTATGATTGTACAGTGTTCGATTTGTCATCCAAAAAGGAGATGGGGGCATGGTAATGTGATTTAACGGGTGCTGTGTGTGGGGAATTTAGTTCAGTCAGCACTATGGTCTCTCTATTTGCTGCTGGTTTCCAATGAGACTGAAACGAGAAGAGAAGCTTTGTACAGCTATGTTGTTGGACAAGGTTTAAATTTGCCAGAGTCAACTATAAACAAGGTCGGATGTGTTTCAAAAGTGACCTTCGTACCTCACTGTTATAAGTTAATTTACAAACTTTGCTTAAACTTATACGATCAGAAAGGTAATAAGTTGTTTCTTTTTTTAAATACAGCTACATTCAAAACCAGATGTGATATGAAGTAAGTGAGCCTAGTCAGTTGTGGGAAAAGTGGGGAAAAGACTTGATTTCAAATTAAAGGCACATTACTTCCTCAGTATCTTGTCTATCCCAAGATTACTATTCTATCAGTATATGTTACGCTATCAGTATATGATTGATTGTGATAGTAAAGATTTCTTCCTTCAGAATCAGATTTGTAAAAGATTACATCAGCTTTCCTCTTCCAGCTGTGTTTTCCAATGATAAATAAAAATAACATATGTAGATTAATGTTGTATACAATAGTTGTATATTTAGAAAGATTGGTTCTTTGGTTTATGATCAGTTCTTTGTTAGAACAAGAAACCAATCAATATTGTACCATTTTCCTATTGTTTTTATAGGGCTTCAAAACAAATTTTTTCAAAAGCTTAATATAATCCAATGCCCAGAACAATGAGTAATTGAATTCCTGTAGCTCAGTGGTTAGAGCACTCGCCTTACAAGCGGGAGAACTGTTCAAATCCAGGCAGATCAGGGCAAAACCTTGGGCAAGTTTCCTTACTCCACACGCCCAATGATAATCCCTCCAAAAAAAAACACAATAAAATTGGTCATTTCATTCCACGGCTGTTTGTGGGACACTGCTGTGCGCAATTGGCTGCCGCGTTTCGCCCACAAGTATACAGTCAATTCACTTTATAGTATATTCTGTGAAGCGCTTTGAGATGTCGATAAGATGTGAAAAGCGCTATATCAAATGCAAGGATATTTGATATTATATTTGAGGGCAACTTCTTGACCCACTTTCATCTGCTAATTAATGTAAAGCAGTGGTGTGTGCAATAAAATCACCTATTGAAATTAATTTGCATATTATATTTATGTACACTTCAAGACACTGGTACACTGTTACTAAATTTTGCATCAATTTCTATAATAGAAAATAATGCCATAGCTTAAAAGACAAAGACAAGTTTATGGTGTGTCTCTTCTTTGTCTCCACCCTTGCAATGCTTTAAAATGATTTTTGAGGATTGGCAATTCTTGTTCCTATTGCTTGGCTGGAACATGTTGATGTTCCTTAGGAATGTTGGATGATGACAAACCGGTTTGGTATGAAAGAGGGTTTTAGCTTTTTCTCATTTTAGCATTTTTTAGCAAGTTTTTAAAAAAAAGTTACCTGGGTACGTAAAAGCCCATTTATCGGGCACCCTCGGGATCTAGCCATTGCTGGTTAAACAACAACAACAAACAAACAAACAAAACTTACATTTATATAGCGTCTTTCACGTCGAGAGGACATCCCAAGGCGCTGTACAGTCAGGTAGGACAAGAGCAGGGTGGGAAGGATCAGGGCAGGATAAAGCATAGTAGGAAAAGTAACTGTATTAGTGGGCGAAACGCGGCAGCCAAATTGCGCACAGCAGTGTCCCACAATCAGTCACGGAAGTGGGACTAGGGGCAAAAGGGGGTAAAGAAGCAAAAGGGGAGGGGTCAAGGCAGGGGGAAGAAAAGCAGGAAAGTCGACTGTATATTTGTGGGCGAAACGCGGCAGCCAAATTGCGCACAGCAGTGTCCCCACAAACAATCGCGAAAATGGGGCCAGGGGAGAAAGGGGGAAAAGAGGGTAAGGGGGAAGAGGGAGGGAAAGGTGGGATGGGTTAGGGTGAGGGAGGAAGAGGGGGGAGAAAGGGGGGCAAGGAAGAGAGGGAGGGAAAGATGGGTGGGGGCAAGATGAGGAAGAGGGAAGAGGGAGGGAAGGGGAAAAGGGAGGAGAGAAAGTGGGGAAAGGGAGTGGGGGAAGAAGAAGATGGGGGCAGGGGTGGGGGGAATCAAACAACAATAATAAACAACAAAAGCAATAATAATAACAACAAAAACAGCAACAAACAACAACCAACAATCGTCCAACAACCATTCCCTGTCCTCGCCGCCCGCCCGGACGATCCCTGAGATGGCGGGAAAAAAAAGGTCCCAGTGTGGTGTCAGGCCCCAAAACCCACCGGCTCCTCAGTCGAGGAACCCGGGGACTCTGTGACGGCCCTGGCACCTCGGACATGGTGTGTCCGGCCAGCTCGCACAGCAGCAGCAGCAGCAGCCCGATCGCCGTCCGGATCTCCCACGACGAGATGATCCGTCGCTTGCAGCACCTGGGCGCTCTCCCCCTCGCTCTCCCCCTCGCGGAAGACGTGCGCCACCCACTGCCGAGGTCGCGGCCTTCCAAGGTCCTGTCGAGGGGCCACTCCCCGCACAGCCGGAGGAAGCGCCGACAGCGAGTGGCCGCCATTCCCTCCGTGATACTCCCCGTCGTCCAAAAAGATGGCTTCGTTGGCCGGCTGCCCATAGAGGAAGAACCGACAGCGATGGAAGCCGGCTCCAGCTGGTGGGCTGAGCGGTGCATAGCGAGAAAGCTCTGTCCCCGCGATCGTTGCAGCCCGAAGATCTCTAGTCTCGGGAGCGGGTGGTCCGTGTGAAAAAATATCACTATATATCCAATATCACTATTAGATAAAATAGATGATATAGATGATATAAAATATCATCTATCGCCAGGCGAGGTGGAGAGAGTGCAGGTGCTATCCTATAACAACAACAATTTACATTTATATAGCGCCTTTCACGTCGGGAGGACGTCCCAAGGCGCTAAACAAGAGGCGTGTGACCCGAGCTGGGAGGGGAGTGTTTGGGAAGGGGTGAAACACGAAGGGGAGGTAAAAGAGTTCGGGGTGGAACAAAAGGCACGATCGAAGAGGAAAGTCTTCAAATCGGCCTTGAAAGAGGAAAGGGAAGAGGCGAAACGGAGGGATTGAGGGATGGCATTCCATAGGGTGGGAGCAGAGAAACTGAAGGCCCGGCCTCCGATGGTGTGGCGGTTCGGGCGGGGGGCTTGGAGCAGGCCAAGTCCTGTTGAACGGAGGGTCCGGGTGGGCGTGTAGGGGGAGAGTAGATCGGTTAGGTAGGATGGGGCAAGGCCGTGTAAGGCCTTGTAGGTGAGGACGAGGATCTTAAATTCGATCCTCTGGAGGATGGGGAGCCAGTGGAGACGGGCGAGGGTGGGAGTTATGTGGTCACGGAGGCGGGTGCGGGATAGTACACGGGCTGCAGAGTTTTGGATGGCCTGCAGCCTGTGAATGGAGGAACTGGGGAGGCCGACTAGGAGAGAATTTCCGTAGTCCAGCCGTGAGGTGATGTATGCGTGCACGAGTGTTTCGGCAGCGCGGGGGGTGAGATAGTTGCGGAGCCTGGCAATGTTGCGCAGATGGAAATAGGCGGTGCCGGTCAAGGCACGGATGTGGGGGAGGAAGGAAAGTTTTTGATCGAACATGATGCCGAGGTTCCTGATTGGCTTTGTGAGGTGGAGAGTGCAGCCTTGGATGTTGAGGCTGGCAGTGCCCGATGTGCGTGCCTGATATTCAGCCGAAAACACAATTTTTAAAATAAAAAATAATACATTGTGCCGGATAAATTCCGGTTAATTGAATGGGGTTAATTGAGGTGCTCGTTATACAGAAGTATCACGGAAGTATCGTGGATAAATTATCAGAACAATTTCATCAGATCAATTTTTAATCTCTGGTTAGTCAATCACACTATTTAATGCTGTTTTGTTTAGTCTCATCTGTTTATTCCAGTTTGTGCAAATGTATTTGTCAATACAGCAGGAAATCTATTTGCATTTGGAAAGTTTTTTGGGGTTTCCCCACTGATTCTAAACAAAAGCTCTTTGAAAACAAAGCATTTTGTTTCCTATTATCAAATTCCATATTTCAAAATCTCCCATTCAACTTTAAGCTAAGCTTTAAATTGGAACAATAGTGAAAGTAAAGATCGATTCCTGAGCACCACAAAGCGGGCTGAGCTATGAGTTCATTTTGCCCCTCTCTGAAACTCCCTTTACTCTCACCCTCTACTTGTTTTCAAAACCACCTCTTCGATCTTGCTTTGTTCCTTTCTCAACCTCCCTATCCTCATTGTTCCCGTAAAGCACATTTATTATTTTAATAATAATTAATAATACCGGCATTTGATAAAAGTACCTTATCACATCATTTAAAAAATGCCTGGTTAAACAGAATTAATTGTAAAGTGCACTGACTATTTTCTAGGCAAATGTGACAGACAATTTGCACACAGCAATAACCCACAAATGGGTGCAAAGTGAAATGACCATTTTTAACCAGAGATAATGGACCCACAGGAAGAAACCTCCTTCTCTTTGCATCAGTGGTTGGCCACATAAACTTCCCCCTGAACAGACATTCTGTTTAATAATCTCCTCAACATCTTTAACAATACAGAATCGCTCTTTAACCCTGAATCCCTGATTCAGAAGGAGGCAGGAGAGCAATCAACCAAATCATGCTGACACTTCTGGCTTATGTGAAAGTGTAAGTCTACATTGTGTTTACCTTTTTTGGTTGCTAGTGTGGTTTAAAACTGGTGAGTGTGTCAACCCTTTAAGGTTGACCTGTACACATTTGTACTTATGAAAATATTATAGGCAAGCAACATCTGTGTAAATGTCAACTTGCCAAATGTTGAAGCACAGGCATTGACTTGCCTTTGGAATTTTCATGCATGTTGTTCACTATCTGCCATCCTGAGAGAAAATGTGAAGGTTGAAATTATGGTATGGGATATATTTAATTAAAAAAAGATAGTTGCACATTGCAAACTGTTGAACTCAAATTAGGAAGAGAGGGGGGGGAAGAAAATGAGATATCAGTCAGGTGCCAAAATGGATGAGGAAATAAGTTTAAAAGAAGTATTTGTTCAAAAGCAGAAATGAAAGTTCCTTAATAGGGATATCCTGCATTGTACATTATTAGTCATGAAATATACCTTTTTAAAGTATTATAGATGCAATTTCACAAATTCTGAGACCAGGGGGTTGATTTCATGCTTTCCACTTAAGTGTAACTGAGGGGCCATTGTGTAGGAGGAACCTTTTGAGACTGCCCGTTATTGATGATGTAACACATTTTGATTTTAAATACTGTATTCATTTTGGCCTCATCCTATAGTGATATATTGAGGTTTATAAGTAAAAGTTGGGGCTGGTGTTTTAGCCCTGCACTTTAGCTTACCTTGTGAACTGTAAATATCTTCAAACTACGAGTTTTAATATTCGCAATGTTTTCACAGTTCCAGTAATGAGATGATATTAAAGACCATTTAAATCATTTTTTTTTACACATCAATAAATAGGCAGTTTATTTGGGTGACAGTCAATTATGAGAATAATATTATGATCATCAGGCACAGTAAAGTTAAATGTTCAATTCATTTTAAATTGTTTTGATCAGCATTTGGGAAGATCACAAGAAATAATCTTCTATATTGCTGCATAAGCAGACAGGGGACTCTCCACATGCATATAATGTGTAGGTTCTGAAGTGTAACGTGTACCTAGAAAGGTGTATGTAAAGTTAGTTGAAAGAGGCTTATTGTTTATTTGCATCAAACTATAGGATGTAGTATTTGTCAGGTGGAAAAAATATTTCTGGTCTATTTGTGTCTTACCAACCCTGTTTAGAAATGAAATCTTTTCAGCAGACACAAAGCCTTTGATGAAAGGTTTTGCTGCCAGCTAAGTGACCCTGACCTGTTGAATGTAAACTACCCTTCTCCATTTTAGTGACTTTATAAATTTTTGTTTTGCCAGCAATGAAACACCACTTAGTTTCACTCAGAATTGAGTGGTTTTGTGCTCAGTGAGTGTTCTCAAGCAATATTTTATTTGTTGTAGTCGGATGGGTTTTGAGGTCATTTACTGAATTAATCCTTAATACTGCAAAAAAAAACAAAGGGAAGCTATTTATAGATCAAGCCTCTGTTGTGGCTTGTTATCTCTTCACTTCTTTACCCCCTCCCCCCACAAAAAAAAGTATTGAGTGAATGCACATGTTAATTACGCATCCGTCCCAAGATTTCAACTCCTGCCCCCTCCCCCGGCTTCCTTTCATTATTCAGTGCACAGATGTGTTGCACTGAGGTAAGACTTCTGTGAGGACTGGATGGTGAGAATTGCAAGTTATTTTCTGCACGGCATATTATTTTACGTTTTGTTGTTAGCTCAGCATGTCTTGCTCCTCCTGATGTTTCCTCTTGAAAGCAAACAATTTAGAGATTGAAAGAAAAGCTGGTATAAGTTGAGGGGAACATTGAACCACTTACAAAGATCCAAATATTTCAAATACATGGATTATTATGGTGTGGGATTGCTATTAGGTTCCCATATTACTATGAAGTAAGGAAGGCCTAAAGCACTACCTACAATACAAACACCACCAAAGCATTAGGTAAACTTGGAAGCTAATAAAACTTTTTTTTTCCTCAACGTTTCACCACTGTTGCTTCAACAAATATCAGATATTGGCTGTATCCGCCTCGCGTGACCTCAGTGATGTTTGCATGCCAAAGGGAGTAAGCTTATCATTATGAGGAACCACAAAAAACAAACAGAAGACACATCAACTACCACTATGTCACCAGAATCCAATTTGTTATTTGTTTGTGCTATATTTGGGAATGTGACTAAGTGAAGTGTGTGTAACCCTGTCATTCATATGTAGCCGAGACTATTAGTTTGAAGTTCAAATTGTGCTGGTCCCTGCATATCAAACGAATGTCAAATCAATAGCGATGGCACTCCATTATAGAAAGGGTATCAAGGCTGTGAAGTGGGTGCAGAGGAGAGTTATTAGAATGTTATTTGGAATGGGAGGTTCTATTTAAGACGGCCAACACACCAGAAGAATTTATTTCAATCGTGTGAAATTTTGCGATCTTTGCAAGCTGTAATTTCAATGCCTACCATTCATTGGTGATTTATGTTCCTCTTCTCTGTTCTCTTCTCCCAGATTGAATTCCAAACCTGAGGAGGGATTACATACCTACTAGAGGAGATGGCCACAATTAATATCTCCAAAGATGATCTCCAAGAGCTGCAAGAGGTTTTTGAACGAATTGGTAAGTAATTTCATCCTGTATCTTGCCGTGTCCACTGACTGCAACAACAAAATTGCACTGGTATAGCACCTTTTACGTCGCGAGGACGTCCCAAGATGCTGGACACTGTGCTGGTGTTTCTACCCAACAGGAGCCCTCACCCCCTACTCCTCACCTTTACCTCTCTATTCCCTTAGTGTGGTTTAATTTGTTCCAGTTGATAATAATGCACAAAAGGTTAGTTTTCTGCAGTCAGCAGTGTTTAAAATGGCCACAAAGTGCCAAATGCTGGTGATTTGAGCTACACAAAGCAAATCTACCAGGCAAACCCACTAATTAAACAACTACTAATTAACTTCAACTGCAACCTTTTTAAAGCCTTTCTGATTTGAATGAGAGATAATAAGCAGAAATGTAAAGGGGCAGTGCAAACCAGTATATGTAAATCTTGACTCGGTGTCAAATTAAATGTACTAGCATGTTGTGATACAGTGAGTTCAAAGACATACTATGTTAGTCTCCTTCGAGTTTAAATTCATACCGATAAGACAGGCATTTTTCACTATTCCAAAGATAGATCAACTTGTGAATCAACATTTTAAGATATTGTTAACTTTGGGCTGAATTTTCACTACCCAAGTTTAACCTAGAGTTAGTGCTGCTCATTTTGCTCTCTGACCACGACTTCCAATTAGCAAAGATTTACTCTCCATTCCCTGAATTGTTCTACTAGATCTCGACAGCAGTGGCTCCATTAATACCTTTGAACTCCACGAGCTTTTACGGGACGTTGGCTGTCCAGTGCCCGGCTACAAAGCAAGAGAAATTATTGAAAAGATCGACGGGGACAGAAACGGCAAGATCAGCTTTGACGAGTTTGTTTCAGTAAGTATTTTAAAATTCTAGTTTAAAAATTTTTGAAGGCTCATCCTGTGAAGCATTTCACAATGAGCTTTGGCTTGTTTGAATCAGCATTACCCTCCATTGTCATGATGTGACTCCTACACACTGAAGTCAATATTGTGTTATAAGATGCATGCTACACTGAATGTCTACAGTAATGGAAACAACTTGCATTTATATAGTGCCCTTCATTCAGGGTACTATTCCAGAGTGCTTGACAATGATAGGGTCTGACACTGAGCCAGAGGGAGTGGGGAGGGGGAGGTGGGAGGAGGTGGCTGTTAGCATTGTCAAAAAAGGAGGTCTTTAGATGGGATTTGAAAGTGAGGAGGGGGCAAGGAGGACGAACTTGACGCCTAAGTTGCGCATGGATTTGATGGGTCTTAAGGGAGAGCCCAGGGAGGTTGAGGAGTTCAGACCTGCAGGAGAGAAGACTTTGATGGGAGCCAAAGCATATGGCTTCTGGTTTACCAACTTTCAGCTACAGGAAATTTGGCTCATCTAGGCCTTGATGACCATCAAACAAGCTGACAGGACATCAGCGCACTGGGAGTTGCAGTAAATTTGGATGTTATCCACAGACATGTGAAGCTGACCATGTACCTGTGGATGACATCGCCGAGAGGGAGCATGTAGATAAGGAATGGGGGCCAAGGATAGAACCTTGGGGTACGCTGCAGGTGGCCAAGATTGTATTGTTGGCGGCTTGTCTAGTTTTGCATATTAAAAAAAAATGACAACTAAAGGTTCTAACTTCGAATGAGAGAGTGGGTGGAAATTGTTGCTTGATGTGTGAAACTTGATTTGGATTACTACCAAGTGGTTGGTACTATTTGGAGGCTGGGACAAACCTTATGGTTAATGTTTGAGCTAAGACATTTAGAAGTGAGACAAGATGATATTTATTCACACACAACATTGAGTATTTGGAATGCACTGCTCCAGAAGCCTGCAGATACAGAGTTGATTGAGATATTTAAAAAGGGAGATAGAATAGTGCAAATTTAGGGTATTAAGGAATCTTAAGAAAAGGTGGGGAAACGGGATTCAAAGATCAACTCTGAACTAAATAAAATGGCCCAAAACAAGCTGGAAGAGCTGAACGACAGGTGTCTTTTTATGCTCGTAACCTCTAGGTTGGTGACCGCAGGGCCTGATACTATCACAGAAGCTGCCAGTTAGTTGCAACCAAGGTCATCATGTTTTACTTCCAGAAATAATGTACCTATGCTGCTCGACCAGTTTATTAAGTTACTGGTTATAGTATATTTAGTGACTGTGATTGTTGTTGCCTGGTATTATTTGTATAGAATACTTAGAAATTCACTCTGCTGGAAGATGTTGCATTTGAAAAGTCACTGTCTGCTAAACATTTTGTTTTTAAAAATGAATTGTTCCTCAAAGGCATTTGTGGTACAGTACATGTTTAAAGGACCGTGACTGAACACGATATATTAATTTACCTATATTTGCTTTCCCAGCAGGTCTTGTTCTTCAGAGTTTTTGTTCTGTCAGTTACTTTTTCAACCCCTTCTGTATTGATTTCTTGGTTGAGTAGTTGAGTAGTAAGTTGAAATTTATTTTTGTTTTGTTTTTTCTCACTCTCTCAGCACCTTTGCATGTCTGTGATTCACGATAGGTATGTTCCAAGCAATAATTGCATGTTTTTGCTTCTATCTCAAACATATTTATAGAATATTTTGGTTGCATTTAACCAGATTTATCACAGAGAACAGGATTAACTTTTTAAAAAAATATTTTGATAACATCCTACTGTCGCATTTAATTTTTAAAAATGTAGTTTTCATTCTGGTTTTAAATACAAGGTAAGAGTTCCTGAATCTGTTCCTGCCCTCTCTTTATATATTTTAATTAAATGCTGTATGTAGGTTTCTAAAAGGGGTTTGAATGACATCACTAAGTTGGTAGAAGAATTGGGAAATTCATATTGTGTTTCCAAGAACATGGCAGAATGATTTTCATTCAGTGAACAAAACAATTCAAGCTATTGGTTCCCACATAGCAGCTCTTCACAAATGTCTTGTGTGAGCTGTTTTTGTATATATTTGAAACATGAGCAACTGATATACATGCTCCATTCTGTGTCATTGAAGCGTGTTATGGAATAAGGTTTTATTAAGTAAATCATCTTACATTACTTATTACTTTTGGAAATGCATAAATTAATACACATTCCATTGAACATAGGCACTGCTTTATTTTGATCAACAGTGGATCGCAGTTTAGTTTTAGATTATAAAAAGTCCAATTTTTGCAGGAATAAGTGTTAATGTTTCTTGAATTTTAACCAGAACCAAGAGAGAAACCAAGGTTCAAGAGTTTAACAAAAAAGGTCCTTTAGAACGGAGATCTATATTTAGTTGAATGTGTTTGGAAAGTTTGAACTTTTAAGGATTTAAATCTCACATTATGATATCATTTGCAAAAATGAAGATTTTAAGCCTATTCAAAATGATCTAAAGCAGGTAGGATGGCTTACTGCACGTGCTTTACTCTCTCTCGAGGAAGACAGCTTTGTTCCCTCCATTTATAAATAAAGCATAAGTTTCAGAGCTTTAGAATTGTTTGGACAACAGTGAGGTTATCTGTGAGGTCCCTCGTTAGAGCTTTAAATCTTGGAAGCCATGATCAGATTACAGCTCCGATCTTGTGTATTAGGTCTGGACAGTAGGGGTAGGATAGAGCCTTATTGTTCTATAAATTGCAGATTAAACATTTTTCCTCTCGTAGTAACATTACCCCTAATAAGATTTGTCATCAGTGAATTCTACATTTTAGAATGTATTCTATTTACTTGATTGCAGACTTTGGGAGAAAGAAGTGAATATTTTGTACCTTTATCTTACAAAGAAATTGTACTACTGTTGTAAATTCAATCGAAGCTGCCAAATTAACCTTGAGTATTGCCAAACAGTCAAATAGTATTAAATTTTGACATTTTAAAAATCTGTAAATGTAAACTGAAAGGCATGACCTCCATCACTATTAGTTGGGTGTAGCCATCGCAACACATTTTGTGGTTCAACTGTATCTCATTTCTATTAGAATTAAACCTTCTATGTGGATATTCATCACCAAAGCAGGACTTTTCATTGCTCTTGCCAACAGAAGAGGGAAGAATTGAATCTTTCCTTTCTAAAAGAGCTGTTCACCTCTTGAACATTGGTTTTTCTCTAGGTTCTGGTTACAGTTCAAGAAATATTAACACTTTTTCCTGTAAAATGTGGATTTTTAAAAAAATAAATCTAAAACGATACTATTGAACAGCTCTTGTCCCAGAATCATAACTTGTTGACAGTGAATAATAATTACTACAGTTATTAAACATTGGGTTAAACTGTAAAGGACAGAATGCTCTTGGTGCTGATGAATAATGGATGGAGACATGTGCATGGCCCATTTTTGGTGGGAGCTGTTTACAGTATGGGAATACTTAGAATTAATCGATAATTCAATAAGAGGTTATCCTTGCTCTAAGTTCCTTTTGAAAGCATGTGTGGTCATCAATATTTAGCTGTAACATTGAAAGCGAATACAGCAATCAAAAATTCAAAATACTGCAGATGCTGGAAATCTGTAACAAAAACAGAAACAGCTGGGAACAGGTCAGGCAGCATCTATGGAGAAAGGAAAAGTGAGTCAACATTTCAGGTCCATGACCCTTTGTCAGAACGTGGACCCGAAACGTAGACTCACATTTCCTCTCCATAGATGCTGCCTGATCCGCTAAGTGTTCCCAGCGATTTCTGTTTTTGTTACGGCTGCTATGATGTTTTATTGATGTGAAAACTCACCTTTTTGTTTGCAGCACAAAACCGTCACCAAGACCTTTGTACAAATAAAAGTTGTTTAAAATGCACTTACGCTTTCAATAATGCCTCACAATTGAAACCAGCCACAAATAATACACTGATATGGCTTATGAATTCACATTGTATTCCTTGAAGTTAAGAAAAAAGTACAAGTTTGGCATCCATTTTAGCATCCCAGTTTATAGGGAAATCTGTTTATTTTCTTTACAGACCATTATATGTTCCTGTTTTAATTTCCAGAGGTATGAGCACCAAATTGAAACAGTCTACAAGTTCAAGTTTTCACCCAGAAAAGCCTTCAGAGCATTTCTCAAGTTGTACATTTCCTTCCTTACCTGAGTGACTGTCTATGAAACAGACAATTGATTAATGAATATGCTGATGGTCATTTGAGATTGTTAGAAACCTTTAGAATTGCAATAGATCAGGTACTACACTAATCAAAATTGAAGCCAATATGCAATAATAAATATAGTTGGGCAGAATTCAATGGCTTAATTAAAATGGCGGAATTAAAATGGATTAGAATAAAAAATGCAATAAATGTAAGGTACGTTGATATTTAAACAAGGTAAAATACCAAAATGGTGTGTGCATATCAAGAGTGAAACTGTTGGAACTGCTTCAATGAATGTTTGGCAAGTGAGGTTTCAGACAATTATTTACAAATGTCAGTTAAACTAAAGGTTCACTAGTACATTCATTAATCTCAGGTTTTCCAAGAGTTGAAAAATAGCGACATTGCAAAAACCTTCAGAAAGGCAATCAACAAAAAACAAGGGATCTGTGCTATTGGAGGAACATCTCACTTGTCCAGTGAAGGAACCCAACATTCCTACTCTGGTAAGTGCTGTAGTTGCTAGTGAGACTGGGCGCTGAACTACATTTCCATAAGACTTTCTGTTCAATGTTTTATTATGAATTGATGGGTGTATAATGCGATTGATAGAATTGTTTATGGATTCATTTATTCTGGAGAACATAAAGTTGTGTAAAAAATTGTTTGGAATACAGAGAAATTTGGCAGCAAATATTTTCCTATAGCATCGGTTACATTGACTACATAATGTATTCCTTTACGACCTGGTTTTAAAAACTCGAAATTTGCCACATCTGGATTTTTGTAGCCATAGTTCATTTTATCCAGAGTTTCAGCAAATGAGGAAGAATATTAAATACCTAACTTTTAGTATCGTCTTCCTCATTCTTTGTAATTTGACCTCATGGACAAAACTTCTTTGGCTTTCTTTCTGACCTGGTGCCATAATGTCTGTTTACTATTTATTTTGTCTGTTTGGACCATTTCTGTGTAGCACATGAAAAAGCGGATGTTAAGAATTGGAAAATCAAACTTTCTGAATCTTCCTTTGTTCTAACTTCAAAGCTTTTAAATTGGTATCATTTTTTCTATCTTAGCAATAGTCAATCTTTAATGAATAACTTCTGTTGGCCTCTACTTTTGTCAGAGGTTCAAATAAGGTTTGCTTCCCCTTTCTCTTCCAATAGACACTGGAAGGGGTAAATGTCTCAAATGGTCAAGCCTGGAATGTTCATGTGTTTTAGCTCATCGTTATAAAATGTTCTCTTGGAAAACTTTTATTTTAATGGAGTTCATACTTTTTTTACAAGGGAGAAGGCTGTTTTCAATAATAGTTTAGCTTCACATTTTTGCACACAATGTGACCAGTAATATTCTAATGAAGTCTTCATAAATTTAGCACCATGTTGGTTCAAACTTTCAACTGCGCATAAATATCTATGCACTAAAGTACCACAAGTGTATTTCAATTTTAGAGGCAGTTGCTCGCAAAGGATTACTATTTTTATTATTTAATTTTAAGTCACTCTTACAGATAATTCTTCAAGCATTAAATAAATTGAATTTTTTTTTAAACAGAGGAGGAAAAATATGCTTTTGTTAACTGGATAAACAAAGCCTTGGAGAATGATCCTGATTGTAGACATCTCATTCCTATGGACCCCAACACAAATGCTTTGTTTAATGCTGTTGATGATGGCATTGTCCTCTGGTAAGTCACATTCATTTTAAATGGTAGTACAGTAAAAGCCCGTTTATCCGGCACTCTCGGGTGGATTGACTAATTGACTGCTGGATAAACAGGCGGCAAGTTGCCGAAAACCCAACACAAAAAGTTAACTTATTTTAAAACATACCATATTAATAATATACTAAATAGTAATAGAATATTGTATGGCTACTTAAAAATTCCAGCACTCTCGGTAAAAAGATCAGTAAAAAGCATTTTTTATCGATCGGTAAAAATCTCTTAAGTTTGTGAGTTTAATAAGTGCGCATGCGCAAAGTGAGCATACTCTCAATTGCTGGAATGTGGAATTGCCCCGGGAGGGAGTCGAGCAATCCTGTTGATCAGGTGCCGGATAAATGGGCTTTTACTGTATTATGTTACTTAAACAGTGACATTAGCAACATTTATTCCTAGTGAATGATCCAGTATGCTCCAGGCAACTATTGGCGTTTAGTTTTATTCAATAGAAATGACAGAAACCTTTGAGTTGATAAAGGATAACTAAGCTTATCAACCCCATTTCCACAAGCCATGCGCATTTTGCATTGTTTTTACTCAGCACATGTAGACTTTTTTTAAAAAAGTCTACATGTGCTGAGGAAAAATAAAGTCTACAACTGGTTGTTTATAAATGTTTAAAGCTAATATTGTAAACTATAAAATTTGAAAACTGCCCTTTTTGGTGGAAGGTAATTTTGATTGACCAGTAATTTAATCCATTAGTTACTGCAAATTGGAATATTCCATTAAAGAATTTGTAAATCAGATTTTGCTGAATGGAAGTTGATAAATGTCCACCTTCCTGATTTTCAGCAAAATGATCAATCTCTCTGTTCCGGATACAATTGATGAAAGAACAATGAACAAGAAGAAACTTACACCATTTACTATTCAGGTAATGAATTGTGGTTCTTGTTTTCAGGATAATAGTTACTATGTTAAATGATCTTGTAAGGGGTGAATGCTTTGTTTGTGACACTGAGAAATGAATGTGCCGTCTGTGAATCATTATTGTAAAGGTGCATTCTTCTTTGAATGTTCAAGTTCTGCATGCCAAAAGAAATTTGGTTTCATTCAATAGGAATGTTGGAAGAGTTGAAACTACCTGGGACGGACGATTTACAATAATATAATAATCCTTACATTTGATATAGCGCCTTATCATGTCTTTGAGACGTCTCAAAGTGCTTCAACAACAAAATTACATTTGCATAGCGCCTTTCATTTCTGGATGACGTACCAAAGCGCTGCTTCACAGAATACTGCAAAGCGAATTGACTGTATATTTCGTGTTTTAACAAAAGTATCACATGCTGAGTGTGTCGGCAATATCCTCCTCCCCAATCTGCTATCTTTGTGCTTGTATTTATGGGGACATAGCTGGATCCATTTTTGGCAGCTGGACTTCCCATCACATCAAAAAAGAGGTTGGATGCACGACATATCTGTTTTCTAGTTGTACTAAAACAATTCAAATCCCTTCCTACAGTCTGTAGATAGGAAGTACATTCTTATGTTATCAGTTACATTTGAGTTTAATTTTAATTGTTTCAACAATCTATTTTCTTTAACCAATGCTGGTCATAGAAGCCTGCTACGTTCCTCTTCAACCATAACCTCCCTGGCCACCTATTAATTTGGCCATCAGTCCAGCCCATGTCTGTTCCTCGCTTTGAAAATTTGGCTGACCTACTCAGCGATTTCTTCCATTATTGTGCAACTGATGATCAGTATGGCAGGTTTACCTCTTGGATAACTGCAGTGCTTCTGACCACAGGAATGTAGCAGTTAGATTCTAATCCATGTTCAGTCCCAATTAGGAACAGATGTGCATCTCCACTCCCAGGTTAAATAATTGAATGTGGGCTGCAGTGTGAGGCATCAGCCGGTAGTACCACATTCCAGGTTAATATGTGACCAGGGAGGGGTGTCTGATGGGAGGGGAGGAGGAGGAGGAAGACAGTATCCTTTGAGCTTCAAACAATTGCTGTGAGTAGGGGGAAAGAGAGTATGAGAGGGGGAAGAGTTAGGAGGGGAGCAGAAGGCAAAGAAGAGGAAGGTCTTGAGACCGGCCTTGGAGGAAAGGGAGGAGGTGAGGCAAAGGGATTGCAGGAGGCTGCACAGTGTGGGGGTAGAGAGGCAGAAAGCCGGGCCACCGATGTTAGGATGGTGGACGTGGAGCAGGCCAGAGCCTACTGAACGGAGGGGCTTTGGTACTCGTTTGGCTCTGGTACTTTCCACTGAATGAGTAAAGAAAATGTTTCCAGCAAGTCTTCCTTGCCAGAGAGTTAAACAGGGACACATTAGTGTAGTGACCTAGAGTACAATTTATGCTTTTAGTGAAATTTCTTGTAATTGACCTAGTGAATCACAAGAATGATGGTGCTCTGATGTTGTTGTTCACAGGAAGCATGAAGAGATAATACCTCAGAATCCCATAATTTATTTTGATTTACTTTGGCTTACTTGTATTTTGCGATGGCCTGAAATGACTGAATACCAATTTTATTTCACCAACGGTGGGAAAGATTATTCCACTTGTTTAAAACAAGTTATGCCTTTGAATGTAAAATTTCCTCTCACCTTGCTCCCTAACAAATCTAATGTTGCTTGGGAATAATATTTATTATTTAAGTTTTCTTGTGACTGTTTGGTGTCCAAACAGTGATGCCTCTGAGGGACAAAGTAAGGTGTGCGTCAGAATGAAACCTTGTGTATAATTTAGTGACAAAAGAATTACCAGCTGGCCAGGGAGTGAGCAGCTTAATAGGACAATGTGCCTCTGTGAGATGATGGCAATTCCTCTTTTTATATGGAAGGTAAATTTCTTTAAAATGAAAAAGAGGAAGAGGCTGGTAGAAATGACTCAGTAATATTATGTATTTGTTGAGACACGCAAATCAGATGGACCCAGGTTGAATCTTTAGTTTGTGCTGAATTAGCTGACCCTACTGAGCATGCAAATTAGACTATGATAGGATATTTTTCCAATGAGTGGAATTCCTCTAACATCCAGGCAGGGCGAAACCTTGGGCAAATTTCCTTATTCCACATGCCTAATAATAATCCCCCCCATAGGAGGCAATGCACCATCAAGAGTCACATGCTGTCTTCAGCCAGGAGAATCTCCCTTTTTTCAAACAGTGGCTTGGGATATTTAACGTATGCCTGAACAGGCAGATTGGATTTAAGGATGAAGTTGAAACATGTGTGAAAATATATATTTTATAGCTTCCTAAGGCAAAACAGTGACCATGATAGAAAACACGGGGAACCATTTTCTTGCATTCAGCTTGTATTCCTCTGAGCTAACCTGAGAAGTGGAGGGTTGGTTGTTGAAGGGTCAGCATCCCCCCCACTCCCCTCCGCCCCCCCCCCCCCCCCTCCCCCCCACACACCCACACACACACACACAGAGGCATTGATGAAACCAAGAGCAATTCTAATTGCAGATTGTTGGTACAGCTCCTGTATGTTAGTGCATTATTATTTTGCTCATTAATATTGTAATATTGTGGTGCTTTGGCCTTGATTACAGTTGAGTGATCTCTTTTGTATATTCCAATCAACCATTGCCTTTTAAAAAAAATATATATATATTTCCTTAGGAAAACCTGAACCTCGCTTTGAATTCTGCCTCTGCCATTGGTTGTCACGTTGTCAATATCGGTGCCGAAGATTTGAGAGAAGGAAAACCTCACCTGGTTTTAGGCCTTTTGTGGCAGATTATCAAGATCGGCCTTTTTGCTGACATTGAGCTTAGCAGAAATGAAGGTAAGCACGAGCTCCTGAATACACAGCCACATCCATTAGATTGTACCTAAATACTGTTTGTTGTCAAGTTTCAGATTTAGTGAATGAATGACTGTCAAATAAAGACTCAAAATATTTTCACTGGTAGAATACCAATCTCATATAATATAGGACCTATATGTTGCTGAAAGCATTTTCCCTCCCACCTTTCATATTTTCCTTTTCTAGACCTAATTCTATCACCTGACCTCCATTATGCTACACCCAGCACAGTCGTGTTCTTGTGTGTGTGTGTGTGTGCATATATGTGCCCACACACCAACTGGATAGCAACTGAAAGTAGGAACTATTTATTCCCCCTCCCACCCCTGTATCATCCCTCGCTGAGATCTGAAGATTGAACCTGGAGATTTTCAGTCTATACACTTTAATCCTACACAGCAGTTTTCCTGTTGTCACTGGGCCAGCAGTGAATTTGTCATTATTGGTTTCCATCACAAGTTTGGGATGGGATTGTATCTTGTGTATCATTCTACACCTTTTGTTCAGTATGCTGCTGGCCTCTTGTGGCAGTATTACAAAACTGCTCTTGTTTGACTGACTGGTTTGAACATTTTGGATATTTCTCAATAATAGTAATAATCTCCTGTTTCCAACTGTTTTATTCAGTATGTACCTGCCTAGCACTGGAAAGATAATTCATCATCCTTGCATTTGATATAACATGTTGAAACTTTTCAAAGCATGTCAATCTTTTTTGATTAAATTGACATTTTTAATTAAATATTTTAAATGAATCGAGATCTAATGACCAAAAGATTGTCTTTATTCCAATCGCCTTTGTAATTTGATTACATTTTGAATGGAATACAATTTTTTTTGTTATTTCTAGCTTTGAAGTTTTGATACTTTTAGTGAACATACCTGATAAGTTGTAATATGGCCTTAAAATCATTTTAAAGCTTAGTGAAATGCAAGACAGTGCTTGAAATACATGTACGATAATTGCACATTTTCTTTCTGTGCTTCTGTATTTTTAACAGCATTAACTATTTTCTAAATTCATCTTCCCAATGAATTTCCTGGGTTGCCAAGTTTATTCCTCCACTTGAGGAGATTCGTAGCTTGAATTCAATGCTTCTCCACATCATTCTGAGATTGGATGCTGGGGTGGAAGAAGGGGGGTCAATCATAACTAGTATTAATGATTTAATAAAAGATAGTTCTCATGAATAGCAACTAAATAATCAATACACTATCTGTGGATTCACACATATTCATTCTGAGATTTCTCCTATTTAATGCGGGTAAATGTAGATGAAGATCTAATGAGACTAGATTGCTGTACTGCAGTTTTGTACTGAATCTGGGTGCTCTGAGCAAGTGCAAACAAAAAATAATGGCTGCAAAGCAATTGTCACAAATAAACTTATTCTTTTTTCTTGTAGCATTGGTTGCCCTACTTCGAGATGGTGAGAATCTGGAAGATCTATTGAAACTCTCCCCAGAAGAGCTGCTGCTACGATGGGCTAATTATCATCTGGAGAACGCAGGCGCACAGAAAATTAATAACTTCAGCTCTGATATTAAGGTTAAGATTAAATTGTTGCAAAGATTAAATTGTTTGTTTTGGAAAGCTTTCTTTGCAAATATTGGGCAATGTGTTGTGCTGTTCAAGATTATAATAATCCTTGTATTTGATAGTGTGCCTATCAAGTCATTGTGATGTCTCAAGGTACTTCACAGACTATATTGTAAAGTGGATTGACTATTTTGTGGGTGAAACAGGAACAGTTAACAGCAGCATTTTCAAGTTTAGCTGCTTTTTTGTAAAAATTTTGATTTGCAGTATATGTATAGAAACTGATGCTTACTACTTGTGCTATTCTTGGTTTGTCTAAAATCATTAGAAAGAATGAATTTACATTTTTACAACATCCCGATCACATAAAAATGTCTCAAAGTTAATTGACAGTTAGCTGCAATTAGGTGAAAATATGGCATTTAATTGTGCCTATAAGCATAACCGCCATGAGATGAATTGATCAAAGTCTGAAAAGGCACCAGGAGAAGCCTTTTTACTTTCAACGTGGGATTTTTAACATCAAGCTGAAAAGGCCTCAGTTTCATGTCTGCTGTTGAAGACAGTTACAATGCTTAGGTCTGATATCATTTCTCTCTTGTCCCTTTTTAATGCTTTCTCAGGATTTCTGTTCTGATTCTTGTACTGGATTTTCAATCCTTTGCTTCCCACCAGTTTACTGCAGACTCCAGTAACTTCCTCACAGGTACCCCCCCCCCCCCCCCCGTCCTGCTTTCCATTATAGTGGCTGCCTTTATCCTCATCACATTCAAACTTGACATTTTAAGCTTTGTTCTTATATGCTTACATTGCATTTCATTACTAAAGTAAGTTGCCAATTTCAAATCTTGTCTTTCTGCGCATGCTATTTGTATAGAGATATAATTATAAGTGATGTAGTTTTCAATGTTCATTTGAGTTTTAATATTAAAAGCTTTTTGATTTTAGGATTCAAAGGCGTACTTTCACCTCCTCAATCAGATTGCACCAAAAGGTACTAAAGAAGATGAACCACGTATTGACATCAGTATGTCTGGCTTTAATGTAAGTGTCTGCATTTTTTTTAAAAAAAGACGTAAAATAACTGTTCCAAAAGAATTGATGGCGCATTTGAAAGATGACAGCTTTTGAACAACAAACACTTGCATTCATATAGTGCCCTTCGTGTAGGGTAGCGTCTTGGAATTGTTAACAGTGGTGGAGCTTAACGTTGAGCAAGGGAGAGACAAAGAGAGATGACCCAACGCATAATCAAAGAACATGGTTTTCTGATCTGAAGACTGACAAGGAGGGGGCAAGATGGCGAGATTGAGCCACCATTAATATCAATCAAGTATTCTCTTTGAATGTTTTAAGGAGGTCAGGATATTTTGGTGAAGATCATTAAAGTGAGATCATCAAAGTAGTATAACTTCAAATCTGAGTCACTTATTTTGGAAGTGGCTGCATATGTCACGTACAGCTAGAAAGCTTTTAAAACTTTGCTGAAAAGGATGATTATAAAAGGGTAAAATTGAATGATCTAATTATTGGGATTAGAGAGGTTAGAACCAGTAAAGAAGCCAGCACTAGTATAAGATTAATGGGGCTAAAGGAAGTTCTCCAATTCTGTTCTGAAAAGAAAATGATGCATGTTTTAAACGAGATTAGTGAGTCGTGAAGAATGCTTGACTGATGCACCATATCATTTTATTATCACTTGTGCTACGGTTTTGATTATTATAGGAGAAAGATGACATGAAGCGAGCGGAATACATGTTGCAAGAGGCAGACAAGCTGGGCTGCAGACAGTTTGTCACCCCAGCTGATGTTGTCAGCGGGAACCCTAAACTCAATTTGGCGTTTGTGGCCAATTTATTTAACAAGTATCCAGCGCTACAGAAACCCGAAAACCAAGATATCGACTGGAGTCTGCTGGAAGGTAAAACTTTGAATTTTGTTCGTACTTCTAGAAAGCAACTTTGAACTTGGTACTGACTTCACTGAAAAGAGATTAGTTCAGTTCGTCCTTTTCTTTTATTTAAAAAACAAAACAAAAGGCCACTGAAATAATTGTATGGTGTTTTAACTTCCATTTAAAAAAAAATGAATGTGCTTTATTCACATTTAGCTCATTATCATTAATCTCTTATTACCCGTTCTGAAATAGTAAATTAGTACTTTGGATAAGAGCAGGTTAGCTCCATTTTGCATTTCTTTACTCACAGTATAATCACAATTTCCATTAAAATTATGATCGTGCAGCAAATCTCTGGCATCTTTTTAAATGAAATCCAATTTCATTGGGTTTCTTACCCTTTAGGTATTGTTTTTGTATCATTGTACACTTTTTGCACTTCAGGTGAAACCCGCGAAGAGAGAACTTTCCGTAACTGGATGAATTCCCAAGGTGTAAATCCACAAGTGAATCACTTGTACAGGTAAATGGAATTTAGAGGTGCAACATTTGTCCTAAACAGGAAGAGATGCTAATATTCGATTTAATATTCACAGCCAATAATAATTAAGTTTTCAACATGTTTCAGGCAGCACAAGCTGAACCATGAATTTTGGATTAGTCCTTTATTCTAGCGCCTTGGGACGTCCTCCCGACGTGAAAGGCGCTATATAAATGTAAATTGTTGTTGTTGTTGTTTATTCAAGCACACAATCTGACGTGTATTCATTCTATTGGATAAAATTGGTCCTTCATTTCATGACTGTTTGTCAGACAATGTGTGCAAATCAACTGCAATGTGTACCGAAAACACGGTCACTACATTTTACAATAAATGTTGCAAATTGCTTTGAGATGTTTTGCTTACTTGATAGGATGTTATATCAAATACAATGATTATTAGTGAATGTAAGTATGTGATTCTTCAGGGATATTTGGAAGTGTAGTCGTATGTTTCATCAACAGTAATTCTTTGAAATGTGATGTACAGGTATCCCTCCCCAACCACGGGGGATACGTTCCTGAAAACCCCTGTGGTTAGTAAAACCGCGATTGGTAAATACTAGGCCTTATGGAAAACATGGGGTTAGGAGGAGTAAGTTTGCTTGTTCTTTTACTAAACACAAAAAAATACACAATAACCTAACAAAAACAATAAATGTTCAAATAACATAATCAAAAAGAATATAAAAAACAATAAATTTATGTTATGTATCATAATCCTAAGAGAGAAGCGACATTGTGGTTGGTTGATTGCAACATCGCAACTGGGTACTAATGCCAAATGCTAGCGCGAAGCGACATCGTGGCTGGTTGAGGCAACTAGGTCCTAGCGCCAAACGCTAGTGTTAGTGTTAAAACCCATGGATACGCACAATTCACTGCCGCAGTTGGCAAAGGTTGTCACAGGGAGGAAGCCATGGATATGTGAAATCTGTGGTTGAAAAGACCGCGGTTGGGGTGGGGTACCTGTATTATCCATGAATTTTTAGATTGCTATAGCATTTTTAACGTGGAATTGAGCAGTTTTGTTTGCTTTACAGTGACTTAGCAGATGCTCTGGTGATACTACAGCTATATGAAAAAATCAAGGTCCCAGTTGATTGGGATCGAGTGAACAGGCCACCATATCCCAAGCTAGGTGCTAATATGAAAAAGGTGAGTACTCCTGCTCTGCAGACTTAAACAATTATTAAGCAAAACAATGTACTGCATCACTAAAAATGTTTTTTGTCTCTCACCCCCCCCCCCTCCCCCGCCAGCTGGAAAACTGCAATTACGCTGTTTTCTTGGGAAAGGATTCCGCTAAATTTTCTTTGGTGGGCATTGGAGGACAGGACCTGAATGATGGCAACGAAACATTAACCTTAGCTTTGATCTGGCAACTCATGAGAAGGTAACATTTCCTGCTTAGTGGGCTTCAGTGAAGTACCTGATTAATTGTTCCAGTATGTTTTGATCAGAGTTCAGATAACTTGAAAACTGGTGTAACTAGAACTAACTTTAGAATGGTTTGGGGCTCCTGTTACTTGAATGATAAGTTTCAAGGTGGGATTGATATTCCACTGGCAACTTGATTATGGATTACTAGACATGCTAAAATAATAGTTCTATTAATAATCACACATTGAGTGTTTAAAAACATTTGTTTATAAAGGTACACACTATATGTTCTTGAAGAACTTGGTGATGGGGACAAAGTCAATGATGACATCATTGTCAAGTGGGTGAATAAGACCTTGGCAGATGCAGGCAAGTCAACGACCATCCAGAATTTTAGGGTAGGTATTCTGTGAAATGTGCATAATCACCAGTTTATATAGCAATTCATATAGCAATCCTCAACTAAACAAATGGAATGGAGAGGTTTAAATCATTCTAGCAATTTTTATATGGAATCTAGGATGAGGACAAATATAATGTAGAATGACTCCTACTGAATTTTGCCCTACATTGATAGACCAACAATCTACTCACTTGGCCTAGCTAGGACAGTGACATTGCTACATTGGGTATAGTTGGGTTGATCTTGTGATATTGCTATGACTAGTTTAAACAACATTTTTCTTTTTCCCACACCTGTATTTTTCCCTATCTTGGGATTAGGGTATATGTCATGGTGCAGAGTAACATTAAACGATGATCCTCCACTCATTTATCTTACATGATCAGTTAAATATCCTAGAAATTCTAAATATTACTCTCCATATTATTGGCAATTAACATAATTGGACACTGAGTTGATTTGGATACTCTTAAGCAAAGTTACGAGTTTCTGCCAACTGACCAAAAAATATATAGTTGAACATTCCCATTTTTATGGGTGAGTCAGTTCTATTTTGGGATTGTTGCTTACAAGTGGGATAATTGTTTAAATAGTTTGTACTGTGATCATCCTGTTTTGCTTCAAGATGTATTACCATGCTATAGAATGGACACAGCTGTGCACAATTGGCTGCCACGTTTTGCCCACAAATATAGTCTATTCACTTTACAGTATATTCTGTGAAGCGCTTTGCAACATCCAGAAGATGTGAAAAGCACTATATCAGCTGCAAGGATTATTTTTTATCAAAGAATATAATGAAGGATACATGGCTTTTTAAACTTAGGACAGTCTATCTTTCCCCCCCCCACTACCCCCACCAAAAAAACCACTCTCCCTCAATTATGTGACTGATATAACAAGAAGTATAAAGTGACTGATGTAATTCTCAATTTAATACAATATAATATTATGCTCAGGACAAGAACATTAGCTCAAGTTTGCCTGTTCTGGACTTGCTTGATGTGATTCAGCCTGGTTGCGTTGACTATGAGCTGGTGAAGACTGGGAATCTGTCTGATGATGACAAACACGACAATGCCAAGTACGTAAATTGAAATCCAATTGCCGCTTTGACTGTAGTTTGAATCCTGTGAAAGTTCCTGTGGAAAGATTATTTGTTTCATCAGTTCTTTACATGTGATAATAAATTAGATTGATTTTGTAGAAAATCCTTCAGGGCATTCAGATGTTCTTCTGTTGTAAACGAAACACTCCATTTAAAGTTCTACAATGCAATTAAGGTTGCAGTTATTAAACTGTAGCTAGTATGATATTGTATTTTAAAAAATGCACCAGTTATACATAAATAGCATAGACTTGCTAATTAAATATTCTACAAGAAGTAATCAATTTCTTTACTTATCAGCCAATCCGAGAAAGCTTTTTGAATGCATTTATCTAAACCTTTTACACTGTGCCAATTTGATGTGATGGAAAATAAATTTCAAATGGTGGGTTTGACATTGTGATGTGTTTCTCAACAGATATGCTGTATCAATGGCCAGGAAAATTGGAGCCCGTGTATATGCTCTTCCTGAGGACCTGGTTGAAGTGAAACCTAAGATGGTTATGACTGCTTTTGCCTGTTTGATGGGAAGAGGAATGAAGAGGGTCTAATAGATTGTCAATTATTAAGTGTCAAAAAGAAATGACTGCCCTTTTAGATAATTTCAGGTTGAAATAACAATAGTAATCCTTGCATTTGATATAGCGCCTTATCATGTCTTCGAGACGTCTCAAAGTGCTTCACAGAATATACTTTAAAGTGAATTTGACAATATATTTTGTGGGCGAAGTGCAGCAGCCAATTATGCATAGCAGTGTCCCGCAAACAGACGTGGATTGAGTGACCAAATTATTATTATTTTTGAAGGGACTATTACCCCCAGGAAAGTGATTCGACTCATAACAGTGTTCCTAATTATTCCTAGGTAAACAGTGTCATGTGGAGTAAGGAAACTTGTCTAAAGTTTCGCTCTGCCCAAGAATCTAATCAAATCCTCTCATTTGCGAGTTGAGCGCTCTATCCACTAAGCTACAGGACTCCAATATACTGCTGGCAGAATTAGTTTTGTTTTTGCTTGCAAAATTGGAATATGATGCTTGGGGAGCAGAGGATTGCTGTTTTTTCTCTGTAAGTGTTGGTAATTCATTCATTTAGCAAGGTCACTATGAACTCATTCATGTACAAATGAAGACCATGGATATACATACTATATTATATCAACATTCTGTTTTTTCCCTCAATTTAACTATTGGTCGTATCTTAAATGTGGTCAGAATTATAACTGACATTTTTTTTTAAAAGAAAGCTGGCTTTTGACCATTTAAACCTAAGATATTTGGGTTTATATTTAAGGTATATCTTCTGTTGATTTTGAATAAAAAGACTGAAGATTTTGTTTTTGGACTGAGAATGTGACTCTGTTGCTGCCCTGGATCCATTGGTGTTGCTTTCCATATAATGAACTTTCCATTATTGTTCTATATCTTGCACATATTGTACACATTATAGAATGGCATTCGTTCTTCAATGACAATAGACAGTGTAAAGGAATTGCATAGCCCTTCTAACCATCCATTACAAACAATGATTTAATACATTCCATTATCCAACTAATTATGACAATTTATAATGCATCTTATTTTTCTTAAATGCATGAGGAACACAGACCTTTTATTTAAAATATTATGCATTCATATTATTAGGGAATGTGCCAAAGTTCTTGTGTTTGGGCAACTGCATTAAAATAACGTGTAACTGAAAAATAGAGCTCTGAAAGTGCTGTAGTCATTACAAGGCCTATGGATGATAAATTCTGAGCTTTTTGCAGGGAGAGTTCAGCATTTACTAACCCAGGTTGTCGATGCTTGGCAAAGCTTTCTATAATATATGAAAATGGCAGCAAGAGTTGGAAAAAAATAAACATTTTTTGCTATCAATGACATTCATGGTTTTTCCAGCGTTATTAAAATGTAATTTCTCTTTCTGCTCCAACGCATCATTTAGCATTTTTAAAGAGTTAGGAGGACCAATGATTATTTTTGTGGTGAATTCTTCTCACAACACCACCCACACCTCACTTTGAAATATTGATTCCAACTGAAAAGAACATGAATATTCTCAACTTTGAATTGTGACTGACTGGAATCTGCACACAGTTGTGATGCTGCATGAATATAAAAAATGTCACGAGTGCCTTTTAAATCCTGACTTTGCTTATTTGGCACACAGCAGATCTGATGATCCGACTAAAGCCTACAAAAAGGTCATAACAAAATCAACAAACAAGAGACTGATATTACATGGGAAACCAAATATACCACATACAAACAAAATGGTACATGGTGCAATGTGTTTTAAATGACTGTAAAATGTTGCACATAGGCTGGGAAAATTGATAATTTTACAGGAAAATGACCATAATTGTTGCCCCAAAGTGATTGACATGGAACTTAGTTTTGTAGACACCTCTATATTTAAGGCAATTTTATTACTTTGGCTGCCTTTTGATAGTCTACTTGATTTGAAACAGTTGGTGACTAAATTCTCAACTCAGTTTAGAGCACCTCACTAGCAGAGCAAAATTATTGAATGACCTTAATAAAACTGTAGTAACTTTCATCTATAATTAACTATAGACTCAAGTTATCCCAATCAAGTTGACAACTCTTGCAAAAGACCATGGGAAAATAGTAATAATAATAATCCTTACATTTGATATAGCACTTTTCATGCCTTCTAGATGTCTCAAGTGAGAATATACTGTAAAGTGAATTGATTATAATGCAGACAGCAGTATCCCACAAATACTCATGGGTTGAAACAACCAATTTTTTTTGAGGGATTATTGTCCGGCATGTGGAGTAAGGAAACTTGCCTAAGGTTTCCCCTTGCCTGGAATTGAAAACGAATGCTCTAACCACTGAGCTACAGGACCCCACAAAGATACTAAACTAGTAGAGTAGGAAGGCTAGTAAATTTGCAATCTCCATATATAAAGTACTGTACTTTTGACAGGTATTGCAAGTAGCTCTGATATCATCTAATATTGGTCTCCCAAATTGATTTAGCATTCACACACTATGAAAAGAACAGACTACATCCCATTCTATGTTTTTACCTAAGTAATTAAAAATAGTTAGGGAGAGGAACTGATTATATCACATTTTCCATCCCGACAGTAACAATGACACTGATCTAACTTGTGATCAGATCAAATGAATTTTTTTATTGGTAAGGCCTGTGTCTTTAGATTGTTTCATAAGCTAGTGTTTGCTGCCATCAAGTGGTGAAATCTTACTTTGAACTACCGGTACTTTTTTCATTTAAGATTTGCCCATGAAGAATAAAGTATTTTTCTAGAATTTGGGTGTTTCTGTGTGGAAATAATTACATACCAGTAATCTGTTTCTAACACGGCTGTCCTGAATTAAATAAACTGAAAACATTAAATCATGGAACTCAATACAGGAATTCACTAAAGTCTTATCAGCTTATGAAATTTCTTGTGTTCATTTTGTTTTCTCTTAAATCCACATTAATGTAATATCAGAGCTAATCGGGCATCTGCTTCAACACAACAACTAGCACCTTGTATGCTACATGGATACAAGTTGTTGTACAACTCTACAGTACCACACTTGGGGGGAAAAAAAATCAATGTCCCACATTTAATTTCCCTTCCTTGACAGAAGATTTCTGACGAAGTGTCCTGGATCCGAAATGTTGACTCACTTTTCCATAAATGCTGCCTGACCTGCTGAGTGTTCCCAGCAACTTCTGTTTGTTTCAGAAGATTACTTGTCTATTTGTAAGAAACTATTGAGTAAAACTATCCTATAATCAACAATGCAATAGGTAATTCTGAAGGATGGTTGGGGGAGGGATTCTTAGAACTGTATGTTAATTTGTTGAATAACAAAGGGAAATTCATTAGAATACTTGTTTCTTCCTTTTGAAGAATGGATGTGAGGTGGTCACAATGCTCCTGTTGGTCATCTAGGTGATTTAATGTGTGTAATGCATAAAAGTAGCCAAACCAAAGTTCCACACATGTATGCAACCTGCACATGGAAATTTTCCTGTGACTAGAATGGACTACAAAATCTCTCCCTGGAGGGAGGCACCCTGCTTCCCTAACCAGAGTATTGGATGCACTTGACTAAGTGAACCCCAGTGTGTGCACTGTTATTGCGAGGGTTTAACCAGCTAATACCATGCATCATGCTCTTGAGAGCAACATCTGCAAGTTTCCTGCTAGATAAGTAGGAGCAGAAGTAAGCCCCTGCTCCATTCAAACATGGTTGATATTCCATTCCAGCTACCTGCCTTATCCCCATACCCCTTAATCCATTTGTGAATGAGAAATCAATCTGTCTCAGTCTTGAATATGTTCAAGGACCGAGCATCAACAGCCCTTTGGGGTAAAGAATTCCATACATTCACTAACCTCTGAGTGAAGAAGTTTTTTTTCTCAACTCACTGCAAAAGGGCTGACCCCTAACTTTAAGACTGTGACCCCTGGTTTTAGATTCTCCAACCAGGGGAAACAATCTCCCACTATCTACTTTGTCGTGCCCCTTAATAATCTTATAGGTTTCTATAAGATCCCCTCAAATTATTCTATATTCCAGAGAATATAGGCTCAAATTAATCAATCTATCATTATAACTCATCCCCCTCATTCCAGGTACTAACCGAGTAAGTATCTAGGTGTAAGAATGAAGGGGATGAGTTCAAAACTCCTCATTCAAAACTCTGCCGCCCGCATACTAACCCGCACCAAACTTCACTCCCCCATTACCCCAGTCCTTGCCAGATTTCACTGGTTCCCTATCCCCGAGAGGATCGACTTCAAGATCCTCACCCTTGTCTTAAAATCCTCCAGCTCCCATTGCCTTTGCTCCACTGGGTCTAGCCTCCTCCATGTCCCCCAAATCCTCTGCTCCACCCTCGGCAGCTGTGCCTTCAGCCACTACGCCCTGAGGCTCTGGAATTCCCTTCCTCACTACCTTCACCTCACCCCCTCTTTTCTCAGCTTCAGGTCCCAGCTGAAGACTTTTATCTTCGACTGCGCCTTTAGTCACCTTTCTACCCCTGCCCCTGTCTCGGTCCTGGGATCGGCTATTGTGAAGCGCTCTGAGACGCCATCCGGCGTGGAGGGTGCTATATAAATTGAAGTTGTTGTTGTAGTAAACCTACACTGCACTCCCTCCAAGGCAAGTACATCCTTCCTTAAATAAGGAGACCAAAACTACACAGTATTCCAGATGCGGTCTCACCAGGGCCCTATACAGCTGCAGCAAGGCTTCCCTACTCTTATACGCTAACATTTTCATAATGAAAGCTAACATACCATTAGCCTTCCTAATTGCCTGCTGCACCTACATACTAACTTTCTGTGTTTGGTGTACAAGGACACCCAAATCCTCTGGATACTTTGCAATCTCTCCCCCTCCCCCCAAAAAACCCCGCTCTGCTGTTTTTGCCACCTAGGTGGATGACTTTGCACTTTTCTACATTATACTTCATCTGCCACCTACCTAACCACTCATCTAACCTATCTATATCACGCTGCTCGTACAAATAAGACCACTGAACCTTATTGAAAAAATGGAAATTTACAATGCTGAAGGCCATTTAGCCTATATGCTGGTTGCTTTAAAGAGCAATTTATATTTAAAAACATGTTCCACTTACCTATCCTTTACCACTTTGGGCAAGAGGGAAGTGGGGGAGGGAGCATTGGGGAGGATATGGATTCTTCCCACATGCCTCGTTAACCCTGCAAGTTAAAACCTAAGTGCTCTATTCTTCCTCCAGCACCCACACCGTCCCCCAGGGCCCACCTCCATCCCCAAGGGCCCACCTCCCCAACCCCCAATTACCTTCCCCCATAGGCCCCAGTAACCCATCCTCTCTTCTCCCCACCTATTGATCTCCCCCACCCACTCCCCTATCATCCCCTCTGTGCTTCCGATGAGTCAGATTTCCAGCTCAACCAGCACCCAACTAATTCACCTCTATCCTTTTCCTTATATATCTGGAGTCCTGTGGCAGCTTAATGGTTAGAGCACTTGACCTACGAGCAAGAGACCTGGATTTGATTCCCAGCAGGGAGAAAGCTTGGGCATTTCCATACCACACTCCTGATAATAATCCCACCAGAGAAAAAAACCAATAATAAATTGGTCATTTCAATGCACTGCTGTTTGTGGGACACTGCTGTGTGCAATCGGTTGCCGCCTCTCGCCCATAAAATAGACAGTCAATTCACTTCAAAGCGAATTCTGTGAAGCATTTTGAGATGTCTAGAAGATGTAAAAAGGCACTATATCAAATATAAGTATGATTATGATCAACGGGATTATTATCAGGATTATTAATTAGTATAAAGTTACCGTGGTTAGGATTGCGATGATTGACAAGGCTGGATAGGAGATGGTCAATTTTTAAATTGCCGCCTGATTGCGTCACGGCAGCCGTGCTGGCGCATGCGCGGAGATGAAAATGCGCGGAGATGAAATGCGCGGACATGGTGAGCTGTGGCGCTTCACTCGCGGTTTGGTAACGGTTTAAAGTCGAGGTGCCGGCGGTTCGGGCTGGTATCAGGGGCCGGTGAGGTGGGGGGGGAAGCACCGGGCGCGGTGGTGGTGGTGTTGTGAGGGGAGGGGGGTAAGGTCGTGGTATAAACCCAGAGTGAGGTGTAGCAAACAGAGGCCCGGAGTCAGGCCTGTTTTCCTCCTCACCAAAGGCGGCCACTGGAGGCCCCTTGTACCCGGGAGGTGGGTTTGTCGGTGGCGCGCGGTCTGGGCGGGTGTAAAACGAGGGCCCGCCGGCCATGAAGGGAGTGGGGGGGGGTGAGCGCCAGTCTTCTGGGCCCGTCTCTCCACCTCGTCTCTCGCACTCTTCTCTCCATCCATCCATCCCACCGCCGACAGCCCCGGGAGATTGGGTCGCTGGAATCGAGGCCTTGGCCGGTGTCGAGCAAACAAACCCGCGACATCCGAGATCCCGGCGCCTGGAGGCGACTCTTTTTAAAAAAAAATACTCTCTTTTGTTGAATGTTTCAAACCGCGGCTTTGGCCCCCTCTCCCTCCCTCCCTCCCTCCCAGTTGCGAGTTAAGGGCAGACATTTTGGTGATGGTGGTGGTAGTGGCGCACTTCGTTCTCAGGCGGGGAAAGGCTTGTGGAGGGGATTCTGGTGGACAAAGTGGCGTGGCTTCTGGGGTTGGCCTTGAGCGATCCTCCCTCGGTACAGATATGTATATATATCAGCTTCCCCTCCTCCTCCCCCCCCTTCTCCCTCCCCCCCCCCCCCCCCTCCCATCTCTTTACTATCATTCCAGATATCCTCTCTTTCCCCCCCCCCCCACCCTCCACACAAATACTCTGCCACGACCCACTCGAAGTGGCGAGCGAGGTGTATCGGTTCCTATGTGTAGCCTCTGAATCCCTAGCTCACCGCTGTAAATAAAACCAGCTCACAAAAAAAGATGGCAAAGAGCTTCATAGAGCACTGGGGTCGAGCGAGTTTTTTTTTCTCTCTCTCTTTATTTGTTGTTTTCTTTTCCGTGTTGGGTTTTAAAACCACACTGATAGTTTTTTTTTAAATCAAGTTCATCTGGTTGTGAAATGTTTTGACCAAATTTGCTTCTGTCAATCGGTCCTCGTTTTGTAGGTTTTGTCTAGTGGAGCGTCCGGTTATTATTCCAGTGGGAAAATTAATGCTGTATTATGAACCGCCAATATTGCACTGTACCGTGTGATCTCCACACTTTCGGAACCAAAAGTTTGCAAGGCCAAGCAAGTGTGGAGAAAAGGCTTGCATTTCCACCCCAATTATTATTTTAAAGGCGAGCCCTTTAATGTAATCTCAGAAGAGCACCCTATACCGAGCACTGGTGTGAATATTTGAATATTTAGTGCTGCTAGTACAGAAAAATAAGATCTTAGTATATCAAGGCAAAGAATGAAGAGTTCTTGTGTACTTGTTGATTTTGACACTTAAGTCTCCAAAATGAAGTGTTCCATTACCCAGCACTTGTATCCCTTACCTCCGATAAACATAACTTGTTCTTCTCCAAATTAAATGTCCTGGCCTGTTCCACTGTGCAGTAAAATGTGCTATAAAATCTTAAAATGTAGTACTGTACCTTATAATGCACAGGACCTGGCTGCTGTGTTTACAGTCAATCCACTTCACAGTATAGTCTGCGAAACGACTTGGAAGATGTGATGAGGTGTTATATATCAAATGATAGGAATTTTATAACCTCAGGTTAATGTCCTCAAAATAATGACACCACCCAATAATGCAGCTTCCCCCAATACAGTATTGGAGTTTTTTTGGTCAGCCGGGTGTCAATGATGGAAACCCATCACCGTGCTTAACAGTATCCAAACCAAACTTAGAATTCCAGGCATCCCACCTGCACATGAAGATTCCAGAGATAGATTAGAAATGGAACGCACACTCCCTGGAGGGACGCATCCTGCTTACCTAATTCCAGAACGTATTAGGTGTAGGTAGGTGTGAGCCAAGGCTTGGACACCCAGAGTGTGCATTTGGACACTACTGGAATCTCACCAGCTGAAACCGCATAGCTTGCAATTGATATCACTGGCAAGCTGTCCTGCCGTTTGTCCAGCGAGAACCACCATACTCAATAGGGCTTTGGTTTGCAGGCTTAACAGGAACTGAGTGGAATGGCTCCCTGCCTTCCAGTGACTGGTGACTTGCATTTGATATATCTACTCCCCAAGCTTTATTGGAGTGTCTTTATTTTGCCTCCTTGATTTTTAAACCATTTTGATTTTTTGCCATTCTTAGTTTTGTTTGCATTCTTTACCATGTTGCAACTTTCTTTGTCTCATGCTCTACTTGAGATAAGACTCGGGGAACTAAATCAGATTTTTTGGCACAGTTTGCAGTTCTGTAGTTTTATAATTCTGGGTATATGAATACAATTTCATTTCAATCTGATAGCCTCCACATAGATTGACAATTTGTTGGCTGAATATAAAACCAAAGTTTATTGGAATGACAAACTAGTAAAATTAGCTGCTTAAACGTGGTGTGATTTTTCAATTACAGTTATCAATTAGTTGGTCTTCTGGACAAACTGTTTATTTTGTATCTTTGCTTGGGTAGTAAACCATCCTATTTATTTATAGGAAATGGCAGAAAACAAACTCAAGAATTTAGGCGTTAAAAGGACTCTAAGCAAAAAAGAGCAAGATGAACTTAGAAAAAAGGTTAGTGTTATATTTCGGGTTTTTTTCTGCATAATCATTCAGCTATGTTTGCTGTGTGTGAAATCAGACATGGCATTTTTTTTCATGTATTTCACTGCGAAAGAAGCATTTGTATGGACTTGGATTAAATTACACAAGTTCACCAAATGTTAAGAGTGGTTATAGTATGCAAACTAATTCTGAAAGTAATCATTACTGCATTATAATGGGTAGATTAGAGGTTAAAAATTATAATTTTTAAACGTCAAACAAATTTAATTTCTTCCTATGCACAAGAAGGTTTGTAGATTTAATAAAGAATGATGAATTATCAAAATGAATTATGATTTATGATTTAAAGCATGTTTTTTTTAAAAAGGAAATTTTCTTTTTCTACAGGAGGAAGAGCTAAAGGCAGCTGAAATCTATGAAGAATTTTTAGCTTCTTTTGACTCAAACAATGGAAGCAATGTTAAAACGTTTGTCAGAGGTGGCGTTGAAAATGCATCTAAAGGTACATCATTTGTGTTGAGGATTAAGATCTAGCAGCATTTATATCATTTATTTTAAAAAAACGTAAACTTACATGTCCTATATTAGCCTTCCCCTTAGAATAGGTGACAACGGCAGGGCTGACTTGGCTAGTCACCCCCTGGCCATGGCCACACATCCTCTGGGATGATGCCGCCTCGCTGATCCCTCGCTCTCGGCTCCCTGCGTGCGCACTTTGGCTGCCGCCCTGACCTGAGCCTCCCCCACCACTCTAAATGTCTGTCCTCCCACTTCCCCCACTGCCTAACCCACCCCCCACCCAGCCTCCCTCTGCCACTCTCCTGCTCTGCCCTGCTCTCTCTCTCTGCCCTTCCCACCTCCTATCCCCACTTGACCCTCCCACAGCCTCCCTCTGCTCCAGCCTGGGAATCCTCCACCAGGCTCACCGTAGCACTTGGCGTTGGCTGTCCAGCAGCAGCCACACTGACTGCCCCATTCCTCATCACCGCCGCCAGCCACGCCGGACACAGATCCGGGGGGAGCTAACCTCTCCTCTCATCCCCATCCCCTCCACCCCTGCTGCCCAATCCAGTCCCCCCTCACATCCCTCTGCCAACTGCTCCCTCCATGTTGGCCTCCAAAATGTCCGCTCCCTCTGCAACAAGACCCTGGCCATCAATGATCTCATCCTCGATGAGAACGTTGACATCATGGCCCTAACTGAAACCTGGATCACCCCAGGGGACATCTTCCCCTCACAGAGGCCACATCACCTGGCTACACCTCCCACCACGTCCCTCGCCCTAACCGCCGTGGCGGTGGTGTGACCCTCATCTCTAGGGCGCCACTTGCCCTATCCCCCTACTCCTCTGATTCCTTCCCCTCTTTCGAACACCTCACTCTCTCTCACTCCTCCCACTCGAAGTCCTCCGTGGTTTACTGTCTCCCAAAACCCTCCCCAACCTTCATCTCTGACTTGTCCACTCTCCTTGCCTCTCTCTGTGCCTCCTCCGATCTCCTCATCATCCTCGGCGACTTTAACCTCCACTTCATCCACTCCTGCTCCACCTCCTCAGAATTCTCCTCCCTCTCCTCCCAACCTCTCCCTCCACATCCATTCCGCCACCCACATTCACGGCCACCCGCTTGACCTGGTGATCACACGGGCCTCAGCGTCTCGGATGTCATCATCTCTGACAAGGCCATCTCTAACCACCACTTCATTTCTTTCAACTCCTCTAATCCTCTCCCCTCTACCCCCAAACCTACCACTATCTTCTACCGCCCATAGAAGAAGATCCCCCCCCACAAACTCTCTCCGCTACCTTGGAGTCCTCCAAACTCCTCTCCCTCTGACCCATCTCCTGCACTAACCCATTCTCCACACTCACCCTGCTCAACAACACCTGACCATCTGTGACCAGGGCTCCCTCTGCCCCCTCGACCTATCCGCTGCCTTCGATACCGTGGACCATGCTAGCCTCCTCCACCGCCTCTCCTCCCTCCTCAACCTGCAAAGCTCTGTCCTCGAACGGTTCCGGTCCTATCTCTCCCACCAACTTCACTTCACCTCCTCCAACATCTTCTTCTTCAGCCCCTGCACAGTCACATGTGGCATTCCCCAGAGCTCTGTCCTTGGCCCCCTGCTCTTCACCCTCTACACTCTCCCCCTGGGCGACATCATCCGCAGAAATGGGGTACATTTCCACATGTATGCAGATGACACCCAACTCTACCTATCCATGTTAACCCTCGATTCCAGGACCACTGGTGTTCTGACTGCATGCCTGTCCGATATTGAGTTCTGGACGAGGGCAAGTTTCCTACAACTCAATGTCAACAAGACGGAAGCCCTCCTGATTGGCTCATATAAGCGCCTCCGCACCTCAGGCGCTGACATCAGCGTTCAAGTCTGCTCTCTCCACCTCTCAAAGCCAATCAGGAATCTGGGCGTCTTGTTCGACCCCAAACTATCCTTCCTCCCCCACATCTGCTCCATGACCGGCACAGCATTCCATCACCTCCGTAATATTGTCAGATTCCGCCACTATTTCCCCCCACACCGCCGAAACTCTCTTCCACGCCTTTATCACTTACAGGCTCGACTACGGGAACTCTCTCCTCGTCGGCCTCCCCAGCTTCTCCCTTCACAGGCTGCAGATCATTCAGAATTCTGCAGCTCGTGTACTCTTCCCGCACCAGGCTTCGCAACCACATCACTCCCACCCTCGCCCGACTCCACTGGCTCCCCGTCACCCAGAGGATCGAATTCAAGATCCTTGTTCTCACTTTCAAGGCCATTCACGGCCTTACCCCCACCTATCTCTCTGACCTACTGTCTCCCTATCAGCCCGCCCATCCCCTCCGTTCAGCAGACTCAGGCCTGCTCCGCGTCCACCGCCCTAACCGCCCAACCATCGGCGGTCGGGCTTTCAGCCACTGCTCGCACACTGTGAAACTCCATCTCGCAGCCTTGCTTCCTCCCTTTCCTCCTTCAAGGCCGGTCTCAAGATCTTTCTCTTCCACTGTGCCTTTGGCTGCCGCACTAACTCTTCCCCTTCTCCCAGTCTCCTTCCCCCTACCCTGACCCTGCCCCCCCACCCCCACCCAGCTCGGATCCCGACCTGACTGTTCAGCGCTTTGGAACGTTCTCCCGACGTGAAAGGTGCTAGATAAGTGCAATTTTGTTATTATAGTATCTCTGCCCTTGTATAGAGACTAACCTAACCTTGTAAACATAGGAATGTTTTCAATTTTAGCGTGGCCATCAAAGAGAACATGAATTTTGAAGATACTCAGTTGAGCATTTCTTGAAATTTGGGGGTAATATGCTGTAAAATGTTGGAGCTTTTATTGCGTTCATAGCTGCATTTTTTTCAATTTTCCAATAGACAAGGGAGCAGATGAAAGGAAAACAAAACTATATAAACCTACAGCCAAATTTGGTGAATTAAAATCACAAGATGCACCTTCAACACCAACCAGACATTCTTCCGAAGTAAAGAAACAAGTACGTAAAAAAAAGTACACAATTTAGTAAACATATTCTTAGAGAAATGGATAAATGAAATTTATCTTTTAAATGCTACTTAAATAAAACTATCTACTTTGATCAATATTGCCTTCTTCAGAACCAGAATAGTTGACGTTGGATGTTATACTATATGTGTTGAATCTAATAAAGTTATTGATAACAGTTGGATGGTTTATTGAGTTTGTTCATGCAAAATAACGTCTCTGGAACTAAAAATGTATTGCATTCTAAACTTATGATAAGTGATAAATGAATTTTAATTTTTTTAACTGACCCAACAGGGAATATTTTATTTACTCTGTGTGAGGGTGGGGGGGGTGGGGGGGGTGGAATGTGATCTTAAAAATTTATATACAGGAATACATTTTCACCACAGCATGCTTACACAACAATAGAAAAGATATACAGATGCTTCTAATTACTTTTTTGAATTATGTCATGTAATTTTGCAGAAGAGTTGATGTATACATTCTTGATTTGCATGAAATAAATTTAGGAGTGCTGTTTGAATTTCATAGTATTTTACTATAATTTATTTCCCCTCCCATACTCCAAATAGCCCAACAAAAAAGTAAAAGATGAAAAAAAGAAGAGTAATCTGGAAATATTTAAAGAAGAGCTCAAACAGTAAGTGGCTAGTAAAATGATTACGACCTTTCAGCAAAATAGAAAAATATGCTTTAGAGTAACCTGTCTTTCTCCCCTCCTTTCCTCCCATTCCAGGATTCAAGAAGAACGCGAAGAAAGGCATAAGAATAAAAGATCATTTAAAGATGGTACTTTAAGACAAAGTAGATTTGAACCCATTCCTGGAGAACAAGAACAGCAAACAAATCGTCGTGTCTGTAAGTATTTAGATTCATTCTTAGTTTTTTGCGCAGTATATTCCAGATGCATTAACAAATAAATAAAATCCTTTTTTTGCAAGCTACCTAAGCAGATTTAAACTAAGTGGAAAAAATTAATTTCTTTGACCTTTTTAACTTCTGATTTATAGAAATTGTATAGACAGGAGTCAATTTCCATGTTTGAATAAAGTGTCCTTTTTTAACTACAGATTAATGATTTTGTAACAGTTTACAGGAGTTCAGTGTTGAACTGTTGCATCTTCTAACATTTGCTTGAGGCTTACACTTATATATTGAAATGCAAACTAAACATTGCTGATATGTTTTGTATCTAGTGCTGGATGATGCTCAAGGATCATATGATTCAGGTGATCCTCACACTACAAACTTGTACATTGGAAACATAAATCCACAGGTATCTTCAATTCTTAATACATTAAACTTACATAAGTCATATCAGATGGGACCAAAACATTTAATATGATTTGCACATATGAATCACATGTATAAATTGTAGAAAATCTGATTTAATCAATAATCTATACTGCGCATGTAAAATTTAATGCAGCCGGTAAGTGCACGTGTTGACGAGATAATACAGTAAAAGTCCATTTATCCGGTACCCGATCAACCGTAACTTCGGCGAAAAAAAAAAAGTACGCATTCGATCAACTGGAACTTATCCGGAAAAATGCATTAAAAAATTTATTTTATTCTGTTTTCTTGCGTTTTTGGCCGAATATCCAGCATGCGCTTTAACCGGCATTGACCAGGTCCTGAGCATGCCGGATAAATGGTCTTTTAATGTGCTACATTTCTCACGAATCAGTGCATCCTGATCCTTTGCTGTCTGCACATTTACCAGCTAGATTGGAATCTCAATGAATCGCAGGGACTGAGGTTTCTGGGCATGCGTCGATGGTCAGGAGGTAACTTCCCGCAATTCCGTGCAAGTGGGAGTCATGGAGAGTAGGAGAGCGGCGTTACGAGTTAGGAGGTGATCAATACGAATATAGCAAAATAAATCTTAAAGGGTTTTGATAGTAAACTGAATGGGACTTAGGTGAATGTATGACTTAGGCGATTGCACGATTTATAAAGGTAAGACTTATGTGAGTTCTGTATCAGCCTGCTAAATGTTTATGGATACTGTACTTAAAAATTTGTGACTTATTTGCATTTTGTTTAATAAAACACTTTTCTGATACAATGTTTTCTTTGTATTTTTGTTAGATGGATGAAGAAATGCTTTGTAAAGAATTTGGCAAGTTTGGCCCTTTGGCAAGCGTGAAAATCATGTGGCCTAGGACAGAGGAAGAACGGGCTAGAGTCCGAAATTGTGGGTTTGTTGCCTTCATGAACAGGAAAGATGCAGACCGAGGTCTGAGATCCCTGAATGGTAAGTGGATCCCAATTTCATTGTGCGGTTGTGTTAGATTGCAGGGAGTTGTATTGGGGTATATTACCTAATTTTCGATCTTCTTGTTTGCCTCGTGCAAATATTTCAAGCCTCTTAAGAATTGTGACAGCCATGATTTGCAGTAGCTTTGTAGCCAATATTCATTTAATTTCAAAGTATTTTGCCTTTTTATTGAAGATTTTGTAGTTCAATTTAATAGGTGAAAACATAGTTAGATTTAATCTTTTTTAAAACATTAATTAAATGTATAGATAGCAAATTGCTGCCTAAACTCTGGTTTATGGTGTAATCATTTTAAAATTGTTTCCTTTTATTAACTTATTCCATCTTTGAGTATGAATGGCTTTTAAAACATTGTAGAATCATTTGGTAGACGAATATTTCAAGGGAAATTACATTATCTGGGCGCCCACATAATACATAGTCAATTCACTTTACAATGTATTATGTGAAGCGCTTTGAGATGTCTCAAAGATGGATAAGCGCTATATCAAATGTAAGGATTATTATTATCTGTTGTGCTAAAGATCAGGTGTGGTGTCATGTTTACAGGGAAATTTATAATGGGTTATGAAATGAAGCTGGGGTGGGGGAAGGCAGTGCCTATCCCCCCACACCCTATATACATTCCACCAGCGATGATGGAATTGACTCTTCCTCCTCCTCCATCGGGTTTACCTTTTAATGCACAGCCTAGAGTAAGGCTGAGGAACTCTGATTTGCCACTGCCACCAGCAAAATCCAAGGAGGAATTTGATAAGGTAAAGTTATGTGAATATAATTTCTGTGCATGCTAGAGAACAAAGTAAATGTGCATACAGAATATTAATATAGGCATAGAGTATTGTAAATTTTCATGTATTCTATGTCTGCTGGCCTCACCATGATTATTTATTTTTACATGTATAAACTATCAATGCCATATACTGTAACAATCACATAATCCTTGTACTCTTACAATGGTATCTTGTCATATCTAGTTGTCAATTATACATGAACATCACTTGGAGTTAATTTTGCTTAACTATATTTGGGTATTGAGGATTCTGCATCCACAATGCAATTTAACTTGGTTAAAATGTCTACCAATATAGAATTTGGGACAAATAAAAAGTAGAATACTAGAAAGATGTCAGGTTTAATGCCTGATCTGTACTCGAAAGATAGACAGCAGGAATCTTCTACAATTTGCTTCAAAGCCCAGGTGAGGGAAATGAGAATCGGACATATTTCCACTCTTGATAATGTTGTGTCGTGTGTAATACAATGCGGGAACAGGATCAATCTTTACCACATTGCACCCTATTGTGATTAGCCTGTTTGTATTCACTGTCAAGGCTAATAAATGCTTAGCTGAGTTACCAGAAGATAAGTAGTGACCATGAATCAGTATTTCTGTGGAAGAAAGATGTAAAATAAGATGTCGATAAAGACGTGGAAAGCGCTATATAAATATAAGGATTATTATATATAAATGCCGAGAGGAAAGAAATAAAGAAAATTGTTTGAAGGAGAAAGAACGATTAGATAGTGGTATCATTATTGTCCGTATCTCTTTAAAGGTAGCTTTAATAAGCACCTGGCTAGTTTGTCGAAAGTTGGAAACCTGTTTTTTTTTTAATGATATTTGCCTATTTAAGAAAAGAGCAGAATTTTTAACTGTATACATTAGGAATGTCATTTCTGGAATGCTATGTTTCTACTTAGTTAGACCATCAATGCTTAATGCATCTCATCCTGCGCAGAAGTATAGTACAGTATTGTTTCCACAATATGTCGGTCAGTAATTAAGTCCCATTGTTCATTACATTCGTGTAATTTCTTGCTAAAATATTTAAGATGGTAGCTAAATACCCACAATCATATTAAAGGGGAAGGTAAGTCTGAACAAAAAGTACCTCCACCCCCACACCCAATTTCCCCCAAACTAATCCCCTAGAATTATAACCGCACAAAGTTACATTATACCTTTTAATCAGAAATGTCGTTGAGTTTAAAGGTTACCTGGGATCTGCTTCCTACTTTGCATGTCCCCTCTGGTGATGTCACTGATGGGGAGCTTAGAGCAGCTCAATTTATTTTTAGGGGAGTAGGAGTATTTTGGACCCAACCCATTTGGGATCAAATGGTGCCAGCTGCACATTACTGTACATTGTCAATATTGTTATTTTCTGGAGTTGGGTGGTTTCAGTTTAGCTCCCTGGCCAGTTGAAAATGTTGATTAAAGATAAATGGAGCTTTCCTGGGATACATGCAACTCTCCTCAACGGTGACATTACAAGAGGCACCTAGGAGACCAAAGGGAGGATCTAAAGGTTCTCAAAAGATGGAGGTTTCTGCAAAAGTTAATATTAGGGTTGAAAATGCATTCATTTTAATGGAAGATTAAGCTGAGTGGAATTCTAGTGGTCATGATGTTTTTCTACAAACTTGCAGTACATTTAAATGTACTTAATCAAAAAGAAGTCCGTTTTTTTAATCGCCCAAATTGCTAAATTTTCATGTTGTTACTTTGTCTCGCATAGCACTATTGTAAACCGATCTATTTACAAATGTGAGTTACATATTAGAAGATTTTAGTTTTGTATAATCTGTACCATGACTGATCCAGTTTGAAATTAAAAGGCCAGAATAGCAGTATCTGAATATTTATCACCAGGACAGGATTGTCAACATCTTGTCAAAGCAGGTGTGTCTGTGCATTTGAATTTACATTTCGCTTAACTGCTTACAGTATTTGATCTTAACTAGTGATCACACAGCTAATTCATAAACTTTTGATTATACTGCAAATTCTACCAAAGGTAATGTAGACCAGAACACTTGAGATAAAATGTGTTTAGGTCTATTTCCCCCCAAATAAAACTAGGTATATGTGGTTTTGCCCTGTTATACCACGGCAGTTTATTTTAGGATACAAATATGTTGTTGCTCTTATCCAAATAATGTCTGGTTTACACATGGTTATATTTCTGTATTCAGTAATATTCCTAGTATATTTATATGTTAAATCTCAACAAGATATAGCAATATAGGAGCATTTAGTGTTTTGTTCAGTGTGTACTACAGAAGTACAAAGGAGAGCAGTCTTCAAAAACCTTTCAAAATTCAGATATGTAGGTTTTATGTTGGGCCAAACGTCCTGGTGGGTAGTCTGTTGTGCAGTATTTAGTGCTATACGTCACTGCTGTATTTTTTGGTAGATAGAAAATCAAAAAACTAAGCATAGCACTAAAATATAAATTGTTGCTTTTGTTTTGTTCTTGATGCTGTATGTCCTGCAGTGTTTCACCAGCCAATACTCACATTCTTTATATTTTTACTATTTGATGTGACTTCATGTGCAGACTCTGTCCGAAGCCGTAGTCAAAGTGGTTATCCCAACAGAAAGGTACACTTTCAGTTCATTCTTACTACTACTGCTACTACGACAAAGCAGCTTATTTCCGACTAAATTTACAAGATAAAAGGACTTTTTTCCACAATTGCTTACGTGCCTCCAAGGATGTGCCCCATTTCTGCGAGCAACCATAAAAAGATCAATTTTTTTTACTAGCTGTCTCTTGATTGGAAAATTGGTTATCAATACAAGTAGTAGGAATGGCAAGTAACATTAACAAGAGTTGCATTGATTACATAGAATATCGTCAATGAAATAATTATTTAATTTTTAATTAATCATAATTTTTCTGTTTTTAACAAAACCACTCCCAATGTCGACTGAGCGATTGTTTCTTTCAGTGTTGGTGGAGTGAGTGCCTCTTAGTTTGCTAAATGGTTGAGCTTGTACTTAATGTCTTGCTCAGAGGATTGGGGACTCCTGGCACGTGATAGCGTTTTTTAAAAAAAAGATTTGTGGTTAGAGTGTGCCTTAGTCGCACCATAACGTGGACCAAAGGAACATGGGACTGAAGTGGCGGCCAACTGGTGCCTCAGGAAGCTGAACTGAGTGGAGCCTCGCGCTGGTTTTCACTGTTCCGTGCGAAATGTCCAGGGCTTCGTGGGATAACAAGGATGCCCAACCACGGTTTGACCCTGATAGCTCCTCATACTTTTAATAGATTATACTATTAGTAATCAACTGGGTCACATGAATTATGGATACATGGCATTTTCAGGTAATGCTTACATTAAAAGTAGTACTTTTATACATTAATGTATACCAACTACATTGGATAAGTGGAACTACAAAGGATAAGTGAAACCAACTTACTAGTAATGTTAATTTTCTGCTATTAAGCTATATTTTGCTAAAGTATTGAAATTGCTTGTAATGCATTCATTCCAAAATGCTTGTGAATATTAGGCATGTTTTTTTTAAGCAATTTTGTTTTGTAAATCTGTAGCATATTTCACTACAACACCAACATTGTTTAATACACAAATAAGGTTCTATTGTTACAACTCCCATATACTGAATTATCTTTTAAAAAATCTATAAAGCAGTATACTTTAATTTAGTCCTGAGTACATGTGGCCTGAGGCTCTTTAGATTTATTTAGTCAGTAACAACACACCAGTGATGACTGGAACATTTTCTGGTAAATACATTTTTTAAATTGAGGCATTCTGCATGCAAATGTGTAACAATTCAGATATACTTTTTTCTTCTCGCTTTCCTTTCTTTTGGTTACATCTCTTGGAGAATTTAGTTCACATCCCTCAAAAAAAAACACCTGTAACATGCAGCTTTTTAAAAAAAAAAAAATTCTAATGCTAATTTGGTACACATTATTTGTCATTGCTTCTGAATTTTATAACCCATAATGTTTCTGGAATATTGCTGCGACTAAAGTAATTCAAATTAGTAGCAATAGAATGAAGTAAGTACATCTCTAGGAAAGTGCACCAACCAAAATATTAGTGCTAGATACTAATAATGCTGGCAGAAATCAAATAATTAGCAATCACAAGAAAATATAAGCCTGTAGTAGCTGATAGTAGTAAGTAATGCAGTAAAATTCAGTCGGTTGTAGTTGTGGAAATTTTCGGTTGGATTGGAGATCTGCTTTACTTGTAAAACATTTTGGAAGCTTTGTACCATTTATTAAGATTGTGGATTACACTGAGAATGGGGACAGCATCAACTTCGAAGCTCGTCTTATCTGTGTTAGGCCAAATACTTTTAATGGGCTTAATTTTTATAAATGTTTTAAAAAATATATATAAAGAGTTCTGTTAGTTAGTGTAATGTTGTTATTTAGAAACATTCAAGACATGTTTAACTGGATATTTTTGAATGATATCCTCAATTCACTTTTGTTCTCTTAGGAACTTATTGTGCCTAATTCATCGAATGATCGAGTTTGTGGTGCGTGAGGGACCAATGTTTGAAGCGATAATTATGAACCGAGAAATGAATAACCCATTATTTAGGTAACATAGAAAATTAATAGTATTAAAGATGTTCAAATGATCTTTTCAATCAGTAATGGTAGACAATGTAACTTTTACTTCATTAACTCTCATCAGGTTCCTGTTTGAGAACAAGACCCCAGCACATGTGTACTACAGATGGAAGTTATTTTCTATTCTGCAGGTAAATTACATTTATGATTGTTTTATTTATAATAAATAGCTTTTTTAATGTTAGAGTGGTTTTATTGGCTAATTGGCTTAATATCTCCTGGATATCTACACTTTGTGATGTCTGATTCAACCGGATTATCAAGATTTTGAAAATAGTATCTGATTGTGATTCCAGTAACTTTGTGAATTTTTTTAAAAAAACTCCTAAATTAATTTGCATATGATCTGTTATTTTTATATTCTGACAAAATTTGATTGGCTTAGATGTAGTAATAATAATAACTCTTGCATTTGATATAGCGCCTTATCACATTTTGGAAACGTCTCAAAGTGCTTCACAGATTATATAAGTGAATTCAATGTATATTTTGTGGGCAAAACGCAGCGGCCAATTGCGCACAGCGGTTTCTAATGACCAATTCATTGTTATTTTGTATATCCTTTATAAGATGATAGTTGGAGCTCCATAAAATCCCAAGCATTTTTTTAACTGGGAGTGATAGATGTTCAGCACTTCCATGTGGTAATGCAGATCACTGGATTAGTGGCATGATTGTGCGTGCCTGCAGAAAGCTATCCAGCTCCTTTGGCAGGCATCATGCTTCATTGTGACATTGTAATTTTGAAGCAAGCTGGCCAGCTTTCCAAATGTCTTTTTAAAATATTGTGTTAAAGTGAATATCGGGGTCCATATTCCATTTGTGCTGTAAGCAGAACTGATTTGTCACAGAACCAACTGTAATGTGGAATTCAAATCATACTGTTTTTGCGTACCAGGGTGATTCTCCTACGAAATGGCGAACAGCAGATTTTCGAATTTTCAAAACTGGTTCATTTTGGCACCCTCCACCTATGAATCCCTATCTGCAAGGCATGCCTGAGGAAGGTGCCGTGGAAATGCCAGTTGAACCAGAGGAGCCAGTGAAAAAGGGACAACTGAAGGATGAGTAAGTGTTTCACTAAATAATCATCCAAGTCCTGTAAATCCGCATTCATTTATAAACTTGTGCAAATGTTTTTATTGAAATAGTTAAATTTTCTACTCATTCAAAAATGCTGAAGTTGGCCACTTCAAATGAAACCAAATTTAATAAAGGAACCTTATAAAATTTAGTAAATTTCAATGGGATACATAAAATATATCCAACAATGATATTGAAGGCCAAAAGCATTTTTCATCGAGCCTTCACTTAAAGGAGTAGATCTTTTCAAACTATAGTAAAAGCCCGTTTATCTGGCACCCTCAGGACCTGGCCAATGCTGGTTAAAGCGCGTGTCGGATATTCGGCCGAAAACACAATTTTAAAAAAAACATTTTTAAAAAAAATACATTGTACCGGATAAGTTCTGGTTAATTGAATGGAGACCTTTTTTTTGAGATGCCAGTTATACAGAAGTTACGGTTGATTGAGTCACGGATAAACAGGCTTTTATTGTACTTGCTTTTTAAAATCCTTGGTTAAAAAAAATCTCTCTAAAAGACATAAATTGACTTATCTTACAGCAGTTCAACATGATTTTGTTCAAGTATCACAATTTTGTTCAGTTGGGTTCCATTTTTTTTAAAAGTGCTACTTTGGTAACAACTCGTACAAGTCTTTAAATAAAATTTGTTTTCTATAGACAGCGAGATAAACTGGAGAATATTTTGAGGGGATTGGCACCTCATCGAAATAATATAGGTGAAGCTATGGTCTTCTGTTTGAATAATGCTGAGGCAGCTGAAGAAATAGTAGATTGCATTGCAGAGTCATTGTCCATTTTACAGACTCCACTACAGAAAAAGGTAAGCAAGAAGAAATTGTTTATCTAGATTCAAGAAATAATATTAATTGGATAGGGAAATTCTGTGTATGTTATTTAACCATGTAGGTAAATGTGTCTTTTGTAAATGCACAGGACAATACTTGTTTTCTCTTTCTCTTAATGTACTGTTTCTCAGGCACCAGCAGCCCTCTGGCAATTCATTCAAGTGATTCCTTTTGTATGAGTAAGTTTAGACCATGTGTGTGAACAGGCTATTATACTACAGAAGTCATCACAGCCAAGAGTGCAAAGGTCTTTTATGACTTGCCAACTGCTGTGCTGTGATATCTACACACAACAGGAGGTCAAGGTTTCAATTTTCTAGTAGAGTTTAATGCTGGGCTGCGTGGTGCTTTTACTCTTTGGACCATTAAGGATCCCATGAATGAGTTTTTTGATTGATTTCCAATGGTGGTAGCAATGATCAATTATAATACAGTAGTTATATCTTATACTGAAATCTGAATATTGTTGTTTGTACATTTTTTCAATGTTTGTCCCCCAGTTAAATTACAATATAGGACATTATTACTCTAATTTAACTTTGTTGTGTGTAATAAATTTTTCTGCAAGAAAAAATAGCAATGATCCATTCATTAATGCTTTATATTTAATTTTCATTGCAGATAGCAAGACTCTACCTGGTGTCTGATATTCTGTATAATTCTTGTGCAAAAGTGGCTAACGCATCTTATTATAGAAAATAGTAAGTTTCTTAAAGTCACCTTTGTAGTAAACATTTGAAACATTTAAACTTTTTTTTCAGAAAGCTAATGTATAATTTGAGTGTTTTTATTTTCATAGCTTTGAATCCAGACTTCCTCAGATATTTTCTGATATGCATGAAGCTCACAAAGTGATTCAAGCAAGACTACAAGCAGAACAGTTTAAGGTATGAATTTGGCAGCTATCTTCTGAGAATTTGTTCCATTAGCCCCCAGGAGCTGGAGGGGTTTGTTTTAATATTAAGCATTTGTGGTCGGTAAACGTAATATTAAATTGCAATCTTTTGAATTGCATACAGTTATATACAGCTTGATTTTCATCATTCGGTCTTTAGCTACTGCTTTTTGTTATTTTCTTGATGAAGCCTGACAATAATTAAACCTTTCATTTGTCAACCGCTGACAGCAGTAAACACTTCTTAGTTTGTTGTATTACAGGTCAGGTGAGAAATAAATACACTCTCCACTATGTATCATTGTGGATTAACCATGGGCTTTATGGACTCCGCTGCTTTGCAATTATTTTTCCAAGTGGTAGGCCATGCTCAACTACTGCATTTCTTCACAGTTCACTAAGTACTATCCCAATACTTCCTTGATGTGTAGTTCATCAAGCTTATTGCTTCAAAGCAAGAACAGTGGCAGATTGTGTTATGTGTACTGTGGCATTGTGCCCACTCAGAACTCGGTTGAGCCTGGCAAATTCAATTCCTGTATCCTGTAAGACTTCTGCAACATTCAGCAAAAAAAGACTAATTCTCTATTGTGAACTGGATTTATACCAGAGCTGCCAACCCTCCCAATTTTTGCGGAAGCCTTCCGCTTTTACATGCTCCCTTCCGCCCTCTCGATCCCAGATAAATAACTTCTGATTTTTTGCCATTTCATAGTTTAAGCTAAATCCCCCTTGCACCACCTATGTTCAGTAGGGGAAGGATGGAAGAAATCAGTTTAATGGAGAAGAGAAAGTGAAATACCATAGAGAAGCGTTGTATTTACCTTAATCCTAAGAGAGAAGCATTGTCGCTGGTTGATTGCAACATAGCAACTGGGTCCTAGTACTATACGCTTAGCTGTTCGCACACACACAGTACCTGTAGATCCACGAGTGCAACTAGATCACGTGGGATAGTAAAGATAGGCTGATAGGCAGGAACTGCAGAGCGGATGGATACATACCAATACATGGATGAATGCGGTCCCTTGTTTGGAGGAGTGAAACTTGAAAATTTAAACCATGGATGTAAATCGCAGACGCGCAAAATTAAGGTGTCCAGGGTGCCTGATTGCCTGTTAATGTCGAGCTTAACTATTGGCTGATACTGAAGTGGTAGAGGCAATAACAAAACCCTTCCTGAAAATGTAACAAACCTTCCTGAAAAATTACTATAACCTTCCTAAAAATCTTCCTTCAAGGTTGGCAGCTCCGTTATACTTTCTGAACTGTGTCATGCATTTTTTTATATTTTATATCCAGATTTATCACTATAATTTATATACAGGTAAACCCCGCTTAATGTCGCCTCGGTTAATGTTTTTTCCTTATTATGTTGCTGATACATTGAGAACATATACTCATTTACTGTTGCAACACTTACTATTACGTCATTCGCCAGTGGATGGAAAGGGGGCACGACGGCACTAGGACCTGGGAGTGAGCCAGCTGGCAGCGAGTGATATCGGCAGCGAGTGAGTGAGCCGGGCAGGCAGTTAGGGAGCGAGTGAGTGAGCCAGGCAGTCGGAGCGAGTATAATGTTTTTTTAAAAAGAAAATTTTGACAAAAAATGTCCAAAAGAACCTAATGCCAATTTTTACATTCATTCTTATGGGAAAAATGTATTCGCTTATTCATTGTATTCACAAAACATCGTTTTGCCTTAAACTTGCACTTTGCAAGAACCAAACTACAAACTTAAGCGGGGTCCACCTGTAATTCATGGACACATATGGCCCAGTACATTTCACAACCTGTGATGGACTACTTGTGACAAGAGAACAATAATTACTTGATATAATGGGCTAACACATTAGCCCATTACATAACACATTAATTTATAGAGGATTTGGTTGTTTGAAAATATATGCCTTATATTGTATATACGTTGGTTTTAACCATGCTTGGAAGTAAAGGAATATACCAGGAGAGGTCATGGTTTGGTTATATACAGAACAAACTTATTGGTAATTGTGCTTTTTTGTTTTTGCTTAGCAAAAGGTAATGGCGTGTTTTAGGGCATGGGAAGACTGGGCTATTTATCCAGAACCTTTCCTCATTAGGCTACAGAATATATTCCTTGGACTAATGAAATTGGAGGATGATGCATCAGAAAGACGTGAGGTATGTATAATTTAGTTAATCATTTAATTATGTCCTTTTTCTGAGTGCAGTATGATTGAATGCTACATTTCTCCCCAATCCTAAGGTGGGTATAATGGCAGGATTCCATTGGCTACAGCAATGGAGCATTGCTTTAGTTTGTGTGTGAGAGACTTTTTGGTATATTAAAAGGAGTGTACAGTAAAAGCACATTTATCCGCCACACGTGGGACCTGGCCATTGCTGGTTAAAGCACCTGCTGGATATTCGGGCGGCCCACGGCCGAAAACCCACCATAAAAAAATTAAAAGTTCTTTTAACACACATCAGACTAAATAATAACAGAATATTGTATTGATACTTATTGTTAAAACTACTCTCTTGCGCTTCTCACCTATACTGATTGAGGTTTACAGTCCAGCGATTTTTTTTTAAATGGGGGACGCCAAGCGGGTGGAAAAAAATGGCAGCACGATTTTAAAGACGCGCGACTTTACTAGCGGCAAGCCGATAGCCCTAGCCCTACTAGCAGCAAATCGAAATACTGCACCTGCGCGACAATGTGGGTTATCGGCTAGCGTTATCGGCTTGCCGCTAGCATGGCTTTAAAGTCGCACTCCGTTTTTTTCACCCGCTTGGCGTCCTCCATTTTAAAAAGAATTGCTGGACTATAAACCTCAACCGCAACATCATGGCTTCAAGCGCAGCATATACCAGCAAAGGTGAGAAGCGCAAGAGAGTAGTTTTAACAATAAGTACCAATACAATAATCTGTTATTATTTATGCATTCACAAATGCTCCACCGCAATTGTTCCGGGTTATCGAATGGGGACTTTTTTTTATTGGAGTGCCGGTTATACAGATGTGCCGGTTCATCGAGTCACGGATAAACAGGCTTCTACTGCATATCTCTGTCACTATGTAAAATGTGAATTTTGAATGAGAGGAGTGGTCTGAGAAGTTTTCATAGATTATTGAAATCACAATGATTTTTTTTTACATCCTTGCGTGTAAACCACATACAGTTACATTGGTTATCCACATTTGTCGTAGTGATTTGAATGTAAGATCTGGAGTAGATAGATCATTTGGCCCAATCATGCAGCATGAATTTTATTAGTTCACGGTAGATTCTTTTTTAATTCCATTTTGTTTTATTTCCCCCTCCCACACACCCTTTAATGACCATACTTTTCAAATGTCTATCTATCCCCCTTTCAAATACCTCACTTGTTACTAGATCGAATTTCCAATCGTGCTGCTCCTTTAGTGGCATGCTAATCAAAACAATATTATGGATGTATGCTGGTGGATACTGCAACTAATTTTAAGGACATTTTATACCTTAAAAGAATTGAGTTTATGTTGTTGGAAATGGTCATGTGATTATTTCTCTTACAACATTTTAAAAACTGCTCGGTGTTCTGCTTGAGTGCTCAGCAGTCTGAGTTTCATCTGAGCAAGGAACATCTATGTTGCCTTTCTGCTCCAAATGATTATAAGTGCTGAAATTGATGGTATTCCACCCGTGGGGAAAAAAAGGCCATGATTTATACCAAACTCTTTATAAATTAGTGACACATTGGAAAACCAGATGAGAGACTGAGAAAAAATTGCTCTGTGCAGCAAGGGGGATTTGCTTTATTGAACTTGAGTATTTTTCTAATTCTACATAGAATTGGTGCATCAACAAAATGAGTTTCATTGTCATCACTGCACCTTTTCCAGGTACTTGATGATGTAGATGGCGCACCAATTTACGAAGACATTGTTCCGATCGATGATGTTGATGGATTGCCAATTGATGATATTCCACTAGATGGAGCACCTTTAGATGATATTGATGGAGTTCCTTTGAAATTAGTTGAGGATGACCTTGATGGCATGCCAAGTAAGTAAGCATTGTTGTAGTGGTTTACAAACCTGTGAGTAGGGAATTGACATCTTAACCATAACTATCTTAACCTAAATTTCTGATTTAGATTATGACCTCTTGACCTTTATGCTGCAATTCTTTTATAGGTCCAATTAATTCTATATTTGGAATAAAATACGCTTAATATTTATATCTAGACATTGCTGTGTCTTGTAGTCATCTTAATGGAAATGTACTTCCAAATATCACTGTTTTCAAAGCTTTAATGACACGCAGTGTGGAGATAGACTTCCTATTCTTCAGACTATTTCGGTCTGCACTCGTATTCTAAAGGATAAATTACCTTTTCTTTGCAATTGTTTTATTCTAAGGGCTATACCTGAAAGATCTTGAAGCATTTGTAAACCTGTAAAATGAATGTTGCCTCGGATAAATAAAAAATAACATGGGAGCACTTCTCCAGAATTATCTCAAACTTTCCATCTTAATTTGAGGCTGAATTTATTTGACTAAATATGTTCTCGTTGCTTAGTGGAAGAAACTATAATCAAAAAGGAGGAACCATTATTAAAGATTGCTCCTTCAAAATGGGAAACGGTCGACGAGTCATTGTTGGAAGCTCATGGTATGGATTTCCAATTTACATTACTTGCTTTTTAATTTTATGGTAAATGTTTAGATGATATTGATGGAGTTCCTTTGAAATTAGTTGAGGATGACCTTTATGGCATGCCATGATCTGCAATAATTCAGATCTGTCTGTATAACTACTTAAAATACTTAATTGCTGCCTTTTTAGAAGGAGGGCTACAGCATGATAGAGCACTGTCGAAGAGATATCTATTTTGAGGTGCACCTTAAAAGAAGTAAGGAATGGTGTTCCTGGAAATCTTCAATTAAAATGAAACACTTATTATTGGAATAGGCAGTTAGCATTAGGGTCAAAAACATAAAATCATATTTACAACAGGAGGTGCTAATGGAACCATCTGCTGGTTATCAGAGCAGTAAAATACCACTGGTAATTGTCAGACTAATGTTCCCACAGTCAGTATAAAGTTGCTATTGGCGATGGGGCATTCTGCATCCCATTGAATACAATGAGTCAGATGTCATCCAAACTCAGTCTGCGTATCCAATTTGCCCAATGCCGCTTAAGCTGTTTTCTACAATTGAAGCAGTAGAAATATCTATTGTGTTGAGTTTCTAATTACCATGTAAAATATTGAGCAACATTGCTTTTTGGTTGTCCAATCTGAAAAGCTAAATTCCTTTTACAGCAATTACAACATCAAAATGGGATCTACTTGATCATCCAGATTCCGAAGGAAAAGTTCACATTAAGTGAGTTATGTTTAACCTTTGCTTCTTGTAGGAAGAAATTCATCCTGCATAATACAGTCACACCTCTTTATGGTATATCCCGCAAGGAGCTTTGAAATTCTTTGATGATGTGATAAGGCACTGTTATCAAATGTAATCATTATTATTACAATGCCATAGGGAACGGCGATATGGGAATTTCCCGATATATCCATATCGGTTGGCTCATATCGAGATATATCGATATGAGCCCCTTGCATACCTGTATATTGTATTCGAGGACTATGAATACAAGATGGCGGCTTTGCACCTCGGTCTGTGCATTGTGTATAGAGATGAGCATTCTGGGTCTTGTAGTTGATTGTGCTCGCATCCCGATTTTTTTACCTCGATATATTGTTTTTTCGATATATCGATATTTTTAAAATGTCTATATCGGCATATCGATATGAAAATCATATCGGGTTTTAGCGATATATCGATATATCGCCGTTCCCTACAATGCCACCATTCCTGCATTCTTTATATTGCCTTTTTTCATATTTTCTCCTCTTACTTCTGCATTCAAGAGCTCTTATTGTGTTGGGTTGCAAGTTCTTTTTTAAGGAGTGAATTTGCTTCATAGGGAAGAAGTAACTGAAGAAACTGAGGATGAACTGGCTGACACTTCTGAGTCAGAGGAATCATTGGTGCCGAGGGAGGAACCCATTGATTCAAAATCACAGAAATTCTTAGAAATATCTGAACAAAAGCGTGCCAAGCTACGAGAAATCGAGGTAAATGCTAAAGATTTTGATTTACTTAATCCCTAGAATTACTGTGATATACTTTTTAAAATTATGGATAGAAGAGTCCTTTTCTTCCCCTATAAATTAGATTTTACACTACAACTTCGATTTATACAACTTCGATTTATATAGCACCCTCCACGCCGGACGGCGTCTCAGAGCGCTTCACAGTAGCGGATCCCGGGACCGAGTCAGGGGCAGCGGCAGAAAGGTGACCAAAAGCTCAGTCGAAGAGAAAGATCTTCAACTGTGACCTGAAACTGGGAAGAGAGGGTGCAAGGCAAAGGGAGTGAGGAAGGGAGTTCCAGAGCCTTGGGGCGTAGTGGCTAAAGGCACGGCCTTTTTCTCTGCAAATAGAGAAATAATTTCAGTGATCAACGGTGATGCTTATATGCTTTACATCCAAATATTTTGGTTATAATCCTGATTTCTATCTGAATTGTCTGAATTTATAGAATCTATTGTTTGAACTCAAGTAGTTTAAAGAAGTAGTCTGCTGAATGGGTTTAAATTTATTTGAATGCTTATTGTGTCAGCCATCCAATGTCTGTGTATTGTGTACTTCAAATTTGTGGCCTGAGTTTAACTTGATGTGGATATTATTTTGAACAGTCTATCGTTGTGGTCTAGAGAATTAGTTGCTTTTAATGTTCAATATCTGATTACATTTGAACTGTATTTCACCAGCTTAAAGTAATGAAATTTCAAGATGAATTGGAATCAGGTAAAAGACCCAAGAAATCAGGAGTGACATTTCAACAACAGGTTGAACATTACAGAAGTAAACTTTTACAAAGGGTAAGATAATTGGCTGGCTACCTTTTTTTCTTGAGCATCACAATTCAAGCAACAACACATAGTAAATTGAAAGAATCTTTTAATATCAAGAATGGTGGCTAGAGTCAAATTGATTAGTTAATACAGTTATTTGCTGCTGTTTAAAATGTAATTCATACAGATGGAATAATGGTGCAATGAAGAAAGATTAATCTGCTTTGTCTTTGTACAGGAAAAGGAAAAGGGCCAGGATAAAGAAGTAGAAAAAAAGGAAAAAGAAAGTGTAGATTCAGAGCGATCAAAGGATGTAAGCAAAGAGAAAGACAAAAAAGAAAAAGAGAGAACCGAAGAGAGGAGCAAAGAGAGAGACAAGGATAAAGTCAAAGCCAAAGAGAAAGATAAGATCAAGCCGAAGAGTAAAGAAAAAGAACGGAGCAAAGATCGAACGAGGAATAAAGATAAGCAGAAAGGCAGCTCAATTTCACCCTCCAGGTAGCAAAGCACATTCCTGAAGTACAAGAATAATCAAACATAATTACATTTTAGATTCTAAGTTTCTTCAAGATAGTATCCTGTGAACCAGAACAGGGAAGAAACAATGGATTATGTAACAATGATTTCTTATTGGGGTACAATTTTTGCTTCAGTGTTAACACACTTAATTGCGACTTACTAACCACATTGAATTATAATTCATTCAGTGTATGGTTTATCAAGTGTTTATGGAGATACAAGACATTCCAGCAGATCTTAACACCACTTTAATCTATTTACTGTGTTCCAGAAAAGGGAGGTGTACAAGTTCACCAAGTCCTTCGAGGAGCAGCAGGTATGGAATATCGGTCTCGCCTTGGTCTGAAAGATCACAGCTAAAAGAAAATACGCTCTCTAGGTCTCCATCACCAACATATAAAGATTCCCCAAAGAACAGTGGCAAACGGAAAAAGAGGTGAGGGCATGTGATATGATCTTTTGTAACTAGTCGGATGCATGCTGTTAAATTTGTAAAAAAATATCCTTTTAGTGTCCTATTGACTTTATCCTTGTGTTGTACACTTGTTGTAGCTTTTTTAATTATTGTACAAGTATTTAGTTGATTGGTGCTGCCTTATAAATGTAAAATATGTACTGATAAATATCTTTTGAGGGACTCTTGATTTTTTTTTCTTGATAGATCTTGGTCAAGATCTAGATCTCCTAAAAAGTCAAAGCATTCCCACTCGACTTCTCCCAAGAAATCCAAGCCATCACGATCACGTTCAAGAACTCCTCACCGGTCTCGTAAAAAGTCAAAGAAGAGCAAACACTGACTATCAACATTTTTGCTTTGTGTACATAAAGGATAATGCAGCTTTTTTGTACTTTGGTTTGCCTCTGTTACTCTGTTCCATTTGTTTTATAGATGGAATAAATATTCTGTGCTTTTGTATTTGGATAACTGCTGCTCATTTTACAATGGGATGGTGATTCAGTTCTGAAAATGGTATCAGTTATGATCTGGAAATCTCCTAACTGTTCATTGCCAATGTAAAGCATTCATCTCTGCATTCTTGTAAAATTTTGCTTGTGCTTCAGTACAAGTGGTGTTTTTTTAAATCTATGTAAGATCTGCAGAAAGAACTGTAGGAGACATGAATGTTTTGTGATCCTTATAAGCATATTGGTGTTTAGTTTCTGTAATAACATTTAAATAAAGTTTAGTGACCCCTTTCTTGAGGACAATTATTATACTGAATTGTACTTTTGTCTTTAATTTCAACCCTCACACTTGTTTATTTTAGTGTTTATATTGTCCTTTGAAAGCATACCCAATTTATCTTTTCCTTCTCTTCATGTAAGCTGCTTTGCATTTAATGTGACTACACATTTTTATGTAAGTTTCACAGAATTTTACTATAGTGAATATCGGCAAATATTTCCACACATTTTTATTAGCTCAGCTGGCTCTCCTATGAAGCTCTCCATAACCGGAAAGCTTTCAAATATGATGACTGACACAAAAGATATGTACTGGTGAGGTAGAGAGATTCCAGCAAGAATCAAAATGGCAAGGAGGGAAGTGAGAAAATCATGTTCTCTCACTAGATGGGGCTCATTCACATGGACCCTACAACCTGGAAAGCTATCTACCATGTACAGTACAGTCAATTCACATTATTCTGTGAAGTGCTTTGAGACATCTCAAAAACACTATCAAATGCCAGGATTATTATTAGTGTCTCACATAATTATCAGAACATTTCCCTGCAATAAATGGATCACTGTTATTGTGTTATCATATCGCACTCCCGAGGTCATTGTATCCCATATTAGCAATGGTCTGGGCTTCTATCTGATTGTCTTTCATTAGAATAGGGGAAGCCTGTTGATTTTTAATTTGCATTCTACAAAAATTACAGTGATATTGACAAAATGATTTGGGCTTGTGCTTAGACCAGATTGATTCAGGACAACAAACTGGTAACTTTACAGTTACCCCACCTCTATATCGAACTCACCCATAAGTGTAATGAATGAATCATTAAATTAATGGTCTCAATTAGGATGTCAACACACTTAGGTCACCAAACACTGCCTTGCTATGTGTTGTGGCTGTTTACCAAGCAAACAAGATGATGAATGCCACTACCTTATTACCTTGTGAGTCCTGTAACTCTGCTTAAGAGCACCTGCCTTGCAAGCAAGAGAGCTGGGTTTGATTTGCAGCAGGATAAAACGTTGGGAAAGTTTCCTTATTGCCCATACCTCTGTTACCCAGCAGTAAGTAGGAAACCAGTTATTAGCCAACATTAGCAGATCACTTTTCCAGGGATGGCAATAATTCCTTGTTAAAATATCTGGTTTCTGAAGCCACAATGTGACACACATTAGAAGACCTTGCACATTAAGTGTATATACAACACCAAAATTACATTTGTAAAGCACCATTGTATAGTATTCAATGGTGGGAGCGGGCAAGGTGGAGCAATACCTGACTGGGACACTGCTGTGGGCAATTGGCTGCCACATTTTGTCCACAAAATATACAGTCAATTCACAGTATATTCTTGTTAATAATAACAATCCTTGCATTTGATATCGCGCTTTTCACATCTTAACGTCCTCCCGATGTGAAAGGCGCTTTATAAGTTTAAATTGTTGTTGTTAACATCCCAAAGCGCTTCACAGAATATACTGTAAAGTGAATTGATTGTATATATTTGTGGATGAATCACAGCAGCCAATTGCGCACAGCAGTGTCCCACAAACAGTGCTGGATTGAAATGACCAATTTTATTATTGTGGTTTTCTTCTGGAGGGATTATTATTAGGCGTGTGGAGTAAGGAAACTTGCCCAAGGTTTTACCCTGATCTGACTGGATTCGAACACAGGTCTCCCCAGCTTGCAAGACAAGTGCTGTAACCACTAAGCCACAGGAGCTTCACTGCTACAGGGTAAGGTGCCATATCAAATGCAGGATTATTATTAACTCCATGATATCCTTGTTCATTGTAAAATATATAGATGGGACTCATTCCAATGCTGTAATTTAATCTCGATCAAGATAAGGGAAATAATCCATTAAAATATTATCCTTACTTTATCATTGGCAACACTGATTACTCACTAGTAATTTTGACCATAGTTGCAAGCATGTGAAACTTTTCTTAGATGAACCATCCAAAACCAAGCTTTCTCTACAGTGTTTAGAAATGTATTCAGAGTAGTTTGTGCATGTGTAGGGAGTGGGGGGAGGGGAGAGAACAAGAAAACGATTACAGGTGAATTTAATTCCCAGCGATTATTGTTAAAGGGGGAATAACGATTTTTGCATTTGGATGCAGTGTGGACAAGTGATAGCTTTGTGTCTTTTTTTTCAATCCACGAGTTTCAATTACGCTTAGGATTTTCAGTGTTTTGGAAATCTGAACCTGAATGTAAATTCACCTCCTCCAGTTTGGCAAAACTGTACTGAATAATACCAACATGACAGGTGCCAAATCTGTAACAACCAGAAACTGGGTGGATTATGAGTTTGTGAAATAGACAAGTGGAGAAGTGAAAAGCACCTACAACATACACCCTCCCCCCCCCCCCCCCCACACACACATACACACACACACATACATACACAAACAACACATCCACATCCCTACACACACACATACACACAAACAAACAACACATACATACAAAAACAATACATACATACACACACACACAAACAACATACACATACACCCACACACTTGTTTAATCAACTCTTGTGAATCATTTCCTTCTTATCATTAGGTTGTGTGGCTAAGGTTTTTAAATTGCCAGTCACCTTAATTAAAAAGGCAGCGGGGGGGGGGGGGGGGGAGGGCGTGTTTGGGATTCGTCTGGGTAGATAAAGTGACGGGTTAATTCCCCAGGTGTGATTTTCCAATCGTTTTTTTATTTACTCAATTAATCAATGGGTCAATTCATCAATTAATCAACGGTCCTGGGAAATGTAACGTATTTCAATGACATTATAGCTGGAGCTCTTGTGACGTCGATTTGCTTTAAAAACTCGTGTCATTTTGCACCTGTATCTCAGTTCATTATTTTTTGCCCAAAGAGATCAGGTTTTCATACCATTTGCACTTGCCTCCTCCCACCCCCCTCCCTCCCTCTCACCCACCCCCAGCAGTTTGGAAAATGAATCTGACCTCGAATCTAAGCAATGAACAGGTTAACGTGCAATGGTGTACGATGAGTGGTGACCAGGGACCGAACACTTCCTACAATGGTTTGGACAATGATTTGCTGACCCGCAGGTTGATCATGGTCTCAGGGACTCTTATCTTTTTCCTCTTCCTATTCCTGATGAGAAGACCAAAGATAATACGAGTCATGGTAAGTGAGTGAGTTTGCTATCATTTGGTTCGTTTGAACTTTGTGTCCCCCATCCCCCCCCCCCCCCACCACACCCTCCACTTATCCCAGCAGCAAAAAAAAGGCAAAGCAAGCTCCTTTCAAAGTTGATTGATTATATTTTCTTCCAAACGTTACAAGGAACATAAATAACGTGGGCATATATTTGAGGCTTCATCAACCAGAGTGGATTATAAACCCACTTGTTTTGTAATCTCGTTTGGAAATGTTGAACTGTGTGTGTGTGTGTGTACACAGTATATATATATATATAGATATGCCAGGGAAGGGGGGGGCCTTTTGAGGTCGTTACTATACCGTTGTCTCCAGCAGTTGAATACGTGACTGGATAAGTATTGTTGTCGTTTTACTTAAGTGATCTCTCTAACATCTCTCTGTTAATAAAAAAAAATGAATACTGGTGTTATTGCTTGACTCAAAAATTTAGCTAATGGTATCTGGCTATTAAATCCGTTAGGCTGCTGACTTTTCCAATCAGTTTGAGGCTATACAATGGGTAATGGGTTATATTTTCCTGTATCTGGCTAATTCACCGAAAATATGTGTGTTCACTTGTATGTTTATTATTCTTATTATTACAAGCTGATGCATAATTTAAAATATATATATAATGAAGCCTTAATATAGAGTTAAGGAAAATTCTGAGATCCTTACGGTTGCAAAAATTTACACTAAATCTAAAACTCAATTTACACTAAATCTGACTTTCTGGGTTTGGTAAGGCACGTTTATTTTTGTATCTCTTTCTAATTCATTCCATTTATTTTGACTTCTGATTGCTGTGTTGAGGCATGGGAAGAAATGCAACAGCTGTGGTTTGTTAAGGCCATGATTTACAAACAGTCCGCTCTGCAAAGGACAGGTTTTATTTCTACTCCATAACTGGGTGACATCAGACTTTGAAATGTAGATTTGGCAACGAAGACTTGGAATCCTGGGTATCAGTAGGAGCTAAAAATAAGATTGTGTAAGATTGTTTAACCGAGTCAACTGTTTTGTTACTAAGCAAAAAGTGCCCCTATAATTGATTGGTTGGCAAATCTTGTGCTACACTTTGGGATGTCATCCTGACATGAAAGGTACCGTAAATTAATGATTATTATTATAGGTTGAAAGAAAACAAAAATCCCTTTAGAGCAGTGCAAGGAATGTAAGTTGCTTACACTACAAACTATTGTTCGGATTGTGCTTTGAGTATTACGTTCAATTTTGAATAAGCAAAACAATATGTTTTGCTTATTCTGTATGTAGAGCTGGTGTAGCTCTACATACATTGGCAACACGGTTGCACTTTATAGAAAACTCCATAAATGTATTGATGTAAGACACCATTTTAAATGTAAGGAATATTGTATTCTAGTAGAGTCATGTAGCTACAACAACAACAACAAAATTACACTTGTACAGCGTCTTTCACGTCAGGAGGACGTCCCAGGGTGCTGGACAGATACTGACAGTTTAGCTCTATGGTTAGAACACTTACCTCACAAGCGAGAGACCTGAGTTTGATTCCCAGCATGGCGAAACCTTGGGCAAGTTTGCTTACTTCACATGGCTGATAATCTCTCAAGAGAAAACATGATAATAAATTGGTCAGTTTAATCCACGACTGTTTGTGGGACACTGATGTGCGCGATTGGCTATCCCGTTTCGCCCCACAGTCAATTCACTTTACAGTATATTCTGTGAGTCGCTTTGAGACGTCTAGAAGACATGAAAAGCTCTATATATGAAATGCAAGGATTAGTATTATAAAAACATGCTTATTGATTTGAGGCTAGGTGAGATCATTGAGTTAATAACTGAAGGGGCTAAATTTTTCTAGGAAGAGGAGGGAAAGTTAAAAAGAGACGCAATCCAGTTTATGTGAAACATACCAACTCTATCTTGTCACTGGGGAACCAAGAAAGATTGCACTAGTCCTTCCAGAAAAACATGTTTACAGTACAAGAACTCTTTTACAAAGTGCTATGTGAAGTTATCTAAACTGTTATTTAAGTATAAGTCAACTTTAACTATAATTTTCAGCTGACAGACTCCCAAGACCAAAAGAATCAAGGAAGTAATCCTGTCCCAATTAAGAATGGCAGAGCCAATTTAAGATCTAATTCCAACTAATTTCCCCCCCACCCCTCTCACTCACCGCCCCCCCCCCCCCCCCCCCCCACCCACCTCTATGCAAAGTTATACAAGCCTTTTTTAAAATAAAACAAGTTTTTCTGGAACATAACCAGCTCTTGATGGATTCCACAGACAAAGTGCTGTACATGTGGCATGGCTCAAATGATTGTTGTGTCAAAGCTAAAGTGTGCATGGGTGCAGCAGGAGAGGGCACATTCATCAGGCTTGTCACATTGATCAGGCTTGTCACATAGAATAAAGAATAAACAGAGCAAATGCAAGGTGCAGCTTTGTGTAAAAAGAGCTTGTGTTCTGGCAGTAGTTCAGTTGGAGTGTAATCTGGCCATTCAGAGGGAACATTCCCTCTGCCAAGGGAATGTTCAGCCTTCCTGTTGTGGGAACAATGTGTCCCAAGAGGGGATTTTGCAGACAGAATGAATGTTATAACACACTACAGGAATATATAACCTATTTCCATTGTACAGTATGACTTGTGTCGCATGCCCAAAAGTGGAGGCCAAACTAGTTATTTTGCCAGTATAGCTGCTGATTTTTAAAATAAATTCGAAGTTGGATTGTGTTCAATCAAGCTATCTGACACCAAACCCATGGATCAAACACTAAGGAACCCCTGGTGTAAATAATGGAAGAATGAGAGAGACTAACTCTGTGTGGTGTGTGTGTATGTGTGTGTGGTGCATCTCTCTGTGTGTAATTGTGTGAGTGTGTCTTTCTCTGTGAGTGTGTCTGTATTTGTCTCTTCTATATATGATTTTATAAATGTGTGTGTCATCTCTCACTCTCTCCCGTGTGTGGGTTTATCTTTGTGTTTGAGTGTGTATGTGTCTCTGGTCTGTGTGTCGTGCTGGGCCCTGAGAGATGGTGAACTTGAGTTACTTCTGATCCTGATATGCCTGTTTTTTGGCGGATCTCCAGGTCCTTCAGATCTAGGCTGGTGTTACCCCCTCCATTCCCCGCGCCCCCAAATGGGCCACCCAGCTTTTGTTAAATAAAATACTGTATACAACAATCTAATATGTTTTATTTCTGCATGTTTAGTTTTCATCAATAAAGTAGAAAAAAAATGTAGGTTGGTCCAGCGCTCCCATCAACTTTTTGCAATTTCTCACAAAATGTTCCAATCTTTGGTAAATATTTCCGCACATTTCTATTGGCCTAAGAGTCGCCATGTACAGTACTTTGCTTGAATATACATCAACCCACTCTTGCACCAACACCTGGGGATACATGATTATTTTAAAATAAAACTCCATTTTGAAAAATAAGGGGTTTCAATCATATGTAAGAAGCTATATTTGGATCTTCTATAGGGCATTTATTGTGGCATTTATTGATTTTTAAAAAAATCAATACTGTGGATTCATGTGCATCATTATTTTTGATTCCTCATGTAATTCTCAACAACGTGTTTCAAAAACAATGATAGTGCAGTTAAAGTTCAAATGCCTTTTATAGCATTGTTATATAGCGTTTTGGAGTACTGTAGCTCAGTGGTTAGAGCACTTGCCTTGCAAGCAAGAGACCTGGGTTCGATTCCCAGAAGGGTGAAACCTTGGGAAAGTTTCCTTACTTCACATGCCTACTAATAATCCCTCAAAAGACAATAATAAATTGGTCATTTCAATCCACGACTGTTTGCGGGACACTGCTGCGCACAATTGGCTGCCATGTTTCGCCCACAAATATACAGTCATTTCACTTTACAGTATATTTTGTGAAGTGCTTTGAGACATCTAGAAGACGTGAAAAGCACAATATCAAATGTAAGGATTATTATTATTAAATATCAAAGTGGTTTCATGTAGACCAGGGCACTTTGCTTGGCTATTGAAATAATTAGTTTGGATAGCAACTTACAAAACATTCTGGTGTTATTAAAGACAATGCGTCCTGCCTCTCAATCAGTTTAAATTAATTATATTGCATTTTCATCATAGAACTCCTATCAGATGGAAGAAACAGGAACAGTTTCAAACAATTGTGCACTAAAATCTGGAGATCATGTTTCTGTGGATTCAATCTGCCACTTGGAAACTATGAAGAAAAAGATTGCCATTCAGGATGAAATGTTAAAGAAACTAATTGTTTTGGAATTTAAGCTGACTGAACTTGAGAACATCTTGATCTCCAAGTATGGGGACCAAAAGTTACCTACTTCCAGTTAAATATTCCCATAATGCGAGGGCTTAAGAATGAAGTGAACTGTGTTTGTGGTAATGTGTATGTTGGGGAATATCAAACCACAATAAATGGATTTTGTGGCAAAATGCAATGTTCCTTACCTTTGCATCGTGTAGAGAAGATTTTGATGATGACTGCAATGCTTGGAGTGTTATCAAATTTTCCATTGTGCTAGATAGTACAGGCTGTAGTTTATAAAAAGAGTTGTAAAATAGGGATTTCCAAAGTAAATTAATGTATACATGCAATAAGAACATAGGATGTTATTGTATTCCATGACCAGGACCGCTTTTTTCCACCTTCACCCCTACCTCACAACCAACGCAGCCCAAACCCTTGCCACTTCATGACTGCACTATTCTAATGCCTTCCTTACTGGTCTCCCCAGATCCACTGTACACAACTTCAATTAATTCAAAACGCCATGGCCCGGATACTCACTTGCACAAAACTCTGCATTTCCATCACACCAGTCCTGGCCAGGCTCCAGTGGCTCCCAATTACCAAATGGATTGATTTCAAGATCCTCTCACTCGTTTTCAAATCCCTTCATGCCCTCCCTCGCACCTCCATACTTATTCGATCTGCTTCTTCCCCACTCCAATGACTGCAGCCTCCTGTTTGACCTTCGTCTTCTTTGCTCCACCATCAGTAGTTGTTCCTTCAGCCAGCCACTACGCCCCGACTCTGGAAATCTCTCCTTTAGTCCCTCTGCCTTGCCCCCTCCCTGCCCACTTTCAAATCCTGCCTAAACATCTTCCTTTTTGATTGTGTTTACCATCACCTTCTCTCTCCCTCTGGCTCGGTGTCAGACTTGACATTGTCATACCTTGCATGAAAGCTGCTAAATAAATGCGTGTTGTTGCCATGAGAAGTTCTAAATATTATTATAATAGTACTATTGGGTGCGTAATAAACGATTCCTCCTTTCAAAAATCACTATCTTAACATGTATTGAGCACAATTGTTTAAATTGTTGGAAATAGCTGGATAGTTCAACAAAAAAATTTAATCTTTCAATTGGAAATATTAAATCCATAGGAGTTGATTGTGAAAGGCTAGAGTCGGTTACAGCAAGGGGGTTGGGGATGATTACCTACAGGGCTGGTAACCCAGTCAAGAGGAAGAAAATTGATAGAAGAAGGGCAAGTACAGTGACTCCAATCAGTTAATACAGAAGGTAAACATTAGTTGTCAAAAACAATTTCCATGCCCTTCGCAAACAGGGAGCCCTTTATTTAGATTGCTTCCACTGAATGCAATATATTCGCCATTTTTATTTAGCCTCGGTGTGTTTATTCAGGCTGTTGTTGTGTTCACTGGACCACCTTAAGTTCAGCGGCAGCAAAACTATGAAATTTATTTTGACAGCTGTAACTGAAATATAAAAAACTATTTGTTACATAAACCGAACTGCCCTGATTGTGCAATGAAGCTGAGCACTGATTAGTACTTTCAAAGAATAGATATCCAGGAGCTGGTTAGATGGTCTAACAAGACAAGAAGTGGAGCTTGACTATGAATCCAGTAGTTTTACTCTTTCGTGCATTGAGAGGAAGAAATCAAGTTTCCAGTCTCACTCAGGTTTTGGCAAGGCACAGTTATATTTTTGCTTGAAAACCTTTTTGATATTTTAATAAAATAAACACAAGGTATAACTCATGATACTTGTTACAAGTAATGTGTTTTTAAAAATATATATTTAATTAAATCTAGAATACCAATCAGTACAATGGGAGTACTGTATTGTAGCCAATACTCCCAAACAATAGTTACACTCAAGGATATGTAACTGGTGCTTCAGGGAATGGGTTCCATAGTGGGCATGACACTTCCTTTCAGTCAGTATCACTTATATGTTGAATTTATTTGTACCTATGTTATTAAATTACTGGTATTCATTAAATTCTAGTTGGTATAAATATTATGTAGTAACCTAGTGATAAATTTTCATGTCTACTTTAGTGGAATATTTTCTTAATTAATATTCCAAGTGTTGTACATCCTTTAAGAGGCTTAATTCTGTGCTATTTTCTATTTTCTTCATTGCGATTGTTCCTTCCAGTATGCTGTTTCTTCCAGTATGCTGTTTCCAGGCTGCATATAGCCTATGATACAGTTTCAATGGAAACGTTTTTACATGTAGACTATTGTCTTAACATTTTAGATTTTCCACTCAGAATTAAAGAGAAGTCTTTTGTGCAGTCCTGTAGCTCAGTGGCTAGACCACTTGCCTTATAAGCGAGAGACCTGGGTTCAATTCCAGGCAAGGTGAAACCTTGGGCAAGTTTTCTTACTCCACATGCCTAATAATAATCCCTCAAAAAACAATAATAAATTGGTCTTTTCAATCCACGACTGTTTATGGGACACTGCTGTGTGCAATTGGCTGCTGCGTTTCGCCCACAAATATACAGTCAATTCAGTTTGCAGTATATTTTGTGAAGTGCTTTGAGACATCTGGAAGATGGGAAAAGTCCTATCAGCTGCAGGGATTATTATTATTATTGTTAGAAGAAATTACATTCAAGCTTCTGTAGCCATTTCTTGTACTATTTCAATAGTTCTATTTTGTATGCTTCTCAAATATGTCAGGATTCCCAGCTGATTGTGGCTTATTCTCTTGGTATCAGTTTAGATCTATACAGTATATTTCTTTTTGGCCACACAATGCACAGTCACTACACTTTGCAGTATATTCTGTTAAGCGCTTGGAGATATCTCACAAACGTGATAAGGCTCCATATCAAATGCAAGGATTATTATTATAAAAAGCACCAAACGGAAGAATTCCTTTCTAAGAAATGTTCACATTATCCAAGAATTTTTGCTGAACATTCCAACAGTTGTACTAAAGGTCCTCTTATCCACCTTGTTTTATTACTTGGTTTTGAACTTCATGTCCAAGTCTAATCTTATATCTACATGCCAACATTGTTGAAAGTTATGACATAATTCCACTGGAGAAATTTCATCTTTATCAACTTTTAAGTATTGCACTTGGAGCTAGGAGGAAGCGTTAATACCAAGGATAACACTAAAAAAATGCAGCGCGATATAGATAGGTTAGGTGAGTGGGCAGGTAGTTGACAGATGAAGTATAATGTAGGGAAATGTGAAAGCATCCACTTAGGTCGCAAAAACAGCAGAGGGGTTATTTTTTAGAGGGGGAGAGATTGAAAAGTGTTAGCGTGCAGAGGAACTTGGTTGTCCTTGTACACCAAACACAGAAAGTTAGTATGCAGGTGCAGCAGGCAATTAGGAAGGCTAACGGTATGTTAGCTTTCATTATGAAAGGGTTAGAATATAAAAGTAAGGAAGTCTTGCTGCAGCTGTATAGGGTACTGGTGAGACCACACCTGGAATAATGTGTGCAGTTTTGGTCTCCTTGTTTAAGAAAGGATGTACTTGCTTTGAAGGGAGTGCAATGTAGGTTCACTAGGTTAATACCTGGAATGAGGGGGATGAGTTATGATGATAGGTTGATTAATTTGAGCCTATATTCTCTGGAATATAGAAGAATTAGAGGGGATCTTATAGAAACCTATAAGATTATTAAGGGGCACGACAAAGTAGATAGTGGGAGATTGTTTCTCCTGGTTGGAGAATCTAAAACCAAGGGTCACAGTCTTAAAATTAGGGGTCAGCCCTTTCACACTGAGTTGAGAAAAAACTTCTTCACTCAGAGGGTGTTGAATGTATGGAATTCTTTACCCCAAAGGGCTGTTGATGCTCGGTCCTTGAACATATTCAAGACTGAGTTAGATAGATTTCTCATTTATAAAGGGATTAAGGGTTATGGGGATAAGGCAGGTAGCTGGAGTCAGAGTAGAATATCAGCCATGATTGAATGACTCGATGGGCCGAATGGCCTACTCCTGCTCCTATTTCTTATGTTCTTATGAAGCTTCTACTGTGTCCTGACATATTTAGCAATTTCTTGGAAGGGGTGTGGAGTAGGTTTGCGAGTGATTCTTCGGATGAAGGACTTCAGTTATGAGGAGAGGCTGGGCCTGTTTCATTAGAGCAGAAAAGGTTGAGGTGTTTATTTATATATATATATGTATATATATATATGTACGGGATTTGCTAGGATGAATAAAGGGAAACTTTTCCACTGATCGAGTCAGTAATAAGGGAACACAGTTATAAGATAGCCATAATAGTGAAAGCAGAAGTTAAAAGGAATTATTCTCACCCATAGAGTAGTTGGGGTATGGAATGCTACACTGAGTCTGGTGGTGGAGGTGCAGGCCATAGTAGCTTTCAAGAGGGAAGTGGATATCATTGCCAACTCCTCCTTCCATAGGCTGCAGATAATCCAGAACTCTGCAGACCGTGTCCTCTCCCACAACAAGCTCCGTGACCCCATTCTCACCAAAATCCAATGCCTCCCCATGGCCTTGCCACACCCTACCTCTGTGACCTACTAACCCCCTACCAATGCTCACTCCCTCCAATCATTGGGTTCTGGCCTGCTCCATGTCCCCCGACCCACGCACCCCACCATCAGTAGGCGAGCCACTCTACTCCCATAGTCTAGAATTCTATCCCGCAATCACTTCGCCTTGTTCCCCCCTTCCTGGCCTCCTTCAAGTTCCTCCTCAAAACCTTTCTCTTCGGAGGTCCCATTGGTCACCTCCCCCTCCCCTCTTTCAATCTACCCTCCTTGATCCAGACCCCAGCTTGGGTGTGAAACACTGGCCATTGTGGCCCCTTGGAACATCCTCCCCATATGAAAGGCACTATACAAATGTAGTTTTGTTGTTGTTGTTAATTTTCTTATTGCTGACGATATTTCTGTAGTTCCAGCATTCCTGAATTTGGATTAATGTGATGATCAGATTATTGGGCTAGTGTTGATTTCTGAAATAAAAGTTTGAAGTTTTTTCTAGCTATAAAGCATCAACACTGATTTCTCACAAAGGTAATGGTTTGGGGAGTAAGGAGGTCGGAAAGGGAGAGGGTGCCAGGGAGTTCTTGAAGTCAAAGGAATAAATGTTCCTCCCACCTAGTTGACTCATTGGCAAGTAATTAAAGGCAGTTGAACACGTTTCTGTACCTTGACTCATTCTGAGTTTGAAATGTTTGCAATATTGACTGAAAAGGAGGTTTAAGGTACCTTAACCACTACTGAAATTGCAAAACATTTTTACCAAAGCACTTGGATTGTTTTTCAGTGTTATTTCCTAATTGAATAATGGGAAAACAGCTTCGTAGTCAATACGAGATGGCAAACACTTAAAATGCTGACTGTCCTCATTGGTAAATTGATAGAATCTGATTGCTATTCCAGTATGTTATTGCGTATGTTATGTATAATCAACATACAAAATTAACAATAGTCCTGTTCTATAAATGTAATTTTGTTGTTATTGTTGTGTGGGCCATGCCTATTTTATGGAGAGGTACATTTACTGTATGTATACATTTTGATGGAAAAATGTGGTTTAAATTGTAGTTGATTACAAGTAAAACCATATCCAGTCTCATTTTAAACAGACATATTTTCAGTGAGTGGTTAGTATGTCTAAAAAATAACATTTCTAAGCTAAAAAAATGAGGGTCAAATCTACTGCTGATACAATGCGACTACATTGTGATGCAAGTAAAATAATGGCTATACTTTTAATGGCTATTCAGTTTTATTTGAACTGAAAAGGTAGCTATACTTGGCTCGACGATGGAAACTCCCTTCTCGTCGACCTTCCTGGATCTTCCCTTCACAGGCAGCAGATCATCCAGAACTCTGCAGCTCGTGTCCTCACCCGCACCAAGCTCGGCGACCACATCACTCCCACCCTCGCCCGGCTCCATTGGCTCCCCATCCCCCAGAGGATCAAATTCAAGATCCTTGTCCTCACTTTCTAGGCCATTCGTGGCCTTGCACCACCCCCTCCCTATCTCTCTGACCCTCCTCTTCGATTGTGCCTTGTGCTGGCCCCCAACTCTCTCCCTCCCCTCCTAACATAATGCCCAACAACCTTTATTAAATAGCAAATTTCATTCAAAATTCTGAGATAAAATAACCCAAATTCTACAGAGACTCTTTGGCATGTGTACAATTGCTGTCCTGACTGACATTCAGACACCGAGCCCTTAATTGCTAAATCCCTACATTACATGGTTCACTGAATGGTACCAATGTTTTATGGATCGGTGTACAGATTTATGAGTACATGGTAAAAGATTACATCTTATTATAAATCAGTCTTGTGCTATTGGCCAATCAAGAATTATGCTGAGCAGTTTGGATTCATCAAACTGATGAACCCACACTCTCAGATGCTTGAGTCAGGCAATTCAGGATCTAATAACAGCTCTGTGGAATAACCTGTGGGGAAGGTTTAGTTCACTTCATGTGTGTACTAATACATGAAAACTGCAAATGCTAGAAATACGATTTTGTTATAGAAATAATAATAGTCATTTGATGTAGCGCCTTATCAGGCCTCTGAGACGACTCATAATGCTTCACAGACTATAAAATACTATAAAATGAATCCCTGTATATTTTGTGGGTGAAAATACCAGTAGTCTAGAGTTAAAACTACTGTAATTGTCAACATATCTCTTGAAGAATAACTGATAAATTTATATTCTATCAGGGCAAGCATTTAACTTACAATAAATCCAAGTTTAAGTCTGACATACATTCAATAACAATAAAATCCAAATCAATAACAATAAAATCAATTGTACATTTTATTTATGGGGGCAGAGGGGGAGCGGGGGGGAGCAAAGGCAATAATCAATAACTAATATGCACGGGTGGAAATATTTGCTTCCATTTCCAAGCAGTTTGGATGCAACAGAAAAAAAAAGTTGATGAGCAGTTTCACAATATAGAATTAGCACATGAAAGTTTCAACGGCAAGATTATGCTGTTGATCTGAAAGCGATAGCACAGGGATTCATAGTGGCTAGTTACCCCCAAAAAATGCCTTAATTGGGTCCAAGAAATTCTTATGCCTGATGTCCTAGCAAGAGGTGCAATAAACAAAAACATTTTTCATTGGAATCGTTACTATCATTTTATAACAATTTTATAACAATAACACTTGTAGATAATCTATTTTGTAATGAGAGCCTTACAAAGTGATACATTTATATTAGTTGATGAAAGTTGATGAATTCAGACAGATCAACAGTATCAAATATAATGATAATCAAGAAATCTGAACCATTTGTGAAATAAGTGAAATTATTTTCTTTATTGCTTAGAAAACATTTTTGCCTTTTTTGAAACAAACTTCCAAAAGGATACACAGCACTCGCACCTATTATTTCATCGTATTATTCCACCAACACTGCTTTTCTGTTTCTTTTCCAGTATTTAAAATGATGCTTTGAAGTAAATGAAACATAAGATGTTTCTTATAATTTTTCTGAATCATTCACTGCAGATAGCTGTACAGTGTTAACTGGTTGTTTCGAAATAGAGGGCATATTGTCCAAATGTGGACCCCAGTCTGGAGCTGGTCTGAAACTTGTTTTAATTTTCTGTGGGGGAAAGAAAACTTAATTAATTTTCAACCTGCACAACGGCCATGTTAGAAATATTAATATTTAATTTTATTCAGATTGTCTACGGTTTATTCTCAACAGTTCCTTGCACTGGATTGTTGATTGCTTCCATTCCCAAACTCTGCTATCTTGGAATGTGTAGTCAAGTTTCCAGATATGCCTGTTACTTTGGTCCCAATATTTTGTTCATCCAAAATTGTAGGCACTTGCTACAGTTGAGGATTTAAAAAAAAATCTGTTGTATTTTTCTTATGTGATGAAGTGAGGGAATTACTCAATATTTAACATCCACACAGTACAGTATTATTCTATGGGTTGTATGTAAACATTGATTCCTTGTAATAATTAAGTTGAACCTGTTTGAGAGTGTGTTGGGGGTCTCTTAGCTTTACATATAATTAATAATCCATGCTATGCAGAGGAATTGTTCGCCTTTTTGATCCAATTGTAACAGTACATAAAGGTTACAGGGTCAGTATCACAGGCAATTAGTTTTTTGTGTCCATTAAATCATTGAAGGAGAAGATAATGTGCAAAAACCTAAATGCACTTCTCATTTTTTTCTCTCCATGTGGCTCAATGCATTTGGCAATTTACTAGACCAAAATACAAAATCTGGGGAAATCTCTCTCTCTCTCTGAGCTTACTAAAGTGGAGAAAAATGCCCACCAACAGCCAAGGTGGAAATATAACTGTTCTACAGTCTTCACCGTAGAAGACACTGGAAACATACCAAAAATAGAGGGGAACCAAGAAGACAATGTTAGCGAAAAACTTAGGGAGATTAACATTAGTAAAGAGATGGTTCTAGGTAAATTGTCGGGTCTTAAAACCAATAAATCCCCTGGACCCTCCTTATAGAGTTATAAAGGAGGTGGCTACTGAGATAGTGGATGGCATGTCTATAATCTTCCCAAATTCTGTGGATACTGGAAAAGTCCCCATTGATTGGAAGATTGCAAATGTAACTCCACTATTTAAGAAGGGTGGGAGAGAAAATATGGGAAACTATAGACCAGTTAGTCTGACGTCAGTTTCAGGGAAAATTATTGCGTCCTTAATAAAAGATGTAGTTATGAGATACCTTGAAGACCATAAAAAGATTAGGCAGAGTCAACATGGCTTTACAAAAGGGAAGTCATGCTTGACTAATCTTTTAGAATTTTTTGAGGATGTATCCATTAGGTTGGATAAGGGGGAACTAGTAGATGTGGTATATTTGGATTTTAGGAAGGCATTTGACAAGGTGCCACACAAAAGGCTGTTACCCAAGATTAAGGCCCACAGGATTAATGTAAAAATATGAACATGGATAGAAGAGTGGCTATCGGGTAGAAAGTAGAGATTAGCGATAAACGGATCATTCTTGAATTGGCAGGATGTAACTAGTGGAGTGCCACAAGGATCAGTGCTTGGGCCTCAGCTATTTACTATTTACATCAATGATCTAGATGAGAACATTGAATGTAATGTGTCTAAATTCGCGGATGACACTAAACTAGGTAGCAGAGTGAGCTCTGAGGATGATGCAAAAAGATTGCAACAAGATATAGATAGGCTAGGGGAGTGGGCAAGTAGGTGGCAGATGGAATTCAATGTTAGCAAGTGTGAAATTATTCACCTAGGTAGCAAGAATAAAAGAATAGATTATTTTCTAGAGGGGGAGAAGTTAGAGTGTCAGTATTCAAAGGGATTTGGGTGTCCTTGTATACCAGTTCCAAAAAGTTAGTTTGCAGATGCAGCGAGCAACTAAGAAGGCGAACGGCATGCTAGCGTTCATTTCAAAAGGCTTAGAGTATAAGAGTAGGGAAGTCTTGCTGCAACTGTATAGGGCTCTGGTGAGACCGCACCTAGAGTATTGTGTGCAGTTTTGGTCTCCTTATTTAAAAAAGGACATACTTGCTTTAGAGGGGTGCAGCGTAGATTCACTAGGTTAGTTCATGGGATGAGGGGACTGACTGACCTATGAGGATAGTTTGAATAAACTAGGGCTGTATTCTCTAGAGTGCAGAAGAATTAGGGGGGATCTTATTGAAACATATAAGATTCTTAAAGGGCTAGATAAAGTAGGCACTGAGGGACTGTTTCCCCTGGTAGGAGAATCTATAACCAGGGGTCATAGTCTTAAAATTAAGGGTCAGCCTTTTAGAACAGAGTTGAGGAAACATTTCTTCACTCAGAGGGTAGTGAATTTATGGAATTCACTACCCCAGAAGGCTGTAGATGCTCAGTCCTTGAACATTTTCAAGGCAGAGACTGATAGACTTTTGAAAAATAGAGGGATTAAGGGATATGGGGATAGGGCAGGTAATTAGAGTTAGGTGAGAAGATCAGCCATGATTTTATTGAATGGCGGAGCAGGCTTGAAGGGCCGAATGGCCTACTCCTGCTCCTGCTCCTAATTCTTATGTTCTTATGTTCTTATTACATTCCTTGATAAGAGTAATTTCAGTAAACATTCTAAGGAGAATAAAGTTCTTTACGCACCTCCCATAAAGTGGTACCTTTACTTTTGGCAATCACCACAATGGCTACAATAGGTATCCAGATGATACAGCAAAGGAGCATACACCAGCCGAGTGCTATGGCCCAAACTGGATACTCAATATCTCCATATGTTGGTGGATCAAATATTATTATAGACCAGATTAAGATTCCCTGTACAAAAATAAGATCAGACGCAATGAACGAGCTTGTAAAATACAGCTTGATTTTTTTTTTCTTCAGCTTCAATGATTGAAAGTTGCAATGTTTCCTTACTATAAGCAAAATGGGAGAAATGAAGTACCAGCAGGCTTTCCACCAAATCCAGGTGTACCATGACCTTTCCCCAATCATCATCTCAATGTCTTTGATGAATTGATTTCCCCCTGTATTTTGAAAAAAAAAGAAAAGCGGTTGTTTTTTAATTTCACTCTGGTTTTTGTTTTCTGTAGTTGTGACTCTTGCAATGTGCATTCCTATTATACACAATACATCAATTCCCTAGAAAACATTTTGGGTTGGATTGAGAAGTGTTATCGACTGTCACCAAGCTTATTCACTTGACTGGTTTGCTTCACTTCTTACGAAGAGGCACTAAGGACAAAAACATGCAGTTCCTTCAGTTGAGTTGTTCAGTGTACAGTACTTTATTTGCTTCATCGTTGCCCTTACCATAGATCCAGATAATACCAATGAATTCCATGATACCGATTATAAGGATGGTCCAACCAGCAATGAAGTGATCAAGTAAATTTACCCAATAAATCCCAGCCTAAAAGCAAAAGACAATTATTAGTAAATGCACTGAACAATGAAGACAAATACTGCAATGGGAAATTGCTGAAGCAGCCAACTTTGCCTCAGATTTTAGTGTCATTCATTGGAATGATCACAGAGTGAGATTAAATGGCTGCCATGGAGATATCTCCAGGCCCTGATCACCCTCACTCCATGATGGAAGTGAACCATTTGGAGGTTGTAGTAAGAAGTGTAGAATGAGAGACAACCGCAGAGGGCAAAAAAAAAGAAATTTTATACCCATTGTAAACTTTTTTTTAAGTAAAAGATTCTCTTTAACGTGTTTCATTTTTATATCAGAAGATGTGTACTGTACTGGGACAGGAAAAATATTTCAAGTTGCATAGATTTGCTTGGAAATTGCTTAGGTCCTATGATAATGTCACATGAATTTCATTGTGGGGGAAGGGAAGGTACATTGTATTCCAAATCAAGTCATTACACAATACTGAGTACGTAGAAGTATAATTTAAGTAACGCATTTTATGGAAAACAAACATTGGTAAGGCATTTCTGATGCTATAGAAATAAAACTACCATTACATATAAAATCTGACAAGCTAATAAATGGCTGCATACCCGTGTTACACATAGTAAGCCAAGCAAAAAAATGCTTCCACAACAACAGACTGCCAGATGAAGCCGTTTTGATCGCAGAATAGGGAACTCATCCTGGAGAGATGTTGTAATTGTTTCTGGTGTTAAAAACAGCAGGATAAAAGTGATCAGTGAAAGATTAGTCACAGTACTAGTCAAAACACAATCTTGTGCCCCTTTGACTTCATATACCCGGGATTTTCTTGTGCTCGAGCCAAGCCATGACAGTTATGCCAGGAACAGTGCAGCTGTCAAAGCTGTACTTCAGCATTCTGGATTTGTCCAAATGCTGAACAGAATAATGGGCAGAAATGAAGCTGGACACATTGGATATTGAATTCTCTCCCCAGCAGTATTCCCACCTGTAATCTATTGCCTTGCACATGAATTGGTTTTGCTAAACCAGAGAACAGGGTTCTTTTCTGAAACATCTTTCCGCACAAGAGTTAAAATCTACCACTTTCCCACTAAAATTTAGTAATCTGCAATGATCATTACCTTCCTCTTCAGTTGTTAACTAGCAACCACTTATAGCTAGACATGGATTATAGTTTTCTGCTGTAGGAGTGAAAATGTAACGTGACAATACGTAAGACAATAAGTGGAGCTCCTGTAGCTCAGTGGTTAGACCACTCGCCTTACAAGCATGAGACCTGTGTTCGAATCGAGGCAGATCAGGGCGAAACCTTGGGCAAGTTTCCTTTCTCCACACGCCTAATAATAATCCGTCCAAAAAACACCACAATAATAAAATTGGTCAGTTCAATACGCGACTATTTGTGGGACACTGCTGTACGCAATTGGCTGCCGCGTTTCCCCCACAAACATATAGTCAGTTCACTTTACAGTATATTCTGTGAAGTGCTTTGAGACGTCGATAAGATGTGAAAAGCGTTATATCAAATGCAAGGATTGTTATATATTATCACTCTTACCTACACTTGCAAATATACTATCAAGTCCCAGTGTGACGAGCATGAAGAAAAATAATATGGACCAAAATGGTGCTCCTGGTAGTTCTGCGAGGGCTTCTGGATAGGCGATAAAAACTAAACCAAAACCTAAATCATTGGATAAAATGGACATGGGTCAATATTGCCACTTAAAAGAGAACTGTTGTTAATTAAAGCATTTGGTTTCAATCGGTTAATTCCTTTGTAATGGAGTTTGGGAGAAATTTGTAAACTCTTGCTTCTGCACTTGTCATAAAATATTGGAAAGCAACATAAATTCAAATCCCATGCTAATCATAAAAATCCCTTGTTGCCCTATCTGTCCCTCAAGTTGAAGTTGGGATCAGAGAGTGCAGATTAGACTTTCCGAGTGCTTTATTGCTGGAGGTGATAATGTTTCACTTCTAGCAGAAACAGTCATAAATTGGGAACAATGCACTGAACTGGAATAAAGGATTCAGATGAGTGGTTCAGTGCATGGACTACTGCAAGTCATGATTTGACGATGTTGTATTTCATAATCATAGAAGCCAGAGCAAACAGAGCTGATACATTATAGATATTTCTATTTGAATACATTTATACTGCTATGATTTAATTTAGCTTTTCTATAGACCATCTTATTTCTTGCACCTGAGTTACTATTACTGATCATATTAAAGTTCTTTAAATGGATTTTTCTTTCAGAAAGGTGTCGCTAATCATGTGATTGTGACTGAATATATATTATTACATTTCGATATATATACTGTACATATTAAAAGGTTTGTACCAGAATTTAACTGAGCCTGAGGCAGGCATCATGGTAATAACTCGAAACAATATTGTGCCAACAAATCAGTAAGTAATGAACCTTTTACTTTTGTAGTTTGGAAGGGATTTAATGGAATGAGACTTGACTCTGTGACCATACCTGACTGTGCCACCTCTGATACAGGCACACCTTGTATATGTGCCATGTGGCCAAGGATGGAGAAGATGGCGAATCCAGAAAACACACTTGTCAAACAATTAATTGAACAGATGATGAATGTATCCGCATAACAGTTATTGTTGAATTTGTTATAGGATGACAGCGTCGTCAAACCTCCCCAGGCCACGGAGAGGGAAAAGAAAATTTGTGTTGCAGCATCTTTCCAAACCTAAGAAACAAAAAGCAAAACATGTTAGGAATGGGAGAAGAGATTTTATTCAAACTCTTTATTTCTGTGGCAGCAACCCAGAACATAGAGAGATGTGGTGACTTGCAGGCACAAATTATTCAGCATGAAGGGTAATGGAAAATGAATGTAATGGGAGCTTTTAACCAGCACATAGAGAATGATTAAATGACCTCCTGTACAATGATAACAATAACAACAATAACAATCACAACACTTGCATTTGATATAGCGCCTTATCACGTCTTTGAGACATCTCAACGTGCTTTACAGAAATATATATTGTACAGTGGATTGACTGTATATTTTGTGGGCAGAAATATTTTAAGAACAAAATGCCTGATTCTATGGCTGGCTCCCTGAATAAAATTCCCTCTGGTCCATATTCTCTTTGGTAAACAGTAATATCATCATTCTTTTACCCTGTTTCTACTGCTGCCACTTTCTGATTTCTCCATTGCACAATGTAGACTGCAATCTAGTGGTTCCCTTACCTTTTAGAGATGTTCAATAAGAAAATCCCTAATACAAAATAACAGATTAGGTATTTACAAAAAACAATATAAGAAAATAGTTGTGTCGAAACGTAAATAGTTTGACTGAAAAATACAAATGACTTTGCGCACTTTATCAAGGACTTTGAGACATCTCAAAGGCATGATGAAGTGCTATATCAAATGCAAGGATTATTATTATTATCCTTAACAGTGATGTGCTTACCTCAGCATTAGCCAGTTTTGAAATGTCTGATTCGCGTCCAATGTAGTACGCAATTCCTTTATCAGCTCCCTCTAGTGTAAGTCCTCGAATCAGAAGTATGGTTAGAACCACGTAAGGGAATATGGCAGTGAAATAAACCACCTGAGAATGCAGAGGAAGGATGTTAGATTGTGTATGTTCCAATGGACAACAAGAACAACAACTTGCAATTATCTCGCGCCCTTCATGGCGGGTAGCGTCCTGGACTGCTTAACTTGTGCCAGAGTAGAGGGAGGGGGGAGATGACTGTAACCATGATCAAATGGTTTGAAAGTGGGGAGCAAGGCGGACAGATTGGGGGAGAGAGTTCCAGAGCTAAATGTTGTATACTGTTGTACAATATCATGCTGTTGTAAAGCATTTACAAGATTGCAAAAAGCAGATGACAATAAATCTGATTTCAATCAAAGCAGAAAAGCAGAAGTAGAGACAGCATATATTGTGCACTTTACAGCATATTTAATCTAGAATAAGAAAATACCATTCTGGTTTATTGCAGATAACATAATACTGTATAATAATAATAATCCTTGCATTTTGATATAGCGCTTTTCACATCTTATCTCAAAGAGCTTCACAGATTATACTGTAAAGTGAATTGACTGTATATTTGTGGGCAAAACGCTGCATCCAATTGCGCACAGCAGTGTCCCAGAAATGGATTTAAATGACCAATTTTATTACTGTGGATTTTTGGAGGGATTATTATTAGGTGTGTGGAATAAGGAAACTTGCCCAAGATTTCACCCTGATCTGCCTGAATTCGAACACAGGTCTCAACGCTTGTAAAGCGAGTGCTCTAACCACTGAGCTACAGGAGCACCACATGTATAACATGTATAAAACACAATAAAATAAAGTACTGTAAATGCATTTTCAACCTTTCCATTGATTCAATTGATCAATTTATCCATTCCGTAATAGATTTTAATACCATTTTTATGAATATATGATTATGTTTCTGGTGATAAAGATTACAGCAACAGTGTGGATAATATGCAAGTAGACAGTGTTCGTTTATGAGCAATTCAATGTCTAAGCATTGGCAGATCTTTCTCAAGAGTGAGTTCAATTGGAATTCACTTAAACCATTGAGATATTCTTCTTCTTCTGCATGTTTCAGTTGTTGCCTCAGGAACTTGACCATTTGCCCTGGAAGATTTCACATAATTAGTTAATTGATAGTTCACAAGTAGGTTACCCTTATGTTTTACCTTTCCAGAAGATTGGATTCCTCTTGACAATGATAGCGTAATTATTATCCAGGCCAGTAAAAGGGAGAGGGCTAAGTACCAGACTACCTCACCCGTTTCAGATATTGAATCCGATCGGCGTAAAGCCACTTTACTGGAAAACAAAGAACAGAAAATACTGTGTGTGATGATTTGGGGGTAAAAGGATGTGTCGACGAGTGTGAGGATATTGAAGTCAATGCGTTCCGTGATTGGGAGCCAGTTGAGTCTGGAGAGGAATAGAGTGATTGGGGTACAGAGTTTAGAGTGCGTGAGTATGCAGGCAGGAGGGTGGTCAGATGAGTAAATTTATTATAAGGTAAATTAAATTCTACTTACTCCCAGTATTGCTCACTTGGGCTCTGTTGAAATACATGGATTAGGGTTCCATTGAGGCAGGTTTCATTCTTTTCTTGCAAATGGGTTAGATTTACTATTTTAAAACTTCCATCGGCCCTTGTAAAATTGCAGAGTGGATCTGGAAATTATTAATTTGTGGGTAAGGTTGGCAAAGTAAAACTTCAGTAAAACAGCTGCCTCCTGTATTTCTCGTTTCCCCCAAATTTGATGTCAACTGCAAATTAATTACATTACACCTTTATCCACATCAATAATATACAACAACAAAATTACACTTGTATAGCGCCTTTCACATCAGGAGGACATCCCAAGGTTCTGGACAGTCACTGCTTCAGACCCAAGCTGAAGATCGGGGGGAGGGAGGGGAGGGAGGGAAGGGGTGGGGGGATTAAGAGTTGACAATGGATCCGTTGAACAGTAGAGTCTTGAGGCAAGAAGGAGGCCAGGGAGGGGACGAGGCGGAGGGATTGCGGGATGGACTTCCAGAGGTTGAGGGCAGAGTGGCTGAAGGCTCGCCCGCCAATGGATGGGCGGGTGGGTCGGGGGATGTGGAGCAGGCCAGAGCCTGCTGAGCGGAGGGGTCGGACAGGTTAGTAAACGGATAGGAGGTCATGGATGTAGGGTGGGGTGAGGTTGTGGAGGGCTTTAAATGCAAAGAGTCCCAATAGAAACTCATAAGGCACTTAATATGTCCCTTCATTTTGACCTACCTCCATAATAGAGACCCTCTGCTTCCTTTCCTTCAACCAATTTTGAATCATGTCTTACCTTTCATACCCAGCAATCTCATCTTGCAAATGCATCTCCCAAAAGTTTTTTGGTAGTCCAGATACACCCTGTCAAATGACTTCCCTGTGTCAATCTGGGGTATTACATCAAAACAAATGTCTACAGGGTTGGTCTGACAGCCTGAGATTGATCAGACGAGTAAATTTGAGTTTCAATTTTGAGAGCAGTACTTAGTACATTACGTATCTGGACATCAAGCAGAATGCTTTATCGGTGTAATCTTTTTTTGTCGAATAGACATTCAGTGTACAGATAGCATCCGGTTGAGTTGAATATGAAGTATAAAATAATAGTGATCATTTGACTGCTGTTTTTCTATTTTGAAAAATTTGTACGCTGGGTTGCAAAGACAATTGAGCTATCTCTCTCCTTTCCACCAAAACATCTAAATTCAGATGTAAAATATTAAAGAGCTTCTGTCATTTAAATGGTTTCTCAAATATTTTAGAAAATTACCATTGTAACAAATTCTTTATATAATGGATACAATCTATATTGGATCATATAGACGCCGTCTATATCATCTGAGACACCATTCGGCGTGGAGGGTGCTATATAAATCAAAGTTGTTGTTGTAGAATCAAGAATTAGAATCTATATTGAATTACTATTAACTGGTTTAGCTCTAATTGTAAGTTTATATCTCTTGTTGTAGATTCTCTTACTCATTCTCTAAAGTTGTGAATTATTTTTATTATTTTAAACACCTCAATCGATTTACTCCTGAACTCTAGCTGTTCTTTGCACAATAGATGTCAGGATCTGTTTTGTTTTGCTCCTATTTGGCCACTGTGAACCTATTGAACCTCTTTGTGTTTTCTGTCTGTTCAATTTATTTTACATTTTATTTTCCTATGAAATGATCTCAGATATGTGGGAGTTTTCTACTGTTTCAAGCTGGTGAAAAGGCCCTTTATTTCAGTAGCGATATGAAATGGATATTTCTGGCTTACTCAACCTAAGCTACTCGAAATCTGCTTCCCTGCCTTAGTGAGCTTTTGTTTTCAGAAGTTAAACCATCAATCATTTCACAAAAGTAACCTACCATTTAATCTCGTAAAGGTGAAATGTGATAGCGAGAGAGACGTTTTTAGGGAACGCATGCATATGCTGTACATTAATGACAATCATCATTTACAATGCACTTGAGAAAAGAAGGGAGGAAAACATACTTTGTACTATTGGGGGAAGGATAGTAAATCTGGTTAAAAGAGGGCAGTGTATTCAAACAATATGTACAAAATAAATGCTTTTTCGCCCGTCGACTGTAATTGGTATTTGCAACTGGCCACCACATTTCATCTACAAAATGCACAGTCACTGCTCTTTATAGTATATTTGTGAAGCGCTTTGAGATGTAACAAATATACCTTTGGCGAGCCAATCAATGTGAAATTGGCAAGTTAACTACCTCAAGTAAAATTTTATAATTTCTTGCTCTGGCTCTGATTACAATATATGAATCACTGAACACTAGGAAAATAATTAATGATAATATAGGAACTGTACATTTCTCAAATGAATACATGCTTTTTAAAACAAAAAACAGTACCTTTCGTTAGTTTGCTGCATGATTCATCTGGTTTCCACCAGCTAAAGCAATCTGCCCATGGTAGAGGGGTTTGGAAGGAGGCAAAAAGGTAGAAGAAACCGTAGCCTATGATACAGGTGTAGTAAATGCAGAGAAATGTGACCTCAGCGATCATGGTATATCCCACACCTTGAAATAAATTAAGAGGGAACTAAATTATAGCATTGAGTAAACAGCATACTATACTATGATTATTTGTTTTCGTTATACAAATACTGTACAAGGAACATATATGATGCAGGCCATTCAATCCACGAAGCCTGCGCTACCATTAACACAGCTGCATTCTCAGACTGCTAATAATGTGTTATCATTTGGTTCTGCCTGTATAAATCAACAGTTATAAGCTAATATTTCAATTAGTTTACCCTTTTTGAACTATATGAATGAAAGGCTGACTTTAGTGTAACAAATGCACAGATAGACACAGATATGACGTTTTGTACATTCAGTTCACTTGATTATGCTTTGGAGAATGAGAGAAAACATTTTACCAGCTACATCTGCTGCTTTGGGTTTGTGTTAATCAGTTTTATGAAATATCAAGTATCTGACAGGTTGAACTGCAAATACTGCTTTCAAAGCTAGCTTTAAGCCATTATTCCCAAATAAAATATTGTGAACATACTAAGTTTATGTCCTGAATTGTCAATATTGATATATACTATGAATTGCTTTATGTTACTAAACAAAGATAACCTTTTAGAACTGGCACAGCTTTCCACACTCCAGTAGGTCCAAGACTGGCAAACTGCCCAAGAGAACATTCCAACAAAAATAATGGCACCCCAGTAAATGCCAGCATGATGGAGTAAGGAATAAGAAAAGCACCTGTAAGAATAGAAAAACACTTTTTTGTATTTTAAAAAAATTAACTTTGCAACGGATTAGTTTATTGACTGTTCGACACCAATCTTAACTTAACAGAAGGAGAAAATATTGACTTGAACAACACAGTGCAAATACAAACTTCATCATAACCAAATAATTTCAATTGATTCTGGCGGTTAGTTAAGAAAGTACAATCTGGGCTCCCTCACACAACTGTTTTGCATTCAGTTTGTACAAAGGAAATCTTTTAGCATTGCAGAATGTATAGATATTCAGAGTGCACATCATCTTAATTTTCATCACATGAAAAGGCACTACCACCTCAGGTAAACCTTTATATTACACAGCTTCACAGTTTGAAACAGAAAGAAAAAATATTGGTATTGCTTTATTAAGGTTAACAAGTTTAAACCTCTCATGAGTTAGGATTATTCTGAGTTTTATTGGAGGAAGACTGAATTTCTACAAGTGATTTTACCCAACCCCTTTGACAAAGCCTCTATTATTTCTCTTGTTTGAACATTAGTTGGTATTTGGACCAGTGCCCATAGAAAATAGTTGTAGGAAGAGACTTCAGTTTCTCCAACAATAAAATAAAAATCAGATGATTAAGATATAGAATTTTGTCCAAGTTCAGTTTAAAATAATTTTGTTAGTACCACAAATGTAGCATATGGAAATTCAACTGCAGTACTGTATTGTGAAAGCAGTTAAATATTAGTAAATGGGGAACACTAAATCAGAGAGAGCTGATTAGCACTTGAGTAAATAGAGTAAAAGGAGTCTTATAAAAACATTTAAGAGACGACAATAAATCCTTGCAGGTCTTATCAAATAAATAATGTTTTCTTAAAAATAACTGCTAGTATATCTATAGCTGGCAGTTGTTGGACACCTTCTTGCTTACACTGTATTTAAATGAATGAATAAGAGCTGCCTAAACTGACAATATTTCTGAAAATATAAAAGGGACTGGTTATTAAAACACAGGAGATATTCTAAAGCTTTAAATCACAACTGTCTTAGCATCTTGTTAATGCATTGGCGAACCATGTTTTGAAACTTTCAGCCTTTACATTGACCTTCTCATTTGTAGGGGTGTGAAGGTATCATTTCACTAAATAATCCAAACAAAGAAGGCAGTTTACCCTGTATACCCTGGCACACAGTCATTTGGAGGACATACAGAGTTCAGAATTCGCACACCTTATAATACTATAAGAATAATCCTTGCATTTAATAATAATAATCTTTGCATTTGAAATAAAGATTTAATTTTGTGTGTAGTCCTTTTCAAGTTCGGAGGGCATAGCCTGCACAGATGTGCATGGTCTACATCTTGTGTAAGGATGAATTAGGAAGCCATCTAATAGGATGTTTGCGAGTGTTTGTGCCTTGAGGAAATTGTTTTTGAATAGTGCCCAGAGCCTATCTCACAGTACTTCCATTTAAAATCTCACACGGTGATGCAACGCTCCCTAAGAGCTGCACTACAATATGAACAGAAATCCTTAAGGGAGAACCCACATCTTTCTAGCCCAAAGGGGACAATGCTATGGACTGATCCAAACCTAGCTAACTCAACTGACCTCTTCATAAATTGGGTTGGGGGGGTGCTTGTGAAAGGCGTTCTATAGATACAATTTTGTTGTGTTGTTGTTGTAATTCACCCACAAGATACAGTACAGTATATTCTGTGAAGCACTTTGAGACGTCTAGAAGACATCACTATATCAAAAGCAAGTATTATTATTATCAACTCACTTGTTAAAACTCTTATTTAATTAGAGCCCTGTAACTCAATGGATAGAGCCCTCACCTCATCGGCGAGAGATTTTGGTTCAATTCCTGGCAGGCCAGGAGGAAACCTTGGGCAAGTTTTGTTACTACACACACACACCTGATAATAATCTCTCAAAAAAATACAAAATAACAAATTGGTCATTTCAATCTACGACAGTTTGTGGGACACTGCTGTGCACAATTGGCTGCCGCGTTTCGCCCACAAAATTTGCAGTCAATTCACTTTACAGTAGGGTCCGGCGATATATTGATATATCGGTTATATCCGATGTAATTTTCATGTCAATATGCCGATATTGAAATTTAAAATATATCGATATATCGAAAAATTCGATATATTGAGGAAAAATCGATATATCGCAAATATTGATATATCTGTATATATCGATATAATGCGGACTCTTTCAATTTACCTTGTCGATATCCGAATGCGCGCACACACACTGGAATGCGTTCACATGCGCAGGACAAAAAAAAACGCGATATCGATATATCGATATATATCGATATGGGCAAACTGATATATCGATATTGGAAAATTTCCATATCGACAGACCCTATTTTACAGTATATTCTGTAAAGCGTTTTTAGACGCCTAGAAGACATGAAATGTGCTATATCAAATCCAAGGATTATTATAAGTATTATTTGGGAACGGGGATCAGGGTGAATCAATATATTTCTAAAACATTCCTCAGTAAATTGTGTAAACCAGCCTTAAAAAAGGTGGATCAATAATTTTCTAAATATTTCAAACGTTAAACTGTGGATACCAGACTTATTCATTTTCCAAAGCTGTTTGTGGGGAAGCAGTCCCTTTCTCCTCTCTTATCACACTGAAATTCCTGCAGCATCAACCAATAACTGATAAGTAGGCTACAGTATTCACTGTTAATGTTTGCTTTCTTGACCTAATGTTACTTTATGCAGCGCTTGAAAGGCAAGCTATAATGTCTTTCTTATTATTACAGTAGGGCATTATTGTCTGCCTAATGCAGTGCTTGTTTGGCAGGTTGCACAGTACAATGCAGTCAGTACCTCCTCCGTTCTTGTAAGCCAGGTAAGGGAATCTCCAAACATTGCCTAGTCCCACTGCATAGCCGATCATCGAGAGCAAGTACTCGGCTTTGTTCGACCAGTTGCCTCTCTCCATGTGCGTTTCAGTGATCCCCCAGGTAAACTTGGGAAAGGAGACAAACGGAAAAGCAATGTTTGCTTGCCAGATTCTTTGCCAGACTAGACTGGGCAAAACAAGTTGTTCCAAAGTTTTTTTAAATTTCCCCCATCTCTCTCTGAAAATCTAGTAAGTCTCTACTCTTAATGTGAGCAGTATCTGTGTGAGTGTGAGAGAGAGAGTGAGTAAGTAAGGTGCATAGATTTTGAACTACAGTACTTGTTTTGCCTTGAACACACCAGGACACTAACCAGATTTTTTTAAAAATCTTAAAAAATATATTTTGTTTGTTGTAAAAATATAACTTTTCAGGTTTTCCACGTAATTCTACTTTGTTTTCTGCCGTGTAGTGAAATGCACACTTACCATTCCACGTACTTCTCCATCACCACGGTGATGTAAGCGCATAGGTAAAGACAAGCTATTCTTCTTCATTTGGGAAGAGTTTTGAAAGGTTCTTTCCACTTGCCACAACAAGCCTTGAGCAGGATATCCTCGATTTTCCCTCCTGTAAAGAGTCTGCAAAGTTGTGCTCTTGTGGGGAAAAAAAATCTTCTGCTCAAACTTAAGTAGCTTCAGATCTTAAACTTGCGTATTCCTTCCTCAATCACACTTTTAAGTGGGCTGGTTCCTTGTGTCATTCAAAAGGGGGTGTTGACTCTCTCTCTACACCTACCATGATATCATGAAAAGTACCAGATTGTTCCTGTCCCTAAAATATCAATTGGATTAAAAAAAATTGGAATGGATTCAGAATATCACTTAGGTGTAAATTTAGCCAGCATTAAATTGAACTTCTTTAATATGTTGAACCGTGGGTCACACCATCTGTGCCGGGACCCATTCTGCCATTCCCCACCTCTGCAACATTCCCTGCCTCCGCCACTACCTCCCTCCTCAGACTGCCAAGACTCTTGATTCCATGATTAATTGTGTCCAATCTTGACTATGCTAATTCCCCGTTCGCCAGATGTCCCAACTCTTCCTTGCACAAGATGGAGATTATTTAGGTTGCTGCAGCTCATGTCCTCTCTTACACTGAACTCCGTGAGCTGATCACCCCCATCCTAACCCAGCTTCTCTGACTCCCTAATGCCCAGAGGATCAGGTTCAAGATCCTCATCCTCACCTTTAAAGCCTTTCATAGTCCTGCTCCAACCAACCTACTAAAGGTTTACTCACGTGTTCTCTCCCTCCACTCAGCAGGCGCTCTCTTAAATTATCTTAGGATGTAGACATTCTCCAACACCAAATTCAATCTATTTTTCCTGTGTAACCAGTACGCAAAAGTCGCCTTATTTGAATATCCACAAATGTAAATTTTCCAGTAAATCACCAAGCACAATCAGAAACATGAACCTCGAATGCTCTCCCTGCCTTGTACACGTATTGTTTTGCTAGTACAGTTAATAATAACAATCCTTGCATTTGATATAGCGCTTTCATGTCTTCTAGACGGCTCAAAGCACTTCACAGAATGTACTGTAAAGTGAATTGACTGTATGTTTGTGGGCAAAACGCTGATTTGGGATACTCTGGCTCATGATGGAGTTATATCAGAGACTTTGGCAAGAGCATTACTGATTAAGCCAGGACAGCGCATGATATACAGTATTGACATCATTCTGAAACAGAAACAGAAGTTGCTGGGAACACTCAGCGGGTCAGGCATCATCTATGGAAAAAGGAAAAGTGAGTCTACATTTTGGGTCCACAACCCTTCATTAAAACTGGTCATTCTTGATATGTTGACAGACATTCTTGACAGACATCATTCTGTAGATTTGGCACAACTTTCCACATTAAAACAGGTGCGTGACAAAGCTTTGAAGGCAGGGCAAATTAGCAAAGCTGTTGTTTTTTTAAATAGCATATGAGATCCGTGGCGCTATAAATAGAGGCATAAAGTACAAAAGCAAATCATACTAAACCTTTATAAATTACTGCTCAGGCTTCAGGTGGAATATTTTGTCCAATTCTAAGGACCACGTTTGAGGAAGGATGTCAAGGCCTTGGAGAGATTTACCAGAATAATACTAGGAACTTCTATTTTGTGGAGAAACTAGAGAGGCTCAGCTTGTTCTCCTTAGAGCAGAAGGTATGGGGAAGATTTTAAGAGGTGTTTAAAATTATGAGGAGTTTTGATACAATAAATAGGGAGAAACTGTTTCCTCTGGCAGGTGGGCTGGAAGACACAGATTTAAGAAAATTGGCAAAAGAACCAGAAGGGAGTTGGGGAGATTTTTTTTTACCCAGATGGTTTGAATACACTGCCTGAATGAGTGGTGAAAGCAGATTTGATAGTAGTTTTCAAAAAGGAATTGGATAGGTACTTAAAGGAAATAAATGGCAGGACTATGGGATAAGAGTGGGAGAGAGGGACGAGTTAGATAACTGTTTCAGAGAGCTGACACAGGCATCATGAGCCAAAGTCTGCGCTGTAAGATTCTATTATTCAATTATTCTATGACTCACTGGATTGTTGCTTTGTTCATTTTTATCAAATGGAACAATGGCATACGTAAACATAGCAACAAGATTGCACGAGCAACAGGAAACACACACATTTTAAACATAAATGTTCTATTAAGATATTTGAAGAAACTTACTTCATTAGTGCAATTTTTGCAGTCGGTTATTTTCAGAATGTATTCAGAATCGGAAAATTGAAATAAATTGAAATTTTGTGAGCATTCAGGCTCTTACGTTTCGCGCCCCATCATCCAGAGGATCCAATTCAAGATCCGATTCCTCACATTTAAAGCACTCCACAACCTCGCCCCACCCTACATCCGTGACCTGCTATCCGCTTACCAACCTGCCCGCCCTCTCTGTTTAGCAGTCTCTGGCCTGCTCCACGTCCCCCGACGCACCCGCCCAACCATTGGCGGGCGAGCCTTCAGCCACTCTGCCCTCAACCTCTGGAACTCCATCCCAAAGTCCCTCCGCCTCGCCCCCTCCCTGGCCTCTATCAAATCTCGCCTCAAGACTCTTCTCTTCGATGGACCCATCGGCAACTCCTTCCCACCCGCCCTGTCCTCAGCTCGGGTCTGAATCAATAACTGTCCAGCACTCTGGGACATCCTCCTGACATGAAAGGCGCTATACAAATGTAATTTTGTTGTTGTTGTTGTATCCAACTACCTGACTTTCTCTTTGCAGTGTTAATACCATTCACCAGTAAACACTGTAGCACTGTAAACTCAATCTTGCTATCAAATCCTCACCTAAACTTTAGGGCATTTTTTGTATTATCCTACAGTTATGTAGGATATCCTACAGTATGTTATTAGCAATCTCTGCCACTCTTCAATTGGTGGATATTTCACAGTAGCCTTGGTTTAGATTGGGTCATTAGTAATTAAATTGTAGTTGACATGTTAGATGTTACTAAAGTATCAGACATTAAATGTTGTAGCTGTTGGAGCAAGAAAGTTTTCATAAAACCTCAAGTGTTGAGACAGTTGGTCTCAGAATTGGCCCTTGTTTTGTAAGATATTATAACAATAATAGTTCCGTTTTGATATAGCGACTTATCTCATCATTGAGACGTCTCAAAACACTTCACAGAATACATTGTAAAGTGGATTGATTGTGTATTTTGTGGGTTAAAACTACACCCACAAAATGTACAGTCAATCCACTTTACAATACAGTACTTTACAATACAAAAACTATGATGGGAGCAGTTTTTAGTATTTACCCTCACATGATAGTGATCTCTCCCCCCAAAAAACACAATAATAAAAATTGGTCATTTCAATCCACGACTGTTTGTGGGACACTGCTGTGCGCAATTGGCTGCCGCTTTTCACCCACAAATATACAGCCAATTCACTTTACAGTATATTCTGTGAAGCGCTTTGAGACGTTGATAAGACGTGAAAAGTGCTATATCAAATGCAAGGATTATTATTATTATTATTATTCAATAGCAGTATTACATCATTACTGAGTTGGGCATTTGTTATGAATCGGACACTTGTCATGAGACACAGTGCCTCTCCATATCTAAATAAGGAAGAGTTTAAAAAACACAAACTATTGCTGACTAATCACTCATATATATGTTAATTCTATTTTGACACATACTGTATGTTTATTCTTACTGCAATCATCTTTCATACAGTAATAATAATCCTCACATTTGATAATAGCACCATAGCATGTCTTCTAGATGTGTCAAAGCACTTCACAGATTATATTGTAAAATAAATTGACTGTAGACAAAACATAGTACCCAATTGCACACAGTAGTACTGTATATACAAAAATAATTGAGAGACAAAAGGCTGTGGAACTAGCTTGTGGATGGTAGGCTGGGACTCAATGGAGAGTTGATGATTTCTTCATTTAAGCCTCCCAAGTGAGAGACCTGGGTTTGATTTCCGGCAAGGCGAAACCTTGGGCAAGTTTCCTTACTCCATTCGCCTGATAATCCCTCAAGACAAAAAAATAGGAACCTCGGGGTAAAAATTCATCAAGTTGTAACAACCTAAATTCTGCATCAACAGATGTTTTCTATTCTTCGGATTTTAATAACAATCCTTGCATTTGATATAGCGCTTTTCACGTCTCAAAGCGCTGCACAGAATATATTGTAAAGTGACTTGACTGTATATTTTGTGGACAGAATTTTAGAATGGATCCAAAGTAGTTGAAATGGTTTAATCCAATTCCTGAAAATAACTCATATGTAGATCAAGAGCATGAGATGGTACTATTTCGTTGTCAGGATTGTTATTATATAAATTATATTACATGGGCTGGAATAGTTATTTTGGTAATAACTAAACTTTTTGCAATCATTGCAGGAAATTCAATTCGCTTTTATATTCAATTTAGATTCAGTAAAACCTCGATAACCTGGGACGGGCCCACTCACCTCCCGGATTTCAGACTTTGCTGGTATTTAGAAACCCGCTTAGAAATGGCTGGGGAAGCCTCGCCCCATACACCACTGTAAACACAACACTGAAGCCAAAAAACTACTCAAGATCCAACCACAGCGCCAGATGACAGAGCAGCAATGCCAGGAATTACAAGCAGTTGTTCTGAACTTCGGGAGATTTGCCAGACATCGGAATAAAATCTAATATTGCATGATTTTGAAATCTTGCCAGCTTTAGGGAGTTGCTGGTTTTTTCAGAATGTTGGATTATCGAAGTTTTACAGTAGATATAATGGGTTAACAAGTAACAATCCAATAGTCTATAAATGGCATATTAAAGAACAGAGCTATACACTAACCAGTTAAATAAACTGGAGTCCTGTAGCTCAGTGGTTAGAGCACTCACCTTTCAAGCATGAGACCTGGATTTCAATTCCAGGAAGGGTGAAACCTCGGGCAAGTTTCCTTCAGTCGGGGGTAAGTCATTATGGAAAAATGCACAAAAACAGAAATTGCTGGGAACGACATGGCAACCTGGAAAACTGCACCATGGCTGCCTTCTGGCTTGACAACAATTCTGTGTATTTGTCATGCAAATACTACCAATATGGTCGCCTCCTGTGCAGCGCCTTGGGACATCCTCCCGACGTGAAAGGCGCTTTATAAGTTTAAATTGTTGTTGTTGTTGTTAATACTTGCAGACGGAATAATGTTTCATAATTACTCACGCTACAGTATATGCACTGGATTGAGGCCTGAGGTAAGGAGAAGCATTGCATAACAGACACCATTGTTTACTTTGGATGATGTTAAATACTTAAAAATTGGGGATTTTAGATTCCTTTGGTTTGAATCCGGAAGCCTCTAATCTGGAGTTGACAGCACTGCCAGCTATAGGGGGACACAATTATAGCACTCTTTGGTAAAGTCCTTATAGCAGTTCATTTAAGTTCAAAGCGTCACATAAGAGTCTACAGTGGAAAGTGGTATGTTCTGCTTCTAACCCCACAAATGCCGAGAGGAGACTGTTCACAACAGAGTATATTCTTGAGCATCTTTTCTCCAACATAGTGGATACCCCAGACTGGATATCCTAAGTAAAATTTCCATATCATACCAACATTGAAGAAAAATCATGTTAAATGCAGTAAAGTGATTAGTGACAACAAACAGAAAAGTTCTACATTATTTAATTTCAGTAGAACAGTTTGATTCAAGAAGACGATTGTAAGGAGTGTCTGTCTCTCTCTCCCCCTTTTTAAGTGCAGCCTGAAAACCTTCCTCTTTGACCGTGCTTACGACCCACATCCCCAACCCACCGACACCCCCATCCCTCTCTCTCCCCCCCACCCCCCCCACACTGGCACTGGTTACCGCCCGATAGTCCGAAGGTTCATTAGTCCGAAGCTTCCCCTAACCCTAACCCTAACCCTAACCGTAACCCGAACACTAACCCTAACATTTGGACTAATGAACCTTCAGACTATCGCACCAATGTTCGGATTAACAAATCTTATTTTTGGACTATCGAGTGCTAACCGCGCCAGGTATAGGAAATTTGTGTGTTCGGACTATCGAACCTTCGGACTATCGAGTGCCCCCCGAGGCACTACCCAGCATGGAGAGTGCTATACAAGTGCAAGTTGTTGTTTTCATCATGTTTTCAATGCTGTATCATGAGGAGGAATAGCCCAAAGCTTGGGCGGAATAAGTGAGAAAAGTTTACAATGTCCCTAGCGGTACTGTATTGATTAAAAATAGAAATGCACACAGGAAAGTCTGTTGTGGAGTGAATGGATTGAGGCCTGAGGTAAGGAGAAGCATTGCATAACAGACAACAAGCCTTTTCTTGTATTCAGTGGATAATGCACAATTCAGTAAACAATGCATCATTCAGTGCTAATGAGACACACAGTCACAATACCCTATATCGGAGCTACCCTGTGAAGCTTTTTGAGATATCTTGATGACCTGACAATGCTCCATATTCAGTGGGAGGATTATTTGTATTATTGGTCTGCATCAACAGTACTAGTTCCAAAAGTAAAACCTGGTTTTTGTTCTGCCCAGCACATCGGTGAAATATCCAACTGAATATTTACTGAAACATGGGATTTGATTTGCACTTTTGTTTAATATCGATCGTTGCAAGCAGCATTTTGCTCTCTGGTAGAAACAGGGTGAAACCCATATTAACTGCTTGGCTTTAAAATCTACTGGCAAGAATCAATATGAGTGAAGGCCGTATTGATTGTCTGAAGCCACTCAGATAGGAGAGTAAATCAAAATGAGAAAACTAATAATTTAATGAGTGTCTAGGGCCCCTGATCACCACAGATTGTTTATAATAATAAAAAATGCATGTTACCAGGCGCAGAATTACATTTGCGAGAATAGTGTTTGTCCTGTTTCGTAACTGTTTGCCAGAACTCGATCCTCAGAAGAGAATGTAAATGAGTAGTGTATATCATTAACAATATCCACCCAAAATGCCAGGTGATGAAATGTGCTCTAGGTGAGGGCATAGAATATAATGTTGTTAAAGGTTCATTTCTCCATTTGCATTCATACAGCAGTTACAAATGAGAAAATGGATTGTGGTCTGAGTTCAGAATGTTGGCAGGACCAGGGGAGGGTGTGGGGTGGGGGAGAAGGAGGAGAAGGTAAAATAATGCGTTGCCGTAATGCTAGGAACCAACCATTTTTCTTTCAAATTACATTTGACTGATAAGATAGTCCATTACCTTAAGAAAATATTCTCTTATCAAGGCATAGGAGAAAAGGTTAGTGATGGGCCAGCATATTATTATCTTGCGCAACACAATATTTGTACTGGGCGCAAAGGAGACACGGTGGGATTAGAAATGCCTCATCAAAATCTTTCACAATTGCTTTTTTGAACACTAAATTCCGGGTGGTTCAGAGATCACTTTCCCTGGAGGAGTTTTATTGTTCAGCTCAACAACAGGTTTCCCAAGAGGTCTGAAAACAAAAACAAAAGTTGCCGAGGAAACTCAGCAGGTCAAGCGGCGTCCATGGAGAAAGGAAAAAGAGTCAACGTTTCGGGCCTACAATCCTTCGTCAGGACTGGGGGCTTTCCTTCCAAACAAGCCCCAGTCCTGACGAAGGGTTGTAGACCCGAAACGTTGACTCTTTTACCTTTCTCCATGGATGCTGCTTGACCTGCTGAGTTTCCCCGGCAACTTTTGTTTTTGTTTTCAGATTCCCAGCGTCTAGTATTTTGTGTTTTGTTCCCAAGAGATCTGCCTGGCTGAGTTGGTGTCCAGTGCCAGCCTTAGTCTCATTGTTCACTTTCATTTCAGATTACTGCTGTGTGTGATCCACCCAGACAGATTAAGGCTGTGGGTGGGACTGCATGCATCTGGTTTCCGGGAAAGGCTTTCTGAAATTCTGCATTAATATTGTGCAGTACAACTCGCATAAGTCTGTGGGGTCCTGTTGCTCAGTGGTTAGAGCACTCACCTTGCAAATGAGCAGCATGGGTTTGATTCCCGGCGGGACGAAACCTTAGGCAAGTTTCCTTACTCCACATACTTGATAGTAATAATCCCTAAAAAAAAATACTGGTCACTTCAATCCACAACTGCTTGTGGACATTGCTGTGCGCAATTGGCTGCTGCGTTTCGCCCACTAATATGCAGTCAATTTACTTTACACCATATTCTATGAAGCGCTTTGGGACATCCAAAAGATGTGATTATTTATATCTGTATAAAATGTACAATCGCTTAAATCATACATCTGCTCAAACGCTTTTTCAATTCTGCACGTTTGACATAACTCAGATTTTTGCATAAATCATATTAAACTTAAGGTCCCCAACTGACACAACTTTGGTGAGGTTTACTGTATATTCATGTAAAGCAACACAAATATTTAAATAAACATATGAAACATATACCAACCCTCTCCCCCACCGATCCCCCCTCCCCTCCCATATAGACCACATTAGGGGCTTCAGAGCAGGATTACTTTGCTGGAAAAAATAACGTGTATTGGCTGGAAAATAACTTCAGGCTTCATGACTCAGCTGAAAACAGATCTTTACAGTAACAACGAGTCACTTCCTTCAGGCAACATTGCATCAGAACTAAAGCCTCACTTATATTTTAGTTGCAGCCTTTGGAGCCAGTGGTTAGCCAGCTGAAGTTCACTGCTCTCTTGCACTTCCCCAAAGAAAACTACCACAATTAGTTCTATACTTGGTCAAAGTATTTTGAAAATGTTAAGAGGTTTGGTTAAAGCAAGGAGCCTGTTGGCAGCCGGAGTTATTGGTAGATCAGTTGCTGCTAGAGAAGGGAGAATCGGTCGTTTATCCAATGTCACAAATGCTCGGCGATTGTTGTGTAACAAAGTCACCCAGGGGGACACCGTGAAAGGGACTGATGGGGCTCTGCAGCCTGGTGGATACACAGAAGGTAAAGTGCCAACAACTCCTGCTTATTGCTTTCAACCGTTGCCCGAAGGTTTAAAGAAAAATAAAACCCTCCCAAAGTGAAGATGTCTGTTCGAATCTCTGCGGCCTTGTTATTGTAATTCTCTTTCTCTTTACTTTGCTGCGTACTTCCTGGTGCTGTGGCTGGGAATTTCCCCTTGTCTCTCTCTCTCTCTCTCTCTCTGTGTGAAACGCCCTAACATGTCGCAATCCGTTGGGTCAAACTTAGTTGACCTGCCTCTTGGGCTGTAGGGTCCTGTTACCAAGAGGGGATTCACACCTACTTTAAACAGTGGCTGTTCATCCTGCTTTTTATCCACGTCGCTTTTTACAACAACAAAAAACCCAGCAACTATTTTTTTTAAAGTGAAAAAAACACGCAGGGTTTTCTCCCTCTTATCTCCTTTTGAGATTCTCAAAGCTGTCATTGACAGACTCCAGATTGTACCTTTCACTAGTGCAATCACTAGTGTGGAGTCCTGCAGCTCAATGGTTAGAGCACTCGCCTTACAAGTGTGAGACCTGTGTTCGAATCCAGGCTAATCAGGACGAAACCTTGGGCGAGTTTCCTTACTCCACACGCCCAATAATAATCCCTCCAAAGAAACCACAATAGTAAAATTAGTCATTTCAATCTATGACTGTCTATGACTGCTGTGCGCAATTGGCTGCTGCATTTCACCTGTAAATAAACAGTCGATTCACTTTACAGTATATTCTGTGAAGCACTTTAAGACATTTAGAAGACATGAAAAGCACTATATCAAATGCAAGGATTATTATTATTATTATAATCATTATGACATTGACTGTCCTATCTATTTGATGATGTTGGTGCAGTTGTCATGTTGTTCCACCTTCTCATAGTGTCAAATTAGGTAATAAAGTACTGTGTACTTACTGAACTCATAATGGCGTTCGAATAATTGTAGTAGGGCAGAGGCAGCAGAAGCTCACTCCTTTGCTTCATTTTCATGACTATTTGGGACTGATAGTGTTGATCTCTGAAGCCTGACCTGGTCAGTTTAGTTGGTTGACAGCTGTAAACCACATTCAGAAATATGTATTAGCACAGTGTCTATAAAATAATAGTAATCATCCTTGCATTTGATATAGCGCTTTTCACATCTTCTAGATGTCTTAAAGTGCTTAACAGAATATACTGTAAAGTGCATTGACTGGATATTTGTGGGCGAAACACTGCAGCTAATTGCGCACAGCAGTGTCCCACAAACAGTCGTAGATCAAAATGACCAAATTATTATTTTTTGAGGGATTATTATTAGCTGTATAGAGTAAGGAAACTTGCCCAAATATCTAAAAACTCAAAATTTCTGGAAAGCACAATGTTATTGTACTTCTTTTTTTTAACAAGGTAATTTTGAAAACAACATTGGAAGAAATCAGTGTTATTCTCATATACATTAGTTACAATTATTTTCAAATATGCTATTTTTATGACAGCTGTTTCCATATCCAGCCTGCATAGTCGAATACCTTCAGCATTTGATATCAAGGTACTGTTGTGGTCAGGACGCTTCAAAAGGGAGGAAGATATACCTCAACTGGTTTCGTAAGTAATGTTTCTACTTTCTCATTAATTAATAACTAATATATGCAGGCATGCTTGGAGCTTCTCTGCCAAGTTCTTATTCATTATTCGTGAACTTCCGTGCATGATCTTGTGCCAACATATTTTGATTTTTTGAAGGAATAGTTCATTAAACAGTAGGTTTGAAATGGGTTCAAACTTTGAAGGGAGGGGAAGGATTTGGTTTTGATCTTTTGTTCTTCAGCAGACATATTTGATTTCAACTTAACCCACTGTATATTACTGTGAATTCTAATCTGCCCACAGGACATCGTCTAACTGAAGCGCTCTGAGACGCCGTCCGACGTGGAGGGTGCTATATAAATAAAAGTTGTTGTTGTAACTGAGCGAATGTATTTTGCCAGTGATTTGTCATAAGATTAAAAATTGAAAATGCAAGAGAAATTTATAATGAATTTGAGTCATGGAATCTCAGACAAAACTGATGTATTTCCAGGATGTTCAAATATTTTATTCATGTTCAAGTTTTAAAGCATCATCGTTTACTCAGTCTACTTAAAAAATCATTTTCATATGAAAAACAATTGTGTGAATTATCAGGAAAGTTGTGAAATTTGAAGAGCATCATGTCTAGCACATCTGAACAGAATAATGCTGAAAGCTCACCATGAGCTTTTCCTCTGACCACACTTTTAGTCATGTTTCTCCTCCCCAAATTCATTAGCTCCTACCCCCAGGTCCCATCTATCCATTCAGGTGGATGTTAATGATTCTATGGTGATAATAATAATAATAATATTGCATTTGATATAGCGCTTTTCACATCTTATCGATATCTCAAAGCGCTTCACAGAATATACTGTAAAGTGAATTGACTGTATATTAATGGGCGAAATGCGTTATTCTGGATACAAATTTATCTCTGTGTCCTAGTCAAGTAAAATTGGACATTCAATTCATGGAATTTGTGGGAGGGACACTGTGCAAATATTTGCCTACAAATGGTCCCTATACTAAACAGTAATTCCTGTCAAGTACTTCAAAATGTCTCTATGTCAAATGAAAGGATTTATTATTATTATATATGCTAATCTTACAATATGGAGATCTGGCGTGAGAATTGAATAGATCTTTAATGTTTATATTGTATACAATTACTGGCATCAATGACTAAGGGAGAATAGAGGATTCCACTTCAATGATATTACATTTTAGATCGTAGACAGGTCTTGCATTTATTAAAGTGATGTGAGTAATTCACTTTTAGTTTCTTGCAGATTCTACTGTAAATGTTTTATATGTGCCATTAAATCTATGGTACAATACCTTTCAGACTGAAACTTGCATAACCCACTTATTTTTGTTGAAATCAATGGTGCTCAACAAAAATAAATAACCGCAGCAAAACTCTAGATATCAACACATTCCATTTAAACTATTGAAATCAGTTTCCTGAGTTTAATTTAAAGTGATTGATTTTTATTTCCACTCTATTAAGATTTTAGCCTGGCAATTGTGAGATAATTGCATTGTACATTGGGGGATTATCAAAACCAAATCCAGATAAATCATAAAATCATGCAATCTGGATTTTTACTGTGAAGGGAATTCAGACCAACGAGCCCCTGCAGTGATAACACTCAAATGAGCCTCTCCCCAATTTTCTACTTTCTTGCCATGTCATACAGTTATAAATAATCCGCAGATCCTTGGAAAGTTTCTGTTTTCAACTTCTTTTGAGTGTTTAAAAATGATTAGGTAATTAACAAATTACAACAGGCTTTAAATTACCACTGTTACATTGTAAACTGGTACCGGAATCAAGATTTGTCAGTTAAGTTAATTCTGTGTGGAAGGAATGCACTTTGGCCATTGTTGGTTGTCTGTTTAATATGAATTATGACATGTAATACAAGGATAAGCCTCCTCTAGTATGACGCACATGTGTGGAGTTTATTAAGGAACTTGAGACATTGGATTACTGTAAATGTTACTGCATGATCTGCTTAAGCAATTCAGATAAGAGTGTGCAACAAAAAAATCCATTTCATTTTGAGTTGTAAATGATGCTTGCTTTTGTAATGTCATGGTTTACAAAATTGATGGTTTACCATTTTTAAGTCAATCATTTTAAAATATTTTACAGACTGGATATGCTCTCTGCAGCTACAAATAATTTGAGAGTGAAAATTTGCTACTTAATGATTGCTCTTTCGATTGTCGGATGCTTTATTATGGTGATCGCTGGAAAGAATGTAAGTCTGTTTATTTAGTTAGAGGCAATAAATATGCTGTGTGATTAATTGGTTCTCTACATGTTAGGGAGAGAATTTAATGTTACCATCAACTTTTAACATTAACTCTGCCCGTGCTGTGAACAGCACTTGATTGCAGCAAAAACTAATTTCAGTCAAAAGTACGTAACTCTAGAGAACTTGCAAAAACACTCCAAAAAAATCAAATATCTGCAAGTACTTTACCCAGGTTAGATTAAATATACTGCAAATCCTAAATTATTCTTTGTTATTACTTTGAGTTACATCAATGCAGTTCTGTGAAATTCTTATGTTCAGAAAGGAATGAAACAAGATTCACCTATCATGAACCAGTTTGACAATTCACAGTGGGGAAAATACTCTGTAACTTTTAATAGAAATACAGTCAATATTCATTAAAGAAAATAGTGGCCACAAGGTGTATTGACAAGGATTTGGAAGCAACATGTCATGCATCCCAAATCTACTGGAATTCTTTGAGAAGGTAACCAACCTAGTTAAGGACTATCAAGTACATTTCATTTACTTAGATTTCCAGAAGCCATTTCAGAAAGATTTGCATGTGAGAAAGCAAGGCTCATGGAATTACTTTACAAGCAGTTTCATAACCGGACTGACAAAAGAAAATTGAAGGTTCATGATAAAAAAAATCTGGATCTAGATTTGTCGCCTGAAAACATCTGTCATGAGCCCTCTATTATCCTGCTCAGAAGCAATGTAGAATAAAGTGCTTCCCATGTGCTTACAAAATAACAGTATCCTCTGATATCTACATAAAAGGCTTATGGTGTCTGGGCTACAGGGTTTGAGAACAATATTTTTTAAAAAAATGCAAAATAAAAGAGTTTGTCACTAATTCTAAGAAGTTTACTGATGCACTCCTTTTGGTTCATTAAGCTTAGCAAATGTAAATGTAATTACTATAATTAATGCACGCGACAAATGTGTTAGATTCAGTGAAAGGAACAGAATAACCCTCCCTAAGAAATAAGTGAGTCAAACAGAGACGTGTCAAAAGTAGCTAATGATCCATTATACAAGAAGTCGACCAATACCTTGTCCAGAGTGGAACTTTAACCCTTCGAGAAATATGTAGAGACAAAGATGATCAATTACTGAATTAGAATTGAACAGTTACTGTACTTGGGACAACCTCCCGACGTGAAAGGCGGTTTACAATTATAATTTAGTTGTTGTGTTGCATTCCTGGGACTGAAAATGTCATTTGTGGAATAGCCATGGTCCAAGAGTTGAATAAATCCATTCAGATGAAACCTCAAAAATTGCACTGAAATAAATTAGCGTTCAGTAAGGCTTTCATATTACCCACCGCACCCCGCTTGCACACATCAAAGGGCATCTTACCGAACAGGAGGAGCTCAACTCAAAGAGTTGCAAAACATTTTATGAGATGACTCTAAAAATAATAATCAAGTGATACTGAATTTACAACTGAGGTCTTTAAATCCTAATCTGGTATTTTAAAAGAGAGACCAAGAATACATTTTGCAATTAACTTGTATGATGATGCCTTCATAATTTCATGTAGTAAAAGTGCTTAACTCTTTCCTATAGTAGTTATAACATTGGTTAGAGGAAACTGGAGGATTTTTTTTTGTTCACTTAATATGTATGTCGCTAATATAAAAAGGTAGAACCTTTGGCCAATGAGAGACGATCATAATATAGTATATAAAGGTTAACTTGCTACCTAGATGAGTACAATACACTAAAATCTCACGTTGATGCATTATTTCTGAATTATAGGCTTTAAAAAATGATGAATCCCTTACTAAGACGAACTTGGATAAGAAAGCTAAATTGAAGGAAGAATATCGGAATGAACAAGAACGGATTGCAAGAAAGGCAGAATAACTTATTGTATCAATCACTTACTTTATTGGATTTACACATGCAGGTAACAAATGTGAAAATTGATTGACAGAAGCAACAACAGCCAATCAATTTATTCATCGTGTCTGTGTCCTTATGTCACGAACACATAACTTATATTCAGTCACTTTTAAAATAAAGTATTTTACTGGAATAATTTGGTGTTCTGCAGTAAGTATGTTCTTGTCTGATATATTCACCACATCTTTACCTTGCCAGGTGTTTTAATCAATGTTTAAAAATATTCCTAGTCGTAACTATAGTAGAACTGAAAACATCACCAGAGTATAGCTATCAAGTGAAAGACAGATTTGGTTTCCTGGGTTGCCTTATCTAAACTAGTGTTGAGAAGTTACTTCAGTTGAGAGATACTTGCCTGGAGGAGTGAGAGTAGAAACAAAAATAGGGACAAGACAGGAGTGAGGTCAGTGACATTATGCAAGGGGAAGACAGAACAAATGAAACACACTAGAAGGGAACAATGAAAGTAAAACTTATAGGCTTGAAGGAGAGCAACAATATGAGAAACAGGCTGGGAGATGGAACGCTTAATGACAGCTGGGAGGGAGATTGATGACCAGACTTAGAACTAGGCCAGGTTGAGAGTGATGATCAGCAGCAAAGGCTAGGAGAGGCTAAGTGATAAGCTGCCTGGTAATAATACTCTTTGAATGATTCAAGTAATCACTATATTGCATAGCTAATACATTTTTTAAAAAAACCTTTCTTGAATGTTAACCATTGTAACAGTGGAACTGTGCTTTTTGAAGCTTAAAATAAATCACCATAAATGCAGGTAAACATTGAGAAGTAGCAGCTTGGGTGATGTAGAAGTTGTCATTAACCTGGTATCTTTTCAAAATATCATAACATCTGCAATTTCAGTTCCTGATGTTTCCACACATGTTTGTTACACTCTGAGACTTACAGCAAACAAGTAGGCTCACCGACCCATGAGGAATTGATTTGATAATAGAATCACTGTTAAAGACTTATTCCACATTGTGCTGTGAATATGGCAAAAATATTCGAATTCAACCAATTTAATATTCAAATGAGGTTCTGGGTTCAACACTTCTATTGAAGTGTGTCTGAATAAAACAAGTACATCTCAATCACTTGCTGGCCTCTGAATCTATCCTTTATTTGAAACCAAATCTTTCATGCAGGTAAATGCTGTGTTGAATGTCGTTGAGATTCCTCTGTGGAATTGGTTTGATTTTATGGAGCTGCAACCTCTGCAGAATACTAATGTCTTGCTTGTGTGTATGTGTCTCTAATGCAATTTTTCATTAGATTGAAATACTGGATCAGTGCCAAAGAGATTTTTATCCTACCAGTGAAGAAAACTGTTTAATTCATGAATGATTAAAGTGCTCTAGATGCTTATAATAGTCCTCACTTATCCCACCCTTGCTTTACCAGTCAATACCAGGTTTTATTGCCGATGCAATAAACACATTTACACAGTTAACACATTTACTGTTTTAGTGAAAAGAATGAAAATGTTATAAAGCTATCAAAAAACAATACAATTTAAAGCAGTAGTCCTGGCTCGTGTAATATCACCAATAAAAGTGGCTTTTGTTGTTTTTCTGAATACATTGCAGTTTGCATTTGCAACTATTGTGTATAAAAAAATGACAATTTTTTATTTAAAAAATCCTAGTCACTTCTGTCTCAATGGATGGTGAATCCAGAGGACACAAACAATGAAATAGCGAAAGAATAGATGTGAGGAATATATCTTGCAGAAAGACAATGCAGCAAAGGTTTGCGGGAGGGGGAATTATAAACTAGTTACAAAAGTAGAGCTATTCATTCAATTGTTATTCGTTTTGTCAATTTAATGAAACTATGTTCACAGAATCATAAAGACAGAACAAAAATGCAAGTACACTTTTAGCTTTGACCATTTACAGAAGAATTAACTATCAGACTTTGACAAGTGCCTTGTTAAAGCACATTTTTGTACTATTGCACAGAGCAACTTGAGGAATTTATTGGCCACTCTCTAAAAGCCTGTGCAATCTCTAAAGTGCAGTAACCTTTCAGTAACTGTCTATACCCACCACTTCTACAGAGTGCATACACTAAATCTTAATTCCTCAAGAGGGTGCTGTGATATTAAGGAAACATAAAAAACATATTTGTACCTGTAAATCTTTATTCTAAATTTCAATTATGATATATTATATATAGATATATGGAAATAGATCATTATTTGGGAAATCAATTACAGTAAACCTACAAAACACAATTTCTCAAATGTTGTTCAACTGTTCCAACAAAATAAATGGCAAAATTTAGATAAGGATACTTAGCTTGAAGTATCTCAACATCTCACTGAGTAAATCAATCTTCATGTAAATATTCAGCATCACTGATTTGGCCAGAGTGTGGGGTGCCTAGTGCCTGACACATTCCTTTCATGAAAGCAAACACAATGCCTTAATACTAAAGGGATTGTTGACCAATTCTGAGCAATCCATCGACATAACTCACCTTTGCCATGATTACAACAACAACAAAAAACCATTCTGAATCCCCTATAAGTATTCAAAATACCTAGCTTAATGACTTAACACTTTTAGCATCTGTGTCAAAGGTAACTGCTCAGAGATTTCTTTCCCACTCTAGTTGTGTAGTAAAGAGAGAGGAAAAGGCACATCGGATGCATTTTTAAAAGAAACTGTTTAATAAGGGTAGAATAATTCTTTTTCTGCTAATTTCTAATGCCCGTTTTCAGAAAGCCATTGCTTCCTACACATCATCTCACAATATGAGATTTGTACACAATCGATAACCAATAGGCCCTATAAGCAGAGTTGTGTACAGATCCCAAGTTGGGAGATAATATGCAGCACCAAAGCATTCATAACGGGAGACAATACCTAAGAGACGGCAACGTAGAATATAAAACAAGAAACATCCTAAGCACCTGTGCCAAGGTGATTGCTCAGTGGCCTATTTGTGGCAACTGGTGACAAATGGTGTTGGAGTGGCATGAAGTAAAATCAATGGTAAGGATTCTGAAGGGATTGAATGTCATCAGTAATTTGACTGCAAAGAGACTGAAATTCAGAAGTTCTCAAGAAGAAAGAGAGAAAAAAATTGCTAAGAACATGCTGGAAACAAATAAAAGATTACATTTATTCTTCCTTCCACTGTGTGTTACCTCTGCCCCCATTGCTACGCATGGATTCTCTGACTAAGTGAGCAGCTGAGGTGATCTGCCTCAGTTGATTTGTAGGAGGTGTTGTGTGGAGCCCAGTGATAACTCACTTCTGCGTGAGACCTGTGTTCGAATCCAGGCAGTTCAGGGCGAAACCCTGGGCAAGTTTCCTTACTCCATATGCCTAATAATAATCCTTCCAAAAAAACACACAATAATAAAAATTGGTCATTTTAATCCACCACTGTTTGTGGGGACACTGCTGGGTGCAATTGGTTGCCGCTTTTCGCCCACAAAATATACAGTCAATCCACTTTACAGTATATTCTGTGAAGTGCTTTGAGACGTCTAGAAGACACAACACCATCGTAGAACATTCATTCCAATCGTTTTAATTAATGTAGCCTGAGGTACTGCACTAAGAAAAGTTTTAAATGAACCCAATTCTTGGCTACAAAACTGTGCCATTTAAATATATTTAATATATACAGCTTAACATTGAATCAACATGAAGTTGCATCAAATGAAAACCAACATGTCTAAATGTGGTCCAGGTTTATTGTACTCATACAGTTATAAAATCTTAAAAATATAGTTACCTGTTTGTACATAATTCAGGATTTTAGATTTTTAAACCAATTCCATCTTGGATATGTGCAGTACCTCTCTACGGTATAGAACCGTTTTGACCATGCAGACATTCATTATAACCATATAATAATAATCCTTGCATTTGATATAGCGCCTTATCATATCCTTGAGACGTCCCAAAGAGCTTCACAGAATATACGTTAAAGTGAATTGACTGTATTTTATGTGGGCAAAATGCAGCAGCCAATTGTGCACAGCAGTGTCCCACAAACAGACATCGATTGGGTGACCAATTGTAAGTAATTTTTGTAATGGATTATTACCTCCAGAAAAACAATCCACCAATGGATTTACCATAACTATTGCTCGGTAAACATACGAATGTGGAGTAAGGAAGCTTGCCCAATGTTTTGTCCGCCTGGGAATTAAACCCAGGTTCTCATTTAAACAGACAATTAAGCACTTGGTTTCAGTGCAAACTTGCAATGCATAATTTCACAATGAACTGTGAACCATGTGAATTCTGCAAACAAATGAGTGTCGTATTGAACCCCCAGAACCTGCCCACGGTTACATCACTAGAGTAAACCTGAGTGGAATGTGAACTGTAACTAAACATAATTAGTCCAATAATACGATTGTTATCTTGTACGACACAAGGCCACCTGTGAATTATCAGTATGTAATCTCCTAGAATTCTTTTGACACAAGCTACAGGAAGCAGAAAGAAAACTATAACACTACCATTGGGGAAATGTTTAGAATAACTGACAGAACATAAAGGTGTTTTATCGTGCTGATGAAACTACCACGTGTATTTAATTTACATAATACAGGTATGTACTAACTGATAATGTAAATAAGGCCATAAATGCTGTAATATTTACCCAGCTATTTGTCCTTTTTTGTGTCTATGACATGATACCCTGGTGAATAGTTTGATAATTCAAATGTTATTGATATAGTACACCTGTGTTCTCTTCAGATTATGCCAAAAAGGCATTTCAATCATTTCAACTCTTACTGGCCTACTTGACGTAAAAATCATAACAATAGCAATTCATGACACTCATTTTAACTTCCAGATGACAGCAGAAATCTGAGAAACCATGAAAGCCTGGAAACTTTCAAAAATAGTTCAGTTCATAGGCAGAATACTCACAAATACCAAATTGTTCCATCTTATTTAATAATTGTTTTCTTAAAAGGAAAGGTGTACCTCCATTTTAATTCAGCCACATTGTTTATTTGATTTGAATTAGTTAAATTTATCTCCATTTCAAATCTAAATTGGTTTACTGATTATATCATTGAATGAATCAGTAGAGCTGTGCAGTATAAAGAAATTAGTTTTATTTAAAGCAAAGGCAATGCAGGTAAAGTGACAGGCGGAAATGGCAGCTCTTGTCTGATGTAAAGAAATTATAGAATCTTTCTAGTTATGCTAATTAAGTGCAGATATCATTATCCACTTCTTCATCAGAAACCACAGTGTTTACAGCATCAAGTATTCTATTAGAATGAATTCCCAAATGTAAAGCAACTCATTTATTTTCAGACAAGACTTTTTCCCCCCATTTTGGGCACAGAATGTATCCGCGTGCACATTTACCCCAAACTACAATATCTTTACTGTTGGTTCATTAGTATTCCAGGCTCCAGGAGAAAAAAAGGTTACATCATCATAAGTTTAGATTGAATAATGAGAGTATTAATTTATTAAGTTCTGAGCCTTAATGAGTGAAATCTCACCTGTCATAAAGCACAATACTGTTCGAGCCTCCGCTTCAGCTCAGCAATGTGCTTCCTCCGAAAGCATAAGAATCGGAATGAAAAATTCAGTGTCAAAGTGTCAGTTGGAGACTGCAAATGGATTGAAACACATCTAGACTCTCAGCATTGTTGATTAATATTTTGGTCGCTAATAATTCTAATCTCGTAATTTTAAATTGTTGGGAGCAATTCCAGTATTTGACTAGTTAATATTTCAGTAAAAATAAAGCATTTAATAAAAGGGCATTAAAAGTATGAGAATTGTACTTTACCATTTGTTAATTTGACTTAATTAGGTCAACATGTACTTTAGAATTGATGATGGCTTGTAGGACTGGGATAATGTCTTTTGAATATTTAGTACCCAGTTCTTATTTTAAACCTCATTTATTTTTGAGGCAATCCATAATCGTTCTGGAATAATGTTTCATATTAACAAATGGTGTGAAGAATTCTTTAAAAATAATTGGCCTGATTATCATTCAGAGCATGCCTGGAAATGTATTGCAAACTACATCACCATAGTTTTCATTGATTATTGATGTTATTGATTCAGAACACACAGAACGCCTAGATTTAATGTATTCCAGTGACCAGCAAACATTGTGCAATCAACCAGCAAGAATCCTGACAGCCTTTTTATAAGTCTCTCTACAATTTGATAATTGTTTAATTGAATAGGTGCAGGATAATATGATCAGTCATAGCTTATAGATAATGGAAAAATATTAAATGTACAGTAAAAGCCAGTTTATCTGGCACCCAAACAACCGTAACTTCCGTATAACAGGCATCGCAAAAAAAAGGTCGGCATTCGATTAACCAGAATATATCTGGAAAAATCATAACTTTTTCTTTTTGGCGTTTTCGACCGAATATCCAGCATAATTGGCATTGGTCAGGTCCCGAGCGTGCCGGATAAACGGGCTTTTACTGTATTAAACTTTAGGTGTTAGAGCCTATACCTGTATATATATTCTTTAAAAACTGTAGGCATTTGCCCATAAAATACACCTCCACTGGATTTTACAATAAATCCTGTGAAGCACTTTGAGACGTCCTTCCAATGTGAAAGGCGCTTTATAAAATGCAATGATTATTTCATGATTCTAATTGAATCCTCTATATTTCACTTTGCTATACGTACAAGAATTCATGTCATTTATGAACAATTTTTTGTAAAATAGTGCTAAGGATATGAACAGTTTACAGGAATGTTTTGTGTCCCTATGGTCAAGCACAGTTATTCATCTGTAAGAGACTTTAGATGTTTAGTGAATAAAATGGAAATTCCTTTGCAAAGGGAAAAAAAAGATAAATTTAGCCAAGTAACTGCCTACTAATAAAAGCAATCTGGTCAAGTTATTTTAGTATGCCTTAAGGGTTGTGAATATTAATTGCTGTATATTTGCAAGGCAAGTGTGCATGTTAAATGCTGATTCAAACCTTTTCAACCACATGTATGTTGTAAAAGAGGTACAGAGAACATAATAGTACAGCAGCTGTCTACACATGCCTGGGGATGTAATCATACATCACCAAACTACTAGACTTGTTCAGTGCTATTTGTAATGGAAAGTAAATTGAAGGATAAAATATAATTGATTGGAATTTGTTTAGGTCATTTTGTATTTTGTAAAGGAAAAGCAATCATTTTCCTTTAACTCCCAAATATAATTTTCTTTGTTTATTAATGCTTTAATAAGTAAATGACATAGATATAATTTGTCTTCAGTACTGGATGCTATTTTGATGGCTTCACCAGTGGAAGAACGATTCTAAGAATGCAACTGGAGAAAGCAAGAATTATTTTCCTTTAACCCAAAAATGCAATTTTCTTTCTATCCACATTGTTGTTAATAATATATGTTGATAAAATAGTTAATGTATGAATGGCCAAAATCTAACTGGATAGTTGAAAAATATTAATATTACAAGCATATGAATGCAAATCACGACATTCACAAAGAAAAATACTTTGTGGGAAGCATTTCATTCCTATAGTATAAAGTCTTATAGTCGGTCTGATTATAATAATAATAATAATCTTTGTATTTGCATTATTCATTTGGTGGATCACGTTTCCAGGAGTAATAATAACTTCTATATAAATAAAGAATAATTATGTCAATCAATAACAACAATTGGTCATTTCAATCTGTGACTATTTGTGGGACACAAATGCAAGGATTATTATTATTCAAAATATGCCTAAATGGCAACCAAAATATCAGTGAAATAAAACAATATTGTCTGCAAATGTCTTACACATTTAATTGATTAATAATAATCCTTGCATTTGATATTGTGCTTTTCACGTCTTCTAGACATCTCAAAGCGCTTCACAGAATATACTGTAAAGTGTACAGACTGTACATTTGTGGGTGAAACACGGCAGCCAATTGCGCACAGTCATGGATTGAAATGACCAATTTTTTTTGAGGGATTATTATTAGGCATGTGGAGTAAGGAAACTTTTCCAAGGTTTTGTCCTGCCTGGAATTGAACCCGGGTCTCTCGCTTGTAAGGCGAGTGCTCTAACCACTGAGCTACATAACCACATAACAACATTAACATAACAAAACCTGAATGATTGATGATTTAGGAGCTCCCACATCCATCACATGGGTTGGATGAAAAGCGGTCGCTCTAACTGACAAGAGGCTCAGAAGATTTCCTTCAACTAAATCATGTTGAATATGGTCATTTTGAAAATGGAGATGGCTAAATTAGAGAGCAATGCACAGCTTTTCAAAATCAACCATTGTTCCCTAGAATTTAGTTCCAAAAAGCACTTAAAATCTATTTTCTCTGGAATACACAAATGTTCCAGTCAATGAGGTAGATTTGGCTTGATGCTGCACTTAATAATAATAATAATAATCCTTGCATTTGATGTAGCACTTTTCACATCTTCTAGACATCACAAAGCGCTTTATAGAATATACTGTAAAGCGAATTGATTGTACATTTGTGGGTGAAAATGTGGCAACTAATTGTGGATTGAAATAACCAATTTATTATTTTATTTTTCGAGGGATTATTTTCAGGCGTGTGGAGTAAAGAAACTTGCCCAAATTTTCGCCCTGACCTGCCTGGAATTGAACCCAGGTCTCTGGCTTGCAAGGGGAGTGCTCTGACCACTGAGGTACAGGACTCCACTTGCTGATCATGGGTGACCAGAATGCCTAAGGTAAAGATTTTCTCACTCGTGTAACTTTGAGGAGAGTTAGTCGATCCAGAAAACATTTTTTTCCCACTCAAGTAAAAATATGGTAATTCTATAGATGGCAACATGTTATCCTCATTTCAACTGAATAAGATTCAACGGTAGAATTTTGCTTGTACTGAACGTGTACTGAGTTCTTGACATAAACATTCTAAAATCCGCTTCTGTATTGTTTTGTATTTAAATAATTCTCCACAGAATTCAATTTGATTTAAATGACTATGGAAAATGCTTTAAAGTATATTATGTATATATTGAGTGCTACCATTTTCCTTTTTTATGCAAACAGTTTAGATAATAATAATACTGTAGTCTGATATGCAAATTCAGAAAGAATCTGCTTGTTGTGCTTCAGAGATCTGTTCACGGTATTCAAATGCTTACACAGGAGGTATCCAGACTCATCTCCTTCAAATACTGTGCTTCAAGTGGCATTTTTCAAAATAGAAATAAAATAATTTGTCAAAACGTCGCCTGTGAAGCATTTTAATGCTGATTTTGTTAAGGGCATCACAGAAGTTATGTTCTTGGCACTCTAGACTATTAAATTTCTCTACCTGTGAGCAATGGGATATTCACTGATTTCTCCCTCCCCTCAATCAACTCAGTAGATTCCCTTGGCTGTGTTCTCTCTCCTATTTTGTTCCTTCTCCACATTAATGACCTCCTCCACTCTTTTGCTGATGATTTCACTCTGCATTCATCAACTTCATTCAGCCACAGCATACAGAGCCTTAATTTCCCACACACTGAATCACCAACCTGATTTTCTCCCTGCCTTTCGTTGAGAGTTAAAAATGTCTTGTTCTTTCCATTCCTCAGACACTCTCGGGCAAGTCGAACTAACATCCATCATATCTTATCTTTTGCTGGCTCTGGTCAATCTTTTAACTTTGAATACAGTACTCTTGACAAATAAAGTGAAGTATGTAGAGATTCCAAGCCCTACTGTGGTTTCTTAGACTGTTATCTCAAACATTAATTTACACCTAATAAACTCATGCAAGAACTGCTTCCATTTCTGGGGCTCTTGGGTACTTCTCACATTTTTTAAATAGATTGATAAGATAATCTTTTTCACACCTCTGGCTTCTTGCTGCCCTCTCTTACTTGCCTCCCAAGTTCCCAATGATAAAAGTGACATGTTGCCAATTAAGTTACATGGGTGATACACACATACAGTTCAACAAATGCTATCAATGAATAACCTTTATTTGAGACTGTGCGAGGATTACCTCTTGCTGTGAACATAATATTACAATTACCCCCATGCTAGGACTCTACGTTTCTCCAATTGATCTGGTTTCTGCCTTAATTGATTCACTATCTAGCCTCCCAGTAAAATGTCTTCTTTGATTTGGCATCCCGAATGCGCATTTGGTAATACTGCTACTATCCCAGATGAAACCGAGCCACACATCCCAGGACACTACTGCGCACAATTCATTCTATAGTCCGTCCCCTTTTACTCTTGCACCATCAACACCTCTAATCTCACCATCTTCCGTCCTCCATCTAAGGATGTTTTCTTTGTCTTTCCTTCCACATCTTGTTGTCTGACCAACAAGCACAGGCAGAGTGGGTTGAATGACCTTCTTCTGTGCTGTAAATGGTTCAATGGTTATAATATCCTGGACCATTTTTTAGTTGCTACCATGTCTGATTTTACCCTGGTCTGACATCCAAACACTGTTGTTTTCTATGGTTCAGGAGTAGGTTTCTCACTTTCCTTGCCAAATGCATGCAGTGGCGGGGTAATTGTAGAATCATAGAATCTTACGGCACAAAAGGAGACCATTTGGCCCATCGAGTGTGCGCCGGCTCTTTAAAAAGAGCAATTTAATCTCACTCCTCAGCTCTCTTCCCATAACCGCGCAAACCCGTCCTCCTCAAATAAATGTCGACCTCTATTTTAAAAGTTGTTATTCGAATCGGTCTCCACCACCTCTTCAGGAGCATAGAAGAGATAATTAAAGGAAAAAAATAATAAAATCGCTTTATATTTGTCAAAGTTATGCGTTCAGGTAAAGCAATATATATGCAAACATGGTATAACTAAAAAATAACAATATTGAGTTTCCAATTTAAGCAAATTATTGTCAAGTCCTGTTTTGTTTCTGGTGTTCAGCTCATTTACTTTTTAGCCAGGACTGTCATGTATGAGTTTGATTATAAGTAATTTTGCATTTATAATCTTTATATAGGTCAATTTTCCACTGAACACAGAAAAAAAAATGTAGAATACTCTTAACATAATGTGAAAGTATCCCCGAGCCACAAAAATGGGAACATTAAATATAGATAAATTCTCATGCACTGCAGAACTATTTTTCTTTTCTCTCTGTTAGTAAAGGTTTCCCCAAACTTAGCAGAAATTGACTGTCCTAGTTTCCACATGAGTTGCTTATAATGAACATTGTTGACAGACATGAGTTGTTTGCCTCCAAGGATTTTGAGTAAAAGCTCCTTTTGTGGTCCCACAAGAGGACTCAGCTATTATCTATCAGCACTGGACCGATATAAATATTTAAACTGAAAGTGCAAATTATTTTAAAAATTAAAACTCAATTACGTATTTATACAGAGCAATTTTACTTTTGCAATTTTATTACAATTCTAAGTCAGTCTGAAAATGCACTGAACCATGGGGAGCAAAAAAAGGTTATTTTGCAACAGATTTCACACGTTATGGAATATATATTATAGACCCAGTATGAAACATTGCACCTTTATCTACAAACTGGCCTCTGAAGTGAAACCCCTTTCCTTTCTTCCCATGACTTTAGCACAATACACAACAATTGTATGAAAAGGCAACTCCGGATCATAAAGGTTTTGTTGAGCTTTCACAAATGATAATGTGAAGTATATTTGCTATATGTAGTAGTTGTAACAATGTACAGTACTGTATAGCTTTACATACTATCAGATGTCTCAAATATTTGACACTAACAGTTGCAATTTAGAGAAATAGCGCTTGATGAACTCATCACTATTCAAGAAATGCACATGAAATATACAGTATACCCTGTGAAGAACTTTGAGACATCTCAATAATAAAAATAATAATAATTCCTTGCATTTGATACAGCGCTTTTCACCTCTTATCAACATCTGTAAGCGCTTTATAGATTATATATAAAGTGAATTGATTGGACATTTGTGGGCGAAACTCAGCAGCCAATTGCGCACAGCAGTGTCTCACAAACAGTCATGATAACAACAAAAAACACAACAAAATTACATTTGTATAGCGCCTTTCATGTCAAGAGGACGTCCCAAGGCATTAAGGCGATAAGGCGTTACAGTATATCAAATGCAGGGATTATTATTATTTCTATTATTATTACTATCTGGGTCACCAACATGGATTCGCACAATCATAATACCATTCAGCAAACAGAATTTCATAGAAAAAAAATAAAAGTATACAGTATAGATATTCGCTTCAAATCATTAATGTTCTGAGAGCATAAGGCAAAAGCTGTTGAATTTCTTCTGCTAATTTGATGCACCACATTCACAGAACAGTTACGTTACTATAGTTTATACATTTGTCACAATGATGTGCCCATGAAATGCACTTTGCTCTGTTTTTCTTAAAATGCTTTCCCAGACTCATAATTTATTTAATTAGTTGAATGCATGCCAGAGCTTGCACCAGTTTTTCATCCACAGCAACATAGATGGATAATTATCTAAGTAGGTTATCAGTTAAAATGTCAAGGGAAACAGCAAATCCAGCTACAGTATATCCTTGCTTTCCTGTCATTTCTCCGACAAACCCTAAGATATTGCTACATCACTGTGAAAAGGTGCCTGTGACCAGTCTCAATGTTTGAACACACCATCCAGCTGTCAGGTTAAATGTTTTCCTTAGTAATGTGTTGCTCTCAAAGGAATTCTTTCTGACGAATTACCAGAGTTTGGGTTTAATCCCAGAAGTGTGAAAATGGCAGGCTTCAGCAGAGAGCCCCATTGTATAATTAAATAACGCTGCAAATAAGACACGGCTTCTGAAATTGATGAACGTTCTCAGTCTCCAAAAATAATTACTATGTCTCTTTACAAAGGGAATTTTTGAATTTAATCTGACAGCTCGGGTAGTAAAGCCACTACCTGGAGCAAAGTGAATTCAATCTTATAGATCCCTGGTTTGATCACTGGTCTGTGTTGTTGGCTGATCTCAGACAGGTTAACAGTAAGAGTGAGATACCTTACCCTTGGTGTTGCACAGTTAAGGGGGGATAAATTTTAGCTGGAAATGTGCATGAAAAAGCAGGGTTTCCTATAAAAATACACTGCTGTAGCAAACTCATGATTTCTCAGTCCCTATTGGCTATTATAAACTGGATTCATCGTTGATTGGATTACTGTAGACATTCCTAGATAATAATAATGAGCTTTTCTTGGAGCATATTGTCATGAAACTCTGTGATAATGTACACATGAAAATCCATGACTGTGGGACGCTGCTGTGAGCAATTGGCTGCTGCGTTTCTCCCACAAATATACAGTTAATTCAATTTGCAGTAGGGTCTGGCGATATATCGATATATCGATAAAACCCGATTTAATTTTCATATCGATATGCCGATATAGGCGTTTCAAAAATATCGATATATCGAAAAAGGGGGTGGGTGGTGGGAGAGATGGACGGTGGCTGGGGGGGGGGAGGAGAGATGGATGGTGGCGGTGGGGGGGGGGGGGGGAGAGAGGGACGGCGGCGGGGGGGGAGGGTGGGGGGAGAGACGGGGTGGATGTGATAATATACAGATAGATAGAGATGGGGGGGGATGTGAGAGAGGAGAGAGAAACAGAGACACAGACAGAAAAACACAGAGATGGAGAGAGTGAGTGTGAGAAACAGAGAGAGAAAGATATTTACCTCCTGAGGAGATAGGCCCTGAATGCACACGCACCCCGAATGCGCGTGCACCCCGAATGTGCGTGCCACGCATGCATGCGCAGTACGAAAACCCCGAAAATATAGATATTTCAGTATATCTCAATATGAGCTCAACGATATATCTAAATTGGAAAATTTCCATATCGACGGACCCTAGTTTGCAGTATATTCTGTGAAGCGCTTTGAGACATCTAGAAGTGAAAAGCACTAGATCAAATGTAGGATTATTATTATTATTAGTAGTATGTAACTGGATGTCAGATGAGGACAGTGCCAATTTCAGAAGCCATGTCTGGTAACTCTCTACTAACCAATATTCATTATCTCAACTCACACATGGTCGCTAGAGTGAGATTTTGGAAGGGAGACAAGATCCACAGCTGCCACAAAGTCAGGAGGGAGAGGGGAAGAAATGGAACGAGAACATAATAGATGGTTTTGTTTCTTTCAATAACTCTACAGCACACTGCATTCATCTTGTAGGTCTCGTTTAATCCACACTGGAGTAAACAATGAATTATTGTTCGAATTATTCTTTAATGCAAAACAAAGTCTCCCAAGAGACACCAATTCTGATTTCCTTCTTTGTCTGAATCTAGTGTCTTCTAACCACAGCAGATGTCATTGGCAAAGTGGGCTTTCGCATCCTCCCCACTTCTTGAAGATCACGGCAGTCAATTTTCAGCCCATCACCTGACACAGGGAAACTGCACACACTGCTTTACGATATGCATCACGTGACCTCGTCATTAATAAAACCATTAAAATCCTGCCACTTTTTCTATTGATGTAACCACCCGCATGGTTTCTTAACTAGCCTAACCTTTATGGACGGAAAGCTTCGATTGTTCGTGGTGAGCCTGCTGCTGTGTGACCTACAGATTATTACACCCTTTGCTGGAGCTTCAGACTCAATCTCCACCCAAGGCCACACACTGCACAATTATAGATTTTGTTTATCCAAATTGCTTTTCAGCAGAAGTGTGGAAAATGAGGAATGTGGCTTCCTTACTGAAGCTGATTTTGTAGAATTAATTTTATTTTTCAACACAACTTGTCCTCGTTTTGAAAAAAAAAACAAGACACTTCACTTCAACCGTGCCTTCGGTTGCCCTCCTACCTCTCTGCCCTCTCTCATCCCCACCCTGCACCCCCACCACCCCCACAGCCCCCTACTCAGGTCCCAACCTCTGACTGTTCAGTGCCTTGGGATATGCTCTCAACATGAAAAGCGCTCTACAAAATGTAACTTTGTTGTTGTGTTGTTGATATTCCTTTCTTCCTTTGCCTGTTGGGTACTTCGGTCCTTCACCCTGCCAAATACTGCAGCAATTGCTACCTTTGTAATTGAAACCATTTTTGGTTTACAATTGAAGGCTACTGTTAATCAGATAGTACAACTGTGAGTGTGGAATGTGTATGGTGAAAACACAGCACTGTGAGGCATTGGAAACAATTCTACTACAACCCCAATAGTTCACATATATGTAGCATGATACAGTATCACCTCTGCATTGCACAGTGCTCCCATTCATTCGTGTAAAAAGTCCTTTTCTACATCAAACAAATGCCATCGCACAAAAAATAGAACGACTGTTTGGTTCAGCATTCGCCAGAATGTAGCATCTGACTAAAATCCCCAGACTTAAAGCACCAGCAGCAATCAATACACGGTATAGAAGCAGGCAGGGAGGTGTCATCCTGATTTGAGATGAGGAGAAGCCAGTCACATGCCACTGGAACTGTTCATGCAAACTGTTCCCAGAGCTCTGAAAGTCGTTGTTCCTCCAGAGCAACTCCACTGTGTGAATGCAATTATTATAATGAACTACATGCTGTTAATCAGCTCATTATGATTCACATTATAATTAAAAACTGTAATTGTAATAAAAGGTAGTTTGTGTTCTGCACAAACAATTTTTTCAATCTGGTTTTTATATCCTTATATCCTATATAGAGCAGAGATGGTCATTAATAACTTGGTCATTTCAATCCATGACTGTTTGTGGGGACACTGCTGTGTGTAATTGGCTGCCACGTTTCACCCACAAATATACAGTCAATTCACTTTACAGTATATTCTGTGAAGCTCTTTGAGATGTCTAGAAGATGTGAAAAGCGCTATATCAACTGCAAGGATTATTATCCTTCAGTACTGTACATTCTTTTTCAATCCCTCTTCCTGGGAGGATCTGACTCTTGCTGGAATACTGTTGTAAAGTACCACGCTCCACTGGTCATAATTGGTGCGTAAATCACAACCACGTTTTCAGTAGATTATTTGAACATGGACGGTATCAGAGTTGACCAAAACCTCTTCAGCCACCCCACTATGAGTTACAGTGGAAGGTCCAAAGTAATCCCGCCTTTGCTCTCTTACAGATATAGCCATAACCCAGTGGGAAAGGATACAACAATTGCTGCAAATTGCATCAGAGAAAGGGTGGCATTTACTGTCAATCTGCTTTTCCTTTCCATCAATCTTTCCACCACCAGTACCGTACTAGGTTTTGCAGTAGTAGTACTAATATATGTAGAAAGTTACAATGCAATTACATTAAAGAGGAATAATGTACTGCTGGATTGCTGCACAATCCGAAATTAGATACTTGTTTGCTCATCCATTGTCCTGTAAAATCCTTTGGAAAGAACCAGCCTAGGACAGGTTGCCGTATATTGTGTGAAGCTTCCCATCAAAGACATTCTGAATAATGATTGCAGTCTACAATTCATGTCTCATTCACCATGTCAATAGAAGAAAAGTTATGGAGCACTTGCAAGTGTACTGAAGATATATTCAATTCCATAATCTTTTTTTTTCTAGATTGCACCACTTTTAGTGTCTAATGAGTTGCTGAATAAGATGTCATCAATTTGGTTTTAAATTGATCCTATTAATGCATTGGGCGCATCAATTCTGTAACAACGTGAATGTATAGGAAATAATTACATCAACGATGTGCCTGTTCATTATTGATGATGTTTTCTATTTTCAGAATCAGTACAGTGAATATTCAATGTGTGTCTGGAGTTGGAACTGTACAATAGAGTTCATTTCTAAAAAGCACATAAGCATTGTTTTTTTACATAAGATATAAAACATGGTTTTTACATTTTCCTTAGATTTACTGAATTACTTCTGTTGATATGATAGGGTATAATTAATAACAACTATCCGTGTATTTGATTTTGCGCCTTTGAAACTTTCTGTTAAATCATTAAATCTAATGAGCGTATATAAATGTGGCTTTAATTTCCAAACAGCAATGCTCATCATACAACTATGCGGCAACTGATTAATTTATCCGGAGGATTGTTGAAAGTGACCCCAGGACAACCAAGGTGAACTCCCAAATCAGTAAAGTCTAAAAAAAAACGTCATTTTGCTCAATGCTTCTTTACTTTAAAAATAATCCAGTTATGATTATTTATAAATATGTGAAACAATGAGTAAGAATGGTTACAAATGCATTGAGTTGTGTAACAATTGAGGGGGTCAGATTCCTGATTTCAAGGATGAGGTTATACCCACATAGGTTGACTGCTTTCCACAGGGAAACTCACCCTCAATGGTCTTGAGCAATTCCTAAACTCTAAACTAATATTAACCACAGGTTCGGAGCATGTCACCGGCCTGCCTCTTAGTTGCCAAAGACTAAATGAAAAGGAGAGACTCAAAGAGTTTTTCTATTTGCAGAATTGCTATTTGGCTAGATAATTACATCTTTGGCATGTACAGGTGAATTAGTCTTTCGGCTCTAATGGATGATTTAAATACGCTGAACAAATACTTTTCTTTGAAAGCTGTTTCTTTGAACACATTTCAATATATTTCATTGCACTGTTGGGAATTACAAATAACTTGTGAAACTTTCTGCTGTGACAAATAGGGACAGACTAGAACACTGTACAGCTGAGCCCTACCATTCCACAATTAAGTGTATTTGTTCGCATAGAGAAGCTTACAGCTAAAGGACATCTCCACGGGTGTGTGCACTTCAGGTCAGCATGGAGTTTGGTGCTTCAATCCATTGAACTAATGATGAATTTAATTCAGTTGTCGTTAGGTAGCTCCATTGTGCAAAGTCATTTTCATTTTATATGAAGTACAGGTGTCTATCTAGGAATGCTGTAACATCAAAACTGGAATAATAATAATAATAATTATCCTTGTGTTTGATATAGTGCTTTTCAAGTCTTCTAGACATTTCAAAGCACTTCACAGAATGTACTATAAAGTGAATTGATTGTATATTTATGGGCAAAACGTGCAGCCAATTGTGCACAGCAGTGTCCCACAAACAGTTGTGAATTGAAATGACCGATTTATTATTGTTTTTTCTCAAGGGATTATTATTAGGCGTGTGGAGTAAGGAAACCTGTTTACCTAGCACTAAGTAGGAACATGTTTGCTAGCCCTCCGAATAAATAAATTGGTCACTCAATCCATAACTGTTTGTGGGACTCTGCTGCACGCAATTGGCTGTCGTGTTTCACCTACAAAATATAGTGAATTCACTTAAAGTATGTTCTGTAAAGCTCTTTGAGATGCCTCAATGACATGATAAGGCACTATATCAAATGCAAAGATTATTATTATTAATAATAACCTCAAAAAAGAAGTAATTTGTGGAGGGAGCGTAAATCACAAGTGAGTAGCAGGGTTCTCTGAAGGTCTGACTCAAACAACATATCATTTCTCAATAACATTTTAAAAATTGGAAGTTGTATCTCTGGCAATGTCAAGGTCTACATTTATTGGCACACTTCAATGTTATACATATCAAACAAATCTATCTGAAAGACCTTTTTATGAAAGAGTACGAAAGAGACCTTTTTATGGAGATGGATGTTTTTCAGGCTTATCGGGTCAAAGGAGATATAGGAGAAATGATAGATTTCATTTGTTGTCGGTAGAAAACAGCAATAATGCAGTATTTATTTCCTTATGATTTGAGCCATATCAGATTTATCATCCATAGACTTTCCTTGCAGCAATATTCGGATTTTTCTCCATAAAACAGAATAATGAATGTGAAGGCAGTTACAGTATCAGCCAAAGCCAATCCCTGTAGGTGGCAGAGTGAATTTCTCCTCAAGACATAGCTTTATGCCACTGAGATGTATGGGTTTGCCTGATACGGTAACCGCATGTTTTGGAGGCTTCAGTTAACCAGGTATGTGATCCACACACACCATTGCTAATGTACCAAGTCATATCAAATTTGGTCCCCATAAGCATAACACTTGCTCTGGGACTGAAGTGCAACATTAAAGCTTGTTTCACTGTTGTGATGTCAATTGAGTTATACACTGAATGTGTTAAATGGCTTAGAGAATACATGCTACAAACTGATTATTTTCTGATACAAGATTAATCCCCAATGTTGAGCCCAGCACATTGCTTCTTAGCTACCCTGCTTTGAATTTATTAAAACTTTAAACCATGATTATATGAAGTGTGACACAGAAGGGAATTATTTAAATTAATAATTTTGTGCACATGATCTTTGGTAATAATGGGAGCATTTAGTGTTGGAATATCTGATTTGTAATTGTGATTTGTTAATTCAAATCGATTCAGATATAAGTGTCATCTCAAACACACCATTTTAAAATATCTCATTTTGCTTAAGCAACCCTATAAAATATTGGGGTGAGAAACAGGGCATTTCACATGATAATTATTACGTCAATCTGTTTTGAAACATCCCATCCCCATAATTACAGCTTTTCTCCAGCTCTGATTCCAATCCCAACTGCAATACACATTCAAAGGATTAAATTCCTGTTTTACAGAAATCTACAACACTTAGCATTTGTGATACGTGCTAATTTTGCTGGAGTCAAATCAAATGACTCAAGCTGCATATAAATAATTTAATTGTGTCATTTCATCAACGCAGGCCTCATATAGCAGGCCTGATTTGTAGTTCAAGGTTTTAATGTGCCTCCCACAAATTAATTAGATTGGCATAATGCCAGGATAATTCTAAAGACGCACAGCAGAAAAAAACCTTTGCAAGTACTGTAATTGGTAGCAAACATTTGTGCAGCCTACAGGTGGCATTATCTGCTCATATGAACCCAACTGGAAAAAAAGAGTGGCTTGACCTTGGACATCGAAGTCAAAACCTGGCCAGAGTGCAGCGTTAGTGAAAAGCATTAACGTTTGCATTTGCACCTAATGGTTAACCATTTAGTCCTGCCTGCATTTCTGGAATTCATTTGGCTGTTGCCAGCTGCAGGGTTATCTGTCTTCAGGTCAACTTTCGCCAAAAAAATGACTAAGTATATTCATTTCTGCCTCAAAGATGTATAAATATCAAATCCCTAAGCAGGTTCCTGCTTCAAGACAGCACTGAAGGAGAAACAGTCAAGAGGTTTTCAGTGCTGTAATAAATAAATGATCTGTAGCTCACTTTATTTCTCCAATTCTACCATGTAGTAATAAAAGCTTAATGATTTAATACACTCCCGGTAATTAATGAAACACATGCATCTATTTAAAAACATGCAAATTATTTGTACATAAAATGTTAAGCCTGACTTAATTTGTTCTTAATGAGAATGGTTTGACTATCAAGTTTGACCTTGTAATACCTTGTAATACAGAATGATGTTGTATTATGCCTAAGGAACAGAGCCAAGCATCCAAATGCTGAACCACAAATATTGCCTTCAGAAGAGATGAATATGTATGATGGTGTCTTTTCAATCATTAGATCCAGAAAACCAAAACACAGATGTAGTGTGCAAATAATGTTAATTATTTTTTAAAAATTATATTACGGTACTGTATTGTCATATTTATAAAGGGGACAATATTTTTTATTGAATCTCCTGTTTATTTCAGTGCCTTTGGATGTTCTCCTGATGTGAAAGGCGCTATACAAATTTAATTGTATTGCTGTAAAGGGGACCCATTTTATGTGTAGAAATTCTGGACACTCGCCAATCTACATGAGTCTCACGATTTTAAAAATGTCAATGAACATTTTGCCACCAGAATATTTGAGATGTTATCAAATATTAGATCCAGAAAACCAATATGGTATCATATTGTCATTGCAAGATAAACCACTTCAACAAGTTACCTGCAGTGGTTTGAGACGTCTCGAAGGCATGATAAAGCACTACATCAAATGCAAGGATTATTATTGTTATTTTGTTCTGACTTTTGGCAGTCAGAGTTACTGAACGAGTAATGCTTGTGAGTCTCCCATCAGTATGAGTTGTACATTCATTTGAAATTTAAATCTTAGTGACATTACAGTGGTAGTCTATCTTATTAATTTATACATGACAGGAAATTGTTTCCCTGTTGCTTTGCAGGTGGCTGTGTGGGCTTCCGCCAAACGTATTCCAAATAGAGAAGCACCTGGTGGGATACATACATAATCAGCTACTTGGCTGGCTCAGTTCATAATACTCTCACTTCAACAGTAAGGAGGTTGCAGAATAAAAGCCACACATCAGCCTTTGAAACATAGTTTTATGGTGCTGGGGGATTGTTGTCCTTAATATGGGAAATTAATGCAAGGTCCCATCTGCCCTGTTCAGGTGGATGTTAGATAACTCGTGGCTCTATTCAAAAGTTTCTCCCAGTATCCCATCTGAACAATCCCCCAGGGAGAAATTAATTGGCCATTTATTTCATGGCTGTTTATTAGGCATTGATGTGCTCAAATTGGCTGCTACATTTGCCTAAAGTACAGAGTCACTGCACTTGACAGAGGATTTTGGTTGGGAGCACTTAGACGTTTCAATGTGGTTATCAAATAAAAGGATTATTACAACCACCACATAGAAGTTCATAATATGCAAGGGGCGAGCATTACGATGTTATCCATTTCATCCGTTCATTTTATTTTAAAATAAAATCCTTCGCTGGAGCACTATCTCCTCTGGTCACTGTTTAGATTTCTGCTGCCTGGTTCTCAAAACACCCTTTATCTGCAGCTTCAAAGCCCCTGTACTCCTTGATGTCACCTTTTACTCTTCACTACAGGAGCTGTTTGAATTGAGCAATTTCTCTCACACTATCCCCGACAGAAGCATGAGCTGCTTGAAGGCTAGGCTTGAATTGATCTATATTTAAATGGTGACTCATCCACGGATTTCTTCATTCGTGAATGTATGGTAAATTCAATTTTGAATAAAATACGTGACCGAAACATTTTTTTATACAGAATTTTTTCACAAAGGCCGATACTGTATTGTAGGATATTTCCCTACTACTATACATGGAGGCTGACAATAAGGCTGCCACTTCTACTGCTTACAAATTACAAATTGTAGATGTGAAATTCCTTATCAGGCAAACCCTGGTGTATTGCCTTCAGCCTACTTAGACTTGTAGTCACACTCCCAAGATGCTGCAGTATTCCCAACAAGTTCTCAGTCTTAGCAGCGGAGTGTAAAGGGAGCTGTAGCAATCTCTATGGCTATATTCCAATCATATGCTTCATGAATGCATTCTTCTAGCTGTGATTCTAATGATTTCTTTATTCACTTTTGTTGTCAGTATCTTGCAAATGTAATGGTTTAAACCAATTTGAAAGCTTTTGTAAATGTCAGAAAAGATGTAGCTTTTAATTCCAGTAGTCAGTCAGATAAGAAACCCAAGCGGATAAGGTTTATCTTGTCCAAACAAACATACACACACACCTAGCATTTGAAAGCTTTACGCGACAAGTATTGATGTGAATTCAGAAAACAAAGTGTAACTTATAGTCATTGTGTTTCTACAATTTCTCCCAATTCTTTCAACCATGTTACATGGACCATTTAAAATCTCTTGTGGTTATTTTATTTGTGCCAATGTGTACATCGGTAGAATACCAGAGCCTGTATAATGTGAGACCCGATTAAATAAGTTCAACAGACATTAGATGAATTCAATGCTTACTTAAGGGAGAAGATGTTGGGAGGAATGGAGGCTCACGCAGAGTATAACATTAGCAAGGACCAGCTGGATTGAATGGCCGGTTTCTGTTACTACGTAGTCCATTCTAATTCTGTGAAAAAATTGGTAACTACAGTGAACAAACAAATGAAACTGCCACCACTCCCTAAAATAGGATGAATATTGAAAATACTGAAAACACAAGAACATTCACCAGCAAAACTTAACCCTGAACATTATGATTCATTCGGCTTCTTGGCGGATCAATAAACATTTAAAAGCTGTTAAGCAAAATGCAGAATGATGTGAATTTGTGCCCGGGATTAATACATTATGACAAGCGCCACTGATTTCTGTATTTGATATGAAGATAAAAATTTATGAACTTAGATGATTGTAAATTGGTCAGTTTTTTTAAAAATTAGATGTTGAGCTGTGTAAAAGCATAAAGGGATTTAGGTTTTGAATCTTAAGTCATGGGTTCAGTCACTGAAGGCTCAGATGCTCTGTTTCCTTGTTGGCAACAACCAGGAGAGTTTACATGTGGGTGGAAGCAGTAAAACGTAAGATTCATTATGTTTTTGATATTTTGCTGTTCCTGTGTTAGGAAGTGACGGCGAGTTTCAAAGAATGGATTTACAATTAAGTAACGCCAATCTGCCCCCCATTTACTTACAAGCAGTGAGACAGATGTAACTGTATTGCACGTTAGAAAAAAAAGTACTTCTACCACATAAATAAATTAACCAGCACTGCCAGCATCCCACTGTTTAATGTGGAAAAACTGACCCTCTTCTTGGAACGGATATTTGACATGTGTATTGTATTTTGTGGAGTCTTGTATCTCCAATGGATAGAACACTAACCTCACAAGCGAGAGCCCTGCGTTTGATCCCCAGACAGCACAGAACTTTGGGCAGGTTTTCATACTCCACACGCCTGATAGTAATGCCTAAAGAAAAGAAAAGCATATTAAATAGGTCACTTCAATCCACGACTGTTTGTGGGACACTGCTATGCGCAATTGGCTGCTGCGTTTCATCCACAAATGTACAGTCAATTCACTTTACAGTATATTCTTTGAGATGTCGATAAGACATGAAAAGTGTTATATCAAATGTAAGGATTTTTTTTTTTTCAACACCTCCCACACCCCTCCTCCAAATGCACCAGATGGTCTGACACTTAAACTCACAGCCAAGAATGTTCTATGTTCAATTCCTGGTCTGCAGTGTGTTACTAGGAGTCTTGTAGCTCAGCGGTTAGAGCGCTCACCTTGTCCAAGGTTTTAGCCTCCCAGGGATTGAACCCAGGAGACGAGGCTAAAACCTTGGACAAGTTTCCTTACTCCACACGTCTCTGTTTAGCAGTAAATGGGAACCCGGTCGCTAGTGGATTGGTGGATTGCTTTTTTGAGGTGATAATTCCTTCAAAAAATATTTGATCACTTGATCCGTGACTACTTGCATTCATTTTGAAAAATGGCTTTACATTTACATGTCTTTTTATAAAAAAAACATCAGTGTTGCATTTTAGGGGGATATTTTGGTTGCTAAATACCTTTCTGGCTCATTAAGGTGTTATCCATTATCAAATGTGGAGTCATGTAGCTCCGTGATTAGAGCACTCGCCTTGCAAACGAGGGACCTGAGTTCAATTCCAGGCAGATTGAAACCTCGGGCAAGTTTCCTTAAAAAACTAATTTGGTCGCTCAATCCATGACCATTTGTGGGATACTGCTGTGCGCAATTGGCTGCTGTGTTTTGCCCACAAATATACAGTCAATTCACTTTATAGTATATTCTTGTGAAGCGCTTTGAGACGTCTTGAATACGTGATAAAACGCTATATCAAATGCAAGAATTATTAGGTGGATCTCTGCTGGCCAGCGGTAACAGCACCAAGGTGACCTTTATATTTCCTGGCTAGGGCTGCTAGAGCACAACAGAAATCAGGCTGGAATTCTTCTCCAGATTACTAATCACCCCTGGAGACGGCCGCTGGAACGACGACAGGAGGTAGTGGGTCGGACTCGACCGCCCAGATGGCCCCTGGGACGACATGGGGGGAGAGTCGGTCGGACTCAAACATGGGTCAGAAGCTTCCAATGTTTGTGGGATCGTGCAGCACAAATCATAGTGGGAGGTGGGGACAACAGCAAAGGGGAGGAATGTATTTCAAAACGTAAGACTAATTTACTGTAGTTTCTTAGCTGTGCAAGTAGAAAATTTGCAATTGCCTCTTACAATATTTGTCCACTGTTGCACATGCTGGGAATATCTCACAATAGCATCCTTGGCCTTGATATTTGATCTTTAATGGAAAATTCCAAGCTTCAAACCACATTAAAACAAGTAGCTTTTCCAAACTCATCTTCCTGTTACTGCATGTACATTTCCCACATTCAAAGTAGCCGTTTTCACCTGAACTTCAACCATTTATTCCTTCAGGGAGATTATTTTTTCTTGCAGATAATGCATACCTATTGGATTTCACTTGCTTCCAACCAAGGTCACTTTCTGTGTGTAAAAAAACAAGATTTCTCACCATGTATCTCACTATAATACAGCTCATATCTATTCAATTTAAATGGGTTTGCAGTCAAGATCTTTGTTTGCTTAAAACCAGCATCTCACTCCTTCTTGTGAGCTGACCTTGGCAATGCTGATCTAATGTTATCTGTACTGCTTGCCAGAACACATTAAAATCCCAGGAGTTAATTTTTTTTCTCTTCAGTAGAGTAATCATTAACTCCAAGAAAATAATTCTTCTGTTTAGTCCTATAATCCTATTTTCTGGACATCCTCTAATTAATTAACCTTCCAAACGGAGTATTTGTCCTTTCACGTGTTTTTTATACTAGCAATGCCATCACTCAAGTCATCTACTGACAAATGTCTGCTAATGAGCTTTTTAAGATTGTTAGTCTCCACAAGCTGGTGAAATGGAAAACATTCATTTTGAAAAATGGTTTTACATTTACATGACTTTACAAAAAATAGATCAGTGTTAAGAATTGCATTTTAGAGGGTTATTTTGTTTGCTAAATACCTTTCTGGTGGATGTGCTTTCAGGCTGATTAAAGTGTTATCCATGACCAAATATGGAATCCTGCATCTCAGTAGTTAAGACAACAAACAACAAAGTTACATTTATAGAGCGTCTTTCACGTCGGGAGGATATCCGCATAAATGGAAGAGTGCTTACATTTATAGGGCATTCGCCTTGCAAACAAGAACCTGAGTTCAATGGACAAGTTTCCTTACTCCACACGTCTAATAAATAATCCCTCAAAAAAATTGGGTCATTCAATCCATGACTGTTTGTGGTACACTGCTGTGCGCAATCAGCTGCTGTGTTTCGCCCATAAATATACAGTCAATTCACTTTACAATATATTGCGTGAAGTGCTTTGAGACATCTAGAAGATGCTATATTAAATGCAAGGATTATAAATGCACATATCAAAAATTTACTTGATTTTATGTCTCTGAGAACATTTATTTCATTGATGTCAATTCTGAACACCCAAAATATTGTTTAGAAACTTTAGAGTAATGAATGAGACGGATTGCTGCAGATTCTGGCAGCCAATGCTCCCAAACTTACTCCCCCAATCCCCATGTTTCCCATAGGGCCCTGTATTTTCCAACCGCAGTTTTACCAACAGCGGAGGTTTTCAGGAACGTATCCCCCGCGGTTGAGGAGGGATACCTGTATTTCACAATATTTGTACAAGGCTAAGAACTAGTTCTTTCTGTTTGCTAATTGGTTTACTGCGGTTTTCTCCTTGTTCTTCTGTCAGCTGCATAGAAAAATGCCTGAATTCGTTCTTTCGATTGTTGAGCTGGGAAGCAAAGATCTGTTTTCAAACACAGAAGCACGATCCATGCTGCTACAGCAATGCTGTAAAAACTTCTCCAGTTTTCACTGTTGCTTTTCACTGTTGCTCTTTGACACACAAAGAGTACAATTTTGAATATTAACTATATTCACATTGATTACAAACAGCCCAAATCAATAGGAAAACAATGTTTTGCATGTATTTACACAGAGGGAAACTTTCCACACCAACCTAAATTTTAACTGTCAAACACAGGATCAATAGACAAACAAGAACAGTTTAGTAGAGTGGTGATTCAAGATAATTTTTTTTGAAAAAACAAGAACTTTCTTTCGCACAAGCCGTTAGATAATAAATCTGCTATTATACATGACACAAGTAAATCACAATTCAAAAATGTGGCTGTTTCCATCCAAATAAAAAAATTATTGTAACCTTGAGAACTCGTCCAGAGCTAATGAAATCAACAATCTGAATGACAGTGTAACCTGAAATAATATTGCAAGATGTATTGTTGGGTTATCTCCTATTACCTGCAATATTTGACATTCATCAATATGTATTCTCACTACTAGGTTAGGGTTACAGGTCACACACAACAGACGACATTTTAAAATATACTCTTCAGTGAACCCTGTATAGTTGCTAAGCAACATGATATCACACTACATCATCGTTGTTGTAAGCTGCTGCTGATTTTTTAATATATTCTGTTAAGATGATCGTGCAAAACATGGGAAACAGAACAATTGTATTGAAATGTAACTCTCCCCACACTCCCCCAACCCCCCTTCCCCCAACCCCCATCCCCGCTCCCCTCCCCGCCACACCCATAACCAATTGAAGGTGCTGTAGAATATTTTATTGATCTCTTTGCCATCCACGTCTTGTCAGTGTTTTCTCATTTAGTTCTGAAGTGAGGTCCCTTATTTCCTTATTTTAAAGTGCCACTATGACACTCGCATTTATAATGCTGACAAAATTGTACAGTTGAACTGCACAAAAGACATAATGATTGCAGGTTTGCATCGAACATTCAAACAAAACTACATTGTAGCATGTTGACTGGGTTATCTGCTAATATACTATAAGTCCGCATTGATTAATTATTGTTCTTTGATGTGTATAGGGAAAATAATTTCAAATGGATAATTTCAATCTGGTCCAAGAACACAGATTACACTCAACTGAGTTGGTCAGACAGTAAGTAGCACATACCATTGTGCTAATCTAGCAATTCAAATTCAAATAATTTCTAAACAAGCAAAAGGAAAACATGCATTGCATTTTAATCCCTGGGCACCAAAGATAATTTCATTATGTACGACTGACAATATTTTCAACCATTAAAAAATTAAAAATATGAATATACCAACTAACAAAACTAATTAGAAAGTAAACTTAATTAACTATTACTATTTTCTGCTGAGTTACTAGTACAATAAACAAATTTATCAAATAAGAACATGACGTTTATCCCTTGGTTGTATCTGTATAACAAGCATGTTTGCACAGGAATACCTTGGAGAATAAGAACATGCTTCTGCTTCGTATCAAAAACATTCAATTTGTTGAGCAATTTTGCTCTAATCAGGATGTCTCAGAGGAAATAAAAGACTCTTTGAATTTAAGCTGTTGAGTTGAAAAGACCAAGGGCACCATGGGCTTGTTTATTTCATCAGTAGTTTTATGTAATATTGCAGCAACTTACCTGTACACTTATATTGTAACCTACAGCTATTTGAGGTTTGCATTCCACTGTAAAATATTCCTATTAATGCTTCTGTCTGACTGTTTCAGCTCTCATGTGTGCATTTGTCAATAAATATGGATTCACAACACACAGTCTTCAGAACACTTAACATATTATGGTGGCGTAATTGAAAGGACATAAGCAGTCCTAATAATGAAAAGCAATTATTTAACAGATCAGGATACAAGTTCCTTTTAACTAAATCCGACAGATACATCCTTATGACTATTCACTGTGCTATATTATAGCAGCTAAAAGTAAGTTGCATGTGGTTAAATCCATACAAGAATCATGATGGTGTTTGGCCCAGTGTGATGGATAGCAGAATGATTTGAAATCTCAGTTTCACTGGCCATGTGAATTTCACAGTACTCAATGCGATAGTTGGTTGCTAAGACCACCACACAACCCAATTAGTATTCAACAGATCACCTGATTCCAAATCTAAGGCAGTGGCACTTATCTCCCAGTAGGCAACATGAGACACACAGAATTTATTCTATTTGTTTAAGAAATATTTTATTTTCTCTGCTTTTTAGTGGAAAACAGTGAGCCTTCATTCAACCTGATAAAGGAGCTCCTGTAGCTCAATGGTTAGAGCACTCGCCTTACAAGCGTGAGACCTGTGTTTGAATCCAGGCAGATCAGAGCGAAACCTTGGGCAAGTTTCCTTGCTCCACATGCCTAATAATAATCGCTCAAAAAAACCCACAATAATAAAATTAGTCATTTCAATCCACGACTGTTTGTGGGACACTGCTGTGCGCAATTGACTGCCGCGTTTTGCCCACAAGTACAGTCAATTCACTTTACAGTATATTCTGTAAAGCGCTTTGAGACGTCAATAAGATGTGAAAAGCGCTATATCAAACGCAAGCATTATAATAATAATTATTATTATTTAATGCAACTGAGATAAGGCATTTGCCATTCAGAAAAGCAACACTTTATAATACTGTACTTTGCGTTGCACCACTAACATTGCTGTATCATACATCCTCCATCAGAAATAATTCAGGCACTATAAGCACTGAGTAGGTTGCATGCTTATATCATGAGACACTCGGAGTTCCGTTCAATCTGGAATCAAGTGAGTTAGGGTTGAAATCTCGTTTTCACACAATCATTTACCATTGACAATTGTAATGCAAATATTAAGTGCACATGAACAAGCACAGCTTCCTATCAGCTTCATTCTGCTTTGCTATCTCTCTGGTCATTTGGGGATGTTCCTTCAATCGACTATCTTCCTCTTTCTTCAAGATTAATAAAAGCCAGCCTTGATCTCAGAAACATTATGATGCCTTTCCCGAGAGACGGCTGCAGAAAATACTAGAAATATGTCCTGGCTTCGGGGTTTCAGTTCTGAATGTTAACCCATTTCCGAAAGTCCGAATCCCAATTATCTTCAAACGATATCATTAATATTTTTAACTCTTAATAACTTTTTGACCAATCTTCTTCCCTCTTGGTTAGACTTCTACAGTTGATAATAATAATCCTTGCATTTGAGCACCATATTGCGTCTTCGAAACGTCTCAAAGCACTTCACAGAATAAACTGTATGTGAATTGACTGTACATTTTGTGGGTGAATGGCTTAATACGCTTAAACATACTGGAGATGTATTGAACACCTGCTTTTATGTGGATGTTGTTGGTTATAAAGAATGAGGTTGCAAAAAAACATTCCTTTGGAAAATTTAAGCACAGTTCTTTGGAGACCATGATTTATTCTTAGCTTTTTTGGCAAACTGTTTGTGCTCATCGGCTGAGGAAAATGAATCCAAGGCAATGAAATACTTCACTTCTTTTGGCACTCAATTGATAACATCAAACAGTCTCAAGTGAATTGTTACATCCATTTCACCTGCAGTAAACCTGTTATCAGAAGCAACACTGCCTCTGAGATACACGGCTGTGGGGTTCAAAGTGGGACTTCAAGCTCACAGTCTGAGCTGCAGTGCAATGCTGGGCAACTCTGAATTATCAAGAGGTGCCATCCTTCAGCTGAGATATTAAATGGAAGCCCCATTTGCCTGGATTTTAATGATCCCTTGGGACTATTTAAAAGAGAAGGAAGTTTCTCTTGGTGACCTTCCCAACAATACTCCAGATAAAACTGATTGTTCACCTCAAGGCTGGCTGTGGGACATTACTGTCTACATATTAGCTTTCCGTATTCATCTACAAATACACAGTCACTACATCGCAGTAAATCTTGCGAAGTGCTTTGAGACATTTTGAGGACTTAATAAAGGTGTATATCAAATGCCTGAACTGATACATGAAGACAATTATTCCCACTGAATCAATGTGAAATTTTTCATTTTGCCTAGACTACCCTGCAGTCTCAAGCCAATGATCCAATAATGCACGGCAGCATTTGATGGAACTGGTTCCATCGCAAAAGCTGTGAACATTAAATGTCTAAGTAAGAAAAGTTTTGAAACATGCAGATTAAAGTAGCTGAGTTACTTTTTGAAATTGGAAATTGTGATTCATCTCCAGTTCATTAATATTCATGATTTGCTAAACTGTTTGCTTGAAGTGTCACAAAGATGTAGTATAATTCTGTCTGTGTCCCAATTTAATTCAGCCTGACTACTTGGAATGATTAATAAACTTGATGGCCCTGCATTGGATTTGGAACCCCTGTTGAGACACTGTTGTTTGCAAAATTGTAAAATGAAATTAATTGGTAAACTTTTAAAAAGTTTGCCAAAGAGTACAACTTCTTCTTACAGACTCATTTATGATGCAATAAAGTTACGTGTTTTTTTTCCCCTGTAAGTCTGTTACCGTTAACAAGATGCACGGCAGTGTTTGTTACATTTAGCTCAGGCGTGCGTGAGGTTAAACTGCCTGAAGTTCTAATTTTCTCCACAGATGTGTCCCAGTCTCAGCACTTAAGGGCTGATTGGCCTACCTGTACTCAGCAGCTCCCTTTTCCACTGTGATGCCAGGGTTGAGTGACAACCACCTCAAATGTGTTCCTAGACAAAAAAAATTGCTCTGAAGGCTCAGACAGATATGGACGGACTTTGCCTTTCAGATATCAGTTTGAGAATCAGTCACCGATGCCCACAACATCTCACTTAAACCTGACTCTGAATGAATGTTTTATCCTTCATATTAGCCAATTTGATAATAATATAATAATATAATGTATTATGAAAATAATATAATAATAATAAAATTGCATTTCGTGTCATGCTGAAGTGCCTATCTTTTATAGGGGGATGTGGCAGCCAATTTGTGCACAGGAATGTCTCACAAACAGTAGTGAAGTAAATGATTAATTTTATCTAGGGAGAAACTCTTTTCAAATAGTTCCATTGGATCTTTAATATCCACCTGAACAAGCAGTTGGGTCCTTTGTTTGACATCTCATCTGAAGGATAGCATCTTGCCAATGCCTTGCATACGTTGCACCATCACCTAGACCATGAGTTCAAAATCCTGACGTGGAGTTTGAAGCCACAACCTTTAGACTCAGAGATGAACGGTGTTAGAAATTTCTTTATTTCCTCTTTGGCTTGCCGTGATTTTATTTCTAAATTATGCGCAGAACCCGAATACCAAAGCTGACTGAATTTACACTGAACAGCTGGTTCAACCCTGCACATGGTGGTTTATAGATGGTTGTCAAGAGCAGTCAGCATAAAAAGGAAAGCTAAACATTTTGGGGGTATCTTTCCATGTAATTACCATCAGCGCTGTTTCTATTCTGGCATGTTTCCATGGCACTGGACTCAGCAATTTAGACCACCTGGATTGCCAATAATATGTTTCTTTGCTCCCAAGGATTACGAGTGAATATTGCTGCATGATTCACTGTTCCTCAGTTAGGTCCTCCTTTCATTTGCTCTCAACACTGTGTTAGGAGAAGGGGCTTGTTTGAAACAGTTTTTCTGACAGGTACAGCAAAAAGAATGGACAATACGGTTTCCGATACAACTAAATTGGCCGCCGTTTATATTCGATAATTTCTAGAAGTTTTATTTAAAATTGATGCATTATATGTATTAAGCCTACTCCAACAGTATTGGTGACTCCAGTGACAGCAGTTGGTAACAGGTGAAAGTTTGGTACAGATGTGTCACCCTGAGCCTTTTTGTTTCCCAGGTCAGTATCTTAAGCTTATGTCCCTGCACTGGCTAAAACTCGACTCTTATGAATTCAATCAGTTCTCGGCTGAAAAACAATGTCAGAACAATGTCATTTTAACCAAAAAAAACTACAGATGGGAATTGCTTGACATTGCTATGTGGAAACTTCAATATACTGTGTATATCAACAAATAACAGGCGCGTATCCTCTGTTCAGGACTGCACAATGATAGCATAATAGCGATGTATAAACATGTTGTACTTTCCTTTTGCCGAAGAAATTGGGAAAGGTTAATAACGTGAAAATTAATCACGACCGGGAACGTTCAGTAATTATTTTATGCAATGCAGTCATGAGAACAATTTAATATGTTTCCTCTTCGGATCAACGGTGGTTTGCTGAAAACTTGACTGTTTGAAAATTCAACAATCGCTTGGAGCCAGCATATTGCACATGTTGCTACAAAAGCTATCTTATTAGAAGTAGCCAACCACATAGCCTTAATCCGTAGGAAATTCTTATAAAAGTGAATCTCCGCATGTGGCAGTGTCTTTTAATGTCAGGAAGGTGCAACAGCAGTGACTCATAGCTTATAGCACAGTGCAGCTACGATTTTCAGTCCTCAAACCAAAGATACAATGAGAATTAGAATAAGTGAGAACACCTACCAAGAGCAGGGTTCCAGTGTTTTTCATCCATCCTAGTCTGGCATCGATCACAGGACAGGGTCAAGCTTTTAACTTTACTTTTCAAAAAAAACCGATGTCGCAACAATTAGCTAGTAGAAAGAGGTGAGTGATCGACCAGTATTTCTCATTCAATTAGAGCCCACAACGTAGAGATTTACGTCCCGGAGTGCATGTGTGGGACACTTTCTCTACCCTCCACTCTGCACCAACATGAGCCAGCACTGTAATTGTAGTTCTAGGTGTGCCTTCCTACATAACTTAAATCCTCAATAAGTGATTTCCATCCAAATCCCAGTGCCAACATCACAGCTTAGCCATGCATGCCATAACTCATCATAATAGCAGAATGGTCTTCTATTTGACCTATAATTATTTATTTTTGGCCAATTTTCTCTCCTGTTCAAGACACCTACGGTTCCTGGAGTATGGTTCCATTAAGTCTGGCACTAAGCCAAAGAGGCTATTACTCATGTACGAGCGTTTGCAGGTTGCAGTGGGGAAAGAATGGAAATCACAAAGTCCAAACCTACCATTAAGGAATGAGAGAGAACCTTAGTTGTTTTGCAACCCCCTCCCACCCCCCACTCCCCCACCCCATTTAAAGATAAGGCTGCTTTCTTAATAATAATAATCCGATAAGTCTAGCTTTTTACGCAGCACTTTTCATGTCAAGAAGACATCTCTAAGGATGTATTCAAAATGTAGTGACTCTGGCTTTGGAGACAGACAAAGAAACACCTAAAACAAAATGAAATGCAAAAAATAGACTTTATATACTGGAAAGGTCAAAAGAAGGTTTGGGAGGCCTTTGAATTCGAGCAAGACCTCTTTATATAAATTATTCTGCTTTATGGTAGACTGTCTCTTTGTCACACTGGTGTAATTAAACAAGTTGTTATAACACTGCTTTTCTAAATCCCCTGCAGCTGGAGTCCATTTTTACTTTTTTTTAATATGCAGCTGCTCTACACTGAGCGCAGCTTCCTCAGAAAGCTGCTGGGAGACTGGCTCCTTCAGGACAATTTGTCCTCCTTTCACAACAGAACCTTATCATTTTCTACCAAGCTAGCAATTTCCTGTGGATATTAATTAGCATACAACTTTCGTTAAGCAAAGTGCAGCAAATGATAGGAGTCATTTTATTTCATTGCACTGAAAGGTAAAGACCATAACACGATTTAATTTTCCATCCGTAAAGGGTATAATAACCACTGTGTAAATTCAGAGCACGTACAGTTATTTACCAATACTAATTGACACAAATTATCCAAATGTTGCATCAAACTATTGTATTGCTTTGATTCATGATAAATCATTGCTGTATATATATTTTGTTTGTGCAGAAATTGCTCTACGTTAAAAGAAAACACAGCCTCTAGGTCTAGTGGAAGAAGTTCCCAAGTGATTAGTGCATACCGAGAGAAGTTGGAAAATATCCAAAGAAATTGCCATGCAAATCTATCTGCATGTTTTCCTAATGGCCAAATCTGCTTTACAATATTTCAAAAGTTTAAAATCATCTGTACAATTACTTGTTACTTGATCCCATCTAAGATTGCATATTTTAAAAGCTCCAACTGAGTAGGCAAACATTTGTGAGCATGTTTTGTATTAAAAATAAATTAGAAGAGGAACCATTGTTCTCCAGATTTTTGCCTGTGCTATGCTTTGATTAAAGCTTGAATGAATGAATTTGATTTGTTATGGAATTTTAATTACTATAATTCTCATCAATATATGCTCGAGTTGAAAAACTACTTTTCATATTATCCATCTTTCCCCCCTAGTGGTCACCTATAATGTTAATTTCTGTAATTTTGTCATCTTGTAATAATTCGCTGTTGAATCATCATTCTGAAAATCCTGTTTCAGCAGCCCACCTCTATGCCTGTGTCACAAAGCTCTGATTAATTATGCTTAAATATCTGGAGATGAAGGCTGATGACTTCAAGCTGTACTTTGCAAACTTGTTTTTTTGTATTTATCGTCTTGAATTTCATGTCCCAAACTAAATTGAATCTAAAACACATATTAAAAATCATAAACCTGCTCACATCCCCTTTATTGGTATTTTGTTAATGATTTCTGCAAGTGCAATTTACAGAAGGCAAGTTAGTTTATCTTAAGTGTAAATTCTATATTTCCAAGTGTTGCTTTATCATTAGGTCCTGGTAGTTGAATGTTAATGGATTCAAATGCTTTGAGACTCGGACTAGTCGATGAATATTGGGAATATGGATTGTTGTGCACATTCTGATAGCAGGAGAAAATCTGATGGTATTGATTGATAACACCCTCACCTTCTGCACAGTAGGTAGCAACAGAGGCAGCAAAGAAAGCAATTATTTTGAAGGTCATGCACTTTGTGACTGTGGGATATTGCTGTGCACAAATTGACTGCTGGGTTCACCTACAAACATAGTCATTCAATTTTACAGAAACTGAGAGATTTTCAGTGTGATAGGCACTGTATCATACGTAAGGATTATTTTAGGTTCTTACATGGCGCTGGATGTCATATACCATTTGCCTTCCATTGCCATGTCTCCATGTAAAAAAAACCATAGCTAAATAATCAGCGGAGTATTATTTCCAATCAACATTTAGTCACTTGAACTCACTTGCCAGAGTTTTGCGTTTCTCTTCTTAGTCGCTTGATAAAGTGACACATGAAAGTATGGCATCTAAACCTAAGGATAACCAACTTGCCTTCTCTGAATCACACTTGCAACAAATCATTAGCAACCTACTAATAACGGAGATGTGATTTTCAAGACTAATTAATCTTTTAATGGTATAACGGGGATGAAATTTGCTGGAAATGTGGTTTCAGATTTTAATTTACACAAAAGGCACTGAATAAATGCAAGTTGTTTTCGATATTGATCTACAATCAGACTTGAGGGACCCCATTTCACTCTTTTATTACCAAAATTATACACATTATTAAAACCATGCATACCATTAGCAAAAGCATTTGTGATTGTTTATGCTGCTTCGTAAAACAATTTTAGATTTGTACAACTACCTTCTTAATGGCCATTCATTGAGCTAATATGAGTTTTTAATACTTAAATAAATCACAAAATATGGTAGTAATAATAATAATAAATAAGGCTTCAGTTGGTCCTAGGACTTGGCCAAAGTAAAAGCCAAAGGATCCAATCTGACAATGGACATGTCAACTCATTACGCGCTCTGAAGCGCTCTGAGTTGCCGTCCGATGTGGAGGGCACTATATAAATTGAAGTTGTTGTTGTTGTTATGCAAAGAGCATAAAGTAACAGTTATGGGAAAGAGTTCAGTTCTTGCAAAGAAAAAAAAATCATAAGATGATCCCAACCCCTAAATAGCTGGTGAACATGGTTCACCAATAGGTTGTAGGTACTGTACTGTGTAACGAAGGGATGATATAACATTACAGGCTACCTTGTTAAAGTATACTAAGCAAGGCATTCTTGTTCTTGTCGGATTGTATATTCTTCTTCAAAATATAAACTTTGCCCTAAGTGAACAAAAATGTAATCTTGCCTCTACCTAGTTTAATACCGGAAAAGATCTTCACGTGACTTATAATGAATAACCTCTACATATGTGACAAGCAGCCTTATGATTTGGTACTTATACTAGATTAGGTGGCATTTCACGCATTATTAAAAACTACCAAACGTATACAGTACTAACAACAAACAGTGAAAACAAGATAAATCTTTCACACAGATCCGGGATCAAAGCACGTGGTTTACAGGCATCACTTACAGAAAGACAATTTAAACAGTTTTTTGCTGCAAGTTTAGTTTTACATTGCATTACCACATTCATATCTTGATGGTTCTACCCACATTAGCATACTGGAGTTTGATCTATATGAAAAATATTTTTTGTACTTTATATTTAATTTCGAAAATATTAGCAAAAGCCTACTGCAGCGTCTCCCTCAAAGCCACGATGAAACCCCATCAAATACATTTAGAGATTATTATACTATCAATAAATAATATGTCTATCTGTGGGATTAGAAAATCACTGTTTTTTAAGATTTAGGATTTATCTTCAAATTGTGCAAGACAAATGAGATTAACTAAATCTGGCTATGGATTACTTGACATTTTTAAAATCACACTTTTCCCCTGTGGCAGTCAACTCAGGCTATTAATATGTTAATCTTGGAAACCTCACCATAAAATTACTTCAGCTGTTTCACAATGTTCAGATGAGTAGCACATTTTTGCACTGAGAATCGACTTGAAATAGCACAGAAATCCTGTAATATAAACATCCGCTATTTCTAATACGAAATGTGGCAATAAAGATTCATTGAAGGCTGCAGTACCCTTGTGTAATGGATACATCAGTTGAAATATAATTTTCTGCAGGCAAGAGGGAATCAGTTTCTACCCTTTCTGGTGACTTGTACCTGGGTTATTGGCTATGGGAAAGAAGAGAAGTATATCTGTCTGAAATTGTTCTAAGATAGCTGTTGCTGACTGTTTCTTCAGTGATGCATAAGGCATGCATGTCATGTAACTAATATTTGTTATATTCAAGGACACCCAGGGATATATGTTTTATTAATCTCAGACTCACAAATATTGCAGCACATCAACATCCATAACCATTGTGCTATATACCTTTGCTGTATCTGTTTACACAGAAATAATAATTTCAATATCAAACATTATCCTCTCAAACACATAATAAATGTATTGGAGCTTTTATTAAGATTCCAGAATGTTTAATTTCTAATCAATTGGGAGGGAATACATTGAATATAAAAGATGCTCTTATCCAAAGCATGTATTGCATTCTTTCCTACATTCTTTAGGAAACACATAAAAATGTGTTTGATGTAATGCACTTGATATTTCTGCCTGTTTGTCCTGAATGTCCAAGGTTTCTCTTTTTGTTAGTTTTTACCTTGATTCCATTTTTTTAAAAAAACAGGAAAATTTCCCAAACTGTGTTGTTTTCTACCAGAATCTCTCTGCGGAATACTTGATTCTCAAAGATGTGACAAAGTAGAAATCCAAGGCTATTATTTCTCCACATCTATCAGTCACGAGAACTGGTGAAACAATAGGAAAAGATGACCTAATTCAATGTGCGCCTCCTTCAAGTTGAGCTTTAATTATGCGAAGCATGGATATATCAGCATTCAGACATTTTCTTCTCTGCTTCGGTTAGGAAAATAATGTACCATTAAATAAAAACTATCTACAACCGCAATTGGATCTAAATCCATATATGTTGGTAAAGACTTAATCATAGAATCATAGAATTATATGGCACAAAAGTAGGCCATTCGGCCCATCTAGTCTGTGCCAGCTCTTTGAACAGAGCAACTCAATCCCACTGCCCAGCTTTCTCCCCATAACCTAACAGACCTGCTCTTCCTAAATAAAGATCTAGTTCCCTTTTATAAGCTGTTATGGAATCTGCCTCTACCACCTTTTCAGGCAATGCATTCCAGATTCGAACAACCCGCTGAGTGAAAGAATTTCTCCTCAGCTCCCCTCTGCTTCGTTTTGAAACAATTTTAAATCTGTGACCACGAGTCACTGATTCGCCCACCAGTGGAAACAGTCTTTCCCTATTCACCCTGTCGAAACCTCTCATAATCTTATAAACATCTATTATGTCTCCTCTCAATCTTCTTTGTTCTAGAGAGAATAAGCCTACCCTTTCCTCGTAGCTGAAGTCCCTCATTCCTGGTACCATCCTGGTAAATCTCCTCTGCATCCTTTCCAATGCCTTAATTAATATCCTTCCTAAAGTGTGGTGACCAGAATTGTACACAGTACTCCAGCTGAGGCCTAAACAAAGTCTTATAGAGGTTAATCAGCACTTGCTGACTTTTGTATTCTTTACCCCTATTTATAAAGCCTAGTATCCCATATGCCTTCTTAACGACTTTGTCTACCTGTCCTGCCACTTTCAAAGAGTCACTAACACAAATCCCCATGTCTCTCTGGTCCTTCACACCCTTTAAAATTGTACTATCTAGCCTATATTGCCTCCCCTCATTTCTTCTCCCAAAGTGTATCACCTCACACTTCTCTGTATTAAACTTCATCTGCCATGTGTCTGCCCACTTTACCATTTTATCTATATCCTCTTGCAGATGGCTACTATCCTCCTCACTATTTACTATTCTCCCTAACTTAGTATCATCTGCAAATTTGGAAACCGTACTCCCTAAACCCAAATCCAAATCATTAATGTATATTAAAAAGAGCAGTGGTCCCAAAACTGATCCCTGGGGGACTCCACTGCACACTTCCCTCCAGTCTGAAAAGCAGCCACTCACCACAACTCTCTGCTTTCTGTCTCGCAGCCAGTTGTGGATCCACGCTACCACTGTCCCTTTAACGCCGTGAACCTCTATTTTCCTAATAAGCCTCTCATGCGGCACTTTGTCAAATGCCTTTTGAAGTCCATGTAAACTACATCAACTGCACTGCCCTCATCCCACCCATTCTGTTACATTGTTCAAAAATTCTATCAGATTTGTAAGGCAAGATTTGCCTTTAACAAATCCATGCTGGCTGTACTTTATCAGCCTATATTTTTCTAAGTGAAGATCTATCTTGTCCCTGATTATAGACTCTCGAAGTTTGCCCACTACTGACGTTAGACTGACTGGCCTGTAGTTCCCAGGTTTGTCCTTCTGCCACTTTTTGTAAGGGGAGTAACATTAGCAACTCTCCAGTCCTCTGATACCAACCCTGTATCCAAGGAAGATTGAAAGATTGTGGCCAGAGCCTCTGCTATTTGCTCCCGTAGTTCCCTTAGTAACCTAGGATGCATCCCATCTGGACCGGGCGACTTATCTACTTGAGCACTGTCAACCTTTTTAGTACTTCCTCTCTGGTTATGCTTATCTTATCCATTTCTACTGTACTCTCCTCCAATACTGTGACATTAGCTGCATCCTCTTCTCTTGTGAAGACAGAGGCAAAGTATTCATTCAGTACATCAGCCATGCCCTCTGCCTCCACAATAATATTTCCTCCTTGTTCCCTTATTGGCCCCACCCTACCCTTGACCAATCTTTTCCCCTTAATATGTTTGTAAAATACCTTAGGATTCCCTTTAATGTTACCTGCTAATTGTTTCTCTTGCATTCTTTTTGCCCCTCTAACTTCCTTTTTTAGTTCTCTCCTGCACTTCCTATATTCCGATTGGTTGAATTCTGTATTCTGGGCCTGACACTTATCATAAGCCTCCTTTGTTTGCTTTATTTTCATCGCAATTGCCCTACTCATCCAGGGAGGTTTGGATGCCCTACACTTTACCTTTGTTGGAATGTTTCTAACCTGTGCCCGAATTATCTCTTCCTTGAAGACTGCCCACTGCTTGTTAGCTGTTTTACCTGCCAATCTTTCTTTACAGTCCGCCTTGACTAGGTCCTGCTTTAGCTCACTAAAATTAGCCTTCTTCCAGTTCAGTGTCTTCACCTTTGAGTGTTCCTTATCCCTTTCCATAATTACACTGAACCTAATGATATTGTGATCACTATTCCCTCGGTGCTCACCTACAGAAACCTGCTCTACTTGCCCCACCTCATTCGCCAAAACTAGATCCAGACCTGCTTTCTTCCTTGTTGGACTGGAAACATATTGATCGAGAAAGTTGTCCTGTACACATTTCAGGAATTCTTCTCCCTCCTTGCCCTTTACACTACTGTTCTGCCAGGTTGATGTCAGGATAATTAAAGTCACCCAAAATCACTACTCTATTAGCTCTGCATCTTTCTGAAATCTGCTTGCTGATCCGCTCGTCTATCTCCTTCCCGCTATTTAGTGGTCTATAGTATACCCCTAACAGTGTAACTGCTGCTTTTTTGTTCCTCAACTTCAACCAAATAGATTTGGTTTTCAGGCCTTCTTCCACCTCGATCCTTTCTAAGGCTGTAACCGAGTCCTTAATTAATATTGCCACCCCCCCTCCTTTTCTCCCTTCTCTATCCCTCCTGAATACATTATAACCAGGAATGTTCAGTTCCCATTCCTGCCCTTCCTTGAGGCAGATCTCTGTTAGTGCTACCACATCATATCTCCTTGCAGCAACTTGAGCCTGCAGCTCACCAATTTCGTTTGTCAAACTACGTGCATTTGCATACAAGCACTTCAAGACAGAATTGGCCTGCTCTATACTTTTCTCCTGTCCCCTTCCCCTTATCCCCTGTCTTACTCCTCATCTAACTGAACTACTGTATGCATTCCCATCCCCATCAAAATTTGTTTAAACACCCCCCTACAGCATTAGATAATCTCCCTGCAATGACATTGGTCCCAGCCTTGTTCAGGTGTAACCCATCTTAGTATGTCTATATATTTTTATTATCTGGCTATAGCAAGAAAAGGTTCTCTACATTGAATACTAATACATAGAAGCTTGAAGACTATTTTAGAACCCCAAATTGTTTGGTATTTGACTACCTATTATTGAGATAATCTGGATTGCAGTTGTTGGACTGTTGTTATTCAGCCTGGAGTCAGATGTAACCAGATCATTATAAAGTAATAATAGGCTAGTAAGTTAAAGGAGCTCACAGAACGACTGCAATAAATACTCATTGCATTTCCAAATACGGTTTAAAGAATAAGATACAGAAATTTAAATTTTAGTTAATATAGAATAAGAAAAGGCAAAAGTGCTTTATGAATCTTTGCTTTTCATACTTTTGGCAAAAACTCAACTCATAAAGCAATTTAATTGTGTCTTTGATGTTTATGTCTTGATAGACCTAGATAATATTAGGCACATTTACAACAGTTGGATTACAAGTTGTGCCTATATTTAGTGTTCAATTAGCAGCTTGGCTAATGGTCACAATGTGAAGGAAAACTCAGCAAAGTGTTACTGTACAATTATTTAAAATAGACAGAAGAGTCTGCATCATATCAGAGCAATGAAAAGAATGTAATTTGGGGATGTTCTCTATGTGAGGAAGGTCTCACAGCAGATTGGTATTTATGTTATAAAAAATATTTTCACAAGATAGCGATAAAGTAAAATTATTCCATCAGTTTAAAATTTCAACACCTACAACAGCAACATAAATTTATATATACCCTCCACGCAGGGTGGTGTCTCAGAGTGATTGCGTTGTCCCAAAGGATATAAAGTATTCACAAAGTGCTTCAGAGTAGCACTTTGAGATGTCTCAAAGACATGATAAGGCGCTATATGAAATGCAAGGATTATTATTATTGTTATGAAATGGCATGCAAAAGCTTGTGCATGAATCCTTTCAATTTTGTGAGTTTTTAAGCAAGTAAAGAGCTCCCCCACCCACACTCACATACAAAAAAACTTGGAAGAGATATAATTTAGTGCAGCATCTGGTAAGCATTTGGCTCCTTTCCAAACACAATGGTCTGCAAGTGCCTTACTAACCTGCAGTCTCTGGTAAACATTCTCCCTCTGGACTAGTGTAGCCTCATGTGCAAACGCAGCTATTTAGTCCATTAAAAATGTCTATTACCCAGCCCTTTCCAGCCACTTTCATGCAAGTGCTTTGGGCCACTTGAAGATATAAATGTTGCTCGTCTCTGGCTTGTGACACGATTTGTATTAGCAATGTACCCTTTGAGGTGGAGCCACCAGTATATTTTCTAGTGAAGCGCTATGCACATTTTTTCTCCCCAATTCCAAAAATGCCTTGAGGATTATTAACTAGTCAAAAATCTGCTACATTGAACACATACATCAAAGAGGTAGATAGCAAATGGTCCAAGCTCATGGTGCCTGTGTTCATTATATTGAAAATTCCCCCAAAGCAGCAATTGCTTTTTAAACAAAACATGACTCACTGAAAGAGCAGATGTCATGTTTTTATAATAATCAACAAAGTAGATCGATTAATCTTCTCAGAGACCCTGCTGTAAGCAGAAGAACTAGATTATATTGTTTTAGCTGTTACTTTCACAGTCAAGCTATTTTCTCTCTGAGTCCTATGGTCGCCATAGAACCCAAAAGAAAATAGAGCAAGTCACTGTCTGGGGCTAGAGCTTGTCCCAAGAGATAGGATAATAATAAGAAGAATCCCTGCATTTTATATAATGATTTATCACATTTCGAGAGTCTCAAAGCGCTTCACAGAATACACTGTAAAGTGAATTGACTGCACACCGTGTGGGTGAAATGCGGCAGTCAATTGCATACAGTACTTGGAATGGGGCACAGGTCTGTCAGGCTCCCATTATACTGCGGATAAAATTGTTTTTACATCTTACAAAATTATCAGTGCAAAATGACAGCTTCACATCGATGCATATTTGAATCAACATTAAAAAAAAATTCCAGCTAAGAAGCCAGGCACTTTCAAATGCATGTCCACCGTCTCACATTTCCAGTATGCACTTGCTAAGTGTCATGATTTTGTTACCAACTGGCAGCTCAATGAATCTGATAGTCAGGTTGAGCTGAGGCTGACTGACATTGCCATCTTAAACGAGTTGGGGGAGTGGTCAATGCCTGAACCCATTCTGTGGTTCGTGTTTGGCCCAGATTCCACTAACCAATTAAGTCATGGTTGGAAACCTCCTTCCTGGAGGCCAACATTCTGACCTGACTAAATAGGTGAGGCATATATGCTACAAAAGCCTTCGCTAGGAGGTGGTGGGGAGGAAAGAAGCATCTCAATATTAAAATAGATTTGGAGATAAACCAAATTGCTTATTAATCTGGCAAGCAGGTACCATGCGGCTAGTTAAATTCTGGGTGTATGAAATTACATTATAATTTATTCAGACTGGATGAGCTTTAAGAGTCTGGCCTCCACCATGCGATAAATCGTGACTTCTCAATAAAGAAGTTATTATAAATCAGAAGGAAAAATATTATCGCACTGGCAAGAGACATTTTGTAAAATGTCAATTTTTCTCAAAATTCAAATTAGCAGTGTAGATCCAGAAAAGCTAATTAACTATAAAATGGGGGTATCTATGCGTCTAAAAAATATATATTTTATTACCTCTGAGGCAAGTAAAGATTATACATAAAACTGTGGTCTTCAGATTTTCAAATGTGTTAATATGCAAACCTAGAAATTTCACTAGCCAGAGTAAGTCATCCAACGACATCTACAATATAGTACAATTAGAGTGACATCAGTTTGAATAAGCTTTCCAAATGGCCTTCTTTGTGACCATCTCACAATGTGGTAGAAAGCATGATATTTTGTATTAAATTATAGAAAAGCTGAAATTATTCCACCAGCATTTCTATAAATCCAATTAAAAGAGCATCTGGTTTCAGAAGATAAAGCACCATATCACAGGATCTTGCTTGATTCCTCCACCATTCGTTATCTTGTTCAATGATAAAGCAGTGAGTTCTTTTTGCGGTTTGACCAATTTATACTTGCTGCTGATTTATACTTGCTGCTCACAAAACATTGCAATAAACATCGGCAAGAATCGAAAAGATTTGCCACTGGCATTAATCATTAGTTGAAATGCAACAATCTTTCAAGCTGCACTTACGAAGTGAAGCAAGCATGACAAGTTGCAGGCATAACAAGAAACGATTTCCATGTGCAACAGATTCAGCATGTTTCCCAAAAGACTTTCTACCTTGTTCGGTTTTACATTGTCTGCATGAGGAAATTAAAAGCATTTACATACAAGAACGGTGATGGCAAAATGCTGTTAGAAACCTAAGTTCAGAAATGCGGCATGAATTCAAACATTTAGTCCATTTTTTAAAACAAATAAAGAAAATGCGATCCCATTATTCCCCAAATTTATTAATAACATCACATTATGACATGGCTAATAATATAATTTGATTACACGTAATGTTTTCGAGCTCCTGTTGTATCCCACTACACACAAAACAATGGAAGGCTGGCATTAATTTACAGTGTTCCTAAAATACAATGTACAAGCCAAGCATTCGAGTGTTGTTTTAGAAGAATACATTCATTTGACAGCGATATTCATTTAAGGCGTTAATCTTTTTGAGGGTAACCTGAGCAATGCAGTTGAATTTCTACTTCTCCGATAAATGAATATTGATAAGTTTCAGACTTTAATTAAAAATCAGTCGTGCAGTTGAAAGGGATAGCGTGCAATACAGTAATATGTTAATGAAGACAAATGTGGGGATTCAACCATCACAGTCATGGGACGATTATTCAATAAACCTTAGGATCCTATGGGGCCCATCATCAATAACACTGAACCCCTAATTGAGCCCATGCTGATGACAAAATTGTCAGTTCAGTAACTAACAGAGGCCTTACTAATAGCGTTTTATTGATTGCTCCTTTTAGCATTTTTAATCAGGATCAAATGAATAAAATCACCAAGGTTAAACAACCGAGGTTAACTGCTTTTCTAATCGAAGCATTTTTTTTTGCCACATATTGTAGATATGTTTTTCACTGTACCCAGGCCTAATTCCATTACTTCTGTGGCTTGGTGGTACATCACACAGTACCAATGGATAATCATTTATGGAGGGGCATCATTTATGCCGCAGTAAGATGTAGTTAAATACTACTGTGCAGATTTGTTGTTTTATTAGCCATGTCAGCTTTATGGTGGGTTAATACTTTGTCTCTGCTCAAATGGCTTAAATAGCAGCCCCCAAGACTCAGGAATCTCGCAGAAAGAAATGCAATAATAATAATAATCCTTGCATTTGGTATATGATACCTCTTCGACGTTTCAAAGTTTGCAGAATATACTGTAAAGTGACTTGACTATAAATGTGGGTGAAATGCGGCAGCCAATTGTGCACAGCAGTGTCCCACAATCAGTCCTGGATTGAAATTACAAACTTTTTTTTGAGGGATTATTATCAGACATGTGGAGTAAGGAAACTTTCTCATCTGTAAGGCGAGTGCTCTATCCACTGAGCTACAAGACTACCAGTGCAACACTATCATCCCGTGCATCCATATTACAAACACAGCAGTAGACTACAGCTTCTAAAAATCAATAGACTGGATGCCATTAAACACTCAGAACAAACAGACACAATATGATGCTCAGAGAGGAGGATATTCCCTTTTCTAAAAGTCAGTAGTGTTGATTGAAACTTCACTAATTACGAAAAATTGGGCTGGCATACACATTCAATGAGGCAAGTATGGACTATTACTAATGTTAAATTAATTCACATTATAATATTTACATATGCATCTAAAGCTGGTGAATAAAGAGAATCGGTGAGAGCAACTGGCACTTTGTGGAGCCTGAAATATAGCAAATCATCAACAACAACTTGAATTTATATAGTGACCGTGACTGTCAAGCGTCCCAAAGCGCTTAGACTGGTTGATCATTAAGTCATCGATTGGTTCCCCAATTGCTATTGGGAAAGAGATTATTGGAAAACTGATTATAGCAGAATACTGATTTAGCAGACGAGTCCCCTTAAACAACTCAAGAAATGCTTTTATGCAATGTTGTTTACTGTCCACAGGTTGAACAGTAAACAGGTTGTAAAAGGTCGTAGAGACATACACAATGACTTCAGAAGCCACCGGCAATATGGAGATTAAAATTAGCACTCCTCTGCACCATCATTATGCACAGAGTCTGTATCTCAGCATCATCTTCCCATCTGAATTGTTAAGCAATGATTTGTGGCTATAGCCACAACCAATAAATGCAGCCCACATGTTTATTTAGCATTGTTTAGTCTTCAATAGTTTGCCAACAACAACAAAATTACATTTATAGAGCGCCTGTCACGTCGGGAGTACATCCCAAGGCGCTGATACTGTTGTGGCAAGATGGGGGTGTTTCTTGGTGACCAAATAGCATGCATCTCATTTATAATTTCTTATGTGAATTATCTGTATTGTCGTCCCATTTTGCTCAATAAATGATTAAATCATGCCTCCTCCAATTCTTTCCCATAGCAGTATCTCAAACTCTGAAATAACACAAGATCCACTTAGCATGACAACATTTGTAGTCTGTAATATGGATTTCAGTGAGATCCGTTCTGTGCTTGTGTTTTTTATTTAATTCCTCATCAAAAATGTTGAAAAAAGTTGGATTATCTGTACACAGTTTAGATTTTGTTACACTGAACAGATCTCATTTTCCACCGTGAGTGACCATGGGAACATTTCACATTTTAAATCCAACCAGCTTTACTGAAGATAATTTATCCTGATAAAAATCAGGGCTCGCCCTCCAAGAGTATCATCCAAGAAAGATAAATAGAAAAAAAAGCTATGTGCAGGCTAAACCAAGAAACATCAGTACCAAGAATAGAGGTTTTCACTTTTGATATTCAAAGCAAGCATCAAGCACTCCCAGTTCAAAAATGGCATAGCATAGTTGCAAATCAAAGCTACCTTTATCTACTTCAAATTGACTTGGAATTGATATTCAGAAAAACATCCACCAGTGAACCATTCCAAACATCGCACATCAGTTATTACCTGTGCGAGGTTCAAATTAGCGATAATTAGCATTAAATTCCCTTTATGTGAGTTTTAGGATGACTAGCAATAATGTGAGATTCACCAAAGCATTTCACAAGAAGCTTTACTTTCACCAGGGAGATCAGGTCAGGAATAGATTGCACTAAATAAGGTATATTGTGTTTAAAAAAAACAGTTTCAGGGTTGAGATTTTCTTGAAATTTAGGATTTCACAAATATGTCCAAAGTAAGATTGAATATTATCTATAAGTTACATTAAACATTGTACAGGCATTTATAAATAAATAATAAGGGAATTTTTCTGAAGCAGGCCTGTTGGTCTGACTGACCAACAGGCCTGCGGAAATTGATCATTCACTTCATGGCTATTTGTGAAAGATTGCGGCACGCAAATTGATTGCTGTGTTTACCTACAAAATACATAGATACTACACATTGTAATAAAGTCCCATGAAGTGCTTTGAGGCATACTCCTGATTGTGAAAGGCACTTTATAAATTAGAAGGATTTTTTTTATTAATAACAAATGTTTTTAAACATTTTAGAACTAAAATATGTAGAAATCTACGATTGAATACAAAAACCAAAATGGCTACAGGCATCTTACCTCCAAAGCATATAAAAAAATACAGAGTATATTAAACTTCGGCATTTTTAAATAAACATTTTGGCCCTCAGCTCATGTTCCAATTTACCCCCAAATGCATAAGAATCCAAATCTGCCAGCACTGTTATACCGCAGAGCCTGGTAATGACTGTGCCTTCTTGCGACCTCTTAAATCCTTGAACTGATTTGTAATAAAATTTTGGAATGCTATAGACGTTTTATGGCTCAATTATTTCTAATAATCCAACTGGGTGAGTGCACAATGCTTAATCATTATTAAACAACGTGGCTCATTGCTTACATCCATTAGACCAAATCATCAAAAAAGTGAAGCTTTCTGCTTTTCCAGCCTTGCACAATATTGTCTGCTGAAGTCAAGAGATGAAGCTTCTAAGGTCTATGAATACCTTTAAATAATCAGCCAGATCAAAAATGAATTATATGATGAATAAATGCCCACTCTTTCTTCTTTAAGAAACAGTTATCCAGCGCCTTGGGAAGTCCTCCCCTACGTGAAAGGCTCTATACAAATGTAAT